>JAILYA010000042.1:0-686684 GCA_021437795.1 Rhodamnia rubescens | reverse complement strand
CTTTTGTCTGGCGAGCTTGAACGATGGGGATGGACCAATAGCTTGTGTTGATCGGTGCAAAAATTGGCAATAGTAGTATCGGGCTTCAAAACTCTCATACCCTCTCAAAACTCTTTTCAAATTTTTTCTCAAGAGCTCTCTCTATTCCCCTCCTCCAAAAACTCTTTCAATTCTCTTTCACCCCAAAAAATTCTCTCCCAATTCCTCAAGAACTCTTCTTCTTTTATAGGCAAAATTCTTCATCCTTCATTCTTCATCTTCATTTCCTCACCTTCCATTTTCATCTTCCTTTCTTCATCTTCATCTTCTTTTCTTCATCTTCATCTTCTCTTCTTCACCTTCATTTTTCCATCTTCCATTTTCATCTTCTCTTCTTCAACTTCATCTTCCTTTCTTCATCTTCATCTTCTTTTCTTTATCTTCATTTCCCCATCTTCCATTTTCATCTTCTCTTCTTCATCTTCCTTTCACCATCTTCCTTTCCCCATCTTCTTTTGGTATTTGCAATGCGATCCTTGAAGTTTCAAGTATTTGCAATACGATCCATGAAGTTCAGTATTTGCAATACGATCCCTGAAGTTCCGAGTATTTGCAATACAGTCCCCGAAGTTCGAGTATTTGCACACCTCGACTCCCGAGAAAATATTTCTTTCAAGCCCAAATCTTCTTGGTGCATTTTTCCACCGCATGCCTAGTCCGCACCCTGTTAAATTAAGCTCAAATTGTATGCCATTGCTAAATGAATATGTGAGATGATTTTTGTTTAGAACTAAAATTAGTTCTAATTTTTATGCAAAATATATATTAGTCAAAATTTAGGCGTCAACAGCCGCCCCTCTTTGAGTGGAGGCTCGTAGAGGTTCCGCTCAAAGACAAAATTGAACCCTAAATTTTGATAGTGCAAATGATGGATGAACTTTTTAGCGGGAGTTTTAGTTCCATTTTTTATGTAATGAAGTGATGCATGATATGCAAGACTCGTAAATAACATGTGTCATAATTTCTCTTTTCCATGTTAGAGAAACTCCGCACATGGATCGCATACGAGAATACCTGTTTTACCAAATACCTCATAAGCTGGTGATTCCCTTAATTTTCAAGTTTCTTGCAAACACGAGGATCTTAAGGTATTTGGCCTATCTCATTATCGAGACTTTTCCCTAATGCGAGACAGCGCAAGATATGTGTATCCTTCCGGATCACAAGAGCTACGTCGTTGTGAGTCGAAAGAAGTGGAATCAAGTTCACAAGAGCTACGTCGTTGTGAGTTGATTAAATGTCGAAATCGCCAAGGGCATATGTCTTCACGATTCGACAAAGGGAACCAAAATCTTAGGAGCTACGTCGTTATGATTTGGTTTGGATCAAAATCACGGGTGCTTATGTCTTCGTGATTTGATAAAGGAGCCGAGAATCATAAGAGCTATGTCATTATGAGCCGACTAAAGGTCAAGACCACCGGTGCATATGTCTTCGTGATTCGAGAAAGGGGAACCAAAATCTTAAGAGCTACGTCGTTATGATTTGGTTTGGATCAAAATCACGGGTGCTTATGTCTTCGTGATTTGATAACGGAGCCGAGAATCATAAGAGCTATGTCATTATGAGTCGACTAAAGGTCAAGATCACCAAGTGCATATGTCTTCGTGATCCGAGACCGAAATCATAAGAGCAACGTCGTCATGATTTGATAAGATGTCAAGATCGCCAGTGCATATGTCTACACGACCTGATAGGAGAGGCATATTGCCCGAATTGAGTCGTAACAACTATCATCAGAAGAGTTGTTAATTTGAAAATGGGTTCGTAAAACTTACCCGGGTTCTCCGAACGATTAATCAAAGAACGAAACGGATCGCTCATATCATACACGGCACATTTGCCAGGAGAACTTGCTCATTCAATAATCCTTGGATGAATTTCGAGACCTTGGGAGGGACATCGAACATCGAGAATGTATTACCCATCATAGAATGTCGAGGTAACATGCGCAAACATGTTCAACAATGAGTTCATGCAAAACTTTCCTGCCGAGCTTGCAATGATTAGAAATAACATGTATATAATGCAATCACTCATACCATGGTTTATGCATAACCATTCTATCAAGTTTGCATTACCAATCCTGTCCGGGGATGTTCTCACATTATGAATACCTCGAATGTGAGTGAATGGGGGGACTTCATCCGAAAGGGTTTTCTCTCACTCTCAAGAAAAGTTTTTTATCCCTGTCTGCAGGATTCAAAAAAAAATCACTCAATCTTTCCATCATCGCATTCGATAAGGATCCGAGTAATCTCGCAATTGATACGACCGAGCCGATCCGGAGGTCTTGATTAGGACCATAATGAGGGCTATGTCAAAGGTTTACAAAGGGGACTCTAGTTGAGTCAAGGCTGCCGAAATGAATTTCTTCGTCATCTCTCCGGGTTTACAAGTCAAGAACTCTGCAAAAATGAGAGAGAAGTAATCTTGCTCGAACTTCTTCGAGTGATGCTTAAAATCATTGAACTCCACATTAATTCAAGTGCCCTAGTCGAAAAGGCTTTTAAAGGGTTGTAATGGAGGTAATGATTTGGGGACCGAGAAACGAAAGGGTTTGTTTTGGTTCGAAGATATTTGAGAAGGGGCTTGATGTTGGTAATCATTACAATCTTGTTACCGATCGTGGCCTTCTATGATACCGTCATTGCTCGAGGATGGTATGAACTCAAGATTGCATTTGCAATTTGACACTTCATGGAGATTTTTCTCTCAACCCTTTTAGGATATACAGGAAAATTGTGCATTCAAGTTCGAAATATTCTACAAATGAACAATGAATTGAAAGGGCATTGGCTTTGCTTTTGGTAGGCACTTTGCTTTTTAAATGCCCAGGAATTTTTGTGGGATCAGCTTTTCCTCTTTCTTCTCCTTTTTTTTACTCCCAACTCTCTTTTACGATTGTATCTTGATGAGTTCATTGGGAGATTTTCTATTGATCCAGCTTTTCGGTCCTTCTACTCAAAGATAGACCATATTTGCTTTGGGACAACAATGATCAGCAATGAGGGCTTTTAGAAACGAATTTGCAGGCTCAAATGGATTGTGCAAATGGATATAGATGTGTGGGATAGAAAAGAAATGCTCTTCGTCACCCTAAGGCACTTGAATTAAAGCGCAAGTACAATGCAAAGAACCACCCGAAGATTGATGTTAGTCCAAGTAAGAAGATTTCTAACCATTTATCTCGTGATGCTGATGGAATTACCTCTTTTTGCCCCAATGTGGGGTGGTTCTTGGCAGGGTTGTGGAAGTGAAATCTCCGCTCAAATGGGTTGATCAACGGATAACTTGCAGTGTTTAGGGTAGAGAAATGAATGCCTCCATCACTTCGGTTATCGTACCTTTCGCGAGAAAACGTTTTACCTCGGGGAATGCGGAATTTTGCCACCGTTCATCTTGCCTGAAAAAATTGGACGTGTTTGGGAAATGATTGCCTTTCATCATCCTGTCATGCCCCTTCTCGTACATTCGATGTATCTTATGTAGTTCATGTTCCTTATTCGAGTTGGTAAATTAAACATGAGGAATAATCATGCGCGAAACTATGCAAGGTATGAGTGTTTTCAAGCATATAAAATGCAGCAACTTTTTATCTTGGCGGACAAAGTTCGCAAGTACATAAAAAATTTCTTAGGGGCATGGATCGTGAGTTGCCCCTGTTCATGCAAATGCGTTGCAAAACTTCATTGTCTCGCTTTGAGACATGAGATTGTCAAAGGCTCCAAGAATTTCTCATTTCATTAATTTTTCATGGAGAATGGATACTTCTCTGTTTGGACAGAGTAGTGAACCCCGTAAAAATCAAAAGGGAAAGCATCAATGTATGTCCTCATGTTCTAAAAGAATTGAAACGATACCACTTTACCCATGTACGTATTCCTCGCGAACTTTGAATTGAAAAGATCGATTCATCCGGATCGGATTGTATGTCCGGAATGTCATCTCTCTAGGTTCTATAACCGTCTAGGCTGAGCTTCGATCTGCGAAGCAAAAAGTTTTTATTAATCTTTGTACATTGATGCCAAATCCCGGGATCGACCCCGGGACGCCTCGGACCATTGTCATTCCCCCAACCACTATGTTTGCGGTGTTGTTGGCGTCCCACGGGTGGTTCGCTTTTGCTATATTGTTCTCAAAGCAGTTGGCAATCCCCCGTCGAGAATAAAGTAAGCTTAACTTAGAGTTTGAAATGACCGAGAATCAATTGGGACGATACGGAGTTACCCATCTTTGAGCCCGCTTGGTCTCTTACTCGCATTCTCCCAAGTAAGGCTATTCGAAATCTCTCTTTACGGGCGTTCAGGGCGTCGTCCACAAATTGATTTGCTACAGGCCTAGCTTAATAAGGAACTTACGCATTTGATAAGAGAGGAGAAAATTCGCCCTTTAACTCTAGGCAAATTCTAGACGGCTAGAAAGTAAAAAAATATCCCACGCAGGGAACTATACATGGAATTAAAAGAGTATTCATGTGAGATTGGTTCCACCTCTTTTGCTGGCCATTCCAATGATCGATCGATTTTGTCTTGGATCATACACCAACGATCGTTGTTTGAGGATCCATAATCACTTGTTTCGGATCACAACTCGGAGGTCCTTCACTCCCAAACCGGGCGATGAAGGCGGTGAGCTCATCATCAAAGTAATCTTCCGATTTTTCGAGCAATTGATACTCGAATTGGGCATTGTTACTTGCTAACACTGGCGACGCATTTTCCACTTTATTTTTGCCATGAGCGGTCCGACTCCTTGAGCTTGAGCCTCCGCCGTCACTCGGGAACTCGTAGGGATGATCAATCGGTCCGCTGCTAGAACCACCAGCGGAAGGTTGGTATGGCCAGTATTCTTGATTGGGAAGTGGTCGGGTACTTTTTTGCTCCGTAGGTCTTTCCTGGGATTAATCTTCCAATCAACTTTGCTCCGGTCGCCTTGGTTCCAAGCTACATCGTGCTTCTTCACCTTTTCTCTAAATCTCGTGAAGGTGATTTGTGACACTTCGTAGGGTGAGTCCGTCTATATTCATCATTTTGAGTACAGCCATTGGTCGTGGCTGAATTGATTCCTAACCTGTCGAACCGCCTCGATGAATATAGAATGGAGCTCGGCGGACCAAAGGGGCCTTTTCTTTCCGACAAAATCGTCGTAGGCGGCTTGGCCATAGTTCTTTTGTTCGAGTAATTGCTTCCTTACAGCATGCTGCCAAATGTTTTGGAGCACTCGAACGCAGACCGGCTTCTTTAGGATGCCCTGAGCACCATGCAATATGGCCCTCGTTATGAACTCGCGATCATCACTTGCTGATGTGACGATGACCGGTATATTCAACTCAGAATCAATGATCTTTAAGAGACCGAGACCGTCCATATCGATCCCTACCATGGCGTGGCGACGATGTCAAAATCATATTTGTACTGTCTCGCCTCCTCAAAGGCTTCCGTTGCTTTCACATAAGCTGAAATCCTATACATGCACTTTCTCAAGATGGCAACGAGGATTGAGAGGGAAACGGGGTTACCATCAATGGCCATGACTCGCAGATCCTCGGGATAGGAAACTTCCCATACTTCCGCCTGGAGTGAACGCATACTTATTTTCCTTTCAAAACTTTCCATATGTAGACCGAAAAATGGGTGTTTCGACTAGAGGCCGGGCTTTAGATGTTCTTTGGACTTGCAAAGACAAAAGCGACGATGGCCTTTTGTGACGAGTTACGGAGGTGCATGGAGACTTCAAGTTCTTTATAAACTTTTTCCCGATCTCGTTAGTCTCGCAGACGCCTTTTCTCTCCTTTTCGGTCCTAGTGCATTGAATCCATTTCGTAATAACTCTTACCTCCCGCTCAATCCGTCGTTCTTTTTTTACTTTTCGATATGGAGGAGCCCTCAAATCTTTTCACTTTCTCTACGAACGAGGCGAGTTATTTCCCTCTTCAAATCTTTTCGCTTCCTCCTACGAATGAGGCAGATTTATTTGCCCTCCTCAAATCTTTTCGCTTTCTCCTACGAACGAGGCAGTTATTTGCCCTCCTCAAATCTTTTCGCTTTCTCCACTAACGAGGCAGTTATTTCCCTCCTCAAATCTTTTCGCATTTACTTACGTGAAGGTTTTCAATGCTTAGTCAAATCAGCGAGAATTCACGCATTTAAACATGGTGATGTTCGTGGATAGTATCGTTTCTTTGCCCCTGGATTAAAAGAAGAATGTCTCACATGGAGATTTTGTAACAAACAAGACATTCATTCATACATGTCACTACTTCTCTTGAGGATTCGTAAGGGCTGGCTAGTAATGCTCAAAGAAGAGATATTTTGAGAGCCCATAATAAAAAAACTAAAGCTTCATGTAGGCTACACATTCGGAGTTCCATCGGCGTTGAATTAGTTGGCTGTGACATCAAGGAAACTCCAATTGTAGTGATGCATGTCTCTTCCCTCGAAGGGCATCGGTTCGCCTTGCAAGACCGACTTTCCGGGATGTATCTCCAACGAAATCGGATTGTACGAGAACTTGCTCCGGGGGATGAATCGGTGAATGAGCATTTTCAATGCTCGGGATGTGGCTCATCAAGGAACACGTCACCAAAGGAGATGGGGCCGCTACGGACATGGCAAACAACGGTGTTAATAGCATCCATATACCTCTTATTCTCTGCTCGAAACTTTTCATTTTCTTCCCTCGAAACACAAGTTCATGACTTTCATTTTTAACCTTCAATCGGGACCGCTTGTTTTGAAACCAAAACTTGACCTTCAAGGGCTCCATTCCTATCATCCGGCTCAATTCATTTTTGCGTCTCTTATTCACGTAAGAGCACTCCTTAAAGGCAATTTCGAGCACTCGATTTGATGTTTTCTTTTTACGGGGTTGATCATAATTTCGCTGCGCCATTGTTGTTGTTGTTGTCGAGATCTTGGATTTCACCGCCAAGGGAGTTGGGTTTACGGCTTCAAGTGTTGGATCTAGTCTCGAAATCCAGCAGTTCGCTTTCAGGGATGTCTAGGTTGGTTGCCTCCAGAAGTGCCGATAGCCTTCTAGACATGTCGGATTGAAATACTTCTTACCGCCTTTTGTTCACTCTACTCTCCGCTGTATGCTTACTCTCTCCAAATTCTTTCGAGTAATCGGGTATGTTCCAAAGCCTCCCTTTTAACGCGGATGAAAATCACTAAGCCGACGTTTTTCCCAAAATTTCGTGTTTCCCGCTTTGTCTTATTTTTTCAACGTGATGGGACCCCGAATCCACTCGCACCGATTTTCTTTTCTTGATAACCATGCTTGTCTCCCACTCGGTTTTCAATCGTGGGACTCCAACTCCTTTCGTAGCTTTTCGGATTTGTGGGGCTCGAGATCACGGATTGACGATAGATCCAGGATCCAATGAATGAAACACATGTAGTTTCACCCGAGTAACTAACGTGGCTCTGCAAGAATTGCTGTTTCTTCTCTCGGAAAATATGCTCGTCTCCCACTCGCTTTCAACATAGTGGGGTCCTCAAATCTTTTCGTAACTTTTTCGGATTTGTGAGGCTCGAGATGGTAGATCCGTGATTCACGGACGAAACGTCCGTAGTTTTGCCCGATAATTAACTCGGCCTCCACAACAATTATTGCTAGAGCTTTTCCTCGCCCTTTAAATTGGGATTTAACACCGAGACAATTATCACTTTCATATCTTCATCTCCAACCTTCTAAGCACTCTTTTGCATCCACTCTTTTTTAACCCCTTCAACAACAATGGCTTCCCTTCTTCCACATGCCTTCTCGGCTGAAGTTTTGGCAAATGGGAGAAACTTTATAATCTCCTAGGCCGGGGCTACTCTTATATAGCCAACCATCCCGGAGGCCGAAACCGAGATTCGTCTTATGTTTAGGGATATGGACACCGCTTCTATTGAAGGTACCAAGTTAGAGGAGGAATATAGGATCTTCCCCACCCTCTTCACTAACTTCCTGGAGGCTTACCATGTTGCTCATCAAAATGTTACTTTGGCCCACCTTGCGAAGGCACGCTATCGGGATCGGTCGGATAGCTTAGTGTTGGCGCTCTTGTAGCCGACAATTACAAGAAGGCCCTTGACTACGGTAACGAACAAGTCTCCCCGCCGATTCGTGAGAGGGGAAACTTGGTGGGATGTTTGGCCATGTCCCGCACCATCTTCGAGCGCGATCCGCTCAATATTGTTTTAAAATTTCAATGCACATGGCCGGAAGAAAGGCTGGATGATCCGACCCTGGATATAGCCCGCGGGAGAATGCCGATCCATGACCTGGAATCTGCTGGGCTGAGCATCACGAGGACAAGGTAGCCAACCTCAAAGAGAAATGTGAGCTCCTCCTCTTTAAGCTGGTGGATCTCGATTCTCGGAGCGATCGGTGTAGGCGGAGCATCAACCGTATGGAGAGTCGGTTAAACTCCTTTGTGATGCTCATTAGGGCTCGGTTTGGCTTTACGTTCCCACCCCGTTGATCTATTTGTAAAGCTTTCCGATGAATGAAATGAATGCAAGTTTTTACTCATTTCATCTTGGTCGTCATATTTTTTCGCAAGATAATCCCTTTTACTCTGCGAATATGTAAATCTCACGCTCCCGATGGTCAATCTAATTGGGCCGAGAGGCTCCCCATTCGAAATAATCTCTCAACAAAGATTAGTAGCGAGGAAACAAACGGATGCTCAAATGTGAACAACTCGTGAATCAGATTAATATTATAACTCGATTATGAAAACATCGAGTGAATCGAGCATAATATTTCTTTACAATGTCGAATTGACTGGATTGGTAAAGACACGACCATCCATCTCGGCCGAATCAAAGCACCGCCAGGGAGCACCTTCTTCACTATATATGGACCACCATAGTTTGGAGCGAATTTCCCTTCCCGGGAGTGGGACTATTGGCAATAATTTTCTCAAGACCAGGTCATTGATTTGAAAATATCGAGGCCGAACTTTTTTGTTGAATGATTTAGCAACTCTCTGCTGATAACACCGGCCATGACATACAGCCTTAAGTCTTTTTTCGTCGATCGATTCAATTGACTTGCTCTCTGCTTGGATCCATTCAGACTTCGTCGCCTTAGCTTGAGACCGTATACGTAAGGAAGGAATTTCCACTTCAACTGGTAGAACAGCCTCCATTCCATATACAAGAGAATACGGGGTTGCCCCAGTAGATGTCCGGATCGAGGTCCGATACGCCATAAGTGCAAATGGTAATCTCCCATGCCAATCGCGATAGTTTTTAGCCATCTTCGCTAAAATTTTCTTAATGTTCTTATTGGCGGCTTCTCTTGCTCCATTCATCCGAGGACGGTACGGAGAGGAGTTCGGATGCTTGATCTTGAATTTTTTGAACAGCTTTGTCAACTAGCTTGTTGTTCAAATTCGAGCCATTATCGGTGATTATGGCCTCGGGTGAGCCGTATCGTGCAATGATATCTCGACGGATGAACTTCACAACATTACGTGCGGTGATCAGCTAGGTATGATGCATCTTCAATCCACTTAGAAAAATAATCAATGGCCACCAGAATAAATAGATGTCCATTAGAAGCTTTTGGGTTGATCGGACCAATCACATCAATGCCCCACATAGAAAATGGCCATGGTTCCGGAATGATGCAATTCATTTGGAGGAACATTGATCTTGTCTCCATGAATCGGCATTTGTGACGGCTTTGAACATGCTGAATACAATCGCTTTCCAACGAGAGCCAAGTAATAACCTAACCTCATGATTTTTTAGCTAACATGTGACCGTTCATGTGTGGACCACGTATCCCTTCATGTACTTCCATTATCGACGAACCGCTTCCGGTTGAGTCAACGCACCTTAGTAGGACAGAATCGAATGACCGCTTGTACAAATTCTCTCCATTCAAGAAGAACTTGAAGCCATCTTCTTTATATTCTTTTGATCGACGCGGACTCTTCTCGTGGAAACTCCCCGCTCTGAATGTATGTCTTAATGTCATGGAATCATGGCTTGCCATCGGGTTCATTAGTCACGGCCATAAAATATGCCGGCCTTTTTTAGTACTTCGATCTTCGAGGGCTCAACCTCAAGCCCATTGGTGACTTGTAACATTGAAGATAAGGTTGCCAATACATCGGCGAATCGATTATGAGTCCTGGACAGATACTCAAATGAGATATCTTCGAATTCCTCCACCAATTCATCGAGATACTCATGGTAGGGTAGCAATTTAGCATCTCTCGTCTTCCATTTTCCAACAATCGAAGGATAATCAAAGCGGAATCTCCGAACACCTTGAGTCGGGCTATCCCCATTTCAATCGCAGCCTGCAGACCGAGGGATGCATGCCTCATATTCTGCTACGTTATTTGTGCAAGGGACTACCAATTTTGCTGCCACAGGATAATGCGACCACTTGGAGATATCGAACCGCGCCCGTGCCGACCTCGATAAATTGACAGCTCCGTCAAAATACATAGTCCAGATGTAATCCTCTACCGACATGATTCGATCCTCGAACGATAGGCATCATCATCTTGCCCCGGATTTTCAGCTAGGACATCTGCTATGACTCGTCCCTTGGTTGACTTTTGGGACAAATATTGAACGTCAAACTCGGAGATGAGGATTTGCCATTTGGGCAAGTCTACCAATCAAGGCGGGTTGATTAAGCAAGTATTTGATGGAATTGCATTCTGTCACCAGAAGTACTTGGTAACGCAAGGTATATTGCCGAAGCCTGTGCAGTACCTGCACTAACGCCGCACATGTTTTCTCTACTTCAAGTAGTTCATTTCCGAAGTTGTGAATAAATAGCTCGTTCTTTCCCATCCTCCTCGCTTCTCTTGGGCTAACATAGCACCCAAGGATTCACTAAGGATCGTGAGGTAGAGGATTAAAGGTTGCCCCGGCGTCGGAGGAATAAGCACGGGTGGATTCATGAGATGCTTTGCTTGCTTTCCCAAAAGCTTCTTCACATTCGCTATCCCATTGGACTAGCGCATTCTTCTTTAATAGCTTGAGGAATGGCTTAGCGGTTTCGATAACCGAGAGATGAATCGAGCAATATAGTTTAGCCTACCCATCAAGCTTCGAACTTCTTTAACTATCGTCGGTGGCTTAAGCTCACGAATAGCCTTAACTTTCGAAGGGTCGACTTCAATGCCCTTACTGCTACCACGAATCCGAGTAGCTTGCCCGAGCTGGTCCCAAAGACACACTTGGCGGGGTTGAGGCGTAACTTATACTTTCGGAGTCTGTCGAACAATTTCTTCAGCGTTTCGATGTGATCTTCTCCATGCCTTGTTTTTGCTATCATGCCATCGACGTAAACCTCAATCTCATTATGCATCATGTCATGGAAAAGGGCAACCATGGCTCGTTGGTAAGTGGCTCCAAGGCGTTTACGAGACCGAACGGCATTACCCGGTAATGGAACATTCCCCATGGTGTGGTGAAAGTGGTTTTCAACTTGTCATTGACATTCATCGGGATCCGATTGTACCCGGAGAAACCGTCCATGAATGAAAACAATTCAAACCCCCGAGCATCGTCAACAAGTACGTCGATATGCGGGAGGGGGAAAATCATCTTTAAGAATGGCTTTGTTCAAGTCTCGATAATCGACACAAACCCGAATGCGGCTGTCTTTCTTCATGACAGGGACTATGTTAGCGACCCAATCGAAATATTCCGTAGTCTCAATGAATCCTACATCGAGAAGCTTCATGACCTCCTCTTTGATCTTCCGCACTAATTCAGTCCGGCCCTCCTTGACTTTTGCACGACCGGCTTAGCCGAAGGATCGATCGGCAAACAATGCTCGACAATGGAACGGTCGAGACAGGGCATATCTGCATAGGACCAGGCGAAAACGTCCCGGTAATCCTTCAAGAGTCCGATTAGGCGCTCGAGACATTTCCGAGGAAAGGCTTGCCCCGATCTTAACTTCTTTAGGGTTTTCCGCATCGCCTAGGCTGACCGAGATAATTTGTTCACCGGTCAAGGGCTTGATCTCCTCATGTCGTTCGAAATCTTGACGAACTTCTTCATAATCTGGACCGAACTCATCTAGGTCGTATATTTCGAATCCACTAGGTTTCCCTCCTCATGTATCCCCCATGATGACAAACTTGTTGGTCGTTGGTTATCGTCATTGGGTTGGTTTGGGAGATTGGGACTACAAGCGGCGTGCTCGAGCTCATGCTTGTGAAGATCACATCTTCTAGCGGCATTGTCCGATAGGGAGCAGTTTCCGGGGCTTTACCGGAGTTGTCCGTAAGAGGAATTAGAGCATGAATAGTTAGCGGCGGGCTGGAGGTGGATGATTGAAGTTTGGCGGAGAAGGCGGCCATCATTTCCTCCATCTTTCGGGACATCATCTCTTCAAAGCGCTCAATCAAGGAGCCAAATTTCTCGTCTAGGGCAAAGACGACGGTGGCGTTAATGTCGGCCATCCTCTTCGCGATCGATCGAGTAATATATGGAGGATCCGTGAAAAATTACCTGTACGCAAGAACAAACCAAAAATGAGTACAGGGAGCGAGAATAGCGAGCCGGCCCATGGCATCCCTCTAGACTCAAACGAACAAGAGTGATTATGACCAAAGAATTGAAACATGTAATTTTCAGTTTGTCCGCTTTTACAAAAAAATCCGTATTAATTTGCACGTTGGTCAAAATACGTCCAAATTTTACGAGCTTATAGTTGAGAAGATGATGAACAACTTTTATATTGACCAATCGGACTAGAAACGAGCGGATCAAATCAGTTTAATGTGTCTTTCTGAAAAATCGCATTCAGAAAACTGTTATAACCACAGGTAGTTAAAAAAACGAAAGGCCATCTTAAATTATGAATTTAATTCTGAAATTTTGTAGGATATTAGTTGAAACATAGGTCTACAACTTTCATGTTTGGCACTTACTCAAAGCTCAATCATAGAATTTAGTAAAAATCGTACAACAGGAACAAGCCAAATCAGAATTGAGGACAAGTGATGAAATTGTAAAAACTACGGAAGCAAAGTGTGAAATTGGAAACAAGACATGAGATTCATAAACAAACAACCTAAACCATGGACCAGCCCAAAATAAAAATGAGATAACAGGGCGTAAGAGACAAGAAATTACCGCTCATATGAAGAAAATGTCAATCACAAAGACATGCGCATGAAACGTGGATTCGGATTTTAGTTCTTTTAGCAAAAATGAAATGAAAGACAGAACGACATGTCGCAGCCTCGCGCACGTTCATCATGACTAGTTGCCGCCTCGCATACATAGTCATGACTAGTCGGGTCCAATCATCTCGGCTTGGTTCGGTCGACAAGGGCAACTCTCATGCATCATAGCCTCACGCGCATGAGAACAACCCTTGAGCCATTTTTTGAAGAACTCGGGATCCAAGTGGGATAACCTTTAGCGAAGCCTTACCGCCAAGGTTAAAGAACCACATAAATACCATCCTCGAACTATCGGGTGACCCGGTTCGGTCACAAGTCAAGGTGGTGTAGTGCAATTATATTAGAGGCATGCACGACATTTTAAAGGCAATCAAGACTCCGATAATTCAAAAATTAAAACTCTCATCACCAAGCCCTGCAAAAGAGGTTAGCCACGTACTCCTCCCCTTATAACTCCCTTTCCGCGAAAAACCATTTAACATATAGGGATTAAAATTCAACCAAGATTGCCAAATCAAGTAATTTTCCTTTTCATGAACTTATCCGGCTTAAGTCCTCTTTGACATCCCCATGGAGCCGCCTAAGTCGTCGCGACCTAAAAAAAAAAAATTAACAAGTCATCTCATTTTTGGGCTAATGGATTATCGAGTTAATTAATTAACTAACCTAACTCGGACTCTCCCAAGTCCATACCAAATCGCAACTTAAGGTTCGAATGATTAACATGCAATGTGATTTGAATTTGGAGTCGCCACTAATCATTTTCGGTAGGTCGATTAGAAACCTAAATAAAATAGCGGGAGAAAACTATCTTATTTCTCGAACCGTAGATTAAGAGTCCGGGGACTTGGTTACATTAATTACAACTAATGCCCTTTCGGTACCTTAAAATTCATGAAAAAAATAATGGATTTGACAAATTTGATGAATTCTACTTGAAGATTAAAGAATCAATTTTTTTGGGTTTTTCTTCCCATGACATTTTTTTGAATTTTTGAGTATTTTTAAAATAAAGAAATTACATGAAATTAGGATGAAATAAGTTCAAGATTACTCCCAATTTGAACTCGTGCACCAAACTTGTGCTTCGGGCTTGTCTTAACCATTGGACCGATTTGGTGACTCGTCGACCGAGAAATCTCTTGGTCCTATCTCTCCTTCACGCTTCTTTCTCAACTCGCTAGAATTTCATGAGACCGCAATCGGGCGTTGATATTTTTCCCTTTGCTCTCCTTCTATTCTCGTACCATTGATGTCTCATCGTTGATATGCAAATGTTATTTAACATAAAAACATAGAGAAAAAAATCGGGTAGAAAATCCGGGCTAATTTGTATTCGAAATTAAAGAAAGTTAGGGAATCACTTAACTTTCTTTTGCACGCGAGCTTGAACGATGGGGATGGACCAATAGCTTGTGTTGATCGGTGCAAAAATTGGCAATAGTAGTATCGGGCTTCAAAACTCTCATACCCTCTCAAAACTCTTTTCAAATTTTTTCTCAAGAGCTCTCTCTATTCCCCTCCTCCAAAAACTCTTTCAATTCTCTTTCACCCCAAAAAATTCTCTCCCAATTCCTCAAGAACTCTTCTTCTTTTATAGGCAAAATTCTTCATCCTTCATTCTTCATCTTCATTTCCTCACCTTCCATTTTCATCTTCCTTTCTTCATCTTCATCTTCTTTTCTTCATCTTCATCTTCTCTTCTTCACCTTCATTTCTCCATCTTCCATTTTCATCTTCTCTCTTCATCTTCATCTTCCTTTCTTCATCTTCATCTTCTTTTCTTCATCTTCATTTCCCATCTTCCATTTTCATCTTCTCTTCTTCATCTTCCTTTCACCATCTTCCTTTCCCCATCTTCTTTTGGTATTTGCAATGCAGTCCCCGAAGTTTCAAGTATTTGCACATACCCCCCAAGTTCCGAGTATTTGCAATCAGTCCCCGGTTCCGAGTATTTGCAATACGCCCCCGAGAAAATATTTCTTTCAAGCCCAAATCTTCTTGGTGCATTTTTCCACCGCATGCCTAGTCCGGACCCCTGTTAAATTAAGCTCAAATTGTATGCCAATGCTAAATGAATATGTGAGATGATTTTTGTTTAGAACTAAAATTAGTTCTAATTTTTATGCAAAATATATATTAGTCAAAATTTAGGCGTCAACAATGATGACCACAGGGACGGAACAAAATGTGATCTGTGCTTGTGGAAGATCTTGCCTAATGGTCCTCGTAGGTTTGTGAAAGACACCAAAGACTACATTGCTTGTTATCCATGGAATCCTCCTACACAATTAGGGAGGAAGCCTCTTATGTAAATGTATGATAGGGAAAGAAGATGTTGTGAACTGATGCAATACAATTTAGATGTAATAAGAATCATCTTATTTATCTTTTATACATATACATGCACACAAACACATTTTCTTCTAATGTCCACATCATTTCACTTTCGATTGGCATCTCTTTCTTCATATTGTTGTCCCTTCGTTCTTTGTCATTTTATTTGCACTTATTACTTGTATCGTTTCTGATCTCTATCCAAATTGTAGGCTATATTATTTGGAATCGAGTGCTGCTTGAAAATGTTTTGGGACAATCGTAAACGGTGCTATGCGTCTAAAGAAGAAGGGTATGGAGCCGGCATTGTCGTGCGCAGAATAGCAAGGGCAGCTCTTGGCACAAACGGTGCCAGTGTCAGCTGTTTGAGACAATCGTGAATGGTAGTTTTGGAAAAATCGAAAAGGTCCCAAACAGGGTGTTTTCTTGCTCTTAGACATGGCTAAAATATATTGGACTCAGAGGGATTTAAAACAAACGATCGGATAAGGACCTATATAGATTTGCTTGATATATAAGCATTATTTATATCTCGAATCAGATCGAATCATAAGTTGGAATTGAGAATTATACGATATTAATAATAATGTCGGCAAAGGGTAAAAGAAGGCCCCGAAATAATGACAATCAAATGAGCATGATGTCACTTAGAGGGAAACATCTCTTACTAGCTAGTTGACTGAATAATCTATGACCAAAAGTAAATGGAAACTTGTCATGTACACACGATTCTTGTTTAGCTAATGACTAAGTAGAAACATTTGAACATCTTAGAGAGTTGATTACCCTATAGTGAAAGTGCTAAGAGTTTTCTGAGATTTACTGAACCTGATAGGGAGTAGAACTATATGAATTTGGATAAGTAGAAATGTACGAAAGGTGATACTGTTGATGGCAAAAAGTTTCAACGGATACTATCTTGCATGCAGGGATCTTGCTGCGGTGTACAAGACCGTAATTCCATCATGCGACGTCAATGTATGGAATTAACTAAAATAGAAAGTAACGTGGCAATTCTTATCACTGAATAAAAGGGAACAAGAATAAAAGGTAGGATATAAAAATAAAAGGTAATATCGAAATTCTTACCCCCGACTGGAAAAATAAAGGGATAATAAAAAAATGTTGTCCGCATTTTCTCTGCTTTAATTTATCCATGGAGAAGATATTATACTCGATTTGGAGCTGACCTTATATGGAAATTATTATCCCAATCTGCAAAAGAAAAATGTAAAAGGTAATATGAGAATTTTCTTCGCAAACTAAAAAGAACAAAAATAAACGGTCATATGATTATAGCGAGTTGGCAACATCCAATATCCTCCATTCTTCATCCTTAAATAGCTGAATGATGTTGATGTTGGAGAATAGATATCGCACAATCATGAATTCATCAGCCAAGCTCATATTTATCTGTTGCGTATTGCTAACTAGTTTTGTGGGAGATGTTTGGGGCAAGGCGCATGTTGTGATCGAGAACGATTTGCCGGCCGGAACTACTCTAATAGTTCATTGCAAATCCAAGCATGACGATCTCGGAGTCCAATACATAACGAGCAGCTGGGAATTCTCATTCGAACCCAATTTCTGGGAAACGACGTTGTACTTTTGCGGCTTTTCCTGGCCAGGTCAATTTCATTGGTTTGATATATATGTCCAAGATAGGGATGAGAGAGATTGTAACACGTGTTTTTGGAGAATCGGGGCCGATCGTCCTTGTAAGTTGGATGGACCCACAGGAGTGTATGATATTTGCTATCCATGGAATCCTCCTACCCAAACAGGGTTGAAACCTCTCATGTGAATGTGACAGAAAAATGATATTGTGAAATCACAATTCAGATGGAATAAGAATCATCTTTGTTATTGTCTAAATAAATATGTACTTATAAGTGCGTGTTTTTCTTCTGATATCCTCACCGTTTCCATTTCCATAGACATCTCTCTTTTAATAGTATTGTCTCTTTGTGTTGTGTCATTCTATTTGTGCTTATTATTTGTATCCCTTCTTGTCGCTATCAAAATGTTTCAATGCAAAAAAATGTTTAATAAGTGTTAAGCCTTGTCGGTTTCGAATTTGTAATGCTGGTGGTGTATCAAGACTCAACAACCTTGAGTTCTTAAGTATGTACAATAAAATTCGTTCTGAAAGAAATTGTTGTTTAACACCAAGAGTGTAAATGTCAGCATACGTGACCTTCAAGGTCAAGAACGTATATGGGTTTTCACCATGTGTTCCCTGAAGAAGAAACAGTAATGATAAGAGATCTAAGAACCCTGCAAGTGAATGCTTTTGGACTTCGGACGATGAGGCTCTCTGTGACTTCTCTAACTATGTCTGCAAGTTTTTTCATGTCAAAGTGTTTTAAGCCTCTCTCTCTCTCTCTCTCTCTCTCTCTCTCTCCATGTTGCCCTCGATTGTCTGTCTATTTTGTTGTTGTACTTTATCTATGTGTGACAGGCCAGAGTAGATTTCTAGTTGGTTTGTGAGCTCGAGCGGCAGACAGAAATGGATCATGAACAGGAGTTGAGAGAGAGAGAGAGAGAGAGAGAGAGGGAGATGTGAGTTACATGGAAAGTGCACTATTTTCTGTTCATCAATATTTAAGAGGAAAGGATTTTGCTGCGATATACAAGATAGAAATTATGTTGTGCAACATCAATAAATGGAATAAATACTATTATAATATTTGGAACAAGTTCTAATTTCAAAATTGTTGTATTAGTGGATTTAAATTTTAAGAGGCTATTTTAAATCTTCAAGAGAGAATCCGGTGATGGATGTTGGAAGTGCACAACGAAAATTTGATACCTTCACCCGGAGAGATTGCCAAGAGGAGCCCAAATTCGAGCCGATCAACATATTCAGTTGAACGTACACTCACTCAAAAGCTTAAGCCAATGAGTAATAGCCATTTGGATATATTAACCGATCCACATCAACCCAATTCTCCGACATGGAATTTCTCTAACACAACTCATACATGCATCTTAACAATCTCCATCTCACGTGTGAGCTCCAATATCAAGTGTTGCTTTCCCTTAATTCGGTTATCCTTCTACACCAACATATTTCAACTTAAATATTCATTAACGCCCAGCTTCATCCCTAGCTTATTTCTCCAAACCGAACCATGAAGTCTGTTGTTGAGCCCACATTGCTGCACCATAACGCCCATCACTCGAAATCGCGTTGGTCGGCCTACTAATCAACCATCGACTCTCGGACCATCTATTAGGAATGCGTAGCAAAAGTTCGATACTTTCACCCGGGAAGATCGCCAAGAAGGAGCTTAAGTTTGAGCTTGTCAACATATTCAATTTAACCATATTCACTCAAAAGCTTAAGCCAATGACTTATGAGCCAACTTGAATATATTAACCGCTTCACACCACATCAATTCTCCGATGCGAGATTTTTCGAACACAACTCACATGTGCATCTCAACAATGAAACTTCTATAAGTATCCATCCAAGCTTTCCTCTTCTTCATGTATTTGCTAGTTTGTTTCATTACATATTACTTTCATGGTTATTAGTATCATACACATCGATCCGATTTAAGGCCCTAGAAATACGAATCTATTAGACGAATTGCTAATCATTTGAAATCGCAAGCGAATCTTTTGATTCAATAACGAAAATACAATTCGATACATATCTATTGACTGGAACAATTCAGTTTTTATATATACCTAACCATCAAAATGCTGTAACTTTGGCATATTTTATGATTTATGTCATACTCTGATCGTTACATAATAGTAAAATAAACATTTGCTCTTTATAATGCAATGATAAATGGAATGATGTATAATTTAGCGGTATTTAGCAGGAAGGAAAGTTCAGAGACGGCAGGTGCAAAGTAGAGTTTTTTTAGCGCGATTTGGAAGCAGTGGAGAAGGGTGTGCATAGGCAAAGATAACACAATTTCAAGTACACGTTAAGCATACCATACAAAGGTTATGTGTCATGTAATTCACAGCCGGTTTGTAATTTACAAATCATTGTCTATATTGGGGAGAAGATGTATAAAATGAATATAGTAATACACCATGAAATAGCATGAGCCTATTCCATTTGATAGGTACAACAAAATAATTGGGTAATATCCATATGGAATCGTTAGATTTAATGTGAATACATAATATTATAGATTTGTCTAGTAGATACATACTATCTAAATCTCGAATCAAATCGAATCATAAGTGGAATCAAGTATTATAAGCTATTAACAGGGAAAATTGTCCAAAAAGTTGTGTTAAACCTATTGAACTTTTGCCAATTTAATTCTAAACCTTTTAGCTTGTATCATTTTTTTTTGTCGAAAACTATACCAATTGAGTCCTAACGTTTTTACATATTATCAATTGAGTCAATTTGGCTAATTTTGGCTAGAATCATTGATGCAAATGCTCGTCGTTTTACATGGCATGACACACTAACATGGATAATTTTTAATGATATTTTAATATGTTTTTCTAACTACTTGTCATTTTTCCTTTTTTCTTTTCTTTTCCTTTTTTTATTCTCTTTTCCTTCTTTAGATTTTCCTTTTTCTTTTTTCTTTTTCCATTTTTTTCCTTGTCGGTCTCGAGCCCTGATAAGCCGGGGGGGCCTCGCTAGGCCTCTATCGACATGGACAAGGCCCGTCGATGGAAAAATAAAAAAGTAAGAGAAAACACAAAAAATAAGAAAAAAGTAAAGAGTGAAAAGAGAAAAAAACAAAAAACAATAAAATAAAAAGAAATAAAAATAACAAGTAATTCAAAAAAATCAAGTATATTAAAAATTATCCACGTTAGCGCCGAGTTGACAACGTAGGAATGCCAATGTCCACTTCGGTAATTTTCGGCCAAAATTTGCCCAATAGACTCAATTAGCAAAAAACTGTAAAAAGATTTAGGACCAATTGGTAGAATTATAATGTTTAGGATTGAATTGACAAAAGTGACATCATTTTAGAACTTTTTGGACAATTTCTCGATATCAATGACAATATCGATGAAGGGTAAAACAAGGCCCCAAAAAAAAAAAAATCAAATGAGTATGATATCATTGAAAGGGAAAGATCTCTCACTAGCAAGTTGACTAATTAATCTGCAACCAAAAGTAACTGGAAAATTGTCGTGTGCACGATTCTTGTTTGGCTAATGACTAAGAAGAAACATTTAAACATAGTAGAGAGTTGATTACCCTATAGAGAAAGTGACAAAGTTTTATGAGATTCGCCGAAACTGACAAAGAAAGTCCTGACAGACGACCAAACGATTTGAATTTTATTTGGTTGTGTTTGAGAATCCTACGGAGGAATAAAAAAGAAGCACGTAGAAAAAGTAAAGTGAATAAATAAAATAAGAACTGATTATATGTTGCTACTGTTGGTACCAACCGCAAAGATAAGTAGTTAATAATAAACTAGTTAATAAAAAAAAAATTTGGGGAGGGGGGGGCACTACTTCGTGACTTAGTTGTTGTTGCTTTATTAGACAAATGTCCGCAACGCAAGGGATTCCGTGGCGCACCGACGTTTCTGATGCTTGTAGCTCCAAACATCTTGGTAAATTTTTTCAATTACAAGAATCTATCAGATTTTGTGTGATCATGCTAATTGTTTTAAATGTTTAAGTTGGGGTGTCGTTTACTATTTAAGTATTATATCATTCTCTTTCACGGCTAGTCTGATTTTTTTGCCTATGCTAAGCGAGACTCGGGACTTCCTCGCTCTGAAATTATGTGAAATTTTTTGAGATCGATACTAACTATTCTAAAAATTTAAACTGTTAGACGAATACGTAGTTTAATGTCTAAGAATTCTATCACAATCCAATTATGTTGGCTTGTTTCGACTTGGGCAATACACACACATATAAAGATTTCTCAAATTTGACAAGATGCTATTAGTTTAGAAAGGTGGATTTTCATTATTTACAATGATAATATCCATGCAATATTCCCTATATATGATATATATTTTGAAAACATTATGTGCAATAAAGCTGTTTATCGTAATTGATTAGAGGGAGCTTAAATGTTGAGATTATATCATTCCGATTTCAACCATCCGAGTGACCATACTTGGGTTAGAACTTGAGATTGAACAAGAAAATGAAGTTCGCCGAAAAGGGTCTAGCAAAACCAGCGATCTAATGTGTTTCAAATCGTCAGCATCGGCTCACTAATCGTCATGTCGATGCTTTCTATTATTTTGTATTTCCAGATGTAATGAACTCTAAACCTTTGAAGGGTAAAACCTTGTATAGACACCCGCCTAATTCTGCCCTTCGTCTTGCATAACATTGGGTCTAGGGTATCGAGTAAAAGGGTCTAGTGGTCAAGTTATTAGAGGTGCGGACGTGGTGGAGATAAACACCTAGGGAAGACAATCATGGCGTAACCCTTAAAATCTCATTATTATGGAAGTGGACGGACGTGTTTAATTCAGGATTTGGCAATTAACCTCGTCATTATGGCGTATCGGATTCGATTGACTTGCATTTAGTTTACCTTTTAGGGCTTCCATTAACGGTTGCCAAATGATATTGACCGAGTCGATTACCATGAAGAAGTTATATTGTAATATTGTGAATATATGAATATATATATATATATATAATTGTTCTCATATTTTTATACGAACTTGATTCCCAATGATAATGGGAAGTCCTGCGAGGAATTTCTCTTTCCGGAATGGTTGGTTGCAATCTGGTTTGAGCAAAACACGTTGAAAGAATTCGTCTTTATATTGTCTGAAATCTCCAAGGGATTTGCATTTTAAATTAGAAAGAAGGTCTTGATTAAGATCTCGTACAACGTAAGGGTCACCAATGAAGTGTTGAGAAATCGAATAAATTAGAGTGGAAACAGCGTCTTGGATTCTTTGTCCTTCATCATCAAAAACAATTTGACCATTTTCATCGGTTTTGACAAGCATTCAAAATGTCGTTTCTTTGGTTTTACGTGAGATAATTATCCCACCAACCTTACAAAGAACCAGAAAAATCAGCAATTATTAAAAAAGCAACTTGCGATCGGTGGTTTCGGGAGTGGTTTTGTAAGTTGTTGCTAACATAACCATTTGGTTTAAAATTTGGATTAAGTTAGCTTCGAAACGCCATCGATATTCCATTCGTAAATTGCGTCGAGAGGAATATTTGTTTTGAATTTTAACAAAAGATTCTTCCTTGACGAGATCCGGAGGAGTGGCGCGGGAATAGTAGAGTTTTTGCGGTTCTTTCCAAGATATCCTGTTGATTTGAGGAGTATCTTCGAGTCTAAAATAGAAATTTTCGATGTATCCGAAATTTCGGGATTCGATCATAATCTAAAACTGCAAGTCTTGGTGTATCGAAATTGTTAAAGGTTTTTCAACCTTTGGTGTGTTTAAAACAGGTTTTTGAGAAGGAAAGTCCACAGCCTTTTGTTTTCTTTCCTTTTCTCTTAAAAAGAAATTTCTTTTTTCTTGAAGTGCTTCATAAAATTCTTTGCTGAATTTCTTGGGCATTTCAAAATTCCTAAAAAATGGTTGTTTTAAAACAGAAGAAGATGAAGTAGGAGTTGATTTGATAGGAGTAGGATGCGAATACGTCGTTGGGTCGAAATGCGTTTCGATCCTATTTAACTGTTCACCTATCGTAAAAATATGTTGATTTGCAAAATTATTTTGTTCAATAACTTTTTGAATTCTTTTTCTATCTTAAAATCTTTATCATCTTCACAAGGTTTTTTAAAAGGTGCAGCGGGAATTGATTGGGTTCTAAAATCAATATTAAAACACTAATTACTCCTCTCCCGTGGCTCGATACCATAAGGGAACCGAGATCGATAAGTCTAAACATACGGATAAAATTAAAGATGAAGATTGAAATTAATCGTAAGGATGGAAATGATCATCATAAAGAACGTGAACTGGTATATCAAGATTAAACCATTCACCAAAATCACAAATAAACTTTATCCAGATATGCACACAATGTATTAAAAGGAGAATGATGAAAGTATGTAGACGGATAGTAAATATAAACGGAATTAAAAGATATAAAGTGCGATGAAGCATAAAATGCAAGGATGCAAACCACCGATGGAGGAGCACGGCCTTTCCGATTCTGGGGTATTAAACTCTTTTGAAGAATATACAAAATAAGCGAAAATCACGGTATTGTTTTTACATAGTGACAATCACTCGAAAATTAATCAAGCGGTGGAGAGGGGCCCCCCGGACTCTGCACTTGTCAATGCACAATACTCGGATCTACTGCTATATTTTGGATATTCTTAAAAGATATATGCAAAAATGCATTACAAGAATGTAAATGCAGAAAGTAAGAGACAAAGCCTTAAACGCCACAAGTAGGAGGCGGAGGCTTCCGCGATCTGAGGGTATTCAGCTTAATTGAGGTAAAAATTCATAACTTTATTCATAAAATGTAAAGATTACAACAAAAGATCCGAAGATCCCGTGCACAAAAACTCCAAAAGAAAGATCCGGAGTAGATCCGAGAAGAAGAAGAAGAAAGTAGAAAGATCGGGGAAGATCCAGGGTACTGGATGAGATCCGGGAAGATATAGAAAGATGACTTCAAACGGAGATCCGGGTTATTAAAAGGCGAAAGGTTCTCGCTTGGCTTCGCTCGGTCGAGAGGGAAGGGTCCAGGAGAAAAGAAGCTTTCGAGAGGGAGATGGAGAGAGAGAGAATCTGGGTTGGATGCTCGCTCGAGAGAATCTCGACGTTCGATGTTCCGCCCCGAACGTTAGAGGCGACAGGTATTTAAAATAGAAAAATTCACTTGTTTCTATAGTGAATAGTGAAATTTAATAGTGTACGATTAATACAGTGTTATATGGTATTTAAACAATAAAATACATCAAAAAGAAAAATGAAGAAAAAGAGAGAGGAGATCCTTAATTTGATCCTTCTTCTTCTTCATCGTCTCCTAGGTTGATACCGTAGCTGGTCATCCTCGTTGGTATTGCCGCTTGTGGTGAGACAATCCTTGGGATTCTTCATAATCCGTAACAGCCTTTTTCATTAAGGCGTAGAAATCTTCTTCGAGGTGGCTCCGGCTAGTTTGGAAATTGCCATGGCTCTTTCACTCAAAAATGCTTTTCCTACCATTGCTTTGGAACCAAACCTTTGTTTCTCGCTCCGGGAGCCATTGAGTACTTGTGGTGGTAGAAACTTTGTCATAAAAGTTGAAGCCATCCCACCATTTTACCTTGTATCTTCTTACAAGTATGAGGATGTCGAATTGAGGGGATAGGGTTTGTATTCAAATTCCCATCCAAGTACCCAAGAAATATTAAAAGTGGCACAAAAAACCAAAAATTGAGGGTATTTACGTTCTTCCTCGTAGGTTGGAAGGCGGAACAAAAGGTTTTATAAGGTTTAGAAATTGTTGGGGAAGTATGTCGGAATTGGTCCGAGTAAATCCCACCATCTCACAAACCAAGAGGGTAAGGAGATTATATCAAAATTGTCGTCAAAATAGAAGAGCCATGTATGTGTATGGTTCAGATTTTGCTCGAAGAAAGTATTCCACCAGGCTTGTTGGTAATCAAAATAGGTAAAAGAAGTCCTATAATTGAGGGTTTCTATCAAACGGGCTTCATGTTTGACTATAGAAAAAGGAGTAGGACTCCATTCGGAAGGGTGAATGACCCTGAGCAACTTTGCGATTGAATAATTCACAATTTTCGGATTATTTCCGTCGGGATAATGTTTAAATTTTATGGAACCAGCCTGGATCAAAATGTTCTCATAAAATTCAATTGGTTTTAAAATATCGTAAGGAGTATAAAACTGGTTTTCTCCAAACATGTTTTTTGCAAAAATGTAAGGATCTTTATGGAAAAATCCTTTTTCTACTGTCAAAATATTTTCATATTTTCTTAAAATAAATTTCGATTTTTCCTTTTTCCGGAAATAAGAAGGTCTCGCAAAATTTTCTTTTGGTTTCAAAAGGGGAGGAGAAGTTACCTCTTCAAAAATGGAAGCATCCTGTGTCAAGGATTGCTGAACTTGTTTCAAAACTTCGGAGGCAATATAGTGGCTAACCGGGTTTAAAGGTATTGTGGGGGAAGATGCTTGGCCGGGGATTTGTCCGGCTAGGCGGGGTCAAAAGTTTGGGTTGAGGCGTCAATTTTGGTTCCAAGTGATTTGGTGGCCTTAAGCCGGCTCCGGATTGGGGTAAGTTTGCCTTGGATTATGGAGGCTTCGAACGAGCTTCTTTGCTCTTTCCTTTGTCCTTTCTTGGTGGCATGATGCCGGAGTTTTCCCCGTAAAAATTCTCTTGTAAGAAAATCGGGTAGAGAATTTGAATCTCCGTGTATAAACTCAATATCAAAATCAAAAACAGACAAAATTGCCTCGCCATCGTGCAAAAATTTGTTTTGAAGCAATATTCAAAATATCTTTCTCGAGAATGTCTTTTACTGATTTACAATCAATTCTTAAAAGAAATTTTTGATTCAGAAGGTCACTTTGAAATTTGGAAATGGAAAGAACTATAGCAAGAATTTCTTTCTTTACAAGTGGAATAATTTTTTTGTGTATCATTCCAATGTTTAGAAATAAATTGGACTACTTGTTCTTTGCCAAGGTCATTCTTTTGTTTCAAAATACCGCCATATCCGATGTCGAGGCGTCTGTTTCGACAATTTTAAAAGCGAAGGGTTCGCAAGATGTAAACAAGGAATTTCTTTTACAAGAGTTTTAATTTTGCGAATCGTATCGAATGCAAAGAAGTCCAAGGAATAGGATTCTTTTTCAACCTTTGATGTAAAGGTTTGCAAATGATATTAATATTAGGAATAAAGTCAATAACATAATTTAAAGATCCAAGAAATCTTTGTAATTGAGTTTTGTCTTTCAATTCGTCGGGAAATTTTTCCGCAAATTGAATAGACCGCTCAATTGGTACGATGGTACCATGTTCAATATAATGACCAAGAAATCTTATCTTGGTTTGGAACATCAAAATCTTTGTTGGGGACAAAGCTAATCCATTCAGTTTTGTAATTTTTAAAAGTTGATTGACATGTTTAAAATGAAAATTAATGTCGAAGAGAATACTAAAATATCGTCGATATAAACAATGATGTAATCGAATAGGGATTGAAGATATCATTCATAATTCTCTGGAATTCGAAAGGTGCATTCTTCAAACCAAAAGGCATAACGTTCCATTCAAATTGATCAAAAGGTACAAGTGAATGCTGTTTTATAACGGTCTTTCTCATCAATTTGAATTTGCCAAAATCCAGATTTCGTATCGAACTTAGAGAAAACTTTGGAACGGCATAATCTGTTCAAAAGATCCTTTTTATTAGGGATCGAATAACGAATCCATTTTAAAGCGTAATTCAAAGGTTTATAATTTACTACAAGTCCGGGAACTCCACGTTCTAGTTCTGCATTTTTATTGACGTAAAAAGCAAAGCAACTCCATGGAGATTTACTTTTGCGAATTAAATTTTTCTTTAAAAGGTCATCAATTTCTTTTTACACAAATTTAAAAGATCGAATTCATCCGAGTAGGTCCGGCCTTTGTAGGAATGTTTTTCTCGAAAAATTCTGGTTCATACGGTAAATGAACAATATGTTTCTTTCTTTTCCAAAAGACATTAGGAAGAGCGGAACGGACTTCTTTCTTCAATTTATTTTCTAAAAGAAGAATTTTGTTTTGTATATCGGGATGAACTATCCTCTGTTCAATCCTTTTATACTCAAGTTCTTCTTTTAAAAATAAAAGGTGAGACTCTTTGTCTTGTATGAGACAATTAATCTCTTTGATAGACCGTTCTTGCAAAATATTCAAATTTCTTGTCCGAGGTTTAGAAACAAATGAGAAAGAAATTTTGTTTCCTAAAATGTTCGTCTCGATTCCTTCCCGAGTAACCATGAATGGTTGGATCAGGGGAAATGAAAGGAGTTCCAGAATAACATTTTGTTTTAAATCTTTAGCGAGCAAAAAGGATGTCTTTAGAGAAATGTTGTCTTTAATAATCAAAACTTCAGGTAATTTGTAATGAATATGTAAACGACTACCCGAGCGCTTTTAAAGCTTCGCTTGTCTTATCAAAATATTTTGTAGGAATCAATCCTTCACGAATACAATTTAAATCTGCACCGGTGTCAAAAAGAGCAGTTGTATTTAATACAAAATCATTAATCTGAATAGAAATATTAATGATCCATTTTCTGGATGTAATCTCTGTAAGCAAGTGAAGCAAGGATGACCGGTTAGGTTGATCATTAGGTTGATCATCGCCATCAATCTCTGGTTCTCTTTTTGTCAAAATTTATTTTTTGAATTCTAAAAAATCTTGATGTTTGTTCAATTTGATTTATTTTGAGAGAACGGATTTCCTTTTTTAGTTCATTAATCTCAAAACGTAGATCATCGAATTTGTTGGTCTAGAAAATTGCTTTTTTCCTCTATTCAAAATTTCAGTTAAGTTATAAGGTTTATCAAAAAATTTTGAATTAGAGATGTTAATTTTTTGAAATCGATTCATAACAAACTCGGAATCGAAAAGATCACCAGTTTGGTCAAGAATATCTTCTTCATCTTTTGTCAAAACACAAACTTCCTTGGGCTCGAGTCCTCGGTTTCGTGTGAAGAATTAAGAAGATCTTCTAAGTCATTGATTTGGAGTCCATCTTCCTCTTTTTCTTGTTCGGAAAAATCAGATGTCTCACTTTCGAATCAATCATAAGTTGGTATAATTGGCCAAGGGTTTCTTTGTCCAATTCCAATTCATTAATCCTTTTAGCTATTTTGCAAAATCTGCGGGTATGGCCCTTTCTACCACAATTGTAAAAAGTAAATTTGGAAAAGTCTTTTTTCACAAATTGTTTGGAGTCGAAGGTTTATTCCTAGAAAACTTATTAATTTTTCTAAAAAAATTTTCTTTTTCTTCTTCTCCGGTTTCTCGGGCGGGCAAGTACCTTGACACTTTGAGTTCTTTTTGGAAGTAGAAGAGAAAGAATATGAAGGATCATATTGACGGCAAAAATCTCCCAATCCCTTATTTCTAAGAGATTTCTCTTTTTTAAGCTGTTTTTGCAGCTTAATACTATTGCACATCTCGAGATCCAGTTTTAAAAACATAAGACACAAGTTCGCCGTAAGAAAGATTATTAAAAGGAATTTCTTCGCCGAATTGTTCTCGTACCCCAAGTTTCATACGTAAGTGTATTTAGCAATTTGTGGAATAATAGATGGAAAAAATTGCGTCCACTAAGATTTGAACCTATCGTGAGTATACCATGATTACCTATTTTATTGTACCTAAATATGAGCATCTTGCTTACCAATGTTTCAAAAAATATTTGAATTTGATAGCTCTTTCCTCAAATGGAAAAAAAAAATCTGTAGAGGAGAGGATTAAAGATTCAAAAACCAATATTCAAATTTTTGGATAAGTAGAAATATAAGAAATTTGGAACTGTAGATGGCAAAATTTCAACACATACCGTATTATCGTGTGACGTCAAATACGGAATTAACTAAAATAAAAGTTAATATAGCAATTCTTATCCAAAAGTAAAAAGGAACAAGAAATAAAAGGTAGTATGGGAATTCTTATCCCAGACTAAAACGAAAAAAATAAAAGGGTAATGAAAACAATGTTGTCTTCAGGTTATCTCCTTTAATTAATCTATGGATTTACTCGATTTGGAGCTGACCTTTATGGAAATTCTCATCCCAATCTGAAAATGGAATAAAATGTACCGGGCCAAAAAGGAACAAAAATAAAGGCTCGCAAGTTGCGATTGGATGTCCTCCATCCTCCATCCTTAAATAGCTGAATGATGTTGATAATGGAGAACAGATATCGCACAATGGTGAATTCACCAGTTAAGCTCATAATTATTTGTTCTGTATTACTAACTAGTTTTGTGGGAGATGTTTGGGGAAAGACGCACGTTGTGATCCAAAACTTTTTACCAGCTGAAACAACTCTAATAGTTCAATGCAAATCCAAGGATGACGATCTTAAAGTCCTCGACATAATGAGTAGCTGGGAATTCTCGTTCAAACCCAATTTCTAGGGGACAACATTGTTCTTTTTTGCAGCTTTTCATGGCCAAGTCAATTTCATTGGTTTGATATATATGTCCAAGGCAGAGATCAGGGAGATTGCAACCGGCGTATTTGGAGGATTCGGCCTGATCGTCCTTGTAGGGGTGATGGACCCACTCCAGTGTATGATAAATGTTACACACGGAATCCTTCTCCATTATGAGGGAGGAAACCTCTTGTGTGAATTTATGACAGAGAAAGATGACCTTGTGAATTGTTATGATTACAATTTAGATAGAATAAGAGTAATCTTTGTCATAATTCAAAGAAATATATATATTTATATACGTGTGGTTTTCTTCTAATTTCCTCGTCATTTAGATTTCAATTTTTTTTTATCGTATTGTGTCATTCTAATTGTACTTATTATCTGCAATCTTTTATCTCTATTAAAATGTTTCAATGCAAACAAAAAAGGTTAATAAGTGTCAAGCCGTGTTGATTTCAAATTTGTAATGCTAGTGTGGTATCAAGACTTAACAACCTTTAGTTTGTAAGTATGTATTATTAAATTGGTTCTGAAAAAAACTTGTTGCTTAACACCAAGAGGGTATATGTCACCATCAGTAACCTTCAGCGATAATTGCAGCAGTATAAAGAAAAATAGTTGAAGGTGTAACATCTTTTCGAGACAACACCTGCAATAAGATTGATTCCATTTTCCCTCTATTTAATCTATAAATTAGACATTATTCTTGATTTATATATTCGATCTGCTTGTAAAGGTAATGTGGCAATAGTTGATTTTACTGTGTTTGGGTGCGAACATCCTATTGTTGTTGAGTACTTACTGATCATATGATATTCCTACTACCAAAAGTAATAGTTCCTTAGAAGTATTACATTTATACGCAAATGGAAAGGTCATCTGCCATATCATAAACAACCAGCTTGTAACTTTTAAATAATCATCCATATTATGGAGAAGCTATCAAAAGAATATACTAATACAACATGAAATAGGATAAAACCTACTCCATTTGATCGGTAAAATTTAATAACTTATAAATTGATATTGCCAACCTCGAATCGGTAGATTCTATGGGGACCGGTAGATATAATTAATTTTTAAATTCACCTGATAAATGTGTAACATATATCATGAATCAAATCAAACATAATATGCCGATAAAAAATCATAAGATAGTAACAACAATATTAACTAGGCGTTAAAAGAAGCTCGGAAATATTGACAATATGATGAGGATGATGTCATTCAAAGGGATACATCTCTTGATAGGTAGTCGATTGACTGGTCTACAACCAAAAATTGATTGGAAAATTATATTGTATAATACATGATTCTTATTTAGCTAGTGACTAAGATGACACATTTAAATGCTGGAGAGAGTTGATTACCCTCTAAGGAAAGCTAAAAAAATGTAAAGTAACAACTAAAGATTCGAATAACCAATTTTGAAATTTAGACCTGATCCGATATGATTCGAGACCTTAGTGAAATGCTAAAGATACAAATTTTGTTGTGTGACGTTAATAGAAATTCTTAATCTAGGGAACAAGTTCTGTCAATGAAAGGCAAAATTTAAAGATTGTAAAACTAGTGGATTGAAACCTTATGAGGCTATTTTAGAGCTTTAATAGAGAATGTGGTGCTTTAACTTCTTATAAGAAAAATTCTCAAAAATTCCTAAACCTATCACAACAAATTCAGCCCTAAACAGCCAAGTTAGTTATTTCCAGCCAGTTTTGGCTACATTAAAAGATTGTCAAATAGTTTAGGACTATATTGGCTAAATTAAAAATTTTAGAATTGAATTAACCGCCATACAATAAATTTAGAACTTTTTGAAAAAAATATCCCGACTTCTATAATAAGCATCCTTCCAAGCTTTCCTTTTCCTCACTCAGTGTCACGATTTAAAATTAGGCTAATTTAAGCTAGTGGATTACTAAGTTAATTAAATATAACTAACCTTGTTCAAGCTCTCCAAATTCTACCAAATCGCAACTTAAAGCTCAATTATCAAGCAAATATTTTATATTTGGAGTCGCCACTAATCAATTTATGCTAGATTGATTAGACACTTAAATAAAGAATATTGGGAGAAATTCTTTATTCATGCAAACCAGATATTAATGAGTTCGGGGACTTCGTTGCGTTAAGCGGCCAGCTTGAATTGATTTTAACTAAAGCCCTAACATGTGTAGTGCTCACGTGAGTGCACAAACATTATTTATCACCCATAATCAAAGCATTACATACATTACGAGAAAAAGAAACTTACCCGGGTGCCGCAGCCTAAACACCCAATAATATCCTTGTGAACACCCAGAGAAAGATGACATTGTGAATCGCTTTATGATAAGATGTGTCGCGACCTAAAAAAATAAATAAACAAGTTTATCATTTCCAGGCTAATGGTTTATCGGGTTAATTAATTAACTAACCTAACTCGGACTCTCCCAAGTCCATACCAAATCGCAACTTAAGGCTCGAATGATTAACATGCAATGTGATTTGAATTTGGAGTCGCCACTAATCATTTTCGGTAGGTCGATTAGAAACCTAAATAAAATAGCGGGAGAAGACTATCTTATTTCTCGCGAACCAGGAGATTAAGAGTCCGGGGACTTGGTTACATTAATTACAACTAATGCCCTTTCGGTACCTTAAAATTCATGAAAAAATAATGGATTTGGCAAATTTGATGAATTCTACTTAAAGATCAAAGAATCAATTTTTTTTTGGGTTTTTCTTCCCATTACATTTTTTTGAATTTTTTAGTATTTCTAAAATAAAGAAGTTACATGAAATTAGGATGAAATAGGTTCAAGATTACTCCCCAATCTGAACTCGTGCACCAAACTTGTGCTCCGGGCTTGTCTTGACCATTGGACCGATTTAGTGACTCGTTAGACCGAGAAATCTCTTGGTCCTATCTCTCCTTCACGCTTCTTTCTCATCTCGCTAGAATTTCATTAGACCGCAATCCGGGCGTTGATATTTTTCCCCTTTTGCTCTTCTTCTATTCTTGTACCATTGATATCTCATCGTTGATATGTAGCTGTTATTTAACATAAAAACGTAAAGAAAAATCAGTGTAGAAAATCTGAGCTAATTTGTATTCGAAATTAAAGAAAGTTAGGGAATCACTTAACTTTCTTTTTCTTTGGCGAGCTTGAACGATGGGGATGGACCAAGTAGCTTGTGTTGATCGGTGCAAAAATTGGCAATAGTAGTATCGGGCTTCAAAACTCTCATACCCTCTCAAAACTCTTTTTCAAATTTTTTTCTCAAGAGCTCTCTCTATTCTCCTCCTCCAAAAACTCTTTCAATTCTCTTCCATTCCTCCCAAAAATTCTCCATTCTCTTCAAGAACTCTTCTTCTTTTATAGGCAAAATTCTTCATCCTTCATTCTTCATCTTCATTTCCTCACCTTCCATTTTCATCTTCTCTTCTTCATCTTCATCTTCCTTTCTTCATCTTCATCTTCTTTTCTTCATCTTCATTTCCCCATCTTCCATTTTCATCTTCTCTTCTTCATCTTCATCTTCCTTTCTTCATCTTCATCTTCTTTTCTTCATCTTCATCTTCTCTTCTTCACCTTCATTTCTCCATCTTCCATTTTCATTTTCTCTTCTTCATCTTCATCTTCCTTTCTTCATCTTCCATTTTCATCTTCTCTTCTTCATCTTCCTTTCACCATCTTCCTTTCCCCATCTTCTTTTGGTATTTGCAATGCAGTCCACGGGTTTCAAGTATTTGCAATACGATCCCTCGAAGTTCCGAGTATTTGCAATACGAGTCCCCAAGTTCCGAGTATTTACAATACGGTCCCCGAGAAAATATTTCTTTCAAGCCCAAATCTTCTTGGTGCATTTTTCCACCGCATGCCTAGTCCAGACCCTTGTTAAATTAAGCTCAAATTGTATGCCAATGCTAAATGAATATGTGAGATGATTTTTGTTTAGAACTAAAATTAGTTCTAATTTTTATGCAAAATATATATTAGTCAAAATTTAGGCGTCAACAGCTGCCCCTCTTTGAGTGGAGGCTCGTAGAGGTTCCGCTCAAAGACAAAATTGAACCCTAAATTTTGATAGTGCAAATTATGGATGAACTTTTTGGCGGGAGTTTTAGTCTCATTTTTTATGTAATGAAGTGGTGCATGATATGCAAGATCAGTAAATAACATGTGTCATAATTTCTCTTTTCCATGTTAGAGAAACCTGCACATGGATCGCATACGAGAATACCTGTTTTACCAAATACCTCATAAGCTGGTGATTCCCTTAATTTCCAAGTTTCTTGCAAACACGAGGATCTTAAGGTATTTGGCCTATCTCGTTATCGAGACTTTTCCCTAATGCGAGACGGCGAAGATATGTGTATCCTTCCGGATCACAAGAGCTACGTCGTTGTGAGTCGAAAGAAGTGGAATCAAGTTCACAAGAGCTACGTCGTTGTGAGTTGATTAAATGTCGAAATCGCCAGGTGCATATGTCTTCACGATTTGACAAAGGGGAACCAAAATCTTAAGAGCTACGTCGTTATGATTTGGTTTGGATCAAAATCACGGGTGCTTATGTCTTCGTGATTTGATAAAGGAGCGGGGAATCATAAGAGCTATGTCATTATGAGCCGACTAAAGGTCAAGATCACCGGTGCATATGTCTTCGTGATCGACAAAGGGGAACCAAAATCTTAAGAGCTACGTCGTTATGATTTGGTTTAGATCAAAATCACGGGTGCTTATGTCTTCGTGATTTGATAAAGGAGTCGAGAATCATAAGAGCTATGTCATTATGAGCCGACTAAAGGTCAAGATCACCAAGTGCATATGTCTTCGTGATGCGAGAAAGGGGAACCAAAATCTTAAGAGCTACGTCGTTATGATTTGGTTTGGATCAAAATCACGGGCGCTTATGTCTTCGTGATTTGATAAAGGAGCCGAGAATCATAAGAGCTATGTCATTATGAGCCGACTAAAGGTCAAGATCACCGGTGCATATGTCTTCGTGATCCGGGGCGAAATCATAAAAGCTACGTCGTCATGATTTGATAAGATGTCAAGATCGCCGGTGCATATGTCTACACGACTGATAGGAGAGGCATATTGCCTGAATTGAATCGTAACAACTATCATCGTAGGAGTTGTTAATTTGAAAATGGGTTCGAAAAACTTACCCGGGTTCTCCGAACGATTAATCAAAGAACGAAACAGATCGCTCGTATCGTACATGGCAGGCATTTGCCGGGAGAACTTGCTCATTCAATAATCCTTGGATGAATTTCGAGACCTTGGGAGGGACATCGAACATCGGGAATGTATTACCCATCATAGAATGTCCGAGGTAACATGCGCAAACATATTCAACAATGAGTTCATGCAAAACTTTCCTACCGAGCTTGCAATGATTAGAAATAACATATGTATAATGCAATCACTCATACCATGGTTTATGCATAACCATTCTATCAAGTTTGCATTACCAATCCTGTCCAGGGATGTTCTCACATTATGAATACCTCGAATGTGAGCTGAATGGGGGACTTCAGTCCGAAAGGGTTTTCTCTCATCTCAACAAAAGTTATTTATCCTGTCTGCAGGGATTCAAAAGAAATCACTCAATCTTTCCATCATCGCATTCGATAAGGATCCGAGTAATCTCGCAATTGATACGACCGAGCCGATCCGGAGGTCTTGATTAGGGACCGTAATGAGGGCTAGGTCAAAGGTTTACAAAGGGGACTCTAGTTGAGTCAAGGCTGCCTTGAAATGAATTTCTTCGTCATCTCTCTGGGTTTACAAGTCAAGAACCCCTGCAAAAATGAGAGAGAAGTAATCTTGCTCGAACTTCTTCGAGTGATGCTTAAAATCATTGAACTCCACATTAATTCAAGTGCCCTAGTCGAGAAAAGGCTTTTAAAGGGTTGTAATGGAGGTAATGATTTGGGGGACCGAGAAACGAAAGGGTTCGTTTTGGCTCGGAAGATTTTTGAGAAGGGGCTTGATGTTGGTGATCATTACAATCTTGTCACCGATCGTGGCCTTCTAGGATACCATCATTGCTCAAGGATGGTATGAACCGAAGATTGCATTTGCAATTTGACACTTCATGGAGATTTTCTCTCAACCCTTTTAGGATATACGGGAAAATTGTGCATTCAAGTTCGAAATATTCTACAAATGAACAATGAATTGAAAGGGCATTGGCCTTGCTTTTGGTAGGCACTTTGCTTTTTAAATGCCCAGGGAATTTTTTGTGGGATCAGCTTTTCCTCTTTCTTCTCCTTTTTTTTTACTCCCAACTCTCTTTTACGATTGTATCTTGATGAGTTCATTGGGAGATTTTCTATGGATCCAGCTTTTCGGTCCTTCTACTCAAAGATGGGCCATATTTGCTTTGGGACAACAATGATCACCAATAAGGGCTTTTAGAAATGAATTTGCAGGCTCAAATGGATTGTGCAAATGAATATAGATGTGTGGGATAGAAAAAGAAATGCTCTTCGTCACCCTAAGGCACTTGAATTAAAGCGCAAGTACAATGCAAAGAACCACCCGAAGATTGATGTTAGTCCAAGCAAGAAGATTTCTAACCATTTGTCTCGTGATGCTGATGGAATTACCTCTGTTTTGCCCCAATGTGGGGTGGTTCTTGACTGAGGGTTGTGGAAGTGAAATCTCCGCTCAAATGGGTTGATCAACGGATAACTTGCAGTGTTTAGGGTAGAGAAATGAATGCCTCCATCACTTCGGTTATCGTACCTTTCGCGAGAAAACTCTTTACCTTGGGGAGTGCGGAATTTAGCCATCGTTCATCTCGCCTCGAAAAAATTGGAGGTGTTTGGGAAAGGATTGCCTTTCATCATCCTGTCATGCCCCCTTCAGTACATTCGATGTATCTTATGTAGTTCATGTTCCTTATTCGAGAATTGGTAAATTAAACATGAGGAACAATCATGCGCAAACTATGCGAAGTGTATGAGTGTTTTCGAGCATATAAAATGCAGTAACTTTTTATCTTGGCGGACAAAGTTCGCAAGTACATAAAAAATTTCTTAGGGGCATGGATCGTGAGTTGCCCCCTGTTCATGCAAATGCGTTGCAAAACTTCATTGTCTCGCTTCGAGACATGAGATTGTCAAAGACTCCAAGAATTTCTCATTTCATTAATTTTTCATGGAGAAGGGATACTTCTCTGTTTGGACAAGTAGTGAACCCTGTAAAAATCAAAAGGGAAAGCATCAATGTATGTCCTCATGTTCTAAAAAGAATTGAAACGATACCACTTTACCCATGTACGTATTCCTCGCGAACTTTGAATTGAAAAGATCGATTCATCTCGGATCGGATTGTATGTCCGGAATGTCATCTCTCCAGGTTCTATAACCGTCTAGGCCGAGCTTCGATCTGCGAAGCAAAAAGTTTTTATTAATTTTTGTACATTGATGCCAAATCCGGGATCGACCCCGGGCGCCTCGACCAACTGTCATTCCCCAACCACTATCTTTGCGGTGTTTGTTGGCATCCACGGGTGGTTCGCTTTTGTTATATTGTTCTCAAAGCGGTTGGCAATCTCCTGTGGAGAATAAAATAAGCTTAACTTAGAGTTTGAAACGACCGAGAATCAATTGGGACGATACGGAGTTACCCATCTTTGAGCCTGTTTGGTCTTTTACTTGCATTCTCCCAAGTAAGGCTATTCGGAATCTCTCTTTACGGGCGTTCAGGAGCGTCGTCCACAAATTGATTTGCTACGGGCCTAGCTTAATAAGGAACTTACGCATTTGATAAGAGAGGAGAAAATTCGCCCTTTAACTCTAGGCAAATTCTAGACAACTAGAAAGTAAAAGTATCCCACGCAGGGGAACTATACATGGAATTAAAGGAGTATTCATGCGAGATTGGTTCCACCTCTTTTGCTTGGCTATTCCAATGATTGGCTGATTTTGTCTTGGATCATACACCAACGATCGTTGTTTGAGGATCCATAATCACTTGCTTCGGATCACAACTCGGAGGTCTTTCAGCTCCGAACCGGGCGACCAAGGCGGTGAGCTCATCATCAAAGTAACCTTTTGATTTTTCGGGCAATTGATACTCGAATTGGGCATTGCTACTTGCTAACACCGCGACGATTTTCCACTTTGTTTTTGCCGTGAACGGTCCGACTCCTTGAGCTTGAGCCTCCGCCGTCGCTCGGGAACTCGTAGGGATGATCAACCGGTCCCATGCTAGAACCACCAGCGGAAGGTCGGTATGGCCGATATTCTTGATTGGGTAGTGGTCGAGTACTTTTTGCTCCGTAGGTTTTCCTGGGATTGATCTTCCGATCAACTTTGCTCCGGTCGCCTTGGTTCCAAGCTACATCGTGCTTCTTCGACTTATCTCTAAATGCGTGAAGGTGATTTGTGACACTTCGTAAGGTGAGTCCGTCTATATTCATCATTTTGAGTACGGCCATTGGTCGTCTTTGAATTGATTCCTAGGCTGTCGAACGCCTCGATGAATATAGAATGAAGCTCGGCGGACCAAAGGGGCCTTTTCTTTCCGACAAAATCGTCGTAGGCGGCTTGGCCATAGTTCTTTTGTTCGAGTAATTGCTTCCTTACATCTTTGCCAAATGTTTTGGAGCACTCGAACGCAGATCGGGCTTCTTTAGGATGCCCCGAGCACCATGCAATATGGCCCTCGTTATGAACCTGGCGATCATCACTTGCGATGTGACGATGACCGGTATATTCAACTCGGAATCAATGATCTTTAAGAGACGGGAGCCGTCCATATCGATCCCTACCATGGGCTGTGACGATGTCAAAATCATATTTGTACTTGTCTCGGCTCCTCTAAGGCTTCCGTTGCTTTCACATAAGCTGAAATCCTATACATGCACTTTCTCAACATGGCAACGAGGATCGAGAGGGAAACGGGGTTACCATCAATGGCCATGACTCGCATGATCCTCGGGATAGGAAACTTCCCATACTTCCGCCTGGAGTGAACGCTTACTTATTTTCCTTTCAAAACCTTCCATATGTAGACCGAAAAAATGGGTGTTTCGACTAGAGACTGGGCTTTAGATGTTCTTTGGACTTGCAAAGACAAAAGCGACGATGACCTTTCGTGACGAGTTACGGAGGTGCATGGAGACTTCAAGTTCTTTATAAACTTTTTCGATCCATTAGTACCCATGATGACTTTTCTCTCCTTTTTAGTCCTAGTGCATTGAATCCATTTCGTAATAACTCTTACCTCCCGCTCAATCCGTCGTTCTTTTTTACTTTTCGATATGGAGGAGCCCTCAAATCTTTTCACTTTCTCTACGAACGAGGCAATTATTTCCCTCTTCAAATCTTTTTCGCTTCCTCCTACGAATGAGGCGATTATTTCCTTCCTCAAATCTTTTCGCTTCCTCCTACGAACGAGGCGGTTATTTGCCCTCCTCAAATCTTTTCGTTTTCTCCCTACGAACGAGGCAGCTTATTTGCCCTCCTCAAATCTTTTCGCTTTCTTCACTAACGAGGCGATTATTTCCCTCCTCAAATCTTTTCGCATTTACTTACGTGAAGGTTTTCAATGCTTAGTCAAATCATGGCGAGGAATTCACACATTTAAACATGATGATGTTCGTGGATAGATCTTGTTCTTTGCCCCTGGATTAAAAGAAGAATGTCTCACATGGGGATTTTGTAACAAACAAGACATTCATTCATACATGTCACTACTTCTCTTGAGGATTCGTAAGGGCTGGCTAGTAATGCTCAAAGAAGAGATATTTTGAGAGCCCATAATAAAAAAAAACTAAAGCTTCATGTAGGCTACACATTCGGAGTTCCATCGGCGTTGAATTGGCTGGCTGTGATATCAAGGAAACTCCAATTGTAGTGATGCATGTCTCTTCCCTCGAAGGGCATCGGTTCTGCCTTCTCCAAAACCGACTTTCCGGGATGTATCTCCAACGAAATCGGATTGTACGAGAACTTGCTCTGGGGGATGAATGGTGAATGAGCATTTTCAATGCTCGAGATGTGGCTCATCAAGGAACACGTCACCAAAGGAGATGGGGCCGCTACGAGACATGGCAAAATGCGGTGTTAATAGCATCCCTATACCTCTTGTTCTCTCGCTTGAAGCTTTTCATTTTCTTCCCTCAAAAACACAAGTTCATGACTTTCATTTTTAACCTTCAATCGGGACCGTTTGTTTTGAAACCAAAACTTGACCTTCAAGGGCTCCATTCCTATCATCCGGCTCAATTCATTTTTGCATCTCTTATTCACGTAAGAGCACTCCTTAAAGGCAGCTTGAGCACTCGATTTGATGTTTTCTTTTACGGGGTTGGCTGCGGCTGCTGCTTGCCATTGTTGTTGTTGTCGAGATCTTGGATTTCACCGCCAAGGGAGTTGGGTTTTACGGCTTCGGTGTTGGATCCGGTCTCGAAATCCAGCAGTTCGCTTTCGGGGATGTCTAGGTTGGTTGCCTCCCGGTAAGTGCTTGATAGCCTCTCTGACATGTCGGATTGAAATACTTCTTCTTGCCTTTTGTTCACTCTACTCTCCATTGTATGCTTACTCTCTCCAAATTCTTTCGAGTAATCGGGTATGTTCCAAAGCCTCCCTTTTAACGCGGATGAAAATCACTAAGCCGACGTTTTTCCCAAAATTTCGTGTTTCCCGCTTTGTCTTATTTTTTCAACGTGATGGGACCCCGAATCCACTCGCACCGATTTTCTTTTCTTGATAACCATGCTTGTCTCCCACTCGGTTTTCAATCGGTGGGACTCCAACTACTTTCGTAGCTTTTCGGATTTGTGGGGCTCGAGATCACGGATTGACGATAGATCCAGGATCCAATGAACGAAACACATGTAGTTTCACCCGAGTAACTAACGTGGCTCTGCAAGAATTGCTGTTTCTTCTCTTTGAAAATATGCTCGTCTCCCATTCAGTTTTCAACATAGTGGGGTCCTCAAATCTTTTCGTAACTTTTTCGGATTTGTGAGGCTTGAGATGGTAGATCCGTGATTCACGGACGAAACGCCTGTAATTTCACCCGAGTAACTAACGTGGCTCCACAAGAATTGATGTTTCTTCTTTCGGAAAGTATGCTTGTCTCCCACTCGGTTTTCAATATGGTGGGGTCCTCAAATCTTTTCGTAACTTTTTCGGATTTGTGAGGCTCAAGATGGTAGATCCAAGTGATTCACTGGACGAAACGTCTGTAGTTTTGCCCGGATAATTAACTCGGCCTCCACAACAATTATTGCTAGAGCTTTTCCTGCCCTTTAAATTAGGATTTAACGCCGAGACAATTATCGTTTTCATATCTTCATCTCCAACCTTCTAAGCACTCTTTTGCATCCACTCTTTTTCAACCGCTTCAACAACAATGGCTTCCCTCCCCGCACACGTCTTCTCGGCGAGTTTTTGGCCAAATGGGAGAAACTTTATAATCTCCTGGGCCATGGCTATTCTTATATAGCCAACCATCCGGAGGGCCGAAACCGAAATCCGTCTCATATTTGTGAGTATGGACACCGTTTCTATTCAAGGTACCAAGTTAGAAGAGGAATTCAAGATCTTCCCTACCCTCTTCACAAACTTCCCGGAGGCTTACCATGTTGCTCATCGAGATGTTACTTTGGCCCACCTTGTGAAGGCACGCTACCGGGATCGGTCGGACAGCTTGGTGTTGGCGATCTTGCAGTGACAATTATAAGAAGGCTCTCGACTACGGTAATGAACAAGTCTCTCTGCTGATTCGTGAGAGGGGAAACTTGGTGGGATGTTTGGCCATGTCCCGGACCATCTTTGAGCGCGATCCGCTCAATATTGTTTTAAAATTTCAATGCACATGGCTGGAAGAAAGGCTGGACGATCCGACCCTGGATATAGCCGCGGGAGAATGCTGATCCATGACTCGGAATCTGGCTGCTGAGCATCACGAGGAGAAGGTAGCCAACCTCAAAGAGAAATGTGAGCTCCTCCTTTTTAAGTTGGCGGATCTCGATTCTCGGAGCTATCAGAGTAGGCGGAGCATCAACTGCATGGAGAGTCGCTTAAACTCCTTTGTGATGCTCATTAGGGCTCGGTTTGGCTTTACGTTCCCACCCCGTTGATCTATTTGTAAAGCTTTTCGATGAATGAAATGAATGCAAGTTTTTACTCATTTCATCTTGGTCGTCATATTTTTTCGCAAGATAACCCCTTTTACTCTGCGAATATGTAAATCTCACGCTCCCGATGGTCAATCCAATTGGGCCGGAGAGGCTCCCCCATTCGAAACAATCTCTCAACAAAGATTAGTAGCGAGGAAACAAACGGATGCTCAAATGTGAACAACTCGTGAATCAGTATTAATATTATAACTCGATTATGAAAACATCGAGTGAATCGAGCATAATATTTCTTTACGACGTCGAAATTGACTGGATTGGTAAAGACACGACCATCCATCTCGGCCCAATCAAAGCACCACCAGGGAGCACCTTCTTTACTATATATGGACCACCATAGTTTGGAGCGAATTTCCCTTCGAGAGTGGGACTATTGGTAATAATTTTCTCAAGACCAGGTCATTGATCCGAAAATATCGAGGCCGAACTTTTTTCTTAAATGATTTAGCAACTCTCTCGCTAATAACACCGGCCATGACATACAGCCTTAAGTCTTTTTTCGTCGATCGATTCAATTGGCTTGCTCTCTCTGCTGGATCCATTCAGCTTCCGTCGCCTTAGCTTGAGACAAGATACGTAAGGAAGGAATTTTCACTTCAACTAGTAGAACGACCTCCATTCCGTATACAAGAGAATACGGGGTCGCCCAGTAGATGTCCGGATTGAGGTCCGATATGCCATAAGTGCAAATGGCAACCTCTCATGCCAATCGCGATAATTTTCAGCATCTTCGCTAAAATTTTCTTAATGTTCTTATTGGCGGCTTCTATTGCTCCATTCATCCGAGGGCGATATGGGGAAGAGTTCGGATGCTTGATCTTGAATTCCTTAAACAATTCGTCCATTAGTTTGTTGTTTAAGTTCGAGCCATCGTCGTTGATTATGGCTTTAGGTGAACCGTATCGAGCAATGATATCCCGGCGGATAAATTTCGCGATATTTCGTGCCGTGATCGCTAAATAGGATGCGGCTTCGATCCATTTGGAGAAATAGTCAATCGCCACCAAGATGAATCGATGCCCATTGGATGCTTTAGGGTTGATAGGACCGATAACATCAATCCCCCACATAGAAAACGGCCATGGTTCGGATAATCGATGCAACTCATTTGGAGGGACATTAATCTTGTCACCATGAATTTGACATTTGTGACTCGGACATGCTTGAATACAATCTCTTTCGAGTGTGAGCCAATAATAACCCAACCTCATAATCTTCTTAGCTAACAAGTGGCCGTTCATGTGTGGACCACGATCCCTTCATGTACTTCCATCATCGACGAACCGCTTCGGTTGAGTCAACGCATCTTAGTAGGATAGAATCGAATGACCGCTTGTACAAATTCTCTCCATTCAAGAAGAACTTCGAGGCCATTTTCCTTATGTACTTTTGGTCAAATACGGTACTTTTTTCAAGGAACTCCCGCTTCGAATATAAGACTCGATGTCATGGTACCATGGTTTACCATCGGGTTCATTGATCACGGTCATACAATATGCCGGCTTTTTAGTACCTCGATCTTCAATGGGTCAACCTCAAGTCCATTGGCGACTTGTAACATTGAAGACGAGGTAGCCAATGCATCGCCGAATCGATTATGAGTCCCGGACGAGATATTCAAATGAGATATCTTCAAATTCCTCCACCAATTCATCCAGATACTCATGGTAGGGTAGCAATTTAGCATCTCTCGTCTTCCACTTTCCAACAATTGAAGGATAATCAAAGCGGAATCTCCGAACACCTTGAGTCGGGCTATCCCCATTTCAACCGCAGCCTGCAGACCGAGGATGCATGCCTCATATTCTCGCTATATTATTTGTGCAAGGGAATACCAATTTTGCTGCCACGGGATAATGTCGACCACCTGGAGATATCGAACCGCGCCCGTGCCTCGATCCCGATAAATTGACAATTCCGTCAAAATACATAGTCCGGATGTAATCCTCCACCGACATGATTCGATCCTCGGAATGATAGGCATTATCATCTCACCCCGGATTTTCAGCTAGGACATCTCATGCGGCTCGTCCCTTGATTGACTTATGGGACAAATATTGAACGGCAAACTCGGAGATGAGGATTTGCTATTTGGCAAATCTACCAATCAAGGCGGGTTGATTAAGCAAGTATTTGATAGGATTGCATTCCGTCACCGAAGTACTTGGTAATGCAAGGTATATTGCCGAAGCCATGCGGTACCCGGACTAACGCCGCACATGTTTTCTCTACTTGGAGTACTTCATTTTCAAAGTTGTGAATTTCTTGCTCAAATAATAAATGGCTCGTTCTCTTCCATCCTCCTGCTTCTCTTGGGCTAGCATAGCACCCAAGGATTCACTAAGGATTGTGAGGCGGAGGATTAAAGGTTGCTCCGGTGTTGGAGGAACAAAGACAGTGGATTCATGAGATGTTGCTTTAGTTTTCCAAAAGCTTCTTCACATTCGCTATCCCATTGGACTAGCGCATTCTTCTTTAATAGCTTGAGGAATGGCTTAGCCGTTTCGATAATTGGGAGATGAATCGAGCAATATATTGCCGAAGGGTTGACTTCAATGCCCTTACGCTTACCACGAATCGATTAGCTTGCCCGAGCTGGTCCCAAAGACACACTTGGCGGGGTTAAGACTTAACTTGTACTTTCGGAGTCCTGTCGAACAATTTCTTCAGCGTTTCGACGTGATCTTCTCCATGCCTTGTTTTTGCTATCATGTCATCGACGTAAACCTCATCATATCTTGGAAAAGGGCAACCATGGCTCGTTGGTAAGTGGCTCCGGCTTTTCGAGATCGAACGGCATTACCCGGTAATGGAACATTCCCCATGGTGTGGTGAAAGTGGTTTTCAACTTGTCATTGACATTCATCGGGATCTGATTGTACCGGAGAAATCATCCATGAATGAAAACAAATCAAACCTGCGATCATGTCAACAAGTACGTCGATATGCGGGAGGGGAAAATCATCTCTAGGATCGGCCTTGTTCAAGTCTCGATAATCGACACAAACCCGAATGCGGCCGTCTTTCTTCATGACGGGGACTATGTTAGCGACCCAATCGGAATATTCTCGTAGTCTCAATGAATCCTACATCGAGAAGCCTCATGACCTCCTCTTTGATCTTCCGGACTAATTCAGTCCGGCCCTCCTTGACTTTTGCACGATCGGCTTAGCCGAGGGATCGATCGGCAAACAATGCTCGACAATGGAACGGTCAAGACCGGGCATATCTGCATAGGACCAGGCGAAAATGTCTTGGTAATCCTTCAAGAGTCGATCGGGCGCTTAGACATTTCGAGGAAAGGCTTGCCCGATCTTAACTTCTTTAGGGTTTTTCGCATCGCCTAGGCTGACCGAGATAATTTGTTCACCGGTCAAGGGCTTGACCTCCTCATGTCGTTCGAAATCTTGACGAACCTCCTCATAATCCTGGACCGAACTCATCTAGGTCGTATACTTACGAATCCACTAGGTTTCCCTCCTCGTATATCCCCCCATGATGACAAACTTGTTGGTCGTTGGTTATCGTCATCGGGTTGGTTTGGGGGAGCTGGAATCGAGGGTGGTATGCTCGAACCCGTGCTCGTTATAATAATATCTTCCAAGCGGTGTAGCCGATAGGGAACACCTTCCGGGGCCTTCTTTGGAATTGCTGCCGAGGGAATTAGAGCTGGCACAACTGGCGGAGGGCTTGAGCTGGACGGCTGAAGCTTAGCTATGAAGTTATCCATCATCTTGTGAGACATAATCCCTTCAAATCGCTCGGTTAGAGCACCGAGCTGTTCATTCAAAGTCTCATGGACAGCGGCGTTAATGTCGGCCATTCTCTTCGCTACCAATCGAGTAATATGCGGAGGATCCGTGATAAATTTCCTGAAAGCGACAAGCCAAGAGTAAGTACAATGAGCGAGGATGGAGGGCCGGTCCATGACTTCCTTCTAGACTCAATGAATGAACTAGACATGACCAAAAGATCGCATCGTGCAATTTTCAGTTGGTCAAAATACGTCCAAAGTTTACGAGCTTATAGTTGAGAAGATGATGAACAACTTTTATGTTGGCCAATCGGACTAGAAATGAGCGGATCAAATCAGTTTAATGTGTCTTTCCGAAAATTCGCATTCAGAAAACTGTTATAACCGCGAGGTAGTTGAAAAAAACGAAAGGCCATCTTAAATTATGAATTTAATTCTGAAATTTTGTAGGATATTAGTTGAAAGATAGGTCTACAACTTTCATGTTTGACACTTACTCAAAGCTCGATCGTAGAATTTAGTAAAAATCGTACAACAGGAACGAGCCAAATCGAATTGAGGACAACCGATGAAATTGTAAAAACTACGGAAGCAAAGTGTGAAATTGGAAACAAGACAATGAGATTCATAAACAATCAACCTAAACCCTGGACCAGCCCAAAATAAAAATGAGATAACATGGCGTAAGAGACAGGAAATTACCGCTCATAGGAAGAAAATGTCAATCACAAAGACATGCGCATGAATCGTGGATTCAAATTTTAGTTCTTTTAGCAAAATGAAATGAAGGACGAACGACATGTCGCAGCCTCGCGCACGTTCATCATGACTAGTTGCCGCCTCGCATACATAGTCATGACTAGTCGGGTCCAATCATCTCGGCTTGGTTCGGTCGACAAGGGCAACTCTCATGCATCATAGCCTCACGTGCATGAGAATAACCCTTGAGCCATTTTTTTGAAAAATTCGGGATCCAAGTGGGATAACCTTTAGCGAAGCCTTACCGCCAAGGTTAAAGAACCACATAAATACCATCCTAAAACTATCGGGTGACCCAGGTTCGGTCACAAGTCAAGGTGGTGTAGTGCAATTATATTAAGGGCATGCACGACATTTTAAAGGCAATTAGCACTCCGATAGTTTAAAAATTAAAATTCTCATCACCAAGCTCAAAAAAGAGGTTAGTCACGAGACTCCTCCCTTATAACTCCCTTCCCGCAAAACCATTTAACACTCAGGGATTAAAATTCAACAAAAATTGCCAAACCAAGTGATTTTCCTTTTCATGAACTTATCCGGCTTAAGTCCTCTTTGGGTCCCCAGTGAGTCGCCAAGTCTGTCGCGACCTAAAATAAATAAATAAACAAGTTTATCATTTCCAGGCTAATGGATTATCAGGTTAATTAATTAACTAACCTAACTCGGACTCTCCCAAGTCCATACCAAATCGCAACTTAAGGTTCGAATGATTAACATGCAATGTGATTTGAATTTGGAGTCGCCACTAATCATTTTCGGTAGGTCGATTAGAAACCTAAATAAAATAGCGGGAGAAGACTATCTTATTTCGCGAACCGGAGATTAAGAGTCCGGGGACTTGGTTACATTAATTACAACTAATGCCCTTTCGGTACCTTAAAATTCATGAAAAAATAATGGATTTAGCAAATTTGATGAATTCTACTTGAAGATCAAAGAATCAATTTTTTTTTTGGGTTTTTCTTCCCATTACATTTTTTTGAATTTTTTAGTATTTCTAAAATAAAGAAGTTACATGAAATTAGGATGAAATAGGTTCAAGATTACTCCCCAATCTGAACTCGTGCACCAAACTTGTGCTTCGGGCTTGTCTTGACCATTGGACCGATTTAGTGACTCGTTAGACCGAGAAATCTCTTGGTCCTATCTCTCCTTCACGCTTCTTTCTCATCTCGCTAGAATTTCATGAGACCGTAATCCGGGCGTTGATATTTTTCCCCTTTTGCTCTTCTTCTATTCTTGTACCATTGATATCTCATCGTTGATATGTAGCTGTTATTTAACATAAAAACGTAAAGAAAAATCAGTGTAGAAAATCGAGCTAATTTGTATTCGAAATTAAAGAAAGTTAGGGAATCACTTAACTTTCTTTTTGCTTGCGGCGAGCTTGAACGATGGGGATGGACCAAGTAGCTTGTGTTGATCGGTGCAAAAATTGGCAATAGTAGTATCGGGCTTCAAAACTCTCATACCCTCTCAAAACTCTTTTCAAATTTTTTCTCAAGAGCTCTCTCTATTCTCCTCCTCCAAAAACTCTTTCAATTCTCTTCCATTCCTCCCAAAAATTCTCCATTCTCTTCAAGAACTCTTCTTCTTTTATAGGCAAAATTCTTCATCCTTCATTCTTCATCTTCATTTCCTCCCCTTCCATTTTCATCTTCTTCTTCATCTTCATCTTCCTTTCTTCATCTTCATCTTCTTTTCTTCATCTTCATTTCCCCATCTTCCATTTTCATCTTCTCTTCTTCATCTTCATCTTCCTTTCTTCATCTTCATCTTCTTTTCTTCATCTTCATCTTCTCTTCTTCACCTTCATTTCTCCATCTTCCATTTTCATTTTCTCTTCTTCATCTTCATCTTCCATTTTCATCTTCTCTTCTTCATCTTCCTTTCACCATCTTCCTTTCCCCATCTTCTTTTGGTATTTGCAATGCGATCCCTGAAGTTTCAAGTATTTGCAATCTGATCCCTGAAGTTCCGAGTATTTGCAATACGTCCCGAAGTTCGAGTATTTGCAATACGATCCCCGAGAAAATATTTCTTTCAAGCCCAAATCTTCTTGGTGCATTTTTTCCACCGCATGCCTAGTCCAGGACCCTGTTAAATTAAGCTCAAATTGTATGCCAATGCTAAATGAATATGTGAGATGATTTTTGTTTAGAACTAAAATTAGTTCTAATTTTTATGCAAAATATATATTAGTCAAAATTTAGGCGTCAACAAGATGGAATAAGGATCATTTCAGTTTTCTTTTGAATATGTTCCTTCTAATATCCTCATCTCGCTTCGTGGACTTTGACGGCAACCAATAAGCTAAGTCAAGCATCTATTCCTTTTCTTTTTTTTTCAATTCACGGTGGGGATCTCACTTTGGGTTCGATCTACAGCAATCTTGTCGGTGCTCGTTCAGATCAATTTATTGCTTCCCGTTTTCTTCCACCACGAGCCTCTTATCCATTCTCGTTCGATCAACGTGGAGGAGTAAGTCAAATTAAGGGAAAAAAACAAGGAATTGAATTAAATCATGAAATATGGATTTGGCTTCTCTTCGTTGGACCACCATATTGTAATACGATTGTTTCCATTTTCCCTCTATTTAAGCCATACATTGGACATTGTACTTTATTTATAGTTCATATATTTGTAAAATGCCACAACCCCTTTGGTGGGAACAAATGACCGATCATCCTTATCCCTCTCATGAGTGATATGGCAATATGTGTTTTTACTGAGTTTGATTACTTATAGATCTTACAATAATCCTACAACCGACATATAATTCACTTCTTGGAAGTATTATATCTATATGTAAATGGAAAGGTCATCTGCCATATCAGTACAACTGGTTTGTAATTGACAAATTATCATTTTTATTGTTGAGAAGCTATAAAACGAATATACTATTGTTAGCACACAAAATAATTCGCCCGCTGAAACACATACTGTGTGTGTGAGAAATCAATACATGTGCAAATCACGTGAGGATTCAACACTCAAGCAAGACATACAAAGAATTGACACACGTGATAGACTCGTGAGGAGTAGGCATTTCAAGAGGGAATGAAGAAGGCACATTCAGAGCATGTGAGGATGCTGACAAGTATAGATTGATAGGAGCATTAAGCTGGCTCTTAACATGGGCACCAACGAGAAGTTATCCCATCAAAAGGTCAAGATCCTTTCAAGAAGCGCCAAGGAATGCAAAAGTTTCCCCCTTAAATTCCTTGGCGAGAGAGCAGTTTTAAGTGGATAAAGCTAGAGAAAGTCCCCAAGAATATGGTCAAAGAGCTCGTGAAACGTGATACCAATAGACAATTACTAGGATTTTTTACTTAAAAGCCCCAGGAATTATAGAACTTGGGCATGACTAATCTTGGCGAAAAAGGTTAAACTAAAGCGCCAATATCATTAGTTATTTAAAATTAAATAACTGCTCAAAGACATGGTCAAAAAGAGATTTGAAGAGGTTGAAAATGTGGCAACTTTTGGTGCGCCAAGACCAAAACCACTGAAAAGCAATCATCTCTCGAACCATTATAAATACCACTAGGCAACCACAAAGGAAGCCCCCCGAACAAATCAACAAATTTATCTTATATTTACTTATCACACTGCACTTTACTTTTCTTAACTGTAGCTTTCGGATTCTGGTCTTTGAGTCAAAATCTAGCATTTATCTTTATCTCAGCTAGTGCATCATCAAGTCAAACTATGGTGTATTATCCAAGAGTATTCAAGGTTTTGTCGTTGAGTCAAACCCCGGCACTTGTTTTGGGTGCGTTGGTTCATTGTTACATGAGAGAAATTGTACCCAATGAGCCAATCCATAGAGTCAAACTCTGGTTTAGTATGTGTTTGTATATTTTCTTTCAAATTCATCTGGATTGATTTCATTTGGATTGTATGAACAAAGTGTCTCCATTGAGCTAGACTCTAGTTGAGACGACATTTGTGTAATTCTATTGGAATCTTGGCAAGCTTCGTGTGTTGATTTTTTTGACTATTTGGAACTCTTCTATCCAAGATCACCACAAGACCTTTTATCACATTTAAAAATCGAAAAACAAATTTCGATAAAAATATTTTGTTGCAGAGCAATTTCTACAAAACAACTATCACACCATGAAATAGAATAAAGGTAAAATTCAATAATTCATTAGTTTGATCAATAGATATAGAATTGGTAGATTCAATTGTGAACCGATAGATCACTTCCGATGTTATAATTTTTAGATTAACCTGTAGATGCTTATTAGTTAAACTCATAGAACATAAACGGAAACAATGACAATATGATGAGAAAGATGTCATTCAAAGGGAAATATCTCTTAGTAGCTAGTTGATTGATAATTCCAAAACCCAAAAGTAATTGAAAATTTGTCTTGTACAGACGATCTTATTTAGCTAGTGAGTGAGATGAAACGTTTTAATATTCTAGAGAGTTGATTACCCGCTAAAGAAAATGAAACGAAAAAAATTGTAGCAGCTAAAGATTCGAAAATCAATATTTCAATTTGCATCCAATTCGAGACCTTAGCGATACCTATCTATTAGGTGAACCGGCAATCACTTGAGCTGAATTCGAGACGTATCTATCTATTCAATTTGGTTAACCTTTTTATATATTTACCAATCAAAATGATGTTACTTTATTATAGTTTACGATATATGTTGTACTTTGATAGTTATTGTATAATCAAAATTGAATTTTGAGCTTTGTAATGCAATGATACATGAAATGACATATGAATGTGCGGTATATATTTAAATGCAATCTTTAGTTTGATAAAGCGATATCTTCTTATGCATAGTGATCGTCACACGCACTCAAAATTAAGATTTAAGGACAACTAATATGTTCTATCACAAACAATTTGTCATCCTCTTGATGAGCGATTCTAACTTCTCATATGCACCTAATTTGTGTGAGCTGTGTATGCCAAAAGTCCTTCTACAAAAAGATTACTTAAATCCAAAACGACACGAAATGGATAGGTAGCGGATGCATAGAGGTGTGCGACAACTGGATCTGGATGCCCTAATTCCAAAGGATTTGGCATAGAATTAAAGAGTAATTCCGAAGTTACAATTATTAAGGATCATTTGTTCGATTCTTTAACAGAATCCAAATGAGATCGTGCAATGGTTCCCGTTTGGCAAGTTACAAAGCGATGACACTTTGTATTAGAATTCTCCAAATATATACAAGCAACATGTGTTGAGGTCAAAAATTTCTTCACATCAATTGCAGGACAGTCTGCAACTCTGAATGTTTCCATAAAAATTGAATTGCTCTCTTTATTGGGTTCGAGAAAAGCATCAAGAGCTCGTAAACCATCTTGTACATATAAATTTAAAACATGGCAAGCACATTTAATGTGAAAAAATTATCTACCAAAAGTGAGCTTACAAATCTTTTCTAAATCGTGAATGGAAGCGATATTTGTCGTGGCATTATCAAAACCAACTGAAAAATTTTTATTAATCAAATCATATTTTTCTAAAACTTGCCCAATTACTCTATAAATAGTATTGGTCGTATGCCATCAAAAATCAATGATAACTCTTTTTGAATGTCTCAATCGTCACCTATCTAATGACATATGATACCCATATAAGAATGAGTTTGCCAAAGATCACTTCAAATGTCACTACCTATATGCACACGTCCATCAAAATTCATAACAAAGTTTTCAAATCTTTTTTTCCTTTTTTTATAAAGCCCAATAAGTTGGCATTTAAGCGTATTTCTTGGAATAGGTTGTGATTGCGGAGTACATGCAATGTTTGTAAAATAATTTAAACCAAAATTTTTACCAAAATTAAATGGTAAACATTCAATAGCAGCAAATCTAACTAATTCTTTTTTATAAACTTTTTCATTGTAACGAAATTAAGGAGAAATATTATGATTGGCGTACTCGAAAATTCATTGTTGTTGCACTGTGTCAATCCCCACTTGCGTTGCATGTTTCAACATCGATATGTCGTTTAAATGTTCCATAGCCGCCTCCACCTATAAATTTATGTGTTGTCCCATAATATTTACATTTTATCTTATACTTGTTTTCATCTAAATGTTCTTTCGTGAAGTGTTCCCATATGTTGGATATACCCCCCCCCGTTTTGGCTCCTTTATTATTGATATTTCTTCGATACTAGGTAGAAGAATGAAGACTTTCTTGCGTTGGGACGTGCTTCAACATTGGGAATAACATTGATATTATCATCTTCGTTTACCCAATATGAAAAATCATAAGGATCATATTAATGAGGATAATCGGATTCCTCCATCCGAATCGAGGTCTTTCCTCTATTACTAACTCTACTTCCACTTGCCATTGTTTGAGAGAATTGAGCGAAAAACGACTTCAAAAAATTGAAAGAATTGAGGCGAATTGAGAAACTTTGAGATAAATTGTGAGAAAAAATGAAAGATGGAAAGAGATATTTATAAAGATTTAGGATAATTTTAATAAATTAAAAAAAAAGAAAAAAAAAAAAAAGGGGAGCGCCATTGCTTGCAATAATCAAAATTTGACCATTGCAAGCAACGGACATGACTCTTCTTTCCTAAATTTCATTTTTTTTTTTTCTTTAGCCATTGGGCTGCCGCAGCCCAACGGCTATTAGGCGGTTCGGAACCGGCCCATGGCCACCACTAGGCTATGGCAAAAGAATCTTACCTGATCCGTATTGTCCTTTTTATGAGCAGAACATAGAAACGATTAAATACCTATGTCTTCTCTGCCCTTGGACCAAAGAAGTGTGGGCTAACCCAAAACTCAACCTAAAAATTTCCAGCTCTAGTTAGCTCGTTTTGAAGAGTAGTTTTGCGCCCTAATAGAGCACAGAAACGACTTAGCAGGTTTGGATTTAGTGGCATATGTGCTAACGGAAATCTGGAAAGAAAGAAACAAATATGTCTTCAGAGGGAAGCCACCTGACCTGAGCGCAGCTATAGACTCAGCCCTAATCTCCCTCAAAAGCTACCAAAGATGGCGGATCTCAGCGAAGAAAGAACAGATGGAGAAGTTTCTCAACAAGAACAACTCAGGAAGCACTAAAGGTCGCACCTTTACTGTCCATGTTGACGGAGCTTTCAGCTTGGGAGCGAAGGTAGGTGCGACGACTTGGGTACTTCGCGATGAGAAGGGTTGCTTGATAGACGAAGAGGCCAAATTGGTCGTTGTTTCGTCTACTCTGATGACGGAAGCCATGGCGATGCTTGAAGCCCTTAATGGCAATCTCTCTCCTCAAGCTGGCCATGCACGTTCTCTAGAGACTTTCTATGACCCCACAAAGTACAGAGCTATCTTTTTGCCCAGATTGTGAACTGCTGGTTGAGGCTATCTCAAACCCATCACCTCTCTCTTTGGAGGCCCATGTTCCGATTTTACTATGTAAAGACTTGTTTTTTAATTTCCCTAAAGTTAAAGATACTTTTCTTCCCTAAAGAGTATAATATGATGGCGGATTGGATAGCCAAGACACAAAGAAAGAAAGAATTACCTCGAAACTGGATATCCTCTCCACCCCAAGCTCTTTGGGATCTGCTATGTAATGAAGCCCATCACTTGGGCATTCCACCTTGATCATCATCAATGGAAATATCACTTTCAATAAACAAAAAAAAAAGCTAACTCTCACGATTCACTATACATTCATTAATGATGATCTCAAAGTCCAAGTTATAAAGATAAGTCAGCTACCTCGGCACGACCTTCTTCTTTTGGGGCATGTAGAGATGGCCACGGGCCGATTTGGGCCTGAAACGCCGTTGACCAATGAACGCCTATTGATCGAACCCGTGGTTCAAGTTCAGCGAAATTCAGAACCGGTCAATTAAAAGCCATTGGGCTTAACACTTAAAATAAATCAATGGTCTCCCCTCTACCGACCCAATCATTGCATTGCAACGTTTCACGAAACCCCTCCCCCCTTTTTTATTTTTTACTTTTTTTAATTTATTAAAAACTATCTTAAATTTATATAAATATCCCTCCCTCTTTCATTTTTTCTCACAAATTCTCTCAATATTCTCTCTCAATTTTTTGAATTCGCTTTCCGTTCGATTCTTTTAAAAAAATGGCAAGTGGAAGCAAATTTGGTGATAAGGGAAAAGAGCGCAATGCGGATGGGGGAATTCAATTATCCTCATCCTCATGAATATGATCTTCGTGAGTTTGCATGTTGGGTAAAGGATGATAATATTAACGTTATTCCTAAAGTCGAGCACGTCCCAATACAAAAAAGTCTTCATCCTCCTACCGGCGTCGAAGAAACGTTGACAACATAGGAACAAGAACGGGAGGGTATATCCAACATATGGAAACACTTCACGAAGGAACATTTAGGTGAAAATAAATATTAGGTAAAATGTAAATATTGTGGGATAACATATAGTTTCATAGGTGGAGGCGGCTATGGAACATTTAAAAGGCATCCGAGGCCAAAACATGCAATGCAAACTCGGATCGACACCACCAACAACAAATTTTCGGATACGCCAATCCTAATACTCCTCCTTTATTTCATTACAATAAAAAGTTTATAAAAAAAACATTAGCTCAATATGTTACCATTGATCGTTTACCGTTTAATTTTGGTGAAAATTTTGATTTTGATTTTTTTTATAAATAATGCATGTACCTAGCAACCAAAATCCGATTCAAAAAATACTCTTAAACGGGAAATTTTTGGGCTTTATAAAAAGGAAAAAAAAGAGTTAGAAATTTTTTTTTACGAATTTCAATGGACGTGTGCATATAGGTAGCGACATTTGGAATGATCCTTGGCAAAACCATTATTATATGGGTATCACATATCATTGGATAGATGTCGATTAGAGCGTTCAAAAAAAGTTATTACATTTCGAGTTTACGACCAATAATATTTATAGAGTAATTATGCAAGTTTTAAAAGAATATAATTTGATTAATAAAAATTTTGTAGTTGCTTTTTATAATGCCACAAAGAAATACCGCTTCGATTCCCGATTTAGAAAATATTTGTAAATCCGCTTTTGGTGGACAATTTTTTCACATTAGATGCGCTTACCATGTTTTAAATTTATGTGTACAAGGTAGCTTTACGAACTCTTAATAATTTTCGCAGCCCAATAAAGAAAGTAATTTAATTTTTATGGGAACATCCCCAAATTATGAAAGAATTGGGTAGATTTTATAAAGTACATAGAAAAACACCAAAAAAAATTTCAAAAAATGTTCGACTCATTGGAATCCTACCTACGAGTTGTTTAATTAATCTTTTGCTTATAAAGATTTATTAGGTGTGTTTATTTTGAATAATGTTTTCGAAATTAATTTATTCCCACAAGAGTGAGATATTTGCAAAAAAAATTAGATTTTTTAAAAATTTTTTAACAATGCAACTTATAGTTTATCTAGTGTTTATTATCTTACTACGCATTTATTTTTAATAGAGTGTATTAATATTGCTGGTATTTTTGAAAAATATGAAAAAGATTATCAATTAGTTCCGACTATTATAGCAATGCGAAGCAAAATGGCTGCTTTATTATACCTAAATTCCTATTATTTATTTGGTTGCTTTTTTTTTCGATCCACAGTATGAAATTAGATAGTTTAGGTGATTATCCGAATATATATATATATTATAAATGTTTACATTTGAATGAAATAGTAAATGTGAGAACTATACAAATGCTTGTTAAAGACGCAATAATAGAATTGTATAGTGAATTTTGTAGTAGATATGATTTATGTTATAGTGGATCTTCCCAACCTAGTGACGTACAAAGAGGGAAGAGTAGCGAATTAGTAGAGGGTACAAAATGCTATTAAGTAGGCAAAAAAAAAAAAAGGAAGCAACATGTAATATTTCTAAAATAGAGAGCTATTTAACCATTTCTTTTGAGTTTAGTGAATCCGAAGGCATAGATTTTTCAATTCTAAAGTGGTGGAAGAGGCATTCAACTCAATTCTCAACCCTCACTTTCATCGCAAGACAAATTTTAGCAATCCCTTATTCAATAATTATGGCTGAATAAGTATTTAGCGTTGGAGGATTAATTTTGAACTACCGACGTTCAAGATTATATCTGGATTTAGTGGAGACTCAAGCTTGTCTCGATGATTGGACAAACGCTCAATTTCGACAACAAGAGATGGATCGCAACATAGAAGCCGAATTCTTCGATGATGATGATGATGAAAATACCACCGCCACGACTATTAGGACCGGGTATCAACGTTTGACGATGAGGTAAGTTTGAATTATTAAAGGTAAAAGAACTACTACATAGGCTTTGATTCTTTTATCCCCAAAAAGATATATATGCGCTTTAATGATAATTCATTAAGTTCAAGCCTCTTCCCCTTCCCTTTCCCCTTTTCCCCCAAATTTGATTACAATGTATAATTTGATTATAATTTATATTTGATAATTTATTATTTTTTTATTTCATAATTTATTATTTAAAAATTAAATATAAAAATCCGAACCGGAATAGGCCCGGAATCGCCGGTTCCAAACCAAAACCAGGACCGCCCGTTAAGAGGCCGGTTTCGGTTCAAGAGTGACCACGAACCGGAACCGCCGATTCATGAATTAGAATCGGCCGGTTCCGAACCGTAGCCAACTCTAGCGGCATGTCATGGCCCAATCAATTTCAACGATTTGACACGTATGTACAAAAAAGGGATGAATATCACTGCACTGAGCTTCTGTGGAGAGTCCGACATTTTTCACCCATGGAATCCTCCCAGACTGACTACCACGGTTTCCAGCTCTCTTGCCTAGTGATGGAGGAGGGGCATTGGAGAGGGGGGCCTACATTTACTTCGAGCATTGAGGAGAGTTCACATCTGCTCTCTAATGTGGTCCTACTGAGTAATGAGTATCGCCCCGGACATAACGTCTCTGATCCCCCCATGACAAGGATATGTTAGATCTTCGCGAAATTAAGCGAGAAGGTTCGGCGGCGGCGGCGGTTGTGAAGTAGAGGTTTTGAGGACAATTTGGAAGCGGAAGATAACTTAATTTCAAGTACTCGTGGAACATAACATAAATGCATTATATGTGCATGGAAAGGTCATGTGCCACATCATTTACAGCCGGTTGGTGATTTACAAATTATCATCGTTATGGACGAGAAGCTGTATAAAAATAGATACTAAAACACCATGAAATAGGATAAATCCTACTCCATTTGATAGGTAAAATATAATAATTTACAAATTCCTAAAATCGACATCAAATCTGTAGAAGCTGAAAGTTGAGAATCAAAAGATATTGATAACGATGTCGGCAGGGGTGTGTCGGCAGGGGTGTAAAGAAGCCTGGAAGCAATGACAATTTGTGAGTATCTAGCCAAATGGTAATCATCTCTTGCTGACTGGATTTGGCATAGAATTAAAGAAGCTGAAAGTTGTTTCGAATAGTATCTGGATTTCCTAGTTGCAAAAGATTTGGCATAGAATTAAAGAAGAATTCTAGAGATATGGCAATAATAGATATGTGATCCTAAACTTGGTAATAATATATGTTTATATGGCAATTCTTTTACCAGTGTATTGAAGGAAACATTTAAAAGGTAATATGGCAATTCTTATCCCAAAGTAAAAAGGGTAATATACTATGGCAAGTTGGTGATATCCTCCATTCTTCGTCCTTAAATAGCTGAGTGATGTTGAGAACTGGAGCAAAGATACCCCCAATGATGAATTCATCAAGAAAGCTCATCTTTATTTGTTCTCTATTGCTAACTGGCTGCGTGGGAGATGTTTTGGGCAAGACACATGTAGTGATCACCAACAATTTGCCGGCTGGAACTACTCTTACAGTTCATTGCAAAGCCAAGAACAAAGATCTCGGGGTCCAAGATATAGCAAACTTAAACAGCTGGCAATTTGCATTCAAACGCAGTTTGTTTCACAAGACGTTGTTCTTTTGCAGCTTTTCATGGCCAAATAATTTCCAGCGGTTTGATATATATGTGCAAAGGAGGGACAGTGATCATTGCACCATGTGTGCCTGGAAGATCTTGCCCACTGGTCCTTGTAGATTCAATAAAAAGACTGCAAAATATGATGTTTGTTTTCCATGGAATCCTCCAACACAATCAGGGAGGAAACCTCTTATGTGAATGTATGAGAGCGAAAGATGGTGTAGTAAACTGTTCCTGACAGTTTAGATGGAATAAAAATCAACTTTGATATCTCTTAGATATATACCTATATATCTCATGTCTTTTTCTTTTTCTAATATCCACATCATGTCGACTTATAATGGCATCTCTTTCTTAATAGTGTTGCCTCAGTCGTTTTGTGTGATTTTGTTTGTTATTGTTGTTTTTATTCTTTGTTAGTGTTTCCAATATATTTCAATGTAAATCTTTTTAAAGATAATTGAGTTTCAAATCATGTCGGTTCCAAATTTGTAATGCTTGCATCACAAAGCGACACTGTTGAGTTCGTAAGCACGTAAATAAGTTCATTTTCAAAAATAAGCCATAATAAAGGAGAAAACTGAATTGATGGGATACATTTTCAAGTTGACAATATTTCGGGCAATCGATTTTCGAGTGATACTAAAAACAATCGGCAACGAGAGATTTGCTATGGCCAATTCAGGCGCGAAGCATGTGAGACGAAGAATCACAATCTTAACCTTGACTTCAAATAATGTTTCTTAACCTTTCTTCTTCAGACAATGCGCGGTCGAAATCCCTCTCTATTTATGGCTAGAATTAATGAAAATTACTAACATATATGGCATTTTGCACACAAGGTAAAGATAGTCGCATAGCCTTATATAGACCTATCAAAAGGAGGGGTCGGATAGAGTTTAAGTCGGGTCATACATGGTCCGACCCAAATGGACCCATATAACCCGTTTATATCTCATTTATTACTTTGCAAATTTTTCGACTCATACCATGATCCATATTATTAAAATATTTTTATATTTAATTCAATCTAGGAAAACTTGTTTCTTATAAAAATTATGTTGCTAAAACACTTCCATATTTCAAAAAAATGACTTTTTGATTATGACTCACTTAAGATAGTTAGGTAACCCATTTACAACATAGAAAGTTGTTAAATAACCTAACCCATTCAAGTTTGTCTTTAAAACTTAATGCAATCAATTTATGACTCACACCAATGTAGGTTAAAATATGAGTTCTTGACCCATTTTGCCACCTTTAAGCTTATGAAAAGGGAATCATCAAATTATATCTACTCTCCTTCGACCCAAAATGTAAAAATAATAAGTACTCTCTTACGCGCCGTAATTCCCATGAAACATTAGATGTGTATTTTATCTCCGCCTACACAGTGTTATATATTATATCACATCGCTCCACTATTGTGCTTTCGTAGTTTAGTAACGTGACTAGACTACCTTCTTCCTGGGATTATTGTTTTATATTTTGTTTCTTTTGTTACTTGTATTACTGCTTGGAAAAGGGTTGATGGAGGAAGAATGTATATGTAAATTATTTAAGCTTGTCAAACTTACACTTCTCACGCGATGTGTTTATTGTGCTCCCGCATATTTAATAATAGTAGTAATTTAAAAAAAATCTTGAGTTGTGAGTGCCATTCTAGGGCATCACAAGTCAACTCTCTCGGTTCACTGTAGATTCATTGACGACAATCTTAGATTCCAAGTTATAAAGATAAGTTGGGTATCCTCGGCAGAACCTTCTTCTTTGCGGCATGTCATGGTCTGGTCAATTTCATCTATTCGACACATATGTACGACAAATGGACGAAGATCACCACACTAGTTTCTCTAGAGAGTCCGACATGTTTTTGCCCATGGAATCCTCCCACACTAACTACACACGGTTCCCAGCTCTCTTGCCTGGTGATGGAGAAGGAGCACAGGAGAAGAGGACCCCCATTTGCTTCGAGCATTGAGGAGAGTCCACATCTGCTCTCTAATGTGGTCCTACTAAGTATCGCGCCGCATGTAACATCTCTGATCGCCACAAGACAAAGAGATGTTGATCGTGGCAAAATTAATCGACAAGGTTCACTGGTGATGGCGGTAGTGAAGGAGAGGGTTTTAGGGCGATTTGGAAGCCCGGAAAATAAATTAATTTCAAGTTCAAGTTGAACATAACATAAATATTTTATATGCACATGGAAAGGCGTATAAAAGTATTTACTAATATACAGCATGAAATGGGATAAAACCTACTCCGTTTGATAGGTAAAATATAATTTCATATCTGTATAATTCAATGGCGAATCAATAGTTACGAGTCGGCTAGATTGATCGGATAAATACGATTATTTAAGGCATGAGTAAAAAACGAGCCGTTACGAGCGGAGAATCAAAAGATATTGATAACAATGTCGGCAGGGGTATAAAGAAGCCTGGAATTAGTCACAATCAAATGACAGAGGGATTCTCTAGCTGCAAAAGATTTGACATAGAATTAAAGTAAAATTCTAGAGATATCCAGAACTACCATAGTTAATCTATACACAAGATATTAAAAAGGGAAAAACACAAACGGTGATATAGCAATTCTTATCCCAGAGTGGGAAGGGACAAAAATTAAGGGCAATATGGTTATGGCCAGTTGGCGATGTATCCTCCATTCCTCATCCTTATATGGCTGAACTACGTTGAAATTGGAGCAAAGATACCCCCACAATTATGAATTCATCAGACCAACTAGCTGTGTGGGAGATGTTTTGGGCAGGACACATGGAGTGATCTATAACAGTTTGCCAGCTGGAACTACTCTGACAGTTCATTGCAAATCCAAGGACGAAGATCTTGTGGTCCAATATATAGCGAACTCGAACAGCTGGGAATTTGCATTCAGAACCAAAATGTTTCACAAGGCGTTATTCTTTTGCGGGTTTGCATGGCCGAATAATTTTCAGTGGTTTGACATATATGTGCAAAGCAGGGACAGTGATCATTGCACCATGTGTGCTTGGAAGATCTGGCCCACTGGTCCTTGTAGGTTCAATGAAAAGACTGCAGAGTATGATGTTTGTTTACCATGGAATCCTCCTACACAATTAGGGAGGAAACCTGTTATGTGAACGAATGTATGATGTTTGTTTACCATGGAATCCCCCTACACAATTAGGGAGGAAACCTGTTATGTGACCGAATGTAAGATATATATATATATACACATATATAGAGAGAGAGAAATGATGTTGTGACTTGATTCATCACAATTTACACAGAATAAGAATCATCTTAGTTAAAAAAAATTTTTTTAAAAAAAAAAAAGAAAAAACTTTTTTCTGGTGAAACTATAAATATAAGTGAAGTTAAAATAGGTGATGGCGATTATAAATAACAAAAATAATAAAAATAAAAAAATGGCAATAAATCATCTTAGCAATCTTTTAAATATGTACGTATCTATATTCATGTTTGTGTGTATTTCTTCTAATATCCTCATCATTTCAATTCCTATTGGCACCTCTTTCTTAATAGGGTTGTCTCGTCCTTATATGTCATTCTATTTGTACTTATTTTATCGTTTATTATCGCTTCCAAAAGATTTCAAATGCAAGTCTTTTTTAATAGAAAAATGTAAATAAGTGTCAAGTCACGTGGTTTCGAATTTATAATGTGGGCATTGTATCACGATTCTATACCTCTTGAGTTTTTTTTTTTTTAATGTACCCTTGAGTTCGTAAGTACATAAAATAAGTTCATTTTGGAAAAACCGCAAAGATACAAGGAGCTGAATCGATGGGAGACATTTTTAAGTTGAAATGTTTTGGGCTACTTATCTTCGAGTGATACTTGTTAGAATATATAGATTTATAGGCCTTTCTTCTTTCCCATTTGTCCTTTCTTATTTTCCTTTTGTCCCACATAAGAAGGATAGTAAGTTCTTCACCTCTTCTAAGCCTATATAAAGGCTCCTCTTGCACATTGTTACACACACTAATCATAAAGAGAATAAATACTATTTTCTCTTCATCTTTCTTTTTTGTCATAGTATCGGAGCCAAGATCATTGTCTTAAAAGTATCTTCTGCGGTTGCCATAAATTGGATCTTTCGCGATCGAAATTAAAACAATGAGCTCATTATTTTTTAAAGTATACTCTGCGGTTACCATAAATTGGATCTTCCGCATAAAAATTAATACAATGAATTTACAGCTATTGAGCCATCACCCCTTGCTTGCCCTAGTAAAGCTTCCACATATTCGTGCTTATATATACACATACATTCCGCTTCCTTTTTCTAGAGGCTTACTTTGTGCCTCTAATCCGTGCTTCCTACATCCAGCATCCATCCGATCAACCTGTGTACCTTGACTCGTGCTTTGAGCTTCATCGGTGGTGTTTTTGGTCGGTTCAAACCTATATATTGTTAGGGTTCACGACGGTCATCATGGGCGATTCTAGTGACCATATCGAGGTCAAGCTCGATGGTTCCAGCTATTCACTTTGGAAACCATCGGCAATGGCTGCACTTGTTTGCCTCTATTTATTTGAGCATGTTGAGGGTTTCCGTCTTTATCCTATCGCTCTCAAGGACACTAACTCGCCCAAACCATTTTACGAGACGGTGAAACAACCCTTCTTGAAATTCGAGTATGGACAGTTGATGGTCGGAAGGCATGGGCTATTCTCTTTGGTTCTATTGATCCCGCTCTTCGCCCGCAATTTTCTCATATTGTGGAAGCGAAGCGTTTATGGGATCAGCTCGACAAGATGTTCACTCGGGCCGGGGATATTCGGGTCTATCGGTTGGAGCAAGAGATTTATTGTACTACCCAAGGGTCTCGCTCTATTCGGGAATTCTATAATTACATGCATTCCCTTTGGAGTTAGTTGGATATTCTTGCTCTTGTTCTCTGTCCGACATGCTTGGATGTACTCGGTGCCCGTCTACTCGACTTCAAACCGAAGATAGGCACCGTCTCGCATACTTTTCTTATGAAACTTAGCTCTCTTTATGAAGGTATTCGCAGCCAGCTTCTTCATCAATCTCCTAGACCATCTCTCCTTAATGCTTGTCAAGGAACTACGATCTAAGGAAACTCGTCTAGATCTACTTCCTCCTCTGCAGTTTTTTATTCCACCGCTTTTTTTGGCTACTCCACGACGTGCTCCACCTACTTGTGGCTCTCGCCGCCCTCTACGTACTTGTTGTCATCATGTTGGTCATGATGAGTCACACTGTTGGCAAAAGAAGAAGGATGTTTCGCGCTCTTACGCACCACTGCATCCTATTCAAGAGTCTACCTCATCTCCATTGGCTCGGCCTATTACTTTAGCTTCTTCCTCTACGGATGATCGTATTGCTTGCTTTTGAGGCCCAACTTGCTTGATTGAGTCATTCTCTACTCGGTTCTTTTTCCGGCTCCGACACTCCTACAGTTTCTTCATCTCGCTAGAAACATTGTTGCAGCTACTCCTTCTTCAGTGTGACACTTCTACTATCTAGATACTTCACTCGGGTGTTGATTAGACATATGTCTGCTTCCACTGCTTGTCTCACTCAGCTCTTTGAGCTCAAGCATCCAACCATTTCTTTATAGCTAATGGTTCTCCTCTCCTGGCTACCCGGCAGGTATTCTTACCGTCTCTAGGGATTTCGGTGTCATTGATGTGTTACATGTTCCTTCTCCCGGCTTTTAATTTATTATCTATTGGATAGCTCACCGATGTCGGATGTACTATGAGATTTACTGACAGCTTTTGCTTTGTGCGGGATCGTTTGAGTGGTCGGATGATTGGCGGGGATAGTAGACGGGATGGACTCTATACTATGTAACATCTCCATCTTTCATCTTCCTCCCTTCTTGTTTCTATGTTGGCCACCCTTGATCTTGCTCTATGGCATCAGCTGTCTCGGGCATATTCCTTCTTCTTGTCTCACCGTCCTTCATCAACTTGGCGCTCCGGGTCTTGTTCCTTCTAGTACTCTTCCTCCTTGTTCTATCTGTCCTTCGGCAAAGCAATCTGCTAAGTCTTTCCCTATCAGTAACTCTAGATCTAGTGATATTTTCGATCTTTGAGCACGGTATCACTGGTATCCTCCATCATGCTAGCTCTAACACCACTTTGTTGGAGATAAAGGGCAACAATTCACTAAGAACTTAAATCAGTCCATGATCTACACCTTCCCTAAAACTCAACCAACTAATGTCAAAATAACGTCATCAACAACCGACCACAATATTCCAGTAATATCAGGCTTATCAGCCACAAAACCAGGAAAATAGTACTGAAAATTACAGACGAAACAGAAAACTGTACCCACAATAATATCTAAATTTTGTATTAAAACGAGCCTTTGCGAGTCGAGAAACAAAAGATGTTGATAACAATGACGGCATGGGGTATAAAGAAGTCTGAAATGAAGACAACCTGATGAGTATTGTTGGCTGGGTCCGCCTCTTTGTGGGGCCCAGCGGTTTCCTTTTCTCAAATGAAAAAAAAAAAGTCAAAACAAAAGACAAAAACAAAAAGCAAGAAAAAGCAAAAAAGAAAGAAAAGGGGGACCATCTTCGTAAAAGGGGGCAGACCAAGAAGAAAAAAACAGGGAGGAGAGAGAGTTGGTTCGGTGAAAAGAGGAGCCGAGCGCGAGAAGAAAAGAAGAAAAGGCCTCGCGCCTTTGCGATCCCGATTCGAAGGTCAATCGTTGACGGAATTAGCTCAAATTTGAGTATGTTGTTCGTGAGGCCGAGGTCTACAAGTTGATCTATTTCGTTCGTTGAGATTCGTCTCCAATCTCCTTCTGCGGTTAGGGTTTGCCCTTCTTATATTATTCCTTGGAAGAAACTTCTGTAAGCCGATGTGAACAGAAACTTTGTCTACTATTCTTGGGATTAGTGGAAGTTTTGGTCGTCCGTGGTTTTTCCGATTTGGGTTTTCCACGTAAATCTGTGCATTATCTCTTTATCATTCCGTTATCGTATTTATATGTTGATGTTTTTTTGATATATATATAGTTGGTTGATACTGAATTAAGTTGGAGTAGTTTCGGGGGAGAGTTTGATCTTGGATTGGTTTAGTTTATATCGAAGCTTTCCCCAACAAGTATGATGTCCTTCAACAGGAAATATCTCTTACTGGCTAGTTGTTGTTTTTTTTTTTTGGTAAGGACTTACTGGCTAGTTGTTGATGAATGTAAAGCCAAAAGTAACTGGAAAATTGCCTTGCATACGCTAGTCTTATTTGGCCAGTGACTAAGAGGAACAAAACATTCCAAAAGGGTTGATTAATCTACACTTCCTTTACTGTCTCTGTGTTATCTAGCCAAATGGCAGCTGGATTTTGTAGTTGCACGCTCCAAGGTGAGGACTTCTGTTCTCAAAGACTAATCATGTTAATATTGAGGGTCATACAAACGTAGACTGTGCAGGAGTGTTTCTGACAGGAAGTCTACATCGGGCTACCTCACCTTTGTAGGAGGCAATCTTGTCTCGTGGAGGAGCAAGAAGTAGAAGGTAATGGCGTCATCTAATGTTGAGGCCGAGTTCAGAGAAATGGCCAAAGGAATGTGTGAACTTGGTTGGCTTAAGAGATTACTGACTGACAATGGTTTTGCTCCCAATTCCGAGATGAGCTTATTTTGTCACAACAAGGTGGCCCTCGATATTTCTCATAATCCATCCCAGAACGACCGTACTAATCACATCAAGGTAAATTAACAAGTCATCAGACAAAACATTGACACTAAGAGACGTTCGATTTTCATTTGTTAAATATGAAGACCAACTGACGGATATACTCGTGAAGGCCGTCTCTAGCAAGATCTTTTACAACTCACTTGACAAGTTAGGCATCAATGACACCTATGCACCAACTTGAGGGGGAGGGGAGGGTTGGCATGAATTGTCAATTAAGGCTAATTGGAGAAATTGTCGGGCTGATTTGTTTCTTAATTTGTATTGTATAATATCCTTATTTTGAGGATCAACCAGATCCTTAGCCTTAGCTTTGGTAGTTTTTCCATCGAAAATAGGCGGAGAAGAGAGAAAAACATCTCTGTTCATCAAGCATCTATCGAAACGCGATCCTTTTCTTCTCACCGGAAGCAGTTTCTAGATCCTTCTCTTCGTTCTTTTCAGATGGTTAGCCCTCTGGTTATCTCTTCCACCCCAGGTTCCTCGCCCGTTTGAACTATTTGGGCCCAAGGTGCTGGTGGATTGTGAGTGTGCCTCCTAGTGTTTTACCTCCGGGGAACCTATGCACTTCTGGTGGATTGGGTGGTACCATGAAGATCTTTCTTTGGGAAAGTGACTCAGTCAAACACACTTGACGGACAGGCCTCGTTGATGAGAGTATTCTACCGAAACCTAGGACTCGATTCGATTATCATCACAGTTCATAAATTCAGTCTTTCGGTTCATGATATATATCTCGATTTAAATACCATGATTACCTGTCTTAAACTACCCGAGTAGCGTAGAAGGATTTAAGAAGAACCAATATGTTCTATCACAAATAATTTGCGATCCTCTTGATGAGCGATTCTAATTTCTCATATTGCACCCAATTTGTGTGAGCCAAATGCATTTGCAAAACAACCATTGACAAAAGATTACTTGATCCAGATTCCAAAACGACACAAAATGGGTAGGCAGCAAATGCTTAGGGGTGAAAGACAACTTCCTTATGCCACTTTTCTTTCCCTCTTTGTGGCATCTAGCCAAATGGCAGCTGGTTTCTCTAGTTGCAGAAGATTTGCATAGAACTTACCAATAATTCTGGAGATATTCCGAACTACCATAATTATGAAATTATTAAGGATCATTTGGTCAATCTTTTTCATAAAATGAAAATGAGATTGTTCAATGTTTCCCTCTTGGCATTTGAACTAGTGAATCACTATGTATCAATTTCACTTTTTTCCCTAAAGAAAAAGTCCCTTAAATTTTTTATACATCGTGTTAGTGTAAGCTCTCAAATATGTCTAGACCTCCCTAACATTTTATATTAAAACAAAATCGGTGAGTGCGTTGCATCTGCAAAGTTTAATTGTTTCCTTTCTGGACAATAGCTATCACAAAGTTGTATCCGTTTTCTCTTCTTTGATTAAGATATACATTAGATGTTTTACTTGATTTGTAGCTTATCTTATATGGCCATTCTTAACCCAAAGTCAAAAAGAAGTCAAATAAAAGGTAATATGGAATTTCTTGTCCCAGACTAGAAAAAATAAAAGTTAATATAGCAATTCATATCCCAAAGATCACTGAATGCATGGCATCTGCCTAAAAAGAAACTTGTATAAAAGGAAGAAAGGTACAAATATAAATGCAGTATGGAAATTATAAACCCAGAATAAAAAGCAACAAATAAAAAAAAATTAATTATGGTAGAAAATATATAAAAATCAATACGGAAACATAAAAGGTAATATAGAATTCATATCCAAGACTATAAAAGAAGCAACAAAAAAGGAGGCATTATAGCAATTCTTTTACATGGATGAGGAATGCATGGTGTCTTGCCAAAATAGGAAACTTTGATAGAAGGGAAGAAGAAAAAAAATCAAGAAGGATAGAAATCTCATCCCAAAGTAAAAAAGGAACAAATAAGGAAAGGTAATATGGTTGAGACGAGCTGGCGAGATCCTTCATGCTCCACGAGATCCTTTATGCTCCATTCTTCATCCTTAAATAGCTTAATTATGTTGATATTGGAGAACAGATATCGCACAATCATGAATTCATCAGCTAAGCTCGCGTTTATCTGTTCTTTTCTGCTAACTAGTTGTGTAGGAGATGTCTGGGGCAAGACGCATGTTGAGATCCACAATGGTTTGCCCGCCGGAAATACTTTAAAAGTCCATTGCAAATCCAAGGACGACGATCTTGGAATCCATTATATAACAGAAGAAGGCAGCTGGGAATTCTCATTCAACAAACATTTCTATGGGAAGACTTTATTTTTTTGCGGCTTCGCATGGCCTGGTCAGTTTAAGTGGTTCGATATATATGTGCAAAACAGGGACGAATATTTCTGCGAGAGGTGTATTTGGAAGATCTTACCCGATGGTCCTTATAGGTACAATGAAGAGAGCAAACAATTTGATCTTCATTTTCAATGGAATCCTCCTACGCTGCTAGGGAGGAAACCTCTTATCTAAACCGAGAGAGAGAAAGATGATGTCGTGAACTTGTTCATTACAGCTTACGTGGAATAACGATCATATTAGTTACGTTTTGAATATCTATACACAAACATTTGTGTGTGTTTCTCTCCTAATGTCCTCATTGTTTTTTATTTTGATGGGTCTTTTTTTGTAACGTTATCTCTTCCTTTCATGTCATCGTGTTTGTCCGCATTGTCAGTCTGTTTTTTTTTATCAATGTCAAAATGTTTCGATGTGAATCCTTTTCTAATTAGAAAATGGTTGGCAAATGTTAAGCCGCGTCGGCTTCCAATTTTAAAATTTGTGTCGTATCCACTATTAACATTCTTGAGTTCGTGATGAGAGCACAATTGACGCTATATTGGGCCATCGATCTTGGAGTAAACTTAAAAGCGACCTAGCAAGAGAGATTTACCATGGCCAGATCCGGTGTGAGCCACGGGAGAACGATCAATCACATTCTTAACCTTGACTTCTGGTAATAATGTTCCTGTTCCAAGTTCTTTTTTAGGCGGCTTTTTTTTGGGAAGTCAGCCGCTAAATTTGTCCTCGCGTGGCGCCATCCCACGACGCAATCAATCCTACGTTTGCACCCCACGCGCTCCTTCGCTGCCTCAAGATAATAATTAGACTTTAAAATTGCCCTACTTCTCTCAAGATGCCATGAGAGGGTGTGGACGGTGGGTGGTTGAGATGGTCATCGGCCGGGGACTTCCTAAATGGTGGTTGCCAATGGTGGGTTGTTGATAGGGTGCGCATGGTTCCAGATTACATAGCATGCGGAGTAGGTTCAAAGAGTTTCAAAAATTGAGGAAACCAATATGAGAGGCAAGTTCCAAAGTCTTTGTGTTTTTCTAATTTCATGTTTTCACGATTCCGAGGTACTTCGTGGCATATGATGATGAACACGTAATTTGGAATCACTAATTTGAGTTTCTATTTCGAGAGACATTTATAACTGAAATTCATGAGGCGGCTTTCTCGGTTTTTCTTCAAGTTTTGGTAATTGCATCCAGCAAAGAACAAGTGTTTGTAGTCGACCGGAAATCTTGTTTAAGATTTTGTTTAATTCTTTTGTGAGATTGAAAAATTATTTACGCAAGGAATTGTGGAGCTAAGCGCTACGTGAGTTATTGGATGTAATTGGGATCGAGAAATACTTCAAGAAGTGTTTGAGGACTCGGCGAGTTTGTAATCTTTGTTGAAACAAAATCCATAGGGAAGGAAGTGGATGAGGGTGAGGGGAGAGACCGAACCACGTATAGCTGAAATTCGATTTTTTTTTTTGCCATATTTTATTGGATCGGCAACAATTGTTTCCCCCAAATGATTAAAGTATGGCAGCTCCAGGGTTGCTTGGAGAATAGAAGCGAATCTAATAGTAGCAACAAAAAGTTAAAAGGTGAAAATCGACCAACTTACTGATTATATTGGTAGAGCCTGACAAAGTCAATGGCCCATACCTCGGTTATCGTCCTATAAAACTGAGAAGAATTACCTGTCCATCTCTTCCCAATTGCAGCCGAATTTGGTGGTGACAGTTGAAAGTAACAGGTTAAAACAGATTTTGATAAAGACAAAGGAAATAATCTAAGTGTTAACAATTCATTTTTGTTACAACCTCATCGCACGGGATATGAATCGCCCGTCTTTAATTATCGATTGCTCATCTTCACCAGTAAAAATGGTGAATTCCTGTAGACTGGTCTAACAACACCCTATCAAGTCCCAAGTGTTGTTAAACTGCCTCAGCAAATTGCTCTAGGGTCATTTGTGGATTGGGTAGTCCATCTTGTTGCCCCTTAGGTGATGCTGGTCTTAGCCGGATCCTTCATATTCATTTGCTTTAATCAGTAAGTTAGGCCTATAGGGAGTTTCTCACATTAAAAGGAACCATTGCACCGACCGGCCTTACATTTTTAGTGTATGGCATTAAGCCAGTATGTCCATCAATCAAACTTTCAAATTGACTCCATTTTGGTCTTATTTTGATCAGCATTATTCTGATTATATCCATTATTCTCGCCTTGGTTAGAAGACTCAGGCCTTTGTAAAACCTTAAAGAGGCTTGAACAGTGACAGAAATTAAATCAAATTCATAAATATTCGATAGGCTGTAGTTGCTGATTTTCTGGAGAACATGATCATCCAATGAAGGAGTTGCCGATGCTGATGTCCGTTGGACTCCCAAGAAGATGTACCAATTAGTGCACAAATCAAAACTTGTCTTCTTTATTAAAGCGTTATCTTCAAGAGTCACTATTAGGCGAGTCTTTAAAGTCTATTCGCCTTTCGATGTATAGTTAATGCTTTGTAGATGCATCGGATCAGTTTCTAAAGTTGATCGGGAGTGTGTAACAAGCCTACATAAATGTGTGATCTTGTAAATCGTTTTTGTAGGCCAGTGAATACAGATAATATTGAAAGTCGTATTCACCCTCTTCCTTCGTGAGTGATTTATGAGTGTTTCTTCACACGAATAAGTATGGAACCAAAGGTCGCAGCGGAGGATACGAACCATGCTCCAGCTATGTGTAAGGAAAAATCATGAACTCCTCGTTTCATCAGCTAGCAGATTTTGCAGCCCATTTAAAATGCCGCAGTAAAGCATCTTCCTTTGTGCTAATTTTTTGAATGAAAAAGACTCGAAACCACCTAACAAACAGCTTAGCCTAAATTATTAGTATTATAAAATTGATCAAATGGTCTAAGAATTTACCCTGACACTAGTGGGGTTCCTAATAATGGTGGTGGGTTTAGACGATCCTGGCCGTCAGTCAAAGCACCATTATGCTACGAAATCTTTTTCGAGAAGACCATTAGCTCGAATGTGTGTAATCTAATCAAAGTGTCATTGTTGCCTTTTCCTCGAGCAATATTCTCAAAGCTGGCACCTAGTTTGTTGCATTCTCCCCTTTAAGATGCCTTGGAAGATCAGTATCTTCACGTCTATTACCTTTTATGCCATATTACCTTTCCAGGGTGAGGATTCAGACATGCAGGCAACACTCTCATTTGGTCAACTTTTCCATCCCTAAATATCTGAATCATGTTGATATTGGAGGAATGATATGCCATGATAATGAATTCGTCGGGTGAGCTCGCGTTAGTTTATTTGTTCACTAGTTGTGTGGAGATGTATGGGGAAGACACATGTGGAGATACACCGGTTTGCCGGCCGGAATCACTTTAAATGTTTGTTGCAAATCCAAGGATGGCGATCCCGGAATCCATTCTGTAAAAGAAGGCGGCAGCCGGGAATTTTCATTCATCAAACATGCCTTTGGGAGGACTAGATTTATTTTGCAGCTTCGAATGGCCTGGTCAGTTTAAGTGGTTCGATATATATGTGCAAACCAGGGACCAATATTTCTGCGACACGTGTATTTGGAAGATCTTACCAGATGGTCCTTGTAGGTACAATGAAGTGACCAAAAAATTTGATCTTTGTTCTCCGTGGAGTCCTCCAACACTATTAGGGAGGAAACCTCTTATCGAAATAGAAAGAGAGAAAGATGATGTGGTGAACTGTGTGGAATAAAGATCATCTTAGTTACATTTGAAAGTACCTATATACATACATTTGTGTGTGTTTCTCTTCTAATATCCTCATTTGTTCTGATTTCGATGGGCATCTCTTTCTTTTAGCGTTGTCTCTTCGTTCCGTGTCATTGTATTTGTCCGTGTTGTTAGTATGTTTTTTTATCACTGTCAAAATGTTTCAATGTAAATCTTTTTAAATTAGAAAATGGTTAACGAGTGCTAAGCCGCGTCCGTTTCGAATCTTAAAGTTGGTGTCGAATCCATTATTAACATTCTAGAGTTCGTAATGAGAGCGCAGTTGACTGTGTATTGGGCCATTGATCTTGGAGTAATCTCAAAAGCGACCCGTCAAGAGAGGCTTGCCATGGCCTGTTCCAGTGTGAGCCATGGGAAAAGAACAATCACGTTCTTAACCTCGACTTCTAGTAATGTTCCCGTTCCAACTTGAGGAAGCTGAAATTGCAGGCCATATTTGTCAGAATCGGCAACGATGCTATTCCTCTAAGTGAGAAAGGCGTGTAGAATAGAAGAAATTTAGCTCTTGGCTCAAAGGGCACAGTTATTTCCGACCGATAGGGGTGAGCATAATAGGCGATCGAACAAGAAACCGTCCAGACGGGACGAAACCGGCCAATTTTAGTCCGGTTCTAGGGAGCACCAGTCCGGTTCCCGGTTCCTAAAAATTAGAACCGGTATCCGAGCAATCCAGTTCCTAATTCCAACGGAAACCAAACCGCCTAGACCAAAGCGAACAATACTTATTTTATTTTATTTTCTAAAAAGTTCTTAAACCTAAACCTAAAGGCCCCTGCTTTTACTCGTTGTGGCCGAGACAGAAACCTCTCGGTCTCAGGAATTTCTCGTTGACATCCTGCGCCCACTCCGTCTGATCAAAACCCCTGGTTTTGGCTGATGATGGGAATGCTCGTTCTTGCTCATCCAAACCCCAAGTGGAGGATTTTCCTTAAAGCTTTGTCCAGCTCAAGTTGTAAACTCTTTTTTTCACTTTTCATTCTTTTTTGTTTTTTCGATTCTTTGCGCTTGTCTTATTAGTACAGTTGCAGATTTTGTAAGGTAGACATTGGAACCGCTATACTAAAGCTACTCTGATCTTCAATATAAGATCATATGTGCTAACATGATTGTCCAGCGGACAATCAAGTAATAATCTGTTTTTCATTTTTCAATGATGGAGCCAAAAACGTCCTTTTTGTAGGAGTGATGTGTGCCTCGACCGGTTCCACTGGATTGCCCAGGAACGGGACCGAAACCGATCACCCCTACCAATCGAAGATTAGCTTCTTTTCTTTTCTACTATAATTGTAACACCAAAACGTAGAAGGGTGCACTTGAAGTTATTTTTAGATAATGCAGAACGGTAGTTTTGGAAAATATGAATAAATCCCGAAACAGGGTGTTTTCGTGCTCCCACACATGGTTAGAGATAAATCGGACCCGGACAGACAAAATTGGATAGTGAAATTTTTTAGAAACAAAAAGAGTTCAGAAAACGGCAATTGTACCTCAAAGGGATCCTTCTGCACAACCCGTAAACAAGCATTAACTCCTTTTCTTTCTAGCTACCTCTTTCTCTCTTTATTATTCAGTTCTCTGTTTCGGGCCTAGCCATCTTCTGAACGAGTGATCACAAACAACAAGGCTCGGAAGGAGGCTATTGGCAAACTCAGGGGCGGTGGTAGTTTATTTGCTCAGGTTCTCTTCAAGCCTCTCAATTGCAGCGCCGACACCACTCCTTGCCTCTCCCCTTTGATCCATTTCGCGGGAAGCAGCCACACTCCCTTCATTTGCTTTGTCCACTAGCTTCAAATGGAGCCAACCTGCAAAGAAGAACATGGTACCCAAAATAGGATGTTGAGTCGCAGTTTGAGCCTTGTGAAAAGAAGCAGTGTTGTAAGACCTACAGACTGATTAACAAATCAGCAAATCAAGCTTTTATTGCAGTTTTTCTGACACGATCCCAATCTTACTTACCAAGAGGAAAGCAAACTGCAGCTCCAAGAGCTGCACCAAGAGTGACATTCCTTGCACGCCACTTTAGTGATCCTGGTACTAACACAAACTAAAGTTAAGAAAGTAACTATTTTTCCATATAGGATCAGTTATTTAACAGTATTGGTCCCAAAATATCATACGTTGATTTAGTAGGCCACTGCGTAACATTTAATAAACCAAATCTCACGGATGGGAAGTAATGCCTTACAGATCAAACCAAAGGTTGCAGCAGTGGCCGAACCAGCTCCAGCTATGTTAAAAACATCATGAACTCCTCGTTTCTCAGCTAGCATATTTTGCAGCCCATAAAATGCAGCAGTAAACATCCCGAGGCGCACTCCACCAATGATGGAGCCACGTGTAACTCGAATGAACCTTTTCTCCATTGCATCCCTCATCAGTCGATACTGCTCACGCTTGTCGGGTGTGCTCCCAAGTTTCAACATCACTTCAGCATCCTTGCTCTGCAGAACATAGCAAAGTCTCTTACCGCTGTCAGTGCGTGATAGAATTAAGCTGAACCAATTTTCATACTTCATGAATTATCTGTGGAAGGGTCTCAGTTTACCTAAATTCAAAATGCTTGACCAAGAAGGGGGAAAAAGCAAGTGAAACAGGAAGTACAACACAGGTTGGAGCATTAAAATTCCAATCAAAGAAATATACTCTTCATCACTTGGTGACTAGGTAAGGACGCAATTGAAACTAAAAAAGTTCATCATTCTTATCGAACAAAAAATGACGGTGCAATTGGGAAAAAGCCCACAACTAAAGTCCCCTTATTTCCCAGTTCTCTTACCTGAGGGGTACTGACTATTATGGAATGAAGAGGCACGGACTATTCTGTAATGAACTTCAGAAACAATGCTTAACAATTATCAGACAACACATGTTTATTGCTGAATTAATGGTGCCTTCATGCCTTCACTTCATTACTGTTTCGTTGATCACCTCATCATTCTTAAACAAAGAGGAAAATGTGTCCCACCAAATGCCATTTTCAAGAATAACAAATCCACCACTGAAGATAATGCGATTTTGCAGAGCATAACAAGGATATCTCTATTACCATGTAGCATTAAGGCCAGGCAGTCCGGAACTGATAAACACAATGCTAGATTCACTAGAGAAGTTGTACTGTGGACATCTCTTGCTAATGAAAACTTACAACAGAAGCAGCCGCCTCCTTGCTACCTCCATATAACATGCCAGCAAACACCCCAATAAGAGTCGCTGTACCCCAGTTGACTGTTCCGGCCACCTTCTGAGAACCCTGACCATCAAGAAGAGTAAATTAGCCCGTAGATCTAGTATCATCAATCAAACAATTTGAGCATATGATGGGAACACATGAACACACAAAGCTCGTCCTCATTAAGTTATTTCAACACATTGCAGTTTACACCCTTACGTCTTCCTCCAATGCCACTTATTGCCTCAATGGGCGTATTAAAGCCATGATAACACTCCTCTTTTCTAAAAAAATTTTTCTATCCCCGATAACTCGATCGAGAAATTGTTGATAACGATTGAAAATTCTACTTTGTAACATTATTAACAAAATCTTCGGAGACCGGCGGTGGGCGGTCAAAGGGCGGCGGCCGATGGCGGGCGTCTGCGGCCGGGCGGGCGATCAACGGGCGGCGGCCGATGGAGGGCGGCGCGGCCGGGGTGTTCGGCAAACCGGCGGCAGAGCGGAGCCAGCAGAGCGTTAGCGAGGTGGCCAAGCGACGGCGCGGCCAATGAAGATGGGCGGGCGATGGTGCGGAGGTCAGTGTAGTTGAAGAAGTGATTCTTAAGTGGAGAAGTAAAATTTTTCTTCTCAAAGTTTGTCAAAATCTTGCGAAATCAATTTTTATCAAACGAATTCTACTTGAAGATTTTTACCAAACGGATTTCTCGCAGGATTAACTTCCAAGAACCGAGAATGTTATCACGCGCCCTAAATGTCCCACGCAGCTGCTCAGTAAGATTTTCTCCAAGTCATGAAGAATGAATAACATGTCTCAACAGCCGAGCAAACGCTTCACATACCACCGCTGCTGAAGATTCTGGTGCGATTAATAGGAAAATCAGAACAGAAAATTCACATACGCATTTGATCAAGCATGTGGGCGACAACACGCATACTTCCAACGGACCAGAAATCATCACTCATTTTGTCGCAATGATACAAGACCCAGCAGAAAAAGAAAAATCCAATCTTCCCAATTGAATGAACCACTTGAGCTCGATAGGCATATAATCCGTGTTCGAGCAAATTTGCCTCAGCAACAAGTATTCTTGACTTACCCCAATCACCCCAAAAGAACCGAAACATGAAGAAATCACACGGCAATATCAAAGCTTACGGTGGAGATGGGTTCGTCAGCTTTCTCAGTAGTCTCCATGGGATGTGACTCCGGAGCCAACCGCTGAGCCAGATAGACGAGAACCTGGATCTTTCTGCGACGGAGAAATTAGGCAACTTGGTTTTCCCCAGGAGAATTTCTTCCGTTGAACGATATATGGGTCGAACGAATTTGGTGTGCTCCAGCGGAGAATCAATGGAGGCGGAGGGTGAATGAGTTTTGAAGGCGAGGGATGCAGACTTTGCAGTGGCAAGTAGTTGAGACTGGGAGTCGCAGGCGATCATCTCGGTCGCGCTATCTTTGGCGCCGAACGGGGAGAGACTTGTCTTTTCACTCTCTTTTTCCTTTTCTTTTCTGACTTTTCCATTGGTATTATTTTCCAGTTTGGAATTTTGGATCTATTCCAAAAAAATACAATCACTTTGAGGTAGAAAAAAAAAAAGCATAGAAAGCGAATATTATTGTACTTTTTGAATAATTTCAATGTATTCCCAAGTTTTCTAATATATACATATATATTATTATGACGCAAAAAAAATCAATAAAGATAATCATACGTCAAAAGAAGATAACCACCACCAAATCCGATCATAAGGGACAATCATACATTAAAAGTGGTCAAAAAGCACCATCATGCTGCAAAAGAATCACATGAGAATCTAATGTCGATTGTGCTATGAAGGACCAGCGGTTCTCGCTTGTATACCTTGGAAACTTATAATCGGGTTTTAGAAACCATGCTTGTTGCATTAATTCCTCTATATTGTATGATTCTCACAATCATTTACAATCTTTTAGTGTTTTGTGGTATTTCGATCATTTGTAGTATTTCGATTATTTGTATCCAATCGCATCATTTTCAATCATTTTTACGTAATCATGTTGTTTTTTATGACGCTGTTTATTACATAGTTGTTTCATTTATCGTTATTTATGTTGCTCTTTTTTTTTTTTGAAATATGTTGCTTTTTTTTATTGAAATATATGTTGCTCATTATAAGCTTTGCGCTAGTTGTGGGTTGTGAGTCCATTGGTCAGCACTAGTTGGTAGCTTCTAATGAGGATCAACATTTTTGTGTAAAATTCATTTATTGAGGTGGACAATATCTTCTCCTACATTAGTTTCATAAATATCTTCGGATCAGGTCCCTATGTTAAGAGAAGAAACGAACATTGGAGATTTTAATAAATGGAAGATTCCCAAGGTAAAGCTTAATCAAGTATACCCAAATAAAAAAAACATTATAAACTATTTTCAAAATCGGATTGTGTAATCCTAATAGAAGAGAGACATGTTCTCTTAATTCCGACGAAATAATTGAGCTTCTCAATTAGACTTCCGTTTTCGATATAAAAAAATAAAAAATAATTGGACTTCGGTTTATGTCTTGTCCAGGTAGATACTAAACTACTTATCAAAAAGGTCTTAACATATCAATCCTCTTATTATTAAGAGATCCACGTCTCTTACCATGAAGAATCAATTCTCGATACATTTATGCATTGGATCAATCCATTTTGACCGCTAACCAAATTATTCTCAACGATTGAAATATATTACGAGCTCTTATTATCCAGATCAAGACCCACAATAACAAAATAGCTTATGTATAAATCCCTTTACCACAGGTACATAGATCGCATCATAAAGCAATGAAAACGGCCTTTGGAAGCAAAGCTTTAAGACATGGTCCAGAAGGGGAGACTCTCCTTGTCCGGACAGATATTTCTAGGGCTAATACTATTATTCCTAGATCTACCGATTGGAATCAAGTCATTATGCTCGAAGAATGGGAGCTAGAAACTGTTGTCCCCATAAAAAAAAAAAAATTCCAGAATAGAGTTGTTGCAAATATCTCCCAAGATGAGAGGGGTAGAGTCACTATTCAACTTCCTAAGAGATCGTTTGACAAAAGGTCCCCATCATCATCTTTTAGAAACTCTACTCCTTCAAGGAGATCAAGTAAGACCTCCGGCTAAGTATTCCTCCCATAATCATTCATCCTAAAGCTAATGCACCTAAGTCCTAATATAGAAGTTGCTTCTAGCATTCAAGATCGTGACAATAGATCTGGAATTACCAGGCCTATATTTATTAGCAAGATTAAAGTCAATCAGAGCAGAATCCTGAAAACCCAGATTCTCCCTCTTCACCAACATACTCTTCTAGGGAAAAAAAAAATGGGGATACTAATCCTGAACTTCCTGTTCTAGGAAAACCTCTTGAGCCAAGCAGGAAATTTCTATATCAAGAATTTAATTTCGAAGAAAATGCTGAAAACAGACAATGGTATTTCAGCCTTTTTTATGCCCAAGCACAACAATTCAAAGAAAAAATACTCCTCGATTGCATGAACATGAAACCTAGATATTTTCTTTTTATTTACTTGAAGAATATTTTCTCGAATAACGACAAATCCAAGTTTTCATAAAATTTTCAAATGAAAATTAGATGATAACCATTTCATTGATTCAAATCGCCCTCCTCTCAGAAAAATCAGAATTTGATTTCTCCAAAAGGAGATTGTGGCTTCTTCATTCAAAATTTGCAGACAATGATAACCAAAGTACTAAAGAGATTATGGCAGAAAATAACTTTAAAAACTATGCATAATGGGAATTCAGTTCACTACAAAAAAAAACACGGATTTAGCCACGAAAAATTTGCGACAACAAAAATTCATCGCTAATTTCCGATGAAAATAGTGACAAAAGAAAGATTCGTCGCTATTTGAGACAAAATTAGCAACGAAAAAATTCGTAGCTAATTAGCAACAAATATAGCGATGGAAAAAAATTTCGTCACTAATTTGAGATGAAAATGGCCACGAAATAAGTTTCGTCACTAATTTGCAACGAAAATAACCACGAAAAACATTTCGTAGCTAATTTGGGACAAAAATGGCCACCAAAACAATTTCGTCACATATTAGCGACGAAAATAGCCATGAAAATATTATTCGTTGCTATATCATTTGCAACGAAAATAGGATTCGTCACCAATTAGCGACGTAAAGACCACGTTTCATCGCTAATTAGCGACGAACGTCTTTTCTCGTCGCAAATTCTTTTCTTAAAAGTTAGCAACGAACTGTTATTTTCGTCGCAAAATTAGCACTATGAATAAAAATAACAAAGAAAAAATTAAAATTAGCGACGAAATGTATTATTCGTCGCTAATACAATATAAATAAAAATAAAAATAAAAATGAAAAAAATAATTAGCGACGAAACGGTGTTTTTCGTCGCTAACCTCCTATTGAACAATTAGCGACGAAAACCAAATTTCGTCTCAAATTTGTTGATAAGCATTTAGCGACGAAAACCTAGTTCGTCGCTAATTAGCAACGAACCACGTTTTGCGTCGCAAATTCTCTTCTTAAATTTAGCGAAGAAACCCGTAGTTCGTCGCTATTTAGCAACAAACGTTGATTTCATCGCAAAATCATGGTTTTTGTCACTAATATGATAGAAATATAAATAAAAAGAAAATATTCATTTTCGTTGCTAATTTAGCGACGAAATGTATTATTAAATCGCTAATACAATAAAAATAAAAATAAAAATAAAAATAAAAATAATTAGCCACGAATAGTGTTTTTCGTCGCTAACCTCCTATTGAGCATTTAGCGACAAAAACCAAATTTCCTTGCAAATTTGTTGCTAAGCATTTAGCGACGAATGTTGATTTCGTCGCAAAATTAGCACTATGTAGCGACGAATCATGGTTTTCGTCGCCAATATGATATAAATATAAAAAATAAAATAGTCAATTTAGCGACGAAATGTATTTTTCGTCACTAATATGATAGAAATAAAAATAACAAAGAAAATGTTCAATTTAGAGACGAATCACTATTTTCGTGGCTAATTTAGTAACGAAATGTAGTATTCGTCGCTAATATGATTTAAATAAAAATAAAAATAAAAATTAGTGACGAACAATGTTTTTCGTCGCTAACCTCCTATTGAACATTTAGCGACGAAAACCAAATCTTGTCGCAAATTTGTTGCTAAGCATTTAGCGACAAAAACCTATTTCGTTGCTAATTAGCGACGAACCACGTTTTTAAATCGCAAATTCTCTTCTTAAAAGTTAGCGACGAAAATGGTTGTTCGTCGCTAATTTGCAACGTATTGCTATTTTCATCGCTAAGTAGCAACAAACAAACATTTCCGTCGCTAATTAGTGACGAATAACAATTTCGTCGCTAATTACTATCCTTAATTTGTATTTTTTTCCATGTTTATTAGAACCTTTTTTTTGTATTTATTACATAAATAACGTAGTGAACAAACAAAAAATAGAGGTCAATTTTTTTGATAAAATATAGCTTAGAAAAATATTCAACTTTGATTAGATACTAAATAGAGTAGAGTAAGGATCTATTCGAAAACGATTTGCTTTGCATAATATTAAATCGCCATAAATATATATTGTAATTGTGTCAATCGGAAGAATGAAATCGATCTATTCTTTCTTCTAAGATGGATAATATACTATTAGGGAATAAGAATTTCTCAAAATTGGGAAAAATTATTTCTTTTTTATTTCAACTAATAAAATATCATGAAAGTTTAAGAAAGGCTTTAGTTGGGGGAAGAATCCGCCCGAATCGGATTTTTTGAGGAACATTTCGAGAGATAATTGGATTTGGTTAGACAATGTATGATTGGTAAACAAGGATCGATTTTTTAGCAAGGTACGGAATGTATTGTCAAATATTCAATATGATTATACAAGATCTAGTTTCGTTCAAGTAACGGATTCTAGCCAATTGAAAGGATCTTCCGATCAATCTAGAGATCATTTCGATTCCATTAGTAATGAGGATTCGGAATATCACACATTAATCAATCAAAAAGAGATTCAACAAATAAAAGAAAGATTGATTCTTTGGGATCTTTTCTTTCTTCAAACGGTGAATGATTTAAATAAGAAAACGCCTATAATACGTTGTTGAGCTTAGCTTATTTATTTTATTTTTTATATTCTATTTTCTATTAATTGATATTCATTCTTTTTAATAGATAATGACAATAGAGCTAATATTATTTAAATTAAAAAACTGAATATATTATTAATTAAGTAAATATTACATTAATAAGCAAAAATGAAGAGCGATCAATTTATTTATTTCTATTATCTTTAATTCGTATGTAGGCACAATGCAAAAAGATAGGGCTTCGATGTATAATAAGAATTTACCCGACCATCGAGGATTGGCCGATGAGTTTCGATCTTGGGTTGAAACAGGTTTACGGACTTTGCTCCCAATTACAAATCATTCTCAATTACATTGTTCTTTGTTGATCCTAATTATAAATCATTCTCTATTTCCAATTATCTTGGTTGATTTATATGTTGCTTTGTATAATAAGACAAACTTGTGCTCATTTCTATTTCTATGCTTGATGGTCGGTGGCGATACATTTTAAGAAGCTTCAGATTGTGATATTTACTTTTGATGCATTCAGGGAGGCTTGTCTTCTTTGTTTCATTCTTGGTGAGATGGAGCATGGATAATTTGTTAGCGAATGAGATCTTTTTCCGAGGCAAGGATGAGGTCTTTTTCCGACGAAGATTGTTTCGTCGCTAATTTAGCAAATTCTTTTGAATTCTATAGGATAGAATTCGTTGGTAATTTTAAGAAGCTTCAGATTGTTTTCATTTTTCGTTGCTCATTTAGCGACGAAATTTATAATAGGATAGAATTCCAAATTCGAATTATTTTGAATTCTTCAAAAATAAGAATATAAAGAAAATATTTAATATAGAATAAATAAAAATTTGATAAATTAAGAAATTAAAAATATATGAAAATATAATATGAATAAAAATAAAAAAAATATTCAAATTAGCGATGAATTCATTTTTTCGTCTCTAAATTAGCGACGAAAGAAAAATTCGCAGCTAATAGAATATGAATAAAAAGAAAAAAGAATTCATTTTCATCATGGACATTTCAAGATGTTTACAAAGCTTTGAAATTCATTTTCTTTCACCACCTACCATATTTTTGTAGATGAAAGGTGGACAAGGGCGGCCAACACTAACGACTTATTTTTGGGCATTATCATGAGATTTTCATACCCATATGGAATATTCCAATTGCGCTATAATTACTGTGTACCACGCGCAATCCAATGATGCATTGTTGGCGAGATAGTTCACCAAGATGTCGGTAGCTAAGAAGTGTCCGCACATGAGGTATGTTGCATTTATGCAACGCAGGACAAGTTGTTCAAAGGTTTGTTCACTACGTAAAAGAAACTCACTGTTGAGAAATTATATTAAATTTTGAAGGAAACAAAACTGCTATAATATGTTGAAAAGAATTTGTGAAGTATCTTTGAGGACTCTTTATGAATATATTGTTATGCCTTGTATATTTAATCTGCTAAATGATTATACATTGATAGAAGCAGATTACGTGGACAAAAGGGGAGTCTCACGAGACATGTTCAATCATATGTGGCAAGATATATTTTGAATCCTTGTATAATTCTTAAAGTTCTTATAAACTCATTCTTGTTTGTTTCCTTGATAAGATACCCCTCGCTAACTACTAATGATCAGGTGGGTATTTCTTTCCTAAGTTATATTAATTGACTAGCAATATTAAAGATTTTCTCGTAACTTTCCATACGAGAAATCTTGATTGATTGGCAATCATCCGAAGATAATTTCCTTTATTAAAAACTTTATTTATGGATTCAATGATTTGATTGTATGAGTGCACAAATAATTCAAATCTCCGATCTTTTAACCTCAACGCACATGTCATCTTTGGTCATCAATCTATCAACGGCTTGTTTGAAGATTGATCCTCGAGGTGATTCTATCCAACGGGAAGCTTGGATATCGAGAAATTTATAAAGAGCACAAAGCACTGTATAGGAAGTGAGATCAAGAGTTCAAGTATATCATTGAGATCTTTTGAGAGGTGTTACGAATTCAAATGTGTGTAGAATGAGATAGCTTCAAGTGAAAACAACGCTCGCTTTTGTGGAAGTGCTTGAGCATTAACTATCGTTGTTAATGTGGGAGAGTAGATGTAAGCTTTAATAAAAGCCGAACCACTATAAACTTATGTGCAGTGTCTTATATTCTCTTACTCGCTTTTACTTAATGTTTGATGGAAGCACTTCACTGTTCTATTCCTTATACGACCCTATCAAAACCGAAGTTTTTTTTTTTGCTCACGCTATTTCCACTCCCTTATTGGCTCCCGACACCTCATTTAATGTTGAATAGACTACATTGTCCCTTCCTGGTCCCACTCTTCATTTAAGATTATTACTTACCTTTTTTCTTCTTCTTTTTCATTTGTTTGAGTTTTGTTAGAGACAAAACCACGCTCCTCTCGAACAACATTTATTAAGGTTAATGTAGGGCGCACTCTTGATATAAGACTAATGGTTGCCTTTCTTTCTTTCTTTTTTCTTTGAACTTTTGCCTTTTCTTTCTCCATTTGGAACAAAATCGGTGCAGCTTTTTTCCAAAAAGTAATTTATTTTAGGGATGATCGGCTCTCAGTCCGGTTCAATCTAGTTCCCGAGTGGTCCAATGGAACAGATCAACTTCGAAAAGGCAAGACCTTCGTTCAATGCATAAATTACAAGATAAATAGAGAGCTAAGATGGCTTTTCAACATTACTACAGTCCACTACTTCACCCAGGACCAGAGCCATAATGTGGGTACTCACTCATCCATGTCGATCAAAAATAGAATGCTCTGAACCTCCCAATCGAATTGGAAGTTGAAACCAGCACTCCCACCAAATCGTGGAGATAAAACTTACCAATCTTAACAAGCACTCCATGATTTGACAGAAATGTAGGTAGCAACAAAAACACATTGTTTTTCTTCAACATGTAGGTGACACTAGTCCTATAACTTTAAACCACTACACTATCCATCGCTAACATGCTACTCCAAAAAAAAAAAAAAATTGCACCCAACTTGCACTTTTGCATATATCCCGATCTTTCTTTCTTACAAGTCCAACCTGCAGCCAATCATATGAATTTTTTCCAATCAAAAGACTAAAAAAAGAAAATTTTGATGCCTGTCTGGTTCCCCCGGAACCAAGAATCGAACCAAACCAGCTGGGTCGCTGTCCTCTTTGCTCACCTCTAGTTTATTTGGTAGATAGCTAACTAATTGTTGTGTTTCTGGCAAATAAAGCTAATTATTCCATTAATGGGTTGTATATTTCTTTATTTTTTTAGTAGGAAACTGTTGTTGAAAGAATAACTTAAGCACAAGTAAGAGTATAATCCATGAGTACATTGTGTATAATGCATACATCAACTATTATATTTCTTCTTAGAATAAATTCTCGTAAATTTGATCCATAAATCAAAGTCGAAAAATTCACGATCATGAAAATAAATTAAAGAAATAGAGTTAACAATTGACAAATAAAACTACAATTTATTTACGCTAGTATATGATTAGTGTTTGCTTAGATTATAATATTGGAGAATAAGCTCAGAAAAAGGCCAATATGAAGGGAACATTGAAATGTAATGTGTGTGGAAAAAGTGGCTTGAGTAAAAAAAAATGTTATTTGGAAGGGACATGGGCAAATTTTTCTTTTAGTAAAAATTGACAAAAGAAAGAAGGAAAAAAAAAAGGTAAAAAATAATCTTATATCAAGAGTGGGACTCATAAGGGATAACATGGTCAATCTAATGAGATAGGGGGTGTGAGGAGCCAATAAGGGGATGGAAATACCGCGAGTCTTTTATTTCTACATTGTTTTGTCAAATCTAATTGTAATCACCTATTTACTCTAGCTGATAGTGTTAGATAACGACACTCATGACCTCATGGAAGATGGGTGATTATTTTACTACTAAGCTTACCTTCTTAGCCATCGCTACTCACCATTTATGCTGTTCATGGACTTTCACATCAGTGAAAGATAAATTAATTGAACACAAATGTCACATGAGCTTGAACACTAGCACGCCAAAATCAATATGGTGAAATTTATGATTTATGAGCTAAGTAAATCCGAACATTCAACCCCAGCCTTCCTCCCTTTTTTTTTTGTGGTGGGGGTTTCCCCCCCTTGTTTCTTCTGCTTGGGGGGGGTTTGTGGTCCTTTTTTCCTCCTTCTTTCTTACTTAATCAAAAAAAAAAAAAAACATTCAAAGGTCCTACGGCCCAAAGTGGGGTTACACATTGGAGAGTTAGGAGTAACTTTGAAATCTAGGGATAACCACGAGGCTATGGAAATTCGCGGGACACGAGGTTATGGAATGGGTTGGTATTAACTATCACATTAATCCTTACACATTTGCCATTATATTAAAGCGAACTAAAAAATGTATATATGGTTAAAGCAAATAATTTGTACATATTAACATTAAAATAAGTATAACTAAGCTCGCAAAATTATGACTGTTCTAAGAAAAAATTTCAAATAAAGGCATAGAGTTCTCTAATTTGAAACAAGAGCTTAAAGTGAAGTTTGTTTTAAATAAAGGGTTTGAAATGCCATTATTATTTCGAAGAAAATTTTGAGCAAGGGCTTTTTGGTCATTTCATTTTTTGATTTTTTTTTCCTTCTTTTTCACTTTTCTTTTTTCTTTTCTTTCCCTTCCTTCTTGCCTATAAAAAAGAAAAAAAAGCAAAAAAAGAAAAAATATAAAAAATGATGAAAATAATTTTGATTGGATATTTCTTTAAAATAATGAAGATACTTCATGTTCTTATTTGAATTTTTTTATTTTTAATTATTATAGAATAAGTTTAAAATGAAATAATTCATAATAGCTATGATAATGATAATGTTAATAACAGGTGCGTGGCCGCAGCACGTGCGCCAGCCCCATCACAAAACGACGCCCCAGATTTCCTTCTCAGCCGCACCGTCGTCAGATCAGATGGACAAGGAAATCCAAGACCGCACAAGTGGGGCGAATGAGATGCCCAAGCGCCCCGCCACTTGTCGACCCATCTCCCAATCCCGGTGCCACCTCCGTGCACCCACGCGTGACTCTATCACCTCCCTCCCTCCCTCTTAAGACAAAAGACAATCTAGGAGGAAAGGAAGAAGAGGGAGATGCACTTGCTCTTCGCTGGTGGCCCCCCCGGACAACTCGTGGGGTGTTGCCTCTTTTATTTTATTTTTCCTCTCTACCTATAAAAGGGCAAAATTAATCTAATAATTCCATGACATACCAAAAAAAAAAAAAAACACATGAGTTTAATCGATCATTAAACATGGGTCATCTTTTTCTCAAATCGATCCCCCCTATCAAAAAATTTTTGGAATCGAAAAAAGGACCCGCTAATTTTCGATTCACCCGAAAACCTTTCACTTTTTATTTTTTTGTGAAAAAGAGTAAAATCTTTAATAACAAGACATCATATGGGTGATCCTTTTTTGGGTTGGTCTGGTCCTGACTTAAAATTGGAAACCGACCTCGCGACTCTCGGATCCAAAATTTTGGAGTCCGGCCAATGAATCAACGAATTTCTAGTCCTCCTCGAGAACCTTCCACTTTTTATTTCGGAGTGAAAAAAAAAGTGAGATTTCAATGAAAAAACACAGAGGCGACTCGGTTTCAAATTAGAATGGTATAAATTAATCAAGTAATTAGGTTTTTTTCGGTATGATTTTATCCTATTTTATAAGCCACAGTGTGTGTTATGTATGTTCGTAGGTTACGAAATCATATTTTTTTTCTCACATGTCCTTATTTCAAGGTATTCGAATCCTTTACCTTTTCCTTCTCAAATGAAAAAAATGAAAAAAATAGCCACGGAGACAAATCTCCATTCATTATTTGTTCTAAGTTGAGGATTTTGTCCCATGCAATTCGGTTCGGTCCGATTCTCGAATTCCAACATAACACGAGGGGGAAGAAAGACACGAGAGGATGTGAAAAGGGGACAAAGAAAGAAAAGCGTCCTCAGTAGCTCCGTTAATAATTCTGGTTTCTCTTCTGCGTAGGTCACCACCTCCCCTCCCTCTCCCTCCCTTTGCTTCCATCGCCATTCCTTCTCTTCGTTAACTTCGAAGAGCTTTCTCTCTCCTCTCTCTCTCTCTCTCTCTATCAGTATTTATTCCCCTCCCTCTGCCTTGCGCCATCTCGCGCCCAACATTCTCTTCCCGACTCCTCTCGTGATGGCTCCCATGAAGATCAAGAGGCCCCCCGGCTCTCCTTCCCAGACCCTCGCTTCCTCGCAGGAGGCGAGGCTCCTCGTCCGCGAGACCCTCCGGATCAGCGCCAATCTCGCCTCCGCCCCTCCCAATCCGACGCTTCCTCCTCCTCCGGCTCCTCCCCTGGTTGCCGCGGAGGCGAGCCGTGAGCCGGGGACCCAGGCGGCCGCGTTCGGGCTCGGGGGCGAGCAATTCGTCGATTCCAGCATGCGGTTGATCTGCTGCGAGGTGGTCGACGGCCGCAGGTGGCAGTACGTCGCCGAGAACGAGGCGTCCGTCTCCGGGAGGTTCAAGAAGGGTTCGTTCCGCGCCATCAGCTTGCAGTCTCCTCAATCGCCTGCTGACGTCAGTATCGCCTTTCGATTGTTTGGAAGTTTGTTTTGCTTGATGTGTTCGTTGGTCTGGTTAGGATGCATTGTGGTGTGTGTTGCCGTTGGTACGTATGGTTGAATTGGAAGGGGATGAGCAGCACTTTTGGAGGCGCCAATGTGTTCGCTGGAAGTTGATGAACTGCGTGATATTACCAGGACTTGTGCTTCGATGATGATGATGATGATGATGATGAAAATTCAACTTTTGGAGTGAGAGAACTCCGTCGCTTGTCAATGCTAGTTGGATAGTTAGCTTTTTTACGTGAAAGGAAGCAACTTTTAGCTAGTTTGGTCCTTTCAATTTCGATTCAGTTTACCCGCTAGTTGTCTTAATTGCAGATTTCCAGATCCTCTACTTTGTTAGACTGTAGAATTATCACGTCAATAATCAATAACTTGTGTTGTGCTTACCTGGATTTCTGCCTGATTACAAGTTGTACACTGACGTGGTAGGGCATTATTGAGAGGGTATCTCCTGCTTGTCTCATTCCTGACATGAGATGGACATGGAATACAAATTTATCGATGGATGAGTATGAAGCATAGGGTGTCATGATACTTGATTCTTTTAATTAGATCCGTTATTTGTTGAATTTTTTGGTTGTCCCAATTGGTTCGTTGTTAGCTCGTATGAGTCTCTTGTTGCTGCTTGTTTGCTGTAGGTTGATTGCATAAGCTGTCAACAGGTCATCCTTCTTTGATGTTTTACTTCTTGTGTTTCTTCTGCTTTTCTCCGGCTAATGAACGTTCATCGCAACAATGAATAATTGCCTGCCACTCAAAATATATTTGCCGAGTTGTTTGGCAACCTCACTATCAAGCTTGTCTTGATTCAGGAGCTCATGTCATTCGTAAGATCCTATGTCGTGCCCGAAGGTTTTCCTGATAGTGTCACCCCCTCATATGTGCCATACATGACATGGAGGGCGTTAAAGGTACTGCTACAATTTTACTACTCTCCCATTTAGCGAAATAAAAATGCCTCATTCTTAGTACTGTACACATGGATCAGGTCATTAAATTGCTGCACAATGCCGGCGCATACTTTAGTCCTCCTGGCTCTCAAACATAGTTATGTTTGTTGCAGCACTTCTTTGGTGGAGCAATGGGAGTTTTCACTACACAGACCCTTTTGAACTCTGTTGGAATTTCACAAAGGAGAGCTACTTCTGGGGCCGTTGCTATTAACTGGATTCTCAAGGTAGGAATTTTCAGCATATTACCAAGGAGTGTATAAATTTAACGATGATGATTTAGACATGAAAGCGGAAGCCCGGGATGATTTAGACATGTAAGTGGAAGCCCTACAAGATCCCGTACGGAATTTGTAATTGGCAATAGCACACCTAGTAGTATGCGTCTTCGATTATTCCTGATAGTTCCTGCGATAAAAGGTGCGTGGTGCCTTTGTTTATTCCGGATAGTGCTGGTGATAAAATATTTTTCTAACATTTCCCGAGGTTCTTAATATTTGCACCACGGAAACTTTATTGTTCTGCGAACTGCTTCGATGTCACACCAATACTTGCGTAGTTGCTCAATCTTCTTTATTGTAAAATGTTTACAGTTTTCGTTAGGTACGTTTCCTCCTTTCCATCTCTATTTTGTCCCTTTTTCTTTTGGAGGGGGTAGGGGTGGTTAATCTTTGGCAGTAGAGTGATTTAGCCAGAGCTTGACTCTCTGATCGTGAAAGTCTATAGATGGCACCATTGTAATTTTGGCTATTTTCTCCTTTTCTTTCCTTGGGGGTGTTGCTTTTTTCATCTTGATAAGACTACTTTCAGAAGAGTTCCATGTGATATGACAATCTGCTCCGATGCAGCAAATACTAGCATATCATGCGACCTTTTTGTTGTAATAAGGGAGGATGCATTTAGCACACATTATTATTTGGATGGAAGAGGGTGAGGCTGAAGGTTCTGTCAAAAAATTAGTTAAAGGTCACACATCGTCGTGACTAAATGGACCTATCCTTCATTTGTTTGGCTGTACATCTCTGCTTAGATGTTGGACCCTAAATACTCACATGCCTGTTGGAATCAAGCGACGCGAGTTTGATTGAGGGTGTTTGACTCTCATTACTGCTTCAAATTTTGTAGGGATTAGCTAGCTTACTTGGAAAAATTAGGCATTGGCGTTGTAGACTAGTAGTGCCAATTAGTTGCCCTATTGTAAATTTCAGGGAAAGAAACATGAATGGGCCTTCCTTTATCAGGGAGTTTGACTGTCTCTATAGTTTTCCTCATAACCAAATTAACATTGTCCGAAACTGTAGGACGGTGCTGGACGTGTTGGGAAGATGCTTTTTGCAAGGCAAGGAAAGAAGTTCGATTATGATCTAAAACAGGTAACATGCCTTCTGTTGATGACTATGCTGTATGTGCTGGCTTTTCAACTGAAACTATTGATGTTCTTCTTGCATTGCTGTAAAATTTTAGTTGCGCATTTCGGGGGATCTTCTTATGGAATTAGGTGCTGGGTTGGAGTTGGCAACTGCAGCTGTGCCTCATCTATTTCTTCCTTTGGCATGTGTTGCCAATGTGGCCAAGGTTGGATTTACTTTATCAGATATTTGACGTGATTTAATTTCTTTTCAGTCCCTTCACTTCTTAGCGCTTAACATGCAGAATGTAGCTGCGGTAACATCAACATCTACCCGGACACCAATTTACAAAGCTTTTGCTAGAGGAGAAAACATCGGAGATGTTACTGCAAAGGGAGAATGTGTTGGCAATCTTGCAGATTTGGTACATGTTAAAAGATTTTTAGTCATATGTATTTGCTTGTTTGTCAAATCTTTACACTACATAAGGATCCGATGGATTGATTTTAACAAGATCCTCATTTCTTAGATTGATCCAATAGGGATAATAGTTTGCACATACCCATTGTGTTTTCCTCGTTACAGCCCTTCCTGTCTTTTCTCCGGCTTGCCTAACATGCTTTCTTCTGAGGGTCTGGTTTTCTCTATAAGCACTGTGAATTTGCTTTTGATAGTCTAACTGAGATTGAATTATTGTCTTCACTTTTCGTTTTGACAATGAAATCAAAGTCAGAGCAGTTAAATTAATTATTATTTGATGGTATGACATATTGTTTAAAATGCCTCTTTTGAGCATATTAACCACTATACCTTGTCGTTGTGACCTTAAATTTGCAAGATAGTATCATCACCGCATGCTTTTCCTTTCCCTTCTGCGAATAAGATGGTTAAATTATGTGCATACTGTTCATGTCTAAAGAGAGCTTCTTGAGTCGCTAATAGTTAATCAACTTGTTTGTAAGAAAAAAGTAGAATCTACTTGCTTTTCTTTCAATCTTTGTTTCATTGTCCTTACCTTACGCGAGTATGCTTTACTTGCTATTTTTACCCTGGAAATTCAGTTATGGCCTCTATTTCCCTGAAGCGTTCTGTTTCTATGTAATATCATCCACCATTCACATCAATGAATCAATCACAATGTGCTATTTTTTGCCTTTGGGGAGTGGTACGGGTATGGGAAACTTCCTGATGAATGCTTAGAGAGCATGTTCTTTTCATAAATCTTAAGTGAGTCGAAGTTCTGTTAGATTGTAACGAATATGTCATTGACCAGTCAAATTTTCATATATTGAATTTAAGTAGGTATTGTGGTTCATGGTTGATATGCAACTGGTGCACTCTTGATTCCAGATGGTAAGGGTGCTGTTGCTTATTTGTGCTAGTGATATTGCAAGTTCGGTTTTTCTCCTTCCGTTCGTCTTTCCCTTTTCATCTTGTGATTGTGAAATAGAATAGGAAAGAGAAGAGGGTGTGGTTGGGCAGGTGTTGCGGTACATTTATTTTCACTGTCGACTGGTGTCTGCATCGTAGACTCAAGAATTGGGGATTTTTTATGATACAAATGATAATCACTAGCAAGGTTCTAGCTACCTGTTTCAGGTTAAAATTTGAGAGCACGTAATGGTGGCACTATGTGGTAGTCTTGGACAAGCAGTGATGCCCTTCATATTGAATTCCATCATATATTTCCGTTAAATTCATCTACATGAGATGTTGTCTAGCGAGTAAAGCACAATCTTTGAATAGATAACGTTGTCTTATGTCAGTGGAAATTATTGCTTAGATTTTGTTCTACAATGCTTGTATACAGCATTTTTCTGTATTTATACTACATCTTCTGTTAGTTGAATTTGATGTGTCTTTTATCATTTCTCAGTTAGGAACTGGCTTGAGCATTATGATCTCCAAGAGGAATCCCTCCTTGGTTAGGACATTTGCTCTTTTATCATGTGGATATATCTTCAGCTCCTACCAGGAGGTTTGTTTACAAAACTCTCTCATGCCCACAAAAGCACTTGTTCTTCAGACACGGGGATGAGATATCGAAGGAAAATTCTTTCTTATGCACAGTCGGGTTTCTTGATTCACGCATTATTGTGTTTTTTGCAGGTGAAGTCTGTAGTTCTGCATACGTTGAACCGTGCAAGATTCAGTGTGGCTGTGGATTCATTCCTCAAGACAGGTGGGAATGTGTTTCTCTGTGGCATGGATGACATTGTAGTCATTCTCATAATCAAGAGCATGATCTTTTCCTCCCTTACAAATTCATGTCATATTGTGGAAGGTGCATACATGTCTTACAATTAAGTAAGTGTTGCTCAACATGCAGGTCGAGTCCCATCTTTGCGAGAAGGGAACATGAAAGAAAAAATATTTATGTTCCCCTGGTTGAAAGAGAGACCTATTGTTCTTGGTAGGTATTTTGAAAATTGAAAGAAAGAACTTACCTTATTTCTTCAAACGTCTGAGCTGAGCTCTTTCATTTGACAGGACCAAGATTCAAGGATGCCTTTCAGGATGCAGCTGCTTATCTGGCTGTAGCACCTTTCTTTGAGGTAATATCTCTTACTCTTCTCTCTCTCTCTCTTTCGCTCGCTCTCCGTCCATTCTGTGGGCGTGTGTGGGGTTTTGTGTGTTTGTGTACCCCACTTTTCCTGTATTGCCTTGGTAACAAACAAGGATTTTATCTTGATTGATGACAGCAAGAAAAATATATCGTCACTTACAATCCCTCAAAAGGAAAAGTATTTGCATTGCTGAAGGATAAGTCGAAACCAGACGACATTCTTAAGGCAGCCTACCATGTGAGACACTGTTGCTTCCTGCATTGCTTTACTCCATTTTACCGAGTAAATTTGATTATCTTTTCACGTGAGGGTCTTACTATGTACATATCTCTGCTTCAGGCTCATGTACTTCTGCATTTCCTACAATCATCAAACAAAGGCCGGTCATCTTCTGGGTCACCACAAGAACCAAATTACTCATACCATGAATTATCAACTGCTAACCTTGAGGATGGCATTGCCAAGTCTTGTGAAATGGTGTCAGCCTCTTATGGGCATTTTAAGAGTAAAGCGGCAGAACAGGCAAGCGAATCTGCACCTTATTTTATCTAAAAAGAAATAGTTTAATTGATATGTATGCGTGCCTTGGTACCACTCCCCACTGTGTCCTGGTGCTAGCGTGTGTCTGGCAAGCACTCGGATACTTGTCAAACTGAAATGACATTACTATCATATAGCTACTAAAGCTTCATTGGAACAACCAAAACTCGCCTAATCATTCATGCCTAGGACTGAACTATTATAATGTTCTAACAGATTGAAAATTATCTTGATCCAGGGGTGGGTCATGTCTGAATCACTTCTTAATCCCGGTCGAGCTCGGTTGTGTTGAGAAAATTAACAGGATAAGATTCAATGACTCAGTTGACTTTTATCCTCTTCTCACATACGGAAGGCTTTGAAGGTCTAATTCCAGATCTTGAGCATCTTCTACACGGTTCCCACTGTCAAATAACAGCAATTATGGATGGATGATATACGAAGAAGCTGTTAGCAAAGGGGCTGTTTGCCAAGCCCATTGGTGATGGCTCCTATTTAGCGGTCAAAATCCCAAGTAACACATTTCTACTGGAGTATGTGCGCTCAATCATGCGGATGCGACCCTGCAAGATGGAAATATTGAGGTCCAAAAAAGTAGCTGTACCATAATACTTTTTTTGTCTGGGTGACATCACAGGGCAGGTTCTCTCTCTCTCCCTGAGGTTTGCAAGCTGGAAAGAACAATTTTGAATGGGTCACTCGCTCTCTCTCTCCTTTTATTTTATTTTTTTGTTTTTTTTTGGTTTTTATCGTTTGGTCCTTCAATGGCATTCTGATGTTTCTTCCACTCCGAAGTTGTATCTTCTTCTTCTGGTTTTCTCTCATATTTATAGCTTTTGCGCGTGTTGTATAGCCGGATCTCTTAAGTCTGTCTGAAACTTTGCTTTATATTTCGGTATATATGAAGGTCTAAAGCGTTTAACAAACGATTGGTTAGCCTTCTGGGTACTGCAACTAAATACAAAGGAAGGCATTGAATTCCCCATCTTGAGGGCACAATGAATGGACCATCGGTCCTACATAGGCACCAAAACTAGAGCCATCTCGGGTTTAAAGGTTAGAAGGCCTTGAACCTCGACCGGCTTGCTCCCTAGAATCGGGTTTCCGAGACCTGGACCCAATTCGAACAAATGTCTGCCCTTTGCATCAAATATGTGGTGGCAGCGTACAGTATATGCTTGTTTAGCTTAGTGTTTGTCGAGATGCTTCTGTATTAAACATGAGAGAGGAAGTAGGTCTTATATGGATTTATTGCAGCTGAAAAGAGCAGCGAGACCCGTGGTGGGTGCCTCTGGTGAAGCTAGATGAAACCAAATATGTTGCCTAAGTCAGGATTACCAAAGCTTAACCCCGATTCGTCGATCCATTGGGAGGATGACAATCCTCTGCTTCTGATGCATACCTGTTATTGACTCCATAACCGGTTTCACGAGCAGCAGATGCGTGAGCTATTGAGGCGGGTCCTACTGAATGTAATCAGTCGTCTTGTCTTTTTAGAGTTTTCATGTGGATCACTTGCGGTTCCATAGATGGACCAAGTAGCACCCTATTAATTACACGTTGGTGTTCATGCGTGATGCGTGGATTCATTTGAAACTCTCTTTCTATATTGACAATAACTGTGACTTTCCGTAGAGGCTGATATATGCGAGAGAACTACAAGCACAAAAAAAAAGGTGATAAATATATTATACATATATTGATTTAGTCCTAAATTTCAGTATGGCTAATGTAGTCCTATACCTTTGGAATGCGCTAATATAGTTATTCTGGAATATCCAAATTTTGATGTCTAATGTGCTATAGATCCACTCGGACTCCATAGATAAAATGTCGGTTCCATGATTATAAGTTCATTTCATACCAAGCCAACTTTTGGTCAATTTTGTCTCAAAATTATTGATGTGAACATTTGATGTGGTATTGCCATGCTAACGTGGACAAATTTTGCATTTTTTAGAATTTTATTTTAAAAAAGAAACAGGAAATATGGAAAAAAAAAATAAGATTTTCGGTCAAAAAATTGAGTAGAAGGATTATATTGATATCATCAAAATATTTAGGGCTAAAATTAGTAAAATTAAAAAATGTCGGACTGAATTAGTATTCATACAACACGTTTAAGATATATATATATATATATATTGGTTAATTATGCCTTATATGTGCATATACAAGACTGAAGCTGATAAGATGAGCACTGGTGGTAGACCAAACCAATTGTTCTTTAAGCCCCACGCGCAGGCTACAATGGGATTGACTTGTCGTCAATCTCTAGGCAAAACCCACTTCTCTTTTACATGGGCGTCAACGTTGGCTACTATCGACAAAAACAAAAGACAAAGTCATGCTTCGTTTTGCTTCGAGCCCGCCGGGTCCATACTGAAGCTTTCCATCCTCACGTCCTGCTTTCAGCCAAAGAGATGTTCCCCTGCCTCAAAGAAAGCGCAAAATCTGAATTCCTAACGAAAAGTCGCCTTCCATCTTTCTCAAATTTCAAACAGGAAAGTCCTCCATTCCATTTTTCTTTTTCATGACCGGAGAACCTACATTTAAATAGGTATGCTCTAAGTGTTAATACAAGGCACGTGTGAGTTATGTTAAAAAAATTCACGTTAAAGAACTTGTGTGGTATGGGGCAGTTAATATATCCAAGTGATTACATAATTTAATAGTTTAAAGCTTTTGAGTGAAGATATATCTAACTTGGATATGTTGAAGGATTTGGACTTGGGCTTCCTCTTGGTTTGAAGGGAGACCAGCAAGAATAGGCCGATTCTTACTTTCAAATGGTATTGCAAGTTTTGATTTTGACCGCTATCTTGAAGATGCAAGTTATGGGCGGAATGATGAATCTCTAAGAGAAAGCTCGTGAGCATGTAGGGCATGTAAAGAGTTCTTCAAGAACTAATCGCTCTGCCTTGATCCGACAACACTTGCTAATACAAGGCACGAAAGGCATTCCCCATGAGATGAATCTCGTCAAAAGTTTGGTTTGCACGCCACCGGTTCGGTTCAACCTCAAAATTTGGTCACGATGCCCCCATTGGGTAGATTCTTTCCAGTAGTTTAGGACCAATTCTTCCTTGCAACAGTTCCACTCCGGAACCAAACACACTCACCAATATCTAATCCGCCAAGAGTAGTTCTGATGAAAACATGATGATTATACTATAAGATGAAGCTTTTTACGTTTTGGAGATTGGGTTGAATATCGGCGGCATCGGTGTCGTTGGCTTCCATAAAAGGTAGATAGATGGAACGTGTATATTGAAGTGATATAATAGTAATCGGCGGAAGTAGGAAGGAGATTTCTGAAGAAAGAAGAGGTGTCTGTTTGCGTAATGCACCAAATGGAATATGTGAAATTTTCTCCTCATTGTCAAGAGAGGGCAAGTAAAGGTGGAGAAACAACTGCCATGTATTAAGAACTTGGCCAGGGCTTGAGTAGAATTGAGAGTCGGCTTAGAGATCTCAAAGAGGGAGTCTAAGTGTGAGCAATTGACATATCGAGTTACCGCCCAACACATTGATTTGAGTATTTGAGTGAGAGGTTAATTCTAGTAGATATGGTAATAGACACCGACTTTGGTCCCTCTTAGAGATCTCTTTATGATGAGGTATTAAACTTTCTTTGTGCATCCCTAGAAGTGGTAGCGGAAGTCTTACATCTTATGCTACAGAGATTTTCAAGAGAGGGCTTAAGTGCAAACAATTGATATATCTAGTCAACTTATAACTCACTATTCAAAATTTTATATTAAAAATGGCTCTCATGTATTATATTAGCCTTGCTTAGGCTTTAACTCCCTCTTGAAGATCAAATCCAAGGATGAGGTATTAAACTTCTCGACACATCTCGATAAGTAGTATTGGAGTCGATGATTGATTGATGGTGCCAATATGTTTTGATCTTTGATGATCATCTCAAGGAAAGTGTATCTCAGATTTTCGTGGTTGTCGGGTGAGGATAGTTGTCATAGTTCGTTCCGTGCAAAAAAGAGATAATGAGCGAAGGTATGCCTTGTCCTATAGCAACCCTGGCTCCAGTGTGCCATCATCGGATAGCCCAATGTGGTTATTACATGTGTGGCGGTTGGCATTGATGGATGTAGCAGCTAATATCAACTCTAGCGGAGATTTAATTTAAAATATGTCGGTGCAAAATGATACTATTTGTTAGGGTGGAGCAACCTAATAAGGAAGGCTCGCATGTGAAGAGTGAGATTTGCACACTAAGGTGCACACGAGGTGTTAATTTGGCAAAAGAGTCTTACGTTGACTCATCGATGTAATGGAGAACTATTACTATGCCTAGATAACCATAACCTATTGACTTAAATTTTCGAGTTATTTAGTCTAAGTAGATATATGAATGAGCTCGGTCTTAATTAGACTTCGCCTGGAAGATCGGTCCATTATCGATTTTGAACTTCTATCACGTGTCCGAACAACGTATAATTGCTTTTACATAGTTAAAATGTCATACTTTCAACAGTGGGTTTTCGATAGAATATATAATTATTGAATTACATTCATTTAATAATTTAAACTTTTAAAAACAGTTGACAGTTGGTTTCACAAAATCTAACATCATATCATAGCATGAGATCTTCGAATCTTTCTAGGCCCCTATTAGGCAAAAAGATCGCACTAAGATAGATCACTTAAATACTAGGAATTTGAGAAACTCAAAGTGTAACGAGATAACGGTGCAATCTCAACTGTCCACCTCTAATTTTATGCCTAGTATTTCGCCGTTATACTATCACACTGTTCTCCTAGCAGGACCCAATATATTGAAGGTTTTAAAATAACTAGCAATGATCCAACAAATCTCATAGGATTTCATGAAAATGTGGATGTAGAAACTTTTTTTCTCTTCTCCTTAGCGGACAAAATAAGAATTATGGGTGAGCAAAAAAGACCGCCGGACCGGGCCGGGGATCGATGGTCCGGTTCTCGATTTTAGAGGGATTCGGTCCAGGTTCCAAGTTCCTAAAATTGGAATTGGTGATCGGGCGATCCGGTTCCCGGTTCCCGGGCCTAGGATTGGACCGGGATCGGACTTGGTCTTTTTTTTTAAAATTTTTTTTTGAAAAGTAAACCTAATGTTTACTTATTTAGACTTAGGGTTTGCTTTGCTTTTTGAGCTTTCAATGTTCTTGTCCAATGCATTATCCATAATGCATCCATCCCCATCAAATATCGTCAAAATGTTATTAAATTGCTATTGAGATTTTAATGTCGAAGTGCATAATTTTTTCACGAATATAGACTCCTTGGAACCGCCTCGGAACCGGACTAGACGGTTCTCGGTTCCGAGGGTGGCGGGTCCGGTCCGTGGTTTCGAAAAATGGGAACCGAGACCACTGGTCCGGTTCCCTATATTTGATGGGAACCGGACCAGGATCGGGAATCGCTCACCCCTAAAAGAATACTAATTACTAATATTTGACAAGCACTATTTAACGCCGGTATGAACTTAACATAGTGCATCACTACATAATTAGTGCTCTCATTTGTTCTTCAGATATTATAGCAGACATTACCGGATCATTTGTTTCTAAGGACATGCGATGATCTCAGGAGGCTAAAGAATTGAAAAGCATCAATGTCCAGCATGTAATCATCATCACCATCCTCTTCTCATACGTTCACCTTACTTAGCTTCAATAAGAATGACTCGCAATCAGCATGAATAAGCAAAAAACTCCACATCTTATGATTAAGGCAGAACAATGAAAATATAATTAGTAAAGCTACATAAATATTTCTTCAGATCCTGAGGGATTGATTAAGACAAACTCTCTCTAAAATGGAAAAACAGTAATGCTGATCATTTCTGACTCTTAGCCGACAGAACGAAATCTGGCTCACTTCAAAACTTAAAAGTAACACCAAACTGAACATTATCATAAACCCACATATGTATATGCAAATCCATATAGTTCGGACTAATTTAATTTAATGAACTGGGTGTGTTATTGTTGGAGGGGTTCTTCTTGGCAAGGTTGTGCTTGTTGTTGTGCATCCACACCTTGAGCACTCTCCTCTTCACTCCAATCTCCTGACAGAACTGCTGAACCACCGACTCCTCCTGCTTCTGGATCTTCCAACCCACCTTCTCCGCAAAGTTGAACATCTTCTCCTTCTGCTCCTGTGTGAACTTTGTCCTGAACCTCTTCTTTACCGCCTGGTGGTGGGGCGCCCGAATTGCTCCTGCCCCGCCGCCGCCCTCGTGCTCATCGGACTCGGAGGGGCCCGACTGGGAGTGGGCACCAATGCTGTAAGGGATGATCATCTGGTGGTGGAGTGGTGGAGGTGTTCTTGAGGAGATGAGAGTGCCTGCAGCGGTAGGGTAGACTAACCCATGATGATGATGATGAGGAGGAGGCGGCGGCTCATGACCACCCAACACATTGACATTCTTTGGGTGGATCTGATGGCCCATGATAAATTTCCTCCCAGGCTTGCTCATCAGGTTGTGCGGTGCGGTCTGGTTGTACCATTGAGGGTCATGATCATCACCACCACCCCCTCAACTTCTTTCCTGTGGAAGTTCCTGTGGCAGTTGCAGGCTGAGCAGGTGAGGGCTTCGATGGTGCCTTCCTCTCCGCTGGGCATGAACTCGCCGCACCCGTCCATGGCAGCCCCTCCCATGGAGGCTGCATGGTTCTTGAGGCACTCTTTGTACTTGACCACCACCTTCTTGTAAGGCATCACATGCTGCTGGTGCTGAGGCTGAGGCTGAGGCTCCTCCAGAGGAGGTGGCGGTGGTTGTGGAGGAGGGGCATTGGAGGGGATGCGAGGGAGGTTGATGTGGTTGTTGTGTGATGGGATTGCAGAAGAAGGGTCGTGCTGTTGTGGTTGATGAATCAAGTGGCCTCCATGACCCCCACCAAAGCTGCTGTTAATGGGGATTGGGATATCCCCATCTTGACTTGGAAGCTCCATAACTCTCTCTCTCTCTCTCTCTCTCTCTCTCTCTCTCTCTCGCTAGCGTGTGCCAATGCTATAATTATGGCTTTTTTTATCAATGGGGTCTTGGTTTGTTTGTCTGGAGACAAAAAGGGGCAAGCAAGCAAAACACAGGAGAAGAAAGACGGAAGAGGTTTTAACAATGATTAAGCCCAAAAAGGGTAAAAAGGGTTCTGCTTTCTCGCAAGACTTCTAGAAAATCTTGCACTTTGAAAGGACTAAACAAAAACAAAACCCTAGTTCATCGCTTCAGAACACAGAAGGTCAACATGGGAAGGGCATGCGCGTGGGAAGTAGAAGAAGAAGATAATTAGTCAAATTAACTAGTGCTAAACAAGTGTGACACAACCAAGCCCTCTCTCTCTCTCCTAACAAATATCTTCTTCCCGCTTCCCAAAACCAAGCAGAGAAGTGGGGATCAGCGCTCACACTTCACCAACCATCTAAAGTCTATTCTGAAAGAAACAAAAACCCATTACAGAAGGGAAGAAGAAGAAGAAGACTAGCTGGTAGATAGTGCCTGGTGTGTATTATTAGGGCAGCAGCAGACAAAGGGGGAAGCTCAGCACAGAATGGCATGAAACCAAGACCATTATGATGACTAAAACTCACACGAGCATCATTTGTGACTTCAGAGCACAAACAGCTTCCTAGGCTGAGGATGACCCAGTTTAGCACAGAGGGCGAGAGAGAGAGTTTGCTAGTGAAGCAGGCTTAGGAGTGAGCTTATAGAGGGGGATGGTGAGGAGAGAGGGAGAGGGTGAAAAAGCAAGAGAAGAGAGAGAGAAGAGAGAGAGAGATGAAAAGCACAAATCTTTTGCAGACACAGAGGGAATAGAAACGAGTTAATAGGGTTGATAAAAGCCAAAAATAAAAAGAAAGAAAAGGAGGTGGTGTGCACTGTTTGCTTTGCTTGCACTATCAGGCATCCAAGTTTTACGCCAGGGTAGCGCCAGTGTGTGTCAGAGAGAGAGAGAGAGAGAGAGAGAGAAGAAGAAGGTCCTGGACTCACTTGTTCAAATAACTCTCTTACACACACAAACGCACTGATTCTCTTCTCGCATTCAATTCTGGAGTCATAATCAAGTGACTGAGTGCGCAACTGCATGCTCTTCATGTGAATTATGCAATTTCCATATAAATGACAAGCTTCTATCTATCAATATTATAATTTCTAAATGATGGGTATATACACACACACATTTGTCTTTGGTATGTGTAAAACCATGAGGCATGAACCATCCATCTTACTTTCAGTTCAATTTATCATAGTTAACAGAAATTCTTCCACCTGCAGAAAATTACCAAAAAAAATCCTTAAATGCTATTTTGGGGTCAATTTATTAGGAATAGGACTTATTTCACTTTTTTTCAATTCGATCCTAAATATTTTCACATTTTATCAATTGAATCCATCCAGGACCGAAATTCACTAATGTGGATGCCATCGTTTTACGTGATATGATCGGTCTTAACGTATATATTTTTTAATAATATTTTTAGTCTTTTAGAATTTTTTGTGATTTTTTTGCTTTTTCCTTACTTTTTTATTTGGGTTTTTTGGGAGAGGGCCGGCAAGGGCTTGGTGGCCCTCACCCAAATTTGGCGAGGGCATGACGCCTTACCCGGCCAAAGCGAGGGCGAGCCCTCACCGGATCCGGGTCGGTCGAGGGATTGGCGACCCTCCCGGCCCCAGGCGAGGGCACCTAGCCACAATGAGGGTCGCGAAGCCCTTGTCGGCTCTCCCTCAAAAACATAAAAAGAAAAAAGATACGGAAATAGAAAAAAAAAAACACAACCGTTTAAAGATATTAGAATACTATTAAAAATTATATACGTCGGTGCTGTTGTGTCGGATAGAACAGTCAAGATCATCCATGTCAATAAATTTTAGCTAAAATTGGTAGATGGACTCAATCAAGAAACGTAAAAATATTTAGGACTCAATTGATATATTAATAAGGTTCAAGACCGAATTGACAAAAGTGCAATAGGTTTAGAATTTTTTGGGCAAGTTTCTCTCCACTTTCTTAAACGACTTATTAGGGATATACATGTGGCATGTACCACCATGGCAGGAGTATTCATTTCTTTTAACATTTATGCATTTCCTGAATGGGGAGATAAAATGTGGTCCACACATCACATTCTATTTTGTTATCTCGGAATAATGACACTATTTTAATATACTAATTTGATTCTGCAATGAAATTTTTTTATGATAATACATCATGTAGCACCCCGACGTACTATCACCGGTCGACAAGATATTTTTTTTTCTCGTAAAACTTTGATAATTTGATCAACACGATTTTTTCTTCTCCTTTATCTTATTTAACTACAGTATTGTACGCACCTAAAAATTAAGCTGGTTGGCATATGTCAATTTATCATCTTCTATAAGCAATTAGTCCATTGGATCTAAATGTGGAGTTAAAGAATTTGATATACTGACCATATTCATGATTTAATCTATGTGTTGTAATTTCTAACATATACATACTCAATCTCAACCAGAAATTAACGAAATTTGTCCATAATAATATCATGCAAAAAGCCATATCTTCATTACGGAAATGTTATAATGAATACGTGGTTGATATAATATATGACTCATGATCATGTGAAGTATATTTAAGGAAAAATCGTACGTAATTATGATTTATAAACACATTGCATTATACAAAAATTGGGGCCTTCATCCTTTTCTTTAATGCTATTTGAATGAAACACACTTTAGCGCCATGATCAATTTAATTAAAATGATTACGTTTGCTATTACTCATATCTTGCCAAAGGTACGATTTTATACCTAGTTCACATAGTATAACAAAAATAAAGAATATATCATAACCAAATATTTGGAGGAAGGTAAAAGAAAGTTCTCTCATTATTTGATAGAAAGTAAAACAATAAGACGAAGAGAATAATATGAAAATAAAAAGAAATCATAATAAAAAGGGATAAGTGCATTAGAAATCTTAGGATTTGATTATATTATTGTGACAAGTTTTAAGACTTAATTGCACTTTTTAAAAGTTTTAAGACTCAGTTGAACTTTTATGATAAGTTTTAGGACTTCCAATGCTCTCATCCCTAAAAAAACAGTAATAAGTACGAAAGAAAGTGGAGTGGAGGGGGGGAGCATGGCTATAGTAAAGTAACATTGTTTAGTATTACTTCATTTATTGATAGCATAAGAATGTTTTTGTTGCTTTAAATAAAAAGGTGTGATTATTTACGATATATATGTAGGTATATATTTGTATATATATATATTGACATTTGAAATAAGGTGACTCACCCACAATGGGATTCTTTTTAAGATTTCATATTCCATTGAAAGTAGGGGGAAAAAACAAGAAATCAAAGGAGAGAGGAGAAGGGTTTTATAGGAGAAGATACCTCTTTTATGGAATTTTATCACCCAGAGATTGCTTTATTCGCTATTATCGATTTCCCCCCCCACACTTTATTCCACAACTCTCACCACCACGTTTACAGCAACTTTATCCCATCTTTAGGGTTTTGTTGCTATCTCGGTTTGTCTCTTCTTCTAGTAATTCTCGTCTTGAGAATACTTCACCTTTTCCCCTTTTTCTGCTTTTTTCCCTCGTACCCTTTTCGAGTTTCCCATCTAATTTCAATTTCTCTCTTCCTTTTTTGACTATTGTTCCTTGTACTAAGTAGCTCTAGTCGATTCCAACAAAGTTGAGATCATTGTGGTGATTAGGTTTTCTGTCCAGCCTATCACAGTATATGCTTAAAAAGTTCGTCTCGATGCGCTTATGAAGCATGCTTTATATGTACGCAACAGTTCAATATTTTCAAGGCATTGACTATAATGATAAAATAGTTGTACACCCGAAATCACGAAATTTGTTCGAATCGATCGCTCAGTGTGTCTGTTTTGATTATGCATTAACTTTCGATTCGAGATATGTTCTCATTTTTAGTACAAAGGACCGAGGAATGATACGCCGAATTAAGTGATGGACTGATAAAGAACTTTCATTTTGTCCGCCAAAGTCGAAAATAACTTATGGTTTTGTACCGTATGTATATAAAATCATTATCCATGCATATGTTTCCCAAATGCAATGAAAGTTCACTAAAATGTACTTCAGATAATACAAAAAAAAAAAACTAAAAAAAAAACAGCTCACTTTTGGAAGGCTATTTCATGGTTTGTGGGTAAGACATAGCAATGGGACACGTCACCTCCAACTTATCAACGTATTCTATGCCCCATTTTCTGTTTGATTTGATCAAGGCGTGAATGTCATACGAAGCAGCAGCCTTAGAGAGTCAGAAAGAAAATTGTAAAGGCCAAAAAATTAAAAAAATAAAAACCCCAGTTTAAATAAAAATGCCAAATATCTTAAAACTCCTTTTTTTTCTTATTGTGTATAACTTTCACATAAAGAAATAATGATAATACTCACAAGATTAGAATTTATCCATGAGATACCATTCATTTGTTATCGTAAATGTCTCTATAATTTTGGCCGGTACAAGCGTCGTTGAAACACTGACGTGGAAATTGACATGACGAATTAAGGTTTGCATTGTGTCCACCTGAATTGTCGTCCTCTCTGAGGGTTATGTGACCTCGTGGTGGCTAGCAAAGGGCTACATATCCATTGTGTTAGTTTGTGAGAGGCACCAACTATTGACGAACCGAGGCTAGGATTGCGAGATTGTCATTAGGCGCTAATCTTCTTGCTTTCTTTGATTTCGTTTTCATTCTATTTTTCCCTTATTTTCGGACTTTTTTTATTATAAATTTTCTAATACATTTTTTAAGATACATGATTAATGGATTATCACATTAGCCCTAGTTCGCACGGACTAATGGAGACTCCATTTCATAGAAAGATTGCTTAGGAATATGTCGGATAAGTTTCAAAACTCGAGATATCGTTTCACAAATAACATAAAGTTAGAAGGTCTTCGAGGATGTCTAATGAAAAAGATCATAGAAATTGAACCGCAGTGTCCGATTTTATGAAGCACCATTTTTTATTTAAAAAAAAGAAAAGAAAGCAAAAGTCAATGTCAACAGAAAAAAGAAAATCGCAATTGGTGCCGATTTCGTAAACCACTTGTTTTGAATCGCTGATAGAGATCCGTCACATCGCAATCATGTTTTAAAATCAGATATCTTATTGTTTTTTGCAGCCCGCTGTTCCTCTATTTTACGTGACACAAAGGGTCCCCCAAATAAATGCTGATCACAAACTCCAAGACAACCTCTAACATTTAATTTCCATGATTTTATGTTTTCCTGACAAAACACACACGCCCACAACAACTTCAATCCGACCAATCATCATTCATATATATACAAATATACAAATATATACATGTAGTATTTCCTCAGCTAAGCTGCATCTGCAGATACTATACATTTCGCGCAAATCGGTAAAAATTTCAATTCAAAAACTTAAATTGATAAGAAGCGAACGAATATAAGCGAAAAGGAACCAGATTAGAATATTTAACAAAAAAATTTAAGTTAATTTATAAAAGGAAAACACGTGAATATAAAAAGCATACATTACATATTGCCGAGCTACATGAGATAATATATCAACATATATTATAGTCTTGTGGTGGAAGTGTTGTTGTGTGGTTTACATGGAATAATGAAGATGATGTTTTGAGACGCGGGGAGGGGTGAGCAACATTTGTGAGAACTATGTGCCCCCGAAAGGAACAAAGTGGGCACACCCAAAGATGATTATGATTCTAGGGTTTGGTGATAAAGACCATTCATTATTCTCCAACCTAAGGGAGTGAGCCTTTTTTTTTTTTTATAAAGCAATTTATCATTAGTCAAATGGTGTTCTTGCTTTTGGGATAACAATCTTTACCATGGCAAAATCTCTTTCCTAGATTTGGGAAATCCCAACTACTCCCCCTTAAGGTTTGAGGGCCAATCATTTCCAATTTCTGCTAACAAAAAGGGACAATGGAGGGGCGGCTGTGATTTGTGCATTGGGCATTAGCCTTGCGGAAGGACCCTCAAAGCCTTTTGCTTTTTCTAGGGTTGGGTGCTCGGATGTGCATGTTAGTCATCATCATCATTTGACAAGGCACAATCATTTCTATTTTCCAGTTAGGGTGAAGTGACTTTGAGAGCCTTTGTTTTGCAACTACTCAAGAACAATGTGCTCTTCTGCAACCCAAAAAAAAAACCTAATGGCAATCATCTGTGACCACTCCACCAATTCACATTTCGCATCATAATTGTTCCTAACTTGGTACATACTCTTCCTTCCCAATGTCTCCCTTTTTCGCCCTTTTGCCCTTTTGCCCCAAACCAAAACAAAGATCTTCCCTTGCGCTTGCAGTCATCCACCTCTCTAAGAGAGAGAGAGAGAGATAGAGAGAGAGAGAGTCCATGATTTTATTCCTATGTTCCCACCAATTGATTACTAGATACATTGATAATGGTAAAAAGAAATTGACACAAACAACAATTCATTTTTGTATATTTGTATCAAAATCGATTTCGTATAAGCGTACGGATGATAAATGCTAAGTAGTTTATAGATAAGTTTCCCATGTCATATTAGCTAAACTTCAAAATATCGTTATGAACATAATATGCTTCATAAGTTAAAACTTTTAAAAATAAATGGTTGTGCACTCTAATTTAACACAAAATCCACTTGTTTATGAGCTTTTCATTTTATCATGTTCCATTTGTCTTAGCACACAAAGGAGAACAACCGATTGCGCACCCAACTTCACGTAACATTTTACAATCCTAAATAGAGCTAGATAGCTCGAGTTGGTAGATATGATTTGATTGAGTAGCTCCCACCAAAGAAATTATACTATTTGTTTACGCATATGGTCGCATTAAATTGGGTGAGTTCGGTCATTGAATACGTATATATCACATGAAACTCATCGGATCGCTCACGAGAAAATTCATCCCGCGAAGAAAGCATCCTCCAAACAAGGAGACGTGGGTATATAAGAGATGGCTTCTTCCTTATCTCGGGACAATTCAATAATAAATAAGATGGAAGATGGAGCATTGCTTTTGGAATCACGCAATTTCGAATGATTTGGACGTAAGGGTGGTCTTGTCGGCTCTGCGCTTTCTGTCCCGTTGCTTTGAGGTCCTTTCCCTCGTTAAGAGAATCTAATGCAGGGGTCTCTTTATGCACTTTCCCCCCTCCCCCATTTCAATTGCATCTTCGTTTTTTTTTTTTCCGTAATATCATTCTTTTTTATAAATTAAACTTTATGCGGAAATATTCAAGGTTGAGGGTGGAGCAAAGACCTGTAATCCTTGGGATGGAAAAATTACTAGAAAAACTCTAAAATTATTGTAGTTGTGTCAGTTAAGTCTTAAATATATTTTTTTGTCAATTGAGTTATAAATCTTTTTGTATTTGTATCAACTTAGTTCATTCGGATAGACTCAATTAGTATTTGTTCTTTTCTACTTCAACTTTATGTGAAGATATTCAAGATCGAGGGAAGATCAATAGACCAGAAGTGTTTGGGAACATTCCCTCCACTTTTCTGAGCCAAAAAACCCTCCGACAACCGCGAGATTCAAAGTGAGTGAAACATATATCGAAAAGAGAATAACTTCCCTTTGCTTTCACACAATCCGCTGGTATCTTTGCTTAGCTTTGCACTCCCATCATTCCTAATGAATGATTGAAGCTCCTATGACAGAAAGAAAAGGAAGAAGAAAAAGAGGAAAAAAAAGTAGGAAAAGCATGCATATGAGTTGCTTTTATTTGCATGGGTTGTTTCTTCTTTTGACATTACCAAACAATTTATTTATATTTTGAAAATAGTATCTTAGAGGCATTCCGTGAATTAGAATGAAGAGAAGATTATTCGTTTCCATGACACAGCGCTAATTAATGTCTTCTATAAATAGAAATCAAGTTCAACACCAAATTATCGAAGCCGTTGTTCTTTTTTTTCTTTTTGTTCTCTTAGTGTTTGTTCCAACAAAAGAATTTTCCGCAGATTAGTTTTTAGACTTTCACTCTTTTTGTTGGTTGAGAATGATTGGTTGACAGAAAACTACTTTCAAAAGATGTTTTCCTTTATTATGAATTTTTTCCCGAAACAAATGCACCTTAAGATTTAGCTTTCACCCTCTATTTGCAAGAGTTCACACTTTGAAACCATGACATTTTTTTTTAAATAAAAAAACTTACACTTTGCACCCCGCAGTTGTAAGATCCTTATACTTTGCACTCAAATATAAGAAATCCTGCAAAACATCGAAAAGGAATTTTTCTTGGGAAAGATTTGACAATTCTTTATCTTTTCGACATTTTGCCCTAAACCTATCGGGGGAGATGTGTTTTCTAATAGCTTGATTTTGATTGCACTCAAAAAGTCATGCGAAACCCAAAAGATAAAGAATTGCCAGAGAAGATTCATTTTGCCCCGTAAAACTTCTTATAAAGCTGGATATTCCATGCCTATAGGAGGAAGCAACAGATAAAGCTCAGTAACTCACTTGAATGAAGAAATGCCAAAGAAGATTAACCAGCAAAAAGGTGGAAGAAATCCAGCAAACAGCTCACCTTAACAATATTACGCATGCCGACAAACACCCAAGGACCTTCACAGGTATTATCTCTTATTAATTTCTTTGGAGGACGTCGTTTACTAATATTCCTTCACAGTTCAACCGTCAACCTATGCTTACAAACCACGAGCATGTTTTTTTTAAACTAAGTAACTTCGATTAGCCTCAAAACTTCAACACGTGGGAGGGAATGACTCCACTGTATTCCCATAACCCACCAAGGAAAATACTACGACTGGCTAAGTAATATCGAGTTTCTGAAGCTGTAGAATGAACACATCAAAGAATGTCGCAAGAAGTCATCAATGGAGACAAATTCTCTTCAATCTGCCCTGGGAATCCAGATCAACTGAAGAGATAACAGACTTCTTCTCTGTGAGTAAAGCAATCATTTTAACTCGAACAGCATTTAACGGAGATCTTCTCTCAAGAAAACGAACACCCATTGTTGATTCGAGGCATCAAATCTTATCAAACTACATTTCACTATTCGGAAGCAGAAGAATCCTCTCGAACCCGAAGTATATCAACTCAATTTACCAACGGCGATGTTGGAAATTTCGTATTATTGTTCTTCAATAGGGAAGGTTTTTCCAACACATCTCTTGTCAATTTTAAAGAATCACAATGCATCACAACTTTAGTTCATTGTTCAGTTATGAAGTTTCGGAACATAGCAAAAGCCAAGTCTTTGGCCGTAAGGTTTTACTTTTCTATGTACGACATTTTTAATAACCTGCGCTACGTACATGCCCAGTTCAAAATGGATTTGGCTGATTTTAAGCCGGAGAATATGGATATAAATGTCGAAGATGAGAATATATAAGTAGGAGATTCAATAGGTAATCGCTTGGAGAAATTGAATTTTTGTCCATAATGATAGATATAACGTTCTCTTTATTTGTGGTACATACATGAGATGATCGCGTTTCGGTCATCTGATAAGTGGTCATGAAATTTGAAAGCTGCCTATGATCGTATGTTTCAGACCTAACAAAGAAGACAGATATGTTGGATCTGTTTCCTACATGAAGGATTCCTAGAATGGCTTCGTTGGGCCGGAACAGCTTCAACCTTTACCTTCTTTGGCCCAATGGACAGGGTCAAGGTCGTGCGATGTGCTTGGAGGAGCAAAAGAAACCGGAAAAACTCACTTCCTTTTTACCTCAGCTCCCAAAGATAAAGATCTGCAGCCTGAAGTGTAAGAGAAAGACTACGTCGAAACTTTTCAAATGGTTTTAGACTACAAGGTTAAAGACAGTCCAGTCTCGCGCTAAATCCCAAATTCCGCATGATTCACCGAAATAAGGATATCTGTTGCTACATTTTGTATGATTGTTTGCAAAGACGAGAGCAAAAATATTATGCAAATTCAGGTGAAATGGCAGACACTGTCGGGGAATAATTCATAATCGTCATAGACAGGAAAGCACAGGGTGTATGAATTGGGCCTACGAATAGCTACAATATAAAACTCTTTTTCCCTTGTAATTGGATAATGTGACAGAGAGAAAAAGGTGATTAGTGCTAATTATAGTAGAATCCTCTACCGGATGTATGCATAGTTTAATGATGAACCAGGATACATTTTGTGTCTAAATTTTTCTTTCTTGCTTTTAAGCTCTATTTCGTTGTGATTGTGCGTCGAATCCTACTTAGATAGCGCATGCAATGACGTCCTTGTTGGACATGGAGAGATAAGTGATTGTTCCCGGGGCCATGGATGAAGTTCAAAATGTGCAGGATTTTCAGCACTTGGGTTTAGGTGATAAAGAAACTAAGACGTCGAATTGAACCCATTTCGGCCTGTGGAAACTAGACATTCGGCTCAGTAATTGTGGGCCTTTGGAGATTTTCTGATGGACCCCAACTTGATCCCTTTCCTCACGACAGTTAACGACATGACTAATCGAAATTCGAGACCGGCATGCTTTGCCGAACACACGACCACTTCCTTCCGGCTATAGTCTCTTATCAATCTCCATCTTAAGACTCTCTGGCCTCAGGAAAGTTTTCTAATCCATAAGATCCATTTAAACTGGCAAGTGAAAATTGTACATCCTCGACTAGTTCATCTTATCGGATCAAGATTGTAATACTGTCGTTCAAATGTCACCGAGCCTAGAGGAGAAAAGCTTAGAAAAACATCTGAAAGGACGCATTAGAACTTAGGGAAATTAACTCGTCTCTCGGCTCCGCCTACTATCTAAATAGGACATTGTCTCGTAAAGTTTGCGTTAAGAGTATTAGAGACATTTTACAAGACCAGTGTGGCCGACAAAGCATATTACAGTCTGGCAAGGAGTATTACAGAGTTATCAAACTAACAAAAATTGGAAGATTTTATCACAGACTTAATAATAAAACAAAGCTTATAACTTTAACTTTACTAAAGTAGTCACATAAACTTTAAAGGATTCCCTCATTTATTATTGGGTTCGTAATCTGAGTTGAGATTAGGATCGTCATTAGATTTTAAATCCGGTTGCCACGTGTCTTCAAGATAAGATTATCTGAAGTCATATGGCCATTGGGAAATATGCATTGGTTTTGGCTGACTCCACTTCTTACTCATCTAATGCCAGTTGGATAACATCTCTGATGACATGATATTGCGAAGGAATAACCCCACAGCATTTCCTCTTGATAAATACCTGGCCATGAAAATTTCTGAACAGCTTGATTTTTGGATCCTATGAAGTTCTCGATATCCTCCATGAATTTCGTTGGAACTGTATCCAAACTAGGGGTGTGTGCATAGTTCAGGCCGGTTCGATCCCAATATAGAATCGGAGACCAGAATAGTAGTCCGGATCCTCAAATTTTCGGGACCGAGGATTGGACTAGGACCGGACCTGGGATAGGCGATCCGATCTAGTCCTAGTGAGACCGCTAACACCAATTGCCTGTAAAAATCTAACTCTTGAATCTAAACTAACAACTTCCAATCTCAACCATCCCAAATAGTAAAACATGCATATGACCGTCGTACAACTATCACATGAGTATTTATAATTCTAAAATAATGAGAAAAGACTAAAATAGGAAGAAAAACACTTAAAACAACCGAAAACAAAATTATGCTCCCGCATCATTCTCTTCGAATTGAAAAGAATCAAGCTCAAAATAGAATTACATTTGTACTTTACTTAATCCAAGTGCGAACAAAATAATGAATTTGCAATGAAAGTAATAACGACGAAAGAATAGGATTAATAATATAGCCAAGACAAAACACAAATTGAGTCAAGACAAAATACTATTGGAGATTGCATATTGATAAAGATGGGGAAGGCGAGAGGAGCGAGCGGAGAGGCAAATGCGAGAGGAGCGACCGCCAAGTAGAGTTGCATTGCGAAGGGTGAGAAGCGAGCGTCGAGCAAGAGGAGAAGAAGTGAGTGTCAAGTAAAAGACGAGGAATTTAGGTTAACTACTTCTTCAAAAATTTCAATTTTTTTTATTGTGTGTATATGAGGGTCATTTATAGCTGAACCGCCCCCTCAAGGACCGAACCAACCCAACGAGTCTGTTCCGATCTAGGTTCGATTTGGGCCAGGCCGATCCAATTTGCTCACTCCTATCCAAATGATATAATATGGGCCATAAATATCTTCCACATGGCCTTTTCAAATAAGGATGTGGCTCTTTTAAAGACCAAATGGCATGACAGTCCATCCAAAATATTGGTTGGCTATGCAAACCCCTATTTTGAATCCGTCTTCTGGTTGAATGTCCAGCCAAAATCACGCTTAGAGACCGAACTTAGAGATTAGAAGACAGGGAGTTCTAATCCGACAGGGGAAACTTAGCATGTTGCGAAGAAATTATTGAGTAACCGATAGTTGATGAGAAGACTTATTTTGCCTCAGGTTTACTGTACTAGTTGTTAACATTGAATACTTCCCGATCCCATTGTGAATTAGAGGGTTTAGTCAATCCTCGCTGGATTAATTAATTTCACTCTTGTTAGGCTAGTTTAGCATTTTCTGGATTCGTATTTGAACGGCTTTCCATGGTGGGATTGTTATCTTCATTTTCTTTGAAAGGAAGACGAATGAAGAAATCGGGATTTACCGGCAGAGGGTTTGAATACCTTTGGAGAAAGTCTCAAGTGAGATTCAGCACAAGAACACATTGAAGTTTGGACGACGGGTGTCTAATCGATCCGGCTGACTAGAATATCCCGATGTCGACTGATGATTTGTGTCGTCCTTGGAAACAAAATCCTTCAAAGGACATTCTTAACTTGGCAATTCAGTAAAAAGATCTCAACCGAGGACTCTTATCAGGGGATAGAGATTCAAGGATTACAGTGGTAATGTATTTTGGCGCTGAGGGAAAAACTGGATCTTGATTAAGTGAAATAGTTGGGGTGCAAGGTTCCAAAATGATTCAGGAAAATCTCAGGATCTACTATAGATGAATGTGTTCTAGGGTCTTGGGATGGAATTTCTTGTAGGCTCTTCCGTTTTGTTATTACAGTCACAGTAGAAAATCTTGGAGAGAACATTTAAGTCGCAAGCCTGGCTTAAGACAAACTTTGTCCAACTCTTCATTAATGGGAATATAATCTTTGAAAATCTTTCTTTAAAATATATATATATATATATATATATATATATATATATATATATATATATATATTGCTGCGATATGGTTTGTAGTTTGTACGTCATCAAACATAGGGCCAAAGCATATCGTTCATCCAACACAAAAATATTATTCCTCATGACAGTTGAAACTAAAAGACTCTCATCAAACAGTCAGCCCAGAGCTTCTTACATGTCGGCCTCCTTGGTGGGTGACGAAGAAGCTGACTCCGGCTTGGGTTCTGCAATCTTAATCACCTTGGGCTGCCTCCTCCTGTCGTCACCGAGCTTGGGGATGGTGATCCTAAGGATGCCGTCCTCGAGACGGGCCTTGATGTTGTCCAGGTCTGCGTTTTCTGGCAACCTGAACTGCCTCCAGAATTTGCCGCTCGCCCTCTCGGCTCGGTGCCACTTGTCTCCTTCACTGTCCTCGACCTTCCTCTCTCCGCTGATCCGGACGACCCAGTTGTCCTCGATTTCAATCTTGACGTCCTCCGTCGTCATCCCAGGGAGGTCGAGCGTGATAATGTGGGCAGTTGCTGTCTCCTTCCAGTCAGCACGCGCCAGGAGGGGCAGGGGAGCGTCCATGTCAGCCACGCCCTTGGGGAGGGACAGCGGAGCATGCTCGAGGACTCGGAAAGGGTCGTCAGGGAGAGACATGAGGTCCCAAAGCGACGAGGACCTTGGGAATGGGATGAGCGCGTGGGCTGGCGGAGCGAGGGTTGCGAAGAAGATGAGAGCGACTGCGAGCGGCGTTAGGACTGCCATACTGGCCATGGTCTTGGAGCGAGGATGAGTGAACAACCAAGAAGAGGAGGATTCTCTTGAATTGAAGAGCTTTGCGAATGTGTTATTGATCCAGGACTTGCTTCTAGAGAGACATTGGGGTGAAGGGTTTATATAGGTTGGGTGGGGAGTTGTCTGGATTGTTCTGTGGGCAGGGAAGGAGGGAGAGATGTCTGCACACTTCTAGTCATCCAATGGCGTTCTTCGCAGTTCTAGAAACATCCCTCGCCAGCACTACCTTAATTTGGGGAAAAAAACACCAACAAAAATAGACAATGTACATACAGTTCTTAGATATTCTTCTTTGATAAGAGTCATCTTTCTATCCGAGAAAGACGGAGATTTCATGAAAGATCACATCCTTCACTACGCTTGATCTGCCGAGTTGCTATGACCGCTAAATGCAGCGGTGAATCGAGTTCAATTAGACGTTGAACAAGGAGTGGCAGACAAATTCATGAAACCAGAGAAGTACCATACGCACACATTTCGCCCTCATTGCAGACAAATGACATGTTTCTGTAATGTTTGTGCAAGAAGCACTTCGCGACGCTCTGATTTTCAGAAGAAACTCAGCTAGGGGGATTATTAAGACAGGAACACAGAATGAAGGGCGAGCAGCAAGGTTAAACTAGATCACAATTGGGCATGTACATTCTTTTGCTCAGTCACTGATGGTGCTTCCGAACTTGACTATGCAACCCAAAGCCTGGTCAAATTCATTGTCATCCAAGGCAATCGTGAAGCGGCAGTAGCCAGGAATCCCAGTCCACGAGCTGCTGTTTATGCATAAACCGGTGCTTCTGAGCAATGCCTCCCTAAAATTAGAGTCATTGATCTTAATATCATATGTAGATCCTTCCTCTGCGTCGATGCCATCTTTAGGATTAGGTTTGATGGAGATCGTCTTGTCAAGGTAAGCAGAAGGCTTTGCCACCATTGAAAGACCAGCACAAGGCTCTAGAACATCCCAACCATTTTTCTCAAGCGTCTGCAAGGTACCACAAAGTTTAAAAAGCATATAGCATGAGAAGCAAATTGAATCACATCCACATATGCACTACGCAAAACTAGCTGATTTAAAGCCTTAATGGTCTGTACAACACTAATTAACAATAAAAACATGCCATTAGCAGACATAAAGCCACATGTCACGAAATGGAGAAGATTCTAAATAAGGGAAACAAAATCCTCTTCGACAAGTTCAGCTTGTACGCATGTGTCAGGTCGAAAGCTAGATCGTAAGTAATCTAAACACCAGCTAGGTGCTGGACTACGAGTTGTTCAGCCTGGTTTAACTATTTCTAGTGCTCTTAGGAAATAGAATAGAGACCAAAGGCAACTACAATACAGATCTCAATTGTTTCCTTAAGGATGAGCTATTTCGGGTGGAGATGAGCATTTCACCAAAAAGACCATTGCAACTACAAAATGGACAAAACCCATTGCATCGGATAAGAGCCCTAGAGTAAAAGGGGCCTTGATTTATAGTAAAGGTAGCCACGTGTTGAGCGCCCAGCAAACTATTCTTTTCTCTTTTACTATAGAATAGCAAGTGCTCATCGCTTACCGTGGCATCTGCAACCGCACTCTGTCATTATGGCAGAGACGCAATTGTTAAAAGAGTTGCACTAATTAGAATGAGAGAAAATTATACTAGAGTTACGCCCAAGAGAGAGCCCCTCTATGTTTCATAGTGGAATCCCACTCCGGCATGTAGTTTAAATATCAAACCATGAACATGAATATCCATTACCGTTTCTGCAACTCGCTTAATTATAACCAGATTTTTGACTGAATCTGAAAACAGAAAAGCTGTGACATAGTAAAAGGAAAGCTTCCTGTCGAGAAAAGGATTATTACCTCCTTCAGGCGCTTCGATCTACTCTTCAACATTCCTATATGCTTGGCAACAGCATCCATTACTTCCCCTGTTTTTCGCTCTCTCAGACCCAGTAACTTCTTAACGGCATACTTGACAGTGCCATGAGGTTTGCTTAATCCTGGAAAGCTGTGGAAGGCGTCAACCATATTTGACCGGTTAAAAACCAGAAAGCCAAACTTCAATGCTCCAGTAAGCAACTTAAATGATAGTCCCCCGAGCAGACACACAGAAAAAGCTCGATTGCTGGAAGAATTTAGCATTGACAAACTGTTTGTGAGATCCCAAGCCCCCCAACCTTCAGAGCCGAACTCCAATCCTGAGAAGGAGGTATCGATAATAACTCTTGCACCAAACTTTCCACATGCTGATAATATCTTTTCAATCTCACGATTGCTATAAAGCAAGCCAGTAGGACTGATTGTCGGGCCGCATATGTAAACCCATGGTTGCTTCACAGTCTTGAGCACTTCAATAATTGACTTCTCAGTCAACTTAAACCCCTCTGCAGATTGCGTAGGGACAGTCACAATGTTTGCCTTTAAAAATTTAGCAGCAGAGATGTAGTTCCCGTTTGAGCCAGCTGGGAAGCATAAGGTACCACCTTCTTGAGTGCAACAGAGGACCAGCTTATTGAACAAAGCCAACGAGCTGTTAGCATATATAAGTTCTGTGCTACCATCTGTTGGAAATCCATACTCGCTCTTAATATGCTGTTTAATACTTGGTATGACATCCAACTCAGCCTCTGACATGTTCTGTCGTGCAAAACTTTCAAAAATAGCAGCCTTTACTGGAGAAGGCACGTGTAAGAAGCTCTGATCCACATCCATATGAATCAAAGAAGAGCCTTGATCCTCGCTAATGGATAACTCAGAGTCATTAAGGACTGACATAGCTGAATTAGCAATTCCAATTGTATCAACTGATTTGGGCTTCTGTGCTTCCCTCTGAAGGACACATTCACTTAAAAATTTTACTTTAAGAGAACCAAAGATAACCCACTACCTATGTCAATGAACTGCTACAATGATTATAGGATTTTCTAGCAGATTGTGTGTGCAATGCAGAAAAATAGTCCTATTAGAGACAAGAAAAAATCCAGGGCAAGCTGGAAGCCAAAAAATAGCAGCCTTCAGTAAATGCTATTTTTCACAAAATCTGCCTGTGCTACAAGCTTGACCATGATACAGCATTTTAAGATGGATTTAGTCCACAAGTACCATATAGGAGAGGAGATGACATAAACCAAAAATCCTTCGAGAAATTTTGGCCTCATTTCATGTTACGAAAATTGGCCAAGTTGTCTGGCCAGGGACAATTACATAACTCCTTGGGAGAACTTTCTTTTTGGTCAGAAATCCTAATTAGGAGAAATTGAAAATAAGTTTATTAGCTAAAATTTATCTAACCAGGAGATTCTTTCTGAAGATTTCTGAGAAGTTAATAAAATTGTCCCAGCAATATCAAATTTGCTTTTCAACTGTTAAATGAGAACATACTACTATATTGAAGATAACATGAGAAGTGCACACAAACCTCTGAATGTCGACGCCGGTCAGCAAGTTGGAAAGCCAAAAGCTCATGAAAAAGACAACCATAATAGTTTTGACTAATTGCTGCAGTATTCCCTTCTAGTAATTCAACGGTCTTTGACAACACCTTAAAGATGGACTGTTCTTCTGAAATGACAAAAGCTACTTCCAAGTCCTTATAAACCTACCAAACATCCAGCCACAATCAACACTTTCAAAGAAGTAATTGTGATAGCCATATTATCACATGCACATAAAGTATAATTACAGGTTATCACAGTCCCAATCCATCCTGCAAGACACAGATTTAACGAAAGAGAAGATCCATTCTTTCTTTTTTCTCTGACAGATGATCAGAAGCCAGTTTCGCTTTCAAAGTTGAACATCGGGCAATCAAAGAGCCACCACAAACGAAGAACAGAAACTGATTTACTCGTACTTCATTTACCTGATTTTTCACAAGCCCACATATGATTGCTGCATGTGCAGGCAAAGGCTTTCCAGCAAGATATTTTAGGACCCCATTGGATGCAGGAAGACTTGATAACTCAAAGTGCTCAGATATATCTAGAAAAAGACGAGACCCTATGTCTCTTGTAACATCTAAAAGATGCTGAAAAGCTGAAGTTGTGACAGACTCATATTGAGCCATCCCAGTGATGACCACCTGAGGCTTCAACTTCTTTATCAACTCTATCATCAAATCTGATTGATGTGGTGCTTCAATTACTGTAAGTTCACCCTCCAAAGGATCTTTAGCTTCTGCATCCTACATAAAGAAAAATATTTGTTACAAAGAGAAAATGAAATATCCCAAAAGGAGGTTCCAGCTGGGGTCTGTTCAAATTGATGGCAGATTGGCAGCTATGTGATTACCATTAAAAAATGAGATAAGTGTTTTGGCAGACTCGTGATTTTCATTTGTTGGAATAATGCCATTTATAAGAGATTAAATGGCATAAGCCTCCTTCTGGGGCAACTTCTATATTTAAGTTTACAGTGTCTGGATAACCAATTGCATAAAGGATGAAAAGATTTTGTCTTTAAATGTCAGTATGGAGGTTTCTGAACATTTGAGATCCTCAATATTAGATAAAATCAAATTTTCAACTGCTAAACTACAAAAAGAAGTAACTTACAAGTACATAGTGAGTCACTCAACACACTAAAAATTCAATCTTCATTGTGTTTACACAAAATGGATGTACAGAGAAGTTGATCAATCGAAAGGAGGTCCCAGTTGTGCCGAATGAAAATAACTTCTTAAGCTTTGAGAGTAGGAGGTTGCACACTTCAATTTGGTATAAGAGCCTCCGAGCCAAAGTTCTCGAGTTTGACTACTGACATTTCTTTGTACCTATTTATGGAATTGTTGAGTCTCAACAATCCCTTCAACCACATGTACTATGTTCCAATGTTTTACACCTTCGTCACATGATCTGTCTTCTCATAAGGGAAAGTCAAAAGACATAAGTAGGATGAAGGAAAGAAGGAAGTATGGCCAAGAAAAAGGAGTTATACAGATATGTGGGACATCTATCTAGTCAATGGTAATTCCAAAAGTTCTTTTCTGCACGGTTTTTTTGAGGAATTACTCTTGCTATATAGAGGTGAGCAGGTCTGGTGGGCATTGTCTTACAGGTTTGAGATCCCATGTGACAATGTATTGATGTCCAGCTACAATGCCCGGTCCGACACTCTCTCAAAGGTCCATAACTTATATCTTGTTGAAGTTGTTGTCCCACATCGCTTAAGAACGGGTCTTATATGCTTTGGGTCTTATATGCTCTTTATATTCATGTGGTCTCCCTCCACCTAATAGCTTAAGCTTTTGGGTTGGACTTTCTAACATGGTATCGAGCAAGGTTTATCCCTTTCGCGAATGTGCGTGTGTCCATCCCCTATTTTAGTCAAATTCCACGTACCCCGCTCGTAATCCGGCTTGCACGTGAGAGGGGGTGTTGAAGTTGTTGTCCCACATCGCTTAAGAACGGGTCTTATATGCTGGGTCTTATATGCTCTTTATATTCATGTGGTCTCCCTCCACCTAATAGCTTAAGCTTTTGGGTTGGACTTTCTAACATATCTGATTGTACATGGAGAGGAAATTTTAGTGGCAACTAAAATAATATTCTGGTCATTGCAATTAGAACCATAGCTCGTGGATATTGCTTCTAATTATCGAGAATCAGGATATGGTTTCCCCTTGAACTTCTGCGCTAGATTAATACGAGGCATAGTAGCAAAATCAGACTTCAATTGTTCGCAAATAACTTGTTCAACATCATTCTATGTGGAGCTATAGAGGAGTTATACCAGATTTTCCCATCAAATAAGATATGGTAGGCCAAAGTAATGCTCCGAGGATGCTACTCTCCAGGGAAGATAGACATGTTTGAGACTATTATAACGAGAAACATGTATTGCATTTACTTAAGTTGTGAAAAATTCATACCATATATCTAAGATAGGATCAGCAACTTTTCCCCTCTAACAAAATGTCATTTTATTGGGGTTACACTTGCAAAACATCAGAGATAATAATTGCTGCAAAGACCCATGGAATATGTATTATTACCTCCATAATCAATGACGTTAACCACTTCCTTGGCAGGTTTAGTGTCAGATGTTCATCGACAATTGCAAGGCGAGGTGAGAACAGGCGAAGAGCATTCTCAATTGTGGCAGCCCTTGTAGGAAAGACGACAATGTTCTAGAATCAGAGTTGAAAAGAACTAGGGTCAGGAACTTAAATATTTTATTAATATTCATCAATGCTGCTAGGAGGGAAAATATGTACACTTAAACAAGAAAGGACAGATATAGGAAGACTCTAGACTAAAGTGATCCATTTAGAAAGAACATATATCTTTTCTCTGCATACTTTTTTCTTCAGGATAGGACAAATAAAATCAGGTTCAGGAACGAGTGCACATATGAGCTAAAAAATGGATCAAGAATTAGCCAGCATCATCCAGTTGTTAAGAAATATTTCCACAACTTCACAAAAAATTTCTGTAAAAGTGAATGAGAATGTTACGACAAAATTAAACCATGACTTGTTTATGCTGAATAGTCGAACAATTTGACAGGTTGTTGTTACTGGAACCTATCAGAATCGAGGGGACAAAGAAGACGAGCTTCTAGTGAGGACTGTCAAGAAACAGTTTTGACTAGATGAAAGATAATATTAAACCACTTACATCAGCATTGAGTGGAATATGGTGGTATGTTTTCATGAAGCCTGCAATTAGATTACGGAATCTTTTGCTTCCCGCTGGTGGTTCATATGGAAAATATGAACTCTCTTTCAAGGAACTAGCAAGATAAGCTAGGAAAGGAATCTTCTCGTCAGCAACAGAATCATCTTCGAAAGATAAATCAAGGGAACTGCTGACATCGTGAAATCCATTCTTCAGAAATTCAAAAATTGTCTTCACCTGGAGTTTAAGCAAATAAAGAATTATAAGATTCAAATTGCAAAATTGCAGGATAAGAGAGCATGAACCAAACATACCTCATTTGGTTGACGTAGTTGACAACTATAAACTGATAATGCATGAGATATACGGCCACCAGCCCTTCCATATGCCCATGCAGTCCGTGCACAAATAGGCTGATCACTGGCAAGCCCCATAAAGAATTCAAAACGATGTGGGCTATTTTTTTCGATCTCAACTAAGGCTGATATATCTGTGTCAGCAGCCTGTAACAACCATCATTCAAAAGAAGTTCATTTTGGGTAGAAATGCCATCTCTCATGTCAATGACAACAAAGGATATTAAATGAATGAAACTTTGATATAAATGGGATGTAGTGAAATGGAGCCATTTTGAGGTTTCGATGGAGTCGGTATGACTTGCCTGTAATACTTTAGTTTGCCAGAGCTTGTTAATACGGAAACCACGACGCTCAAACAAACGTCTACAGACAGCTTGCCCAGGACGACCTCCCATGTTGAAAATCATTATACCTGATGGTTGGATAACAGCAATTCCTTCCTCAACTGCCCTAGCGATCAAACCTAACCCAAATTGATCCTCAACAAAACCCTAAAATAAGACACGTGGAAAGGAGTTAGGGACATGGTTTCTTTACCTATGGCACAAGCTGGGTCAAGAAAGTCAAGGAAATGTAAACATATATATGGACTCAAAAACAGCATGATATATGCATAGGCAACTATCTGTATGAGCAGCACCTTAAGAGGTGAAATGCACAGCCACGGCAATGAAATCCTGAGATGACAAGCATTAAAAGGTGCATGCACGAGTGAAGCACAATAGGCATTTAAATTTCTTCATAAACATAGTGAAAAGAAAATTAACTCTGCAACGAAAATATTTGAATGATTATTTTCAGTACGAACAAGTACATAATTCAGTTGAATGAAAGAGAACACCAGCTATCCAACCTAAAGCTAAATGGGAAGCGGTCAAGTAGAAGTTTCCAACTAAAACTAAACTAATGATCAGATTGCAACCTGTTATGAGTAAAGGCTGGCAATTTCTATTGTGTGACCATGCTCATGTTGTATTCAACGTTGTTTTGTGCCATTGCATTTACAGCTCAAATTTTGACCTCTGTGAGAATAATATGATTTTCTACAAGACAGGTCAAACCATTCTCAGGTCAATTTGTAGTCAACCATGTTCATGTCAAGCGGTACTTAGATTTCTCTCAGTAACTTTCTATTGTAGCGAATTGTGCTCAAGTTGTCCCTTGAAACCTTCCAAAATACCACCCGGAACGTGTTAGTAGAAGATTGACAAGACACAAATAGCGGGGATCCTATTGATGGAACAACTTTATAGTGACATCCTATTACAAAGGACAAGCACGCTGAAAGTTGGCAAGGGTTTAGAAAATTCGCAAGAGATGCATTGCGCCAATCCTCACAATCCGCAAATTCCACAAGGATCCAGCACCTAAGAGGATGATTTTGAGCAGAGAAACTAGCCCATTGTTTGCAGTTAATTACCAAAGGGAGTTAAACATGGCTTTTCACCAGGATAAGTTTCCACTAGAACACCATCAAAATAATCTGGTATGATTTCACAATTTCTGCACAGGAAACAAAGGTGACAGCTACTTAAAGGAACCGATGTGAAGACAACAAACATTAAACTACTTCTCCCCAAAAGAAATCAGAAGACATTTGATATTTTGAAGTAAATATAGAATATTAAGCTCAATGCAGCTTAAATGCTAATATGTATTTGAGGTAAAGAAGCAAGTTTTCCCAGCAAAAAGACCATAGACTGAGAACTACATTTTTTAATATGCTGTTAAATTTGAATTTGTGGCAGATGTAAAAGCATATAGCATGAAACCTAAATGAACCTGAAGAGCGCAATAGTTACTCAAGGAGTACAAAAATTCCTCGCTTGCATTTTCTGTAATCATCTTAGACATTGCATCAGGGTTGGGATTAAGGATCTGCACAAGGAAAACAGAAAGAGGTTGAATTCTGGAAGCGTCACCCTATTATCTATATGCCAAAATCATGATAACTACTACTGAAACCTAATGTAAAGAAGACATACGAAAAGGAAATCATAGCTGTTACGACATGCTATTAACATCAAAAGAATTAAGAACTGTCGATGTAACAGAACCTGAGGTATGCATCCAACAATTCGCTCAAGCTTGATATCGTGATCTCTACAATAAGATAGCAGATCAGACTCATGAAACTCCACTCTGTCCAACAAAGTTTTCCCCTCACTGTCAAATATAGGTTGACCCTTCTCATCCAAAGCATTCAGATATAAGTTTATCCAAGACATCTTCACAGCTCTTGGATTAATATCAAGACCATACACCTGCATTACGATCATAATTAAACTTCAGATCAGCATGTAAACTGAAACTACTGAACAAAGAGGACCAAAAACATCATCTGTAGGCTTATACGTGACCATAATAATTTGGCAGCAAGATGGACTTGTATAAACCACCTCCTTTTGCTTATAAACATTGAATGGGATTCTAGAAGCTAGAACATCTACAAGCGCATTCCAAAATCCAAATATAACAAGACTAGCAAAAAGAGCACTGTCCATATGAAGTATGGTGGAAGAGAGAAAAATTACCTTCATGGGCGACCATTTTGCAGCAATTGCAATAGTAATCCACCCATTGCCACATCCAAGCTCAGCAACAGACTTATCCTTGAAGATTGAGTCTTGATGTCTATTTAGTCCTTCATAAAAGGTGAATGACCAGTCTTCTGGGATGAAAATGCTAGGAATTATCATCATTGTCAGCTTCTTCCTTCCCTGATAACCTGCAAAAATTGTCTAGTGGAGCTAATTTCACAGAACATAGATACATGGAAAATCACTTAGTGCTCCATGAAATCCTAATTATCAGGAAAAGTAACAGGTCATAAGTGAATTCTGCTCCTTGGGAATCAGAACTAGTTTCACTTCCGAGGGTGATCAGCGTAAATTCTAGGTAACTGATCACTCCTGTTATAGAACATCTTAAAGCAAGACTTAGCCACAGAGATAGTAAAACTAGGAAGGCTGATACATCAAGAAGATGCTACAGTTTACTTATTAGTGTGGAATGCATATGTACTGAGCTTCATGATAGATCCAATTTGGTTCCAATAGTATGAAATGTGATTACATTTGAGGTAAAGAAAGACCGAAAGGAAATTTTATATGCTAAAGTACCATCAGTCATCAGTCTTCCATAAACTAAAATATCAAAGAAAGTTTCTCTGATTTTCCTGCAGAAATTTTGGAAAGTAACGCTCCATTTTCTTTCTCTAATCATCGACTAGCGGGGTCACTTATACTGGGAGAGTGGAGGCAGGTGAATCTGTACTTGGTCCAAAAGTAACGCTTACCCAATTGATCTGTTCCGTTTCCAGCGTAGGTAGCTACAAAAGAGACATGGGTGAAAGCTATCAGCCAGTTGCAGTACTATGTGGTCTCTCACCCACGCCTCGATGGGGATTTTGCCCAATTTACACTTCAAAATTAGCTTTCTGACCACCATGGAATTGGCTCCACTTCTTTTATGCTTAGCTAGCTATCTATGGAGAATGATTTAGTATACTTCACTAGAATCCCAAAGGCCGCTAATGTTCACCAAAAGAGAAAGGGTGTCCTCTCCTAAATCAACTAGAGTCATAAAAGTTTTGCTTCTATCTCGTGCAGAAACGAGACACCACATCTAGTGATCTAGCTATCTGAACAGGTTAGTCCAAAATGAGTCTGACTAAATACAGCACTGAACATCTTGTCCTGTCCTTATTCCTACTTTGCCTTTTCTCGTGACAACATAAACAACTTTTCCGTGTCCAATATAGTATTTTAGAGGTGACTTGATCTGTCTGTATCGTTTCCTTGGAAATTGAACCTCAAAATTAAAGCCACAAAAAGATCAACTACGCTGGTTGACTGACAAACAACGACTCGCTAGAGCGATACCGTCGCAGCCCATTAGTCTTCCTCTTCACATTTGGCACAAGAAATCGGAAAAGGAGAAGAAAAGGAATGCGGAAGAACAGGGATTTGGGAACTCCGATTGACTTCATCAATTTAGTGCAATTTGTCACCTTCAGATTACAATCCATCCATCACATTTCGAAAAATCCATCATCGAGCTTTAACACCACGTCGCAGCGGCTCCGATGAGACGATGAGAAGAGACAAATTGTTCATCCGACTCAATCCAAAAACCGCGGGCATCACTTCACCAACAAAAACACATTCGGATGAGCGAAAGTTGTTACCTTGGTACTGGTCTAAGACGACCTGTTCGATCTGGAAATGGAACTTGTCGAAGCATTGCTCGGAGGACTGTGGGGATTCGAGCCGGCTCTGGAGGTCGGACAGGAAGGTCCGGGCACGGGCTCGGGTGCTCGGGTCCTCCAGGCGCTCCAGAACCGAACGGAAAGCGGCGTAAGCGGCGTCCCCGGACTGCTGGCACTGGCTCAGGAACTCGTCCACCGAGCAGCACGCAGCGACACCATCCGCCATTGTCAGACCTCGGGAGAGAGTACGAGCAGAAGGGCAGTGTCACTGTCACTGAGAAAGAGAGAGAGAGAGAGAGAGAGAGAGAGAGAGATGGACTCGGTTGGGCCTGCTTGGAGTTTCGCTCAAGAGGGAAGCCGCGAACTCCGGCTCGTCGTTGAACAGGCTTTTATTCAAAGTGTGGGGCTTTTGGGGAGGTGTGCCTGGGCTTTCTACGTGCCGGCCGGTGTGTGGTCCTCCATTTCCACGTGTCATTGTCTTTTTTTATTTGGACTCGATTAGGAAAGTCAACCTCGTTCCTTCCCCTTCGCCCAAGAATCGCGTATGCTCTTTTTAAACTGAATTCGACTAAACTTTTCCTAATGACCTAATATAAAGGGAAAATTTTAAATAAGGATCTAAAATCCTCTTACTTCCTTAAATAAGGATTCTAAATAAATATTATTTCAAATAAAGACTCCAAAATGACATAATATGTTTCAAATAAGGACTTAAAATATAAAAGGGTTTAGCGTAAAAGGTATTTTTGTCATTTCTCATTTTGATTTTTTGTTCATTTTTTCAATTTTTTTCCTTTTTTTTATTTTTAAAAAATAAAAAAATAGCCGACAGTTGGAGGGCTACCCCTCCCACCCGTGGCCGCCGGCCCACCCTTGGTGGGGGGTTGGCGAGGGCGGCGAAGGCCAACGGAGTCGCCGACACCTTCGAGAGGGAGTCTAGCCCTTGCAAAAATCTAGAGAGGGTTAGGCCCTCTTCCGGATTTAGGCTAGGGACGTAGACCCCGCCCGACCGCCGACCCTCACGCCAGGATTGGGTGGGGGTTGCTAGCTCTCGCCTAGATTAGGGAGAGGGCCCGACCCTCTCCATGTTAGGCCCTCGCCTCTAGTTTGCGGGATGGCCGGCAACCTTGCCGACCTTGCCGACCTTTAGCAACCCCCCCCACCCCCCCGGCGATGGGGCGGCGACCTCCATCACTGCGTATGTTGTGTTTTTCTTTTTTAAATTTTTTTTGTTAATTTTTTAGGAAACAAAAAAAAAAAAATCTAATAAAAAAAAAAAAAATCAAGGCCCTTTTTTGAGATTTTATAGTCACTTCAAACTCTTATTTGAAATAATATTCACTTTATACATTGTTTTAGAAAATGAGGGTACTTTAATCCTTTATTTGAAATAGGGTTCATTTGAGGTCCTAATTTGAAAAAAAAAAAAAGAACTTCGGGCCCTTTTTAAAATTTTTCCCAATATAAATATCGACCTTTGTTCCTAAAAAAAAAAAAAGGAAAACACTTTGGGCTTGGAGAAATTCCACATCATTGGTAGGTCTAAAATCATCCCTGATTCGATGCTTCGTAGAACAATTTTGCACGTGACCTGTATATCGTGCCGGTCTTGCAATCGATTGCTTCAGGTAAAAACGTACGCGGGTTTTGACAGGCTATGGTGGGATTTCTAGTGGTACACTAATTATTCCTCCACCTCCTCCTTCTTTGTCATCACCATCTCTTCTTTTTCTTTATAACTTTACAATGGATGGAGATTTTCTAGCACTTGATGGATTTTTTGTGATACAGAAACTAATCTATAGTAAATGGGGCACGAGAAGTACCAATTTGAGATCTTTTGTGACATTAATCCAAAATTTAAAGGAATGGATTTACCCTATCATAATAAGGCGACAGTAGAGATTCTTTTGGTGTACTTGATTGTCAAAGGATTCATGTGCAATAATCATTAAGGGAAAATTATCTTAAAAATTATAAACCTGGTGTACGTATGTCACCCGTGTATAAACCTTTTAACTTTATCAAATTAGTTCTAAAAACTTTTCACGATTTGTCAATTTAGTCATTTCAATCAATTTTAGCTAAAAATATACCCGAATGCTAGCTATCCTACGAGGAACGAGCGATATTGAAAAAAATAATTTTTAGTTTTTTTTTTGTCTTTGCTAGATGTTGGGAAGGGTCACGGCTCTCGCCTACATGGGCCACGATTGTTCGGCGTCGCATCAACGATTTCCGGCCAAAATTGGTGGAAAGACTAAATTGAGAAATTGTCAAAAAATTTAAGACTAAATTGGCCAAAAGAGATTCTTCCGCAATCATTCATGCCAATGGGGAGCATGTGAATCCTATTCATGCAGTAGGTTTGCGGGGCCATGAGAACGCATGCTTGAATAAAATTGAACATATGGGACCATCAATTTTTGCACGCTAGTCATGCCTAGCATATACTTAAAAGGAAAAGGGAATCGTATATAATGAATATTAATGCAGGGGACCATCTCAGAAATTTCAAGATTCGTAATTTGGATCAATTCAATATATAAGTTATAGTATTTGAATTTCTTTTATAAGTTATAGTATATTCCGTTGAATAAAATGACTTAAATCTTATAGGTTAAAATATTTCAAGATTTATATTAAAAAAAAAAAAAAAAAAGTAAGCTCATAGAAGAATGCATGAACATGGGGCGGGCCGATCAGGAGAAGATCAAAAGTAAAGGAAATAAAGCTCGAAAATGGAACAGAAAGTTGGGCCGTTTGTTTCGATAATAATGAATGATTCAGAAAATATTCTCCTAAAGATGATTGCTTGTTTTGATCGAATAAGTAGTCGATGTAAAAATGCTTTCACTATCAACAACAATTTATGCTCAAATAATTTTTGTGAATTATAAAAATATTTTGCTCTTATTCTTTTTATAAGCGATACAAGTAATCATTTTAAGGAAAATAAATTTCAATCGATTAAATAGTATTCATTTTTCTTGAAACAAATGGAGCCCGAGAGTAAGTAAATCGGAAAGTAGCAGTGGAAGCTGCTCTCCCTAATGTAGTGGTCAACCGATGGTGAAGCTACCAGTTTTGATTGTACATAACAAATGTTCCCATTACAAATTGCATTGCCGCACACACTTATGCCCAACGAAACGCCTCTATAGTGATCATTTGGACATAAACATTACTAATCCGACAATGTCACATGAAAAACTCCGAGGGCTTCCTATAGAAAATTAGGATTTGAACTGGATTCGAACTCGAATGCCTGCGACCTGTACACCAGAGTACAAAACAAGAAAATATTTCCGACCTTTACAAAGGGAATAAGCATTACAATAAAATCAAAGGCCATGGACAAAGGGGGTTTGACTGATAAGTAGATTGAGATAATTAAGTATGGGAAAATAGGGAAATAGAAGAAGAGTATGATAGAGAGAGGGGTTGTGGGAATACCTCTTGCCTTTAGCTATGCATGAATGGAGAGCTAAAACAAAATTGATTCGTGCATGGACAACTTGTTGATCAAAAATAGGGTCGGAGCGTTGGTCAAAACCCTAATCGTCATGTACCAAACCATGTATGTTCCACATTGGCATTTCAATGGTTTTCTTCTTGCATTGCTTGAGAGCGCTCGACGCAAATAGCGTTATAATCAACTCGTTCTTCTCATGCTTCGAACAAGAAAGTTCTCCCGAAATACTAAACATATTCGTCCACCTACCTTTCGCCTGCCAAGAACGTCTATAGTCATCCCGATCTAGGTTGTGGTTGTTGATTTGAATTGTCTCATAGCTCACATGCCGTGATGAACAAACTGCAACGGAGATGCCAACGTGAAGCGTGCATGATTTTAATGCATAAGAGAAAAAAAAAGATTGGAATTCAAACCGTAACAGCATCGAATCGACTTCGAAAACACCAAATTATGCATGCTACACATTAGCATTTCCATCGCACCCTTTTTGCCATGGCTCGTATGAGCTGATGCACAACTAGGACATGAGTTGCACGCTCGAATCATTCCAATGGAAGATGGTTCAGTAGCTGCTACAAATTGAGCTCAACTCAAGCCATTTCCAGAAAGATCATACGTGACGACAAAGAAAATATTATCAAGATGCTTGCGTGAAGCATGCATAGTTTGATACGTTGAAGGAGAGAGAGAGAGAGATCGGTTGTCAACCGATGATTTCGATCGATGCCCCAATCACTTTTTTCCATAATGAAAACATAATGAAACAGCCGTCAAGAGCCCGGAAAATTTGTTCTCAATCGTCGAGAACGACGTCGCTATTTCTCAAAGACGCTCTAGGGTTTTCGTCACCTTCATTTGACGAAGAGGATTGATATGAAAGAGTTGAGGACTTATTACTTCTGAACCGACTTATATAGTGGAGAGAGTAGAACAAAAAGGGCAACGAGCATTCAAGGTGTGATATACTGCCAATAATGGCGAGATTTCTGTCACGAAAACATTGCCACGAACCCAATTATGTAGATTTTTCCTTTGCTTGGATTCATGCGAAATGATTATCATTTCGGGAAATTAGCTAGTGTCCATTTTTTAACAAACAAAATCGAAATGAAAAGTACTCAAACTATTGTTTTTTTTTCAAAATGAGCAATTGTGGGATCAGATCGCGTGAATTTGACATTGAATGATATCGACCTAATAATCATGGACCACCTAGGAATCTTAACAACAATTTTTCTCAAGTGATCACTTTTTTGCCAAATTGGTAATAACACGAAATGAAACATCCAGATGGGAAAAAGTTTTACTTTGGAAAGATTGATACACACACACGCTCGCGGGGGTTTAAATTTTGCCTTGAATTGTTAGACAAACTTCACTAATTAGAGACGTTGTCCATTGCGAAGCCAGGCTTCTTCGCTGGTTCGAAGTAGTAAAATCGGGTTGCCGAAACCCGAGAATTTTAATAATTTCAATTTCTACTCAAATCAGTGCTGGATGGACCATTCGGTAGCAACTTTTAGACCTTCTGGTGACCAAAAAATGAACGGTCAATAGAAACTAATTTAAGACTTCGTTGGTTTCGCAAAAAAAGAATGCCGAGAGAACATTTTCTTAAAAGTGATCGCTTGAAATAATTAGGTCAATAAAAAATATCTTTCATTACTTTCAATAATTTGTAGCTAATCATTTTCGTGAATAAGAATCATTCATCGTTGTATGCGATATAAGAGATTATATTTAAGAAAATGCTTTTCAAGTCATTTATTTTTTTGTGAAATAAACGGAGTCTAGGTTGATTAGAGTTTGAAATTTGGTCGCTAGAAGCAGGGCTAGTACAAAGCTTTCTGGAGATCAAATCTCGACTTCGGTCGTGAAAATCTAATTCCTTGCGGACAAGTGTCATTGGTTCACTATGAACTCTTTTGTTTGACGAAATTTGCCATATTTGGTCCCAAGAAAATAATTTCTTGAGGCTGAATTTTCATTGAATTAGGTAAAAAAAATCGAGAAAATTGAATTCAACACCCACAAACCAGAGCCCCAGCGACACGTGTTAGCTCCCCTTGGGCCCCCATTTGGACCGTTTTACAAGTAGATAATTTTTTTTTCTCTGATGCATGTGGAAGGAACGATTTGTTTGCATATATGAAGATCAGTTGAGCCAAAAAGACATTATAAATTTCCCTTTGTTTGCTGAACAAAAAAGGCATAGTCATCGGGCCGGGACTGGATGTAAAGTCTAGACGTTCCATGGTGGAGCTAAAATCAGAATACCAAACGAGAGGAACAGAATTCAGTCTATGGAATCCTCGACGTAATTGACACACTTTGTTAGAAGGAAGAGTGTATCTAGGAGAAGGCTCCATATAAAAATCTTCAATAAGATCGCAATTGAGAAATGCATTTTTAATATCCATTTAGAATGGAGACCGTCACGTAATAGAGGTAACAACAAGAAGATTTCCAGCAGAAATAAGACATGTAATGAGAGCAAAAATCTGATTATAGTTAATTCCATACTCTCAGTGAAGCTATTTGCTATTAAACGAGCTTTGTAGAGTTCTATAGTAACATCAGTCTTTATTTTAATCTTATACACTCATCTATAGCATGTGGTGGACTTTCTAGGAGGCAAATTAGCATAAACCCAAATATGATTTCTTGTACGCTTGCAACTCACTTGCCATTGCTTGTTGCCAAAGAGGATCAGGACTAGCTTCTTTATATATGTGAGACTTATGAAAACAAGAAATGCTAGAGTAACAATGGAAATCATGAAGCCGAACAGGAGGTTGACCATGGGTGGCACGCCGAACAGAATAGGAGGGAATGTGTGACTATGGAGAATCCGCGAATGGTGCAGACATGTTAGGAGCTGCCAAAGTGGTATCACCATAAGTACCTGCATCAAGGTTAGGAGAAGACAACTCTGGATATGAATTGATAAGTAAAAATGAAAATAAATAAAGTAAAAATAAAAAGGTATTGCACAACCGATCGGATCACTCACGAAAATCAAATCTTTATTTTCGTCCAACTAGATTCTAAGATTAGTAATTCCTATAATTTTCGTTTCTTTGCTAGGTTCTACATTGTTTCCATATTTATTAGAAATAGAAATTGTCTTTTCATATCATAAATTCCCACCCTTGCAGCTAGCTCCAGAAAAAACCTTTCGATCTAATACAAGAAAACAATGTGCGCATCATGAATATTGATTATTCCAATTCTATTTTTTTTTTTGTTCTCTTTTTTTTTCCAATACTATCTACCCCTTTTACACCTTTTACTTGGTACTCTACGAATAAACAATTCCTCTTAAAATGTAAAATTTAAATGAAAAAAAAGAGAACAACAAAAAACTCTTCTACGATTTAAGCTTATAGTTCTAAAAAAGAGATTTTTAAATTTCGCATCGAATTCAATTGTGGAAAAAATGGAGAGAAAGAAATGAGAAATTGGATATTGAATAGTACATGCATGATTCTATATCGACAAGCAACAAGAAAATAATAAATAAAATATCGAGTACTTCATTTCCATACTAATTAAGATTGCGTTCTTTGTGTTAGAATAAGGATAGCTATACTGATTCGGTATACTCGAAAAACACCTTGGGTACAATGTTGACGATCTAACAAGTATGGAACTTCAGTGAATTGCCATTTACTAATATCATCTTTTATGGAATCGATCCCCCCTTTAATTGTACAAGAATATGTGGAGCTCAAGGATGTCCGGGAAGCACAAGAGAACGTTCTTTTGCTGATATTCTTACCGAAGATTCGATATTGGGTTATTCATAGTATTACTATACCTTCCCTATTCATTGCGGGTTGGTTATTCGTCGGCACGGGTTTAGCTTATGATGTGTTTGGAAGCCCTCGCCCAAACGAATATTTTACAAAGGAGCTAACAAGGAATTTCATTAATAACTGGCCGTTTTGACCCTTTGGAACAACTCCATGGATTCAGTAGATCTTTTTAGGAGGACCCAATGACCATAGATCGAACCTATCCAATTTTTACGGTGCGATGGTTAGCTGTTCATGGACTAGCTATACCTACCATTTCTTTTTAGGATCAATATCAGCAATGCGATTCATCCAACGATAAACCTAATACAAATTATAGAGCTACGACACAATCAAATTGTCATGCTAAAGACATAAACATCCATAGATAATTATGAGATGTGATCCTTCCGAATGGGTTAAGATAATTCTTATTATTATTTAGTATTCTACTATTCTTTTTTCGTGAGTGATCGATCGAGTGGTGTCGGCAAGAGTCGTCGGCCCTCGCCTAAGCCGATAGGGATCGGTTGGCGACCCTTACCCCCAATAAAAAAATACAAGAAAATAAATTTTAAGAAAAAAAGATAAAAAAATATTAGGATAAATATTCTAAGTACTACAATAATAGTAGATAATAATTAAAAATGCCACATCGGTGCCAGCCGTGCCATGACTAACATCCACGTTAACAATATTTGGCCAAAATTGGCCCGATAGACTCAACTGGGAGAAATGCAAAAGATTTATGACTGAATTGGCACAAATGCAAAAGGTTTAGGACTAAATCGACACCAATAAAAGGTTTAGGATCGAATTGGTACCATTACAAAAAGTTTTAGGATTGAATTAACACTAATAAAAGATTTAGCATTAAATTGACACCAATGTAATAGGTTTAGGACCTTTTTTGACTTTCTTTTCCCCATGAATTGCTATATTTAAACCATATGACGCTATTTTGGAGCTTAAAGAGAGAATGTGCTGAATGAACTTCCATAAGAATCCATCAGAGTTTTCATCTTCTTCCCCCATTTCGAAATTGGTTTCATAAGAGATTACTTCCATATTTATAATAATCATGCGATTTAACCCAATTCAAGGCATTTAAATATTTGTTTCACAATAGATTAATTCAATATATATAAAAATCGTTTGATTCGACCCAATTTGAGGCTTTAGCGATACAAATCTATTAGGTTAATCGCTAACATCTAAAGCGCAAGCCCAACTTATTGATTCTTTAACCAATTTACAGTTCAATCGATATCTATTGATTAAATGATTCATTTTCTTATGTAACTTTGTCATGTTTTTACGTATATGTACTTTGGTAGTTACAGACTATTTAAAAATGGTTTTGGCGCTTTTTATGAATTGTAATACAAATCTTTGTGATTCCTATTTGAATGCAAACATTATTTTGATAAAACAATTGGAATATCATATTCCGATGCATAAGGAACATTACATGCTAATTTCTCAAATACACCCACTTTAATGTTGTTTTAATTTCTCTCCATTGATTAAACCTATACATGAGATGTTTTACTTTATTTGTAGACAATCTTATGTGCCCATAAAAGGTAACATGGGATTTCGAATCCCAAAGTAAAAGGAAGGGAAAAAAAAAGGTAGCATGGTTATGGCAAGCAGGCGAGATCTGATATCCTCCAACTTCATCCTTAAATAGCCGAACGATGTTGAGATTGGAGCAAAGATAAGCCACGATGATGAATTTATCTGCTAAGCTCTTGTTTATTTGTTCTTTGCTGCTAACTAATGGCGCAGGAGATGTTTGGGGCAAGACACACGTTGTGATCCAAAATAATTTACCTGCTGGAACAACTTTAACAGTTCATTGCAAATCCAAGAATGATGATCTTGGAGTCCAGAACATAACGAGCAGCTGGGAATTCTCATTCAATCCTAGCTTAATTACATATACATTGTTCTTTTGCAGCTTTGCATGGCCGGGTCAATTTCAATGGTTTGATATATATAAGCAAACAAGGGACTATATTCATTGCAAGATACATTGTATTTGGAGTATCTCGCCGGATGGTCCGTGTAGGCAAGACACACATACGGGAAAGTTTGATGTTTGTTTTCCATGGAATCCTCCATCACAACTAGCGAAGAAACATTTTACGTGAATGTCCGATTGAGAAAGATGATGTTGTAAACATGCATCAAGAGTAAGAAAGAATAATAATCAGTTATCTTCTGAAACAAATTCGTACATGTGTAAACCTCTTCAAATATCCTCTTCATTTCACTTCCAATCGACATCTCTTTTTTCAAATTGCCGTCTCTTCAGTTTTTGTCATTCTATTGGCACTTATTACTTGTACCATTTCTTATCTCTATCAAAATATTTCGATGTAAATCTTTTGTAATTTTAAAAAAGGTTAGTAAGTTTTGTGACTTTCCTAGAGGTGAACCATCAAGGGAAAATTAATCGATTTCTAGTTGAGTGCAAACAGTTACTTATTAAAAAACGTTATTGTTGCTGCGGACTCTCCTATGCCTATGCCACTTTTTGTTAGATAATGTCTCGAATTTGAACCGTTTATGGATTATATTGGTTTTGTTAACCAATAGGAAAGTAATCCAAAGAATTCTAATTAGATTAGAATTGCTTTTGAAGTCATATAGACATATGTACGTAGGGATTTGTTTCTGTTGAATAGGGCTTTGTCTCTTGGCTAGTACGGTGGACTATTTTTCACCTGTAATTGGTTGGTCAACAAAGGATTGTTCCTTTGACTTCTTGAAGGCACACAAGGGAAACAAAGAAGGCAGTCGTATAAAAGAAATTTTGTGGGCCCAGGGATAATAGAGAAAAGAGAAAAAGACGAAATTGTGTTAGGTTTCTTTTCTTGATAAGGCCGCACAATAGCTTTTATGAGTGGCTGCCGCCCACAACGTGGAATAGCCAAGACGCATGAACAAAGACGAAAAAAAGAACCGTGGGTTCTTGGTGGCGCACAAGCCAAGAGAAAACGCACGAGAATGAGGAAACGAAGGTGAACACCGTTCTTGGTTAAGCGGTTTTCTATAGCAAACAAGACAAGTACGTTTCTCTCTGTGAGTCTTTCTGAGTGAGAGTTCTGTGAGAGATTGCGAGATAGTATTTGTGGGTTTACTTTGAGTTTCATTTAGATGCGGGAAACACTCGAGTGCATGAGCGATTGTAAATTTAACTCTCCGATTATAGTGGATTATATTCACTCTTCCCCATGGGCGTAGATACCGATATTTGGACTGAATTACGTAAATACTTGATGTCCTTTATCATTCATCGTAATTTCTCTGGTGATTTTTTATCGACTTATTTGCAAGATTCGTTGGCGTTTCGCGATATAATCTCAACACTTGCAACTTTGGGTTTTAATTTAATATAATCTCAACACTTGCAACTTTGGGGTTTTAATTAAATCATTCCAACGCGCAATTCAATTTGTGGGGAACTCAAGAAAAATGTGGGAAAACACCTTTCCTTTGCAAACGAGAGACTTCATGTATATGGGGACTTTTTTACGCTAGACTAATCTAATGCCATTTTTGTACATTTTCTCGTTTTTTAAAAAATGTTTTATAAACAGTCTTGGTCAATAATCCTAAATCATTAACATGCGATGGGTGTTATGCGGGTACGTGATTAAGATTTTAAAAACCAATAATCAAATTGTAAAAATAAATTGCCAAAAAATATGAAAGAACATTGAGGCGCTAAGATAATCAAAAGCAAAGCTCCATTATTTCCAATATACCAAGCGTTCTACAAGATGTTAACTAAAGACCCAATAGTGTATTCATTACCTAAACACCATTTTTAAATGCAATCTCATTCAACTGTTTTTGGCTTTTTTTTTTTTTAAATAAATGCATTGGCAATCCTAAAATTTGTCACGAAAGTGTAATTGAGTCCTAAAACTTTCAAAACTTGCAATGAAGTCTTTTTTTTATCAAATTGTTGCAGTGAAGTCTTTCTTACTGACATGGCTAAACAATAAAAAAATAAGACTAAAACGGCATTTTTTTTATCCAAACATAATTTTACAAATTTTGTTTAAAATAAATGAAAAAAATATGCTAGATTTAGAAGGAAAAAAAAAAGAGAGAGACAGAGAAATGAGGCAGCCGAGGGGCTGTAAGGCCTTGCTGAGAAGGGTCAACAAGGGTGGGAAATGGCTAGTGCGGCGAGGGTCTATGGGCCCTCTTCTATATTTAGGCAAGGGTTAAGGCCCTCCCCCAGATCAATTGAGGGTCACATGTCACTGACCAAAGGCCGACAATGATTGGGTACCCTCAACGGCCTGATTTCTTTTTTTGTGTGTGTGTGTGGAAATATTGATTATCTTTAATGTGATTTAACTAACATTTGTACTGAAAATCATTTTTTGGATCAAAATGAGGTCGTTTTAGCCACGTTATCACCACGTAGGATAGAAAATAATTTAAGAAAATTCATATCAGCATTCTCTGTCCGCCAAGTTAGACCAAGTTAATAGAAAGGCTTGATTGCACTAATATGACAAGTTTTAGGACTTGGTTGCACTTTTTGTAAGTTTTTGACACAATTGCATTTTCATGACAAAATTTAAGACTTTCAATGCATTTATCTTCTTTTTTTTTTTGGTCTAGCAAGAATATTTTCTAATTCAAATGTTAGAACCATATGAGCTCTAATTAAACATGCATTAAGGACCTATAATGAAATCTAAGGAACACGTAAGCTATGGTATCATTTCGCATGCAAACTATATGCAATGCATGAGATGTGATTATTAATATAGATGACGTGATCATCAAACTATTAACCCTAAGGAATATGTCTAACTAAATGAAAGTGCGATAAATGATATGCATTTTATGAGATTAATTAATCCTACATTATATTTGAATCGAGAAAAGTGCCAAAAAAATCTTAAATCTATTACGTTAGTGCCAATTCAGTCCTAAACTTTTTTTTGTGCCAATTCAATCTAAACCTTTTTCAATGGTGTGAACCTTTTATTGGGCCAATTTCACCATAAACCTTTTGTATTAGTGTCAATTTAGTCCTAAATCTTGATTATTTATGCCAATTGAGTCAATTCGGTCAATTTTGACCGGAAATCGCTAGCATGGATGTCAATTGTCCTACGTGGCATGGTCGATGCTAACGTGGATATTTTTTAATATTTTAATATTTTAAATAATTTTAAAAAAAACCAAAAAATGCTTTAAAATATTTAAAATATTAGAATAATATGAAAAAAAGTCTAATTCAACACCAACTGCACCATTTAGGACAATCGATATTTATGTTGAGCCAAAATTGGCCGGATTAACTCAATTGGCGTAAATACAAAAGATTTATGACCGAATTGGCACTAATACAAAAGATTTAGGATTGAATTGGCACCAATAAAAAAGTTTAGGACTGAATTGGCACCCAAAAAAGGTTTAGGACTTAATTGGCACTAATGCAATAGGTTTAGGACTTTTTGGACACTTCTCCCGAATTGAATCTAATATAATAATATCTATAAACTATCACAAGTCTACATGAAAAAAATGAATAATTCTAAACATGAAGGCCCTCTATCATGAGTGCACCTAAGTTTTAAACATGCAATTGACATATGGCGGGAGATATGCATGACAATTTATAAACTTAAATGGCACATTAAAATACTTGCTATATTTAAAATTCACCTATATCATTCAAGTTTATGTTATTTCAACACAATAAAGAATTCAATCAATCAGTCACTCATAAAAATTGAAGGAAACAAATTCCATATTTAAAAGGATGAAAGTGCAAAAAACATACGAAAACATGCCCAATAAAATCACAAACTTATATCACTAATTGGAGTACGATCACATATGGAGCATACCTACTGTCCACAGATTAAGTGCCTTCAACGTACGGCCTTGCGATAATTGTTGTCCATCTAAGTACGAGGAAGTCTCGGGAGAGTTACTGTTGTTCTTGATAGCATTTTGGAGAAACTGTTCTTTGAAGAGAGAAAAAACCAATGGATGTTTATTATCTTTACTTCTCTCTATTTATCCATAAGTAGTTACCACTAAAAAGAAAACCGATAGAAACCGCCCTACGGTAACCACCTTATTGGTAACCTCTGATAACGGCCATAGATTGTCACCCTATCATGGGTGTACATCACATGATCGTGGGATCATAGGCATCTTCCAACAAAAAATCTCAGGACAATTGTAGGGTTCCGACCTAGTCTCAAAGGTCCGATGCTTATAAAATTAGATAACCCAATAAATTGCCGTTCTATACTGACCTTGATATTGGGTTTGACCTAGAAAGATCATGAGATTGAAATGGAGAGACAAAGGTAGGCCAAGGCTTGAGTCGACATCAGCTAGCAGGAAGGGTCACCGGCGACAGCAAGGACAGTGAGGACACCTCGGGGAGTGGCAAGCAGGTCGCGAGGTTTGTCCTATGGAGGGTAGTGATCTGGAGGGCAATGGTGAAGACTGGAGGAACGCCTGGGCTTTGCGGTATACTGAGTACTCGATGATGGCATTGGGAGATCACCAGGGATGGGCGCCAAGGCGCAGCAAGATCGTGGGGATCATAGGGAGGGGGCTGGTGGGGGCAGCTACTGAACTAACACAGGAAGACCTGCAAGAACTTGATTTGGAGTCGTTGGAGTTGCTGGACTGGTGATGATGCAGCAGGAGGCTAGTGGCAGCGATGGCCAGGCTGCTAGGGACCGTGAGGCGGGGCAATGGCAGTGTGAGCGTGGCCGAGGCATTGGTGCAGTGACTGCAAAAACTGCTGGAGACCGTGAGGTGCGGAAGCTGCGGCATGATTGCAGCTAACATGGCGTCGTTGAGTTATGGCAGCAGCAACATAGGCCTGGTAGTTGCGGTGTGAAGACATGGCAAGGTAAGAGCGCTCCGTTGTTGGTAGCGTTGGTTTTTCTTCGGCCCGTTTGTTTCACGGAAAATCTAGATTTTCGAAAAATATTTTTCAAAAAGTTATTTCTCAGGAAAATGATAATCTTTTTTTGGTGTTTGGCTAAACTATGAAAAATACTTTAAATATTTTTCATCGTTTGATATGGAAAATTAGATTTGATTTTTCTCTATAGACTCCTTTTAATAATTTTTTTTGTTTTTTCTTTTCATTTTTTTAAATTCAATTTTTTATATCATTTATCTTTTTCATTTTTCTCTTTTTATTTTATTTTTTTAGTTTCTTCCTTCTGGTTTCACCCGTTCGCCGGCCATGACGAAGGCTGCAGGTGAGCTCCAGGCTTGGCCGGTCCCGGCAAACTTGGGCTAGCTCGAGGCTAGTGAGCCCCGACGGCAATCTTCGAACTTGGCCGAGGATTGCTTAAGAAGAATCATCGAATGCCGACACTTTGACAAGGTGCGGATGAGGCAAGGGTCGAGTCCCATCTCTTTGAAGCTGTGCGCTTCTTCTGCATCTTGTCTTCTTCGCCGCTGGGAGTTTCATTCGCTGGGCTTCCTTGTCGTCGGATTTACCCATGATCCAGTTCAAATGCGAGGAAGAAGCGGGGAGGCAAGAGGTCTGCAGTCTGACAAATCGTGGGCTTTGAGGAGGTCTTAGGAGGAGAAGTGCGAGGTAGAAGCGGGGAGGCAAGAGGTCTGCAGTCCGACAAATCATGGGCTTTGGGAAGAGAAGAATATCATAAATTTGCCCATCTGGCGAGCCCTAAGAGCGGCCGAGCCTCGAGCTTGCAAGCCCGCGTTAGGGCCAATCGTTGGGCGGCCTGCCGTCGCCGATTTCCATGGTCAACGGAAAGAGGAAGAAAGAGAAAAGAAAAAAAAATAAAATAAAAAATAAATAAAAAAAAGAAAGAGAAAAAAAAAAAAATTTGTGAATTTTTAATAGATAAATAAAAATGGAAAGAAAATAAAAAAATAATTAAAATGGAAGGAAGTGTGAAAGAGAGGACAAAGCAAAGATGAGGAATTCTCAAAAAGAGAAAAACATTTTCCTAATATGCATGTTTTCCGCGAATCAAATGCCTGAAAATTAGATAAACATTTTTCAAGAATTTATTTTTAACGAAACAAACGAAGACTGTGTATCATGCCTCTTGTTTGTTACGTGAACGAGTGTCTCTCATGTCTTTACAGGCATAGATTATGCTTTTTCTTATGAGAACAAAGGAGTATATTGACTATCTCGTCTTAGGGAACTAGGATAACACCCTCCAGTTGTCTCCAGATAATTAAAATTACCGAGGCTAATAACTTTAGATCCTCCGAATTTAGTCAAATCAAGCACTCCCCATGTGCCTCCCGCATGAAAATTGTGGCCACCATAGCTCTCTTAGGGGCTTGGCCGAACTTCATGTTCCTGCGAGCTTAGCCCACAATACTATAATTAAGCTCAAAGGGTTCCCGCTTAAGTTCATTTAGCACCAATCCAATTTAATCGTAATTTACATGGGTCTAATGTTATCGAAATGCTCCTAATATGCAAACACAAATTAATCGCATTTTTGCTTAAAGAGCGGGGTCGATTCCTAATTTTTTTTTTTATGAAGTACAAGACTATATGGGTTCGCCAACATTTATATGTCAACAATAAGTGCCAAGCTAGGTCCGTTTCGCATTGATATCGCTGGTGTGGTATCCCGAATGAACACAATTGAATTCTTTAAGTACGTTCAGGTGCAATGCATTCATTTGGAAAAATCTGGCAAAATATGAGAAAACTGAATTTGATGGGATACATCTTTACGTGAACAATATTTTGGGCCCACTGAGCTACAAGTGATACCAACTGGCAACGAGAGATTTGTGTAATGGCTGGCTCAGGTGTGGGCCAGGTGACGGTTTCATCACATTCTTCACCTTGACTTCTAATAAGGTTCCTCTTCAACCTGAAGAAGCTGGTGATTGTAGGCTAGATATATCAGGACCGGAAACATTGCTATGCTTCAAAGAGAAGGATATGGATTTGCCATTGTTGTACCCTAGAAGGATATATGAAGAACCAATATGTTCTATCACACATAATTTATCATCCTCTTGGCGGAGCAAATTTTAATTTCTCACATGTACACAATTTGTGTGAGCCAAATGTGCACGCAAAATGGCCTTCAACAAAAGGTAATCTGAACCCAGAACGGCACAAAATGTGTAGGCAGTGAATGCTTAGCGGTTCGGGACAACTTTCTCTGAAACTCAAGGGGTCAAAAAGGAGAGTGGCTGTTGTTCTTGCCCTCTCCCTAGGGTGATCGAAACAACCTTATGTCACTTGTCTTTCCCTCTTCGTAATATTTAGAAAAATGGCAAATGGATTCCCTAACTACAAAAGATTTGGCATGAAAATTGCAAAAATTCCTAGACATATATTCAGAACTATTTATTAAAGACAATCTAGTCTAACTTTTTGCGAAAATTTCAAATAAAGGCATGAAGTGCCATTATTTTTCTTAAATAAAGACTTAAATGAACTCTTATTTCAAATAAGAGCTTGAAGTGGCTATGTTAATTTCAAATAAGGGCCTAAAGTGGTCATGGTAGTTTCAAATAAGGGCTTCCCTCACCGGCTAGTTAAATATTCCGATCGATCAAGGGTATTTTCATCCAAAGACAATCGTAATTTTAATTTTTTATTTCTTTTCTTTTTTTTCTTTGCTTTGAGGCCTTCGAGGGCCTAGTAACTCTCGCCAAGGTCTAGCAAGTGCTGGGCCTTGCTTGTGGTAGATGAGGGTAGCCCTCGTCCAAGCAATGGTGGCCATCGTCTAGCCCTCTCTCGGGCGTTGTCGGCCATCGATAGAAGGTTAAGAACTTACCAAAGCGGAAGAAGAAGGAAGAAAAAAGAAAAAAAAAAAAAAAAGAAAAAAGAAAAGTAAATGATGAAAATGCATTTATCAATCGAAAGGTCAAGTCCTTATTTGAGACTATCATGGCCATTTTATGTCCTTATTTGAAATTAGGTTCACTTCGGGCAATTATTTGAGAAAGTGGGGGCGCTTTAGTCCTTATTTGAAATAATCTCCACTTTATATCCTTATTTGTGAAAATGAGGACATTTCATGCCCTTTTTAAAATTTTCCCGAACTTTTTTAACAAAATAAAAATGAGATTTGGGTAATGGTTTTTTTTCCTTTTGAAGGTTAAACAAGCCAATTAGTATTTACCAAAATCAAAATCTCTAGCATTTCCTAACATTTTATGATTGAAAATAAAAAAGATCGGTGAATGCGTGGATGAAAGCGATTATTAGAATTACGTGATCGTCGGGATGCAAAAAGGCGTTTTGATTTTGGTTGATGACCGTGCGTTCAAAATTGCTTGATAAGCGAAACGACGCGTTCAACACATGGCTATGCCATGACACGATGGATTTGGCATTAGTCACGAAAGTAAGGAAATTCCTAATTATCTTTAATTTTAAATATTCTTGATTAGATTAGATTCAGTTTATTTGATGTTATCTTTACTTATTCGATTTCCAATAGGAGTCCTATCGTTATATAGGACGCCGTAATTGATAAAAACATAGTACATTAAATAAGAGTTACGAGTTTGGAATCGTTGTCCAACTTTGCTTCTCAAAGTGTAATTGATTCATTTTCTAGACAATGATAAGTGAAAGCGTGGCATCGGGTAGGACGAATTAGTTGGTTAAGCTAAACTATAAATTTTTTTAGACAAAGTAAAAATAAATATATGTATTAAAATTATTGATTTAACCAAACCAATAAATTAATAACAAGAAATGAATAAATAAATAAACTGTTAAGCCAAACCTATCGATTTGGTCTGCTCTATTTTTCGATTTTTGATTCTCTTTTACGGATAAAATTAATGAGAAGGCGGACGAATAAAAAAGGGAATTAATTGAGCATTTCTATGATCATGAACTTTATTTTTTTCGTGATGATAAGAAAACATAAATAAGATTAGCTAACAAATTACATCAGCACGCGCTATACCGGCATTCCTGCATGCTATGCACGGTACAGTGCGAGCCAAAGGACGCGTTTTTCAACATTCCTACACGACGCCGTCCAACGGCACTTCCCAAAACCCACCATTTCGATATTGACCACGTGTTAAGGTCAATAACAATGGCGGAGCCACGGCCCGCGTTCGCCGACCGAGCAAAAACTTCGTCTCCAAGGCATTGGCAGAGCCGCCTATATAATTGCCACGAGAGCCGAATCAGGTCTTTCATTGTACGCTTTCTCCCAATTCCATCAAGGTTTTCCGTTAAGCTTAAGCGACTTGCGAGGCCGAGAATATGGCGACTGCAGCGTCCGCCCTCGCCGAAGTATATGTCCTGAGAAAGCTCCATAAGGAGAAGCTGGAGAGATCGTCATCTCAAGCAGGAAACGACCTGAAGCGTACAGAAGAAGCTCCCGACTTTCGTTCTCGTCAGGAGAGGTCGTCTATTTCGGGTGTTCAAGAGAAGTCGTCCCGCCCGAGTCGGCATCGTCAGTTGAATCCCTTGTCATAGGATTGATTCGTATTGGTACCTTATTATCTGGAGCGTTTGAATGTAATTAGTGTGGACAGTGTGTCTTCTTCTTCTTGTGCACTATTCTTTGATTGTTGCAATTGTAATTTGATGATGTTTTAGACAACTCAGATGTTCTCAAGCTCATGAACAAAAATGATTCTTCGCATCGCCTTGTGGACTCTGATGTAATTTGTGATCTTGTTATGCTTAAATTTCTATGTTTTAAACCCCTTTCCATTTTTGCATTAATATATTTAAGAAGACTTGAATACACTTTTACTAACTGCTCACAAGTATCCTGTCTCCGGCGGATAATAAAACTTTGTACCGGATTTTGCCCGATACTTGCTCCAAAAGTTTTTGCATTTGGTTATGCTAGCGTAATACTTTTTGGGTGATATGTAGGCTACAAATTCTCGAATGAGTGGACCCCACAATAATTTTTAACTATTTGTTATTTGTTTGTTTTGTAGCCCGGATCGTGAATTTCGTAGTGGATTAAGGAAATTCACATAATCATTTCCTACATTTCTTGTGATTTATGTGTTTATAAATTTTTAGTAATTTATTGGATGCGCCCTTGTGTATGGCCATATAGATTTGCATATTTGGGAAATAAAACTTGGAAAGGTTGTATGAAAGATGTTTTATAAGAAGCATCATTCCCGCCCACTTGGCAATTTGTGAAGCTCACTCGAGTCTCACCACCAGAGAGTCGCGACATAGCCCAAGTGAAACAAGTTCTTGCAATGAAAGCCAAAATATAAGGATCCTTGAATTAGTATATATAAACTTTATGAGGCTATTTTGAAGCTTAAAGAGAGAATGTGGTGATTGAACTTCCACAAGAATCCATCAGAGTTTTCATCTTCTTCCCCCATTTCGATATCGGTTTCATAAGAGATTACTTCCATATTTATAATAATCGAGCGATTTAACCCAATTTGAGGCTTTAGCGGTACAGATCTATTATGTGAGTCACTAACATCTACAGCGCAAGCATCTAAATCGTAAGCCCGACTGATTGATTCTTTAACAAATTTACAGTTTAATAGATATCTACCGATTAAATAATTCACTTTCTTTTTACAAATTACCTATCAAAATGATGTAACTTTGTCATATTTTTACGTATATGTACTTCGGTAGTTGCAGAATATTTATAAATGATTTTGGAACTTTTTAATGCAATCACAAGTGAATTATAATACAAAAATTTGTGATTCCTATTTGAATGTAATTTTTATTTTGATAAAACAATTGGAATACTATCTTCCGATGCATAAGGATCATTATATGCATTCGAAATAATATTCTTTCTACCAAGATCATTACTCTTACTCAACTCTAAAGAGCCCAAAAAATTATGTAAATTTTTTTAAATGTCTATTATACAAGTATTAAATTTAAGATATTTTACCCAATCTTAGGATTCCAATCATTAACGGTTAAGGGTTCGTATATTTAAGGTTTCGATACACGATAATAGTTTATCATGCATTCTGTCATTTATAGTTTATCGTGCTAATTTCTCAAATACAGCCACTTTAATGTTGTTTTGATGTCTCTCCTTTTTTTTTTGGTCGGATAATTTCTCTCCTTTGATTAACCTATAGATTAGATATTTTGCTTTATTTGTAGACAATCTTATGTGCCCACAAAAGGTAACATGGGATTTCGAATCCCAAAGTAAAACGAAGGGAAAAAAAAAGGTAGTATGGTTACGGCAAGCAGGCGAGATCTGATATCCGCCAAGTACATACTTAAATAGCCGAATGATGTTGAGATTGGAGCAAAGATAAGGCACAATGATGAATTTATCTGCTAAGCTCTTGCTTATTTGTTCTTTGCTGCTAACTAATGGTGAAGAAGATGTTTGGGGGCAAGACGCATGTCGAGATCCAAAATAATTTGCCTGCTCGAACTACTTTAACAGTTCATTGTGTTATATTATGTCTTGAGTTTGAGTTCATATATGAGACCCAACTAATTAGAATTTCTTTTAATGACATATATATATATATACATATATGTCTACGGCGGGAATTTGGATTCGGTTGAAAAGGAGATATTGATCTCCACGTTTGACCGTTGATCAAGATTTGGGGGTATATGTCTTCGACAGAAAAGATTTAGGGTGGGTATTAGTCTAAAAAAAAAAAAGCAAGTCCTCGTCTGAAAGAAAAGAAAGAAGTGCACGTGGCTTCTTTCTTGTGCAATGGTCGGTCAACAAGGGTTTGACCAAGAGAGGGGGACCCACACGCTTGTGTATTCTTTCTCTTCTTACTGTCGCACAGAGAATTCCACGAAAAAAGGAGGACGGCGCCGCACGAGAAAAGAAGCACAGAAAAGCCGCGCGAGAAAGAACGCAAGGGACGCTCCGGATTTTGGCCGTGCGCGAGTTATTACTTGGGCTTGAACATGCGGAGAGATTTTGTGAGTGAGTTTTACATCTGAGTTATTTATTATTTAATAATTTGGGCTTGAGTGTAATTTAGGTACGGAAACACAAGCGTATTGAGCGATTATAGACTCCGATTATAGTGGATTGTTTCGCTTGCTTTCTCCAGTGAATGTAGGTACCTATATTCGAACCAAAACCACGTAATCTCTATATATCCTTTATCGTTTATCGTTATTTTCCGAGCTTTTCGCATTGATTTAATTTGCAAGATCATGATTAGTTTCCGCGCTTATATTACAACACATTGCAAATCCAAAAATGATGATCTCGGAGTCCATAATATAATGAGCAACTGGGAATTCTCATTCTATCCCAGCTTAATTACATTTACGTTGTTCTTTTGCAGCCTTGCATGGCCGAGTCAATTTCAATGGTTTGATATATATAAGCAAACGAGGGACTATATTCATCGTAAGATACATTGTATTTGGGGTATCTCGCCCGATGGTCCATGTAGGCAAGATGATGTTGTAAACTCATGCAGTAAGATAGAATAATTATGAAAGAACCTTGAGGCTCTAAGATAATCAAAAGTAAAGCTCCATTATGTCCAATATATCAAGCGTTCTACAAGATGTTAACTAAGAACCAAATAATGTTTACATTGCCTAACCATGATTTTTAAATGCATTGTCATTCAATTCTTTTGAGTTTTCTTTTTACTAATAAGTGCATTGAAAATCCTAAAATTTATCATGAAAGCGCAATTGAGTCGCAAAACTTGGAAAAACAGCAATGAAGTCAAAATACTTATTAAATTGGTCCAATCGAGTCCTTCATTATGTTCGTCCATCGTCCATCTTGGCCGATGAAAAATGCCGACATGGCTAAACCATAAAACATAAGGCTAAAATGCATCTTTTTTTAAAATCTAAATATGATTTTTAATACATATTTTGTTTGAAATAAATGAAAAAATTTGCTAGATTTTAAAAAAAGTGCGAAAGAGGTAGCCGAGGGCTTTAGGCCTTCGTCGAGAAGGGTCAAGGGAGAGGGAGGGGGGCTAGGGATGGTCTACAGGCCCTCGCTAGATTTGGGTGAGGGTTATGGCCCTCCCCTAGAGCAGGCAAGGGTCACAAGTCATTGACCAGGGACCGACAATGTTGGGTGGTGATGGCGATGGCTTGCTTCTCTCTGCTGCCTAGTATCTCATTTTTTTAAAATTATCGCTTATCTTTTAATTATATTTAAGTAACATTTGTATTGAGAATCATATTTTTGATTAAAACGACGTTGTTTTAACCACATCATCGTCATATAAGATAAAAAAAATTAAAAAAAGGTCACATAGCCCCCTTTGTCACCCAATTTAGACGAAGTTAATGGAAACACTCGATTACACTAGACAAGTTTTAGTACTTGATTATATTTTTTGTACGTTTTATAACACAATTACACTTCTATGTCGAGTTTTAGGACTTTCAACTTATCCCTTCTTCTTGTTTTGTCTACATGAATATTTTTAATTAAACATGCACCTAGAATCAAATCTAAGTAACATGAAAGCTATGGTGTCATTGAATGCAAGCTATATGCAATTCTATTGACAAGAAATAGGATTATGAATTAACCCGACTATGTAATCTATGCGATATTATTTTTGCGCTTTTATTTTAATAGAAAACTAAACTATATACAATGCATGAGATGTTATTTTTAATCAAGATGACCGTGATTATCAAATTATTAACCCTAAGGCATATGTCACAGGCCGACGGATCTCGGTTGCGGAATTAACTTTGTGCGGCGCTTGGCAAATCAAGCCAAGCTAGCCTTTCCTCCTATAGTTGTTCCATAGAATACTTAGGCGAATATTTTTCCCGTATAAGATCATATCACACCCACTTAACTTGGGTATCCTTTGTATCGAGCGATCGTAGACTACCTTAAGCATCATAACTCGGTTTCACCGCCATGGCCTCATTAGGAGAGCGTTATCGGCTCCCAACCGGTTTGTACACGGGAGGCTAAACCCGCCTTCGGAGCTCCTAAGGGATATATTCTATCTAATCCTAGAACTCCTAGTATAAACCCGTCCCGACACTACTCCCGGGGACCCGGCTTGTTTTTTACTCTCTACAACGCTCACTCTTTATGATGATACTCCAAGCTCCACTCACAAGGGACCCGAGTACGGAGAGAACTCGACCACCTAGGATACTAAACTCCCGGACCGTGTCATTCTCCCCCATTTAATTTGCAAATGCCTTTGTTACGGGTTGTTCCGTCGCTTCCCCGCATCCTCCCCAATCATCAACGCCACGCCGTCAAGACTTACATGAATGGCGGATGCTCGCCCAACAAAACAACAACACTCCACCGGCAGCTTCCCCGATTAAAGCTGTTCGCGAATCTCCGAGCCACTTGTGCTCTATCGATAAGCGTAGCGCCCTCGCCAATTGCACACCCTCAAGACCTTCTTCTCGCCTATTAGGCTCCTCCCGACCTCAACCGACCAATGGAGGTTCCCCTTGATGAAAAGTGGTAGCAAACCCTTCTTAAGATTCGCCGAACCGATCCAAGAACGTTATCCCATTTCAATAAGCAACTCGGTTCCTTCCTATGCCCCCATTGACATCCCCGAAGCTAGACGAGAGCCGCACGTTGTTCGAGCCCCTCTTGGCCCCGGGGATCACTCTCCGCCCTAGAAGGATCGAGAAGACCATAGGAACTCTCCCGAATCACTCACCTACTGAAGGAATCCTTGCTCTAATACCACTTGTCACGAGCCGACGGATCTCGATCACGAAATTAACCCGTGCGGCGCTTGGCAAACCACGCCAAGCCAGCCCTTCCTCGTATAGTTGTTCCATAGAACACTTAGGCGAATATCTTTCCCGTATAGGATCATACCACACCCAACTTAGTTTAGGTATTCTTTGTATCAAGAGACCGTAGACTACTTTAAGCATCACAACCGGTTTCGGCCTGCTATGGCCTCATTATAAGAGTGGCATCGGCTCCGGACCGGTTTGTACACGAGAGGCCAAACCCTCCTTCGAGCTCCTAAGGAATGTATTCTATCTTATCTTAAAACTCCTAGTACAAACTCGTCCTAACACCACTCCAGGGACCAATTGTCTTTTCCTCTCTACAACGCTCACTCCCCATGACGATACCCCAAGCTCCACTCACAAGGGACCGAATACGGAGAGAACTCGATCAATTAGGACACTAAACTCCCGGACCGTGTCACATATGTCTAACTCAATGAGAGTACATATATGATATGCAATTTATGAAATTAATTAATCCTACATGATATTTGTTTACTATTTAATGAATAATTCTAAACATGAAAGCCCTAAATCATAGATGCACATAAGTTTTAAACACGCAATTGACATATGACAGGGAGCTATGCACGACGATTTATAAACTTAAATGACACAAAGGCCAAGCAAAAGTAGGCAAAGGCTTGAGATGACGTTAGCTAGTAGGGACACCTCGGCGAGTGATAAGGGGGCAGCAAAAACCGATGGAGACCGTGAGGTGCGAAGCGGCGGCATGCATGGTGTCACTAAGGCATGGCAACGGCGGCATGAGAGCGGTAGTTGCAATGTGAAGACATGACGAGGTTAGAGCTTGTACCATGTCTATTATCTTGTACCTTGCCTCTTGTTTGATACCCTATGTCTTTATAGAGGCTTAAAAGTATGCTTTTTCTTATGAGAACAAGAATCTTCACTTTCCTATTTTAGACCAAATTGGTATATTGACTATCTCATCCAAGGAAACTAAGATACCATCCTCTAATTATCTCCATATGGTTAATAAGTTTAATTCCTCCAAATTTAGTTAAATAATGCAACCTGTCCAAGTCAAACACTCTACATGTGCCTACATCATGGAAAGCTTAAATGCATTTTTTTGGCCCATAGAGCCCATACTTAATTAGTAAATGACCTCGGGCCCATTTGACTCTCGGTCAGTGTGGGGGCTTATCTTCATGGACGATTTACCATCAAAGACGACAAGAATTGATATCGTTTGTTTTGTTAATTGCTAGCCCCAATGGTTGATGCATTGGGAGTTCTAAATAGAATACGTTTGTTTGAGTGAAATTATTTTTCGGGAATTGCTTTTTCGGATGTTCACCCGTTTTTGTTCACAAAAAATGATCTAATCATCGGAAAACACTCTTCGGTTATTGAAAAATTCATGCATAAAATTAGAAAAGTTCCCAATTTAAAGAGGTCAAACACTTTCTGAAATTGGTCTTCTCAAATTTATTTGTACTATTTTTATATTTTAATTTTTTTGAATTTTTAATTTATCTATATATATTCTTCTTTAGCCGTCGATCGCCAAAGATTGGTGACAAGCGGGCGATTGGCCACACAAGGTTGAGGCCGGCCAAATCCCGGCGAGGCTCGACCTTGCCGGCCACGAGGTGAGCTCAAGCTCACCCCGCAAGCCTCAGCGTCACCTGTCTCAAGGAAGGCCGAGTCTCATCGGATGTGATGAGCTCTCCCGGTGGGGGTCGAGTAGCCATTGCCCGGCGATAAGTGAAGTAGACGGAAAAAAATAAAAAAAAAAAAAATAAAAGAATTGAAGAATTTAAAAAAGTAAAAATAAATAAAACTAATAACATAAATAAAATGATTTGAAGGCCTAATATAAATTCATGATTGAAATCATCAAATGAGAACCAAACACCAAAAAATATTTTCGGCAACAAATCACCAACTGGAGGTAAGAGCCTAATCATGTCTTGGGCCCCAAACCTTCGAGCGAGAAAGTACGATCCATATGCGAACCGGGCTTAGCAGCCTAGCTCTGAGTAATCTATTTAGAAAAAGAAAATGGCTTAGAAATAGGTCATGATGAGGTTGTATGATTTTAGCACTAGATTAAGCCTAATTTCATTTAGTCAATATGCTTATCATTTAGAGATTTTAGTGGTTACCTTTTATATAGCTTAAGTTTAGGCAGATTGATCTTTTGGACAAGAAATCAGACTCAATGCGGTAATGAGTTCACTTTCTTACCCTTTACCTTTTATTGTAGTAATTGTGGTTTCTTACTTTTCTTTAATTGTGCACTCATGCATGGACATCGTCTAGTGGCCTAATAAATGACATCGATTAGTGGCATAGGGTAATGAGATCGCATGAATCTCTTAGGTAACAAATCAATCAAGTTAGAAAACGGGAAAAGACACTAGTTAGGCAACGGGTGTAATCAAATCCCCAATTTTAGTTCTTTGGTTGCCCGAGAAGTGTGATATTCTCTATCGTTTAGTGGCACAGGGTAATGAAATAGTCAATGATCCCATGAATCTCTTAGGTAACAAATGAATCAAGTTACGGTATTGAACTGGCACTACTTAGGCAATTGGCATGGTCAAGTCACCGATCTTAAATATTTGGTTGTTTAGAAAACGAAGTATTCTCCAAAGATCCGACTTGGCTTCTAGTCAGCCCTAATAAGCTAGTGAGAACTCTTTCGGGATTAATTTAGACTCGCTAAGGTAACTATTTGGAAGAATCCGAGCCATTTGGGATTGTCGATCCACCCTTGGCATTACCTCTAAGGCTTTGCATGGCTGGGTTGATTTTAGTGGTTTGATACAAGGAATAGCTGGGAAACACATTGGTTGGACGAGTGTGTTTGGTAGATTTTTGCCAATGGTCCTCACAGGCGCCATGAAAATATTGTGAAAAAAAAAACCATCGAACTACAAAATGAATTTATTAAGAAAATAAACCGAACATCACATTTGTGCGGTTCGGTCGGTGTGATCGGCTTCAAGGGGTTAGCAAGATATGATTATGCTAAAGAGCAAATGATATAATGGAGATTACAACTGCAATCAAGTTACTCAAACACTTTTAGTATTTTTCAATTTCCAATTACACTCGATAATTCATATAGTGTTTAGCTATCACTAATTCTTTGGTATTAATGCACCGAAAATTCTAAAACTTGTCACGAAAATGTAATTGAATTCTAAAACTTGCAAACAATAGAATCAAGTTCTATAACTTCTCAAATTTGTGTAATCGAGTCCTTCATTTAACTCCGTTGAACTTGGCTAAGGGAAAATGCTAACATGAATTTTTTAATTATCTTCTCTTTCCTACGTGGAGATGACAATCGTTTGGACTTGGTAAAGGTTGTCGCAAGGCTTATCGCCCGGTTTCCCATCTCTATGTACCTTTTTTTTTTATATAAATAACTTAGCTTATTTTTTTAATGAACTTAAGAAATTATATGAAAAATCATTCTTGGACAAAAACAACGTCATTTTATGAGCATTTTCCGTTAACTAAATTAAACGGATTTAACGAAAAGACTCGATTGCACGAGTTAGCGAAAGAACTCGATTGCACCAATTTGATATGCTTTAGCACTTAATTGCACTTTTTTGCAAGCTTTAGGACTTGATTGCACTTTTTCGATAAGTTTTAGGACTCTAAGTGAACTTATACACAAAAGAAATACCTAAAATATTAGTACAAGATTTATTGGCTTCGGCAAGTTCAAATTGCCTCGGGGTATAATACACGAAAGCCACCTCTTGGATATCATTCACGGAGAAGACCCACTCCTTGTATGTAGAAAAGATTTGTATCCAAAATAAAAACTCATTTTAGAAAATCTATTCAAATTACGAATCCAACTTCAACTAGGAAACCTACTTGGATTAGTTTTCATTTTCAGGCTTAAACTTGAAACATAATTCCAACAATCTCCATTTTGGATCAACGCTTGAGTCAGCTACAATCACTTCCCTAGAATCAAATGACTACCACTCTCCCACAACCTCTCACGGACTCAACTGCCATAGATATATTCGAAGTTCAAGGCTTACTTGAACTACTTGAATTTCGTCATAAACGTGGACCTCATTGGTACATGAACTCCATTTTCACCTTTAGCTACTCCACAAGAATTTTTAGACATGACTTCCTCAACCATAATTAAAGTAAAACCATCGTTGCACCCATATATGTCGGGAGATTAAACAAACACTTTGTCAAACTCAGCAGATACAACCACTATTGGCTTTATGTGCTCACCTCGCTTCAAGCATCTTCCGTGTCGATTATCACATTGGCACTCCCTATCTCAGGGATTTTCTTGTTATAACTCTACCTCAAGCTAAACACCATCCATACTCGGACAAACACTGCCATAATCATTCCTATCCAGTTATATTGAAAATTCATCAAAAGTAACTTCTATGTTGATTATAGGTGAATTTAATTTTAGGTTCCACAATCGATAGTTCACTTGGTGCATAATCTAGAAGCATGCACTTTCCGACCCTCCCATCGATCTTACCATATAACACGAGCGACGGATTATTTTAAGGACATAATAATTAGCAACATTACCATACTACACTTCTTTGGGAGTTAATCACTTGACCGCAAACAATGGGGATCTATTTACTAGGTAGCTTGTCGTACTAATCACATCCACAAGGAATCTCCTAGGTATGAGAATACCATACCGTAATTTATGGGTCATCTCTAATAATGTCTTGCTTATCAACTTTATAGCATGTTGTAGTTCACTATGCCTTTCCTCATTCGAATTCATTTGATAGTCTCGAGCGAACTCTATGCTACTATTAATCCGCACATGCTTGATTGACTTACTAGTCTCCTTTTTTTAACGATATCGAGTTGTGCTTTAGCTAGGTCCTCCTTAAGTAGTCTTTCATAACTATTAGCATAAATTTTGCACTCTTCCTCAAATGAAACTGCCGCAACCTGCGGACATCTTTGGGAATCAATGCTTCTATATTCTATATTATCTATGTTAGTCGTGTTAAACTGCACTTTTTGCCTTTTACCCAAGTTTAATACATGCATACATTAAGTTTTTCATCTATATAACTTTACAAGAAATCTTTTCACTCGGAATCTTCAAGCTTCTCCGCTAATGTGTCCTAAACACATATGCCACAATGTGGACTATTGAACACATGCATCGGACATTTTTGCGGCAAAATTTGTCACCGTCTTCTCTTGAAGCTCATTTAGGCCATTGTGTTTGATTCTCTTATTATCATTAGGATTCGAATGACCTTCAAAACTCCACCTTCTAAGGTATATCTACATCCAGTTGAATCCAAGACACTTAAGGAAATCAAGCTCTTCTTCAACTCGGACTATGTCATTACTCTAGTCAATGTCTTCACGATACCATCATACATTCTAATTTTGAAACACCGACACCCATAACATTACACTCAATATTGCTCCCCATGTATACTTTACCATTATTCATAACTAGTTCCTTTTTGGTGTAGTGCGGAACAAACAATCCGAATTCACAACTCATCGGTCAAATGGTGAATCCTTAATTACAAACAATACATAATAAAAAAACATTTTGTGTTACTATCTGCTACATCTATAACATCATCTATAGTTGCAATTCAAATTCCCATACCCTTTTCATTCTTTAGCTTAATGTAATCCTATCTAAGATGGCCCATCTTGGCACAAGTCCAAAACACAACACCATCACTCCTAGAATAACTTTGTTCATTTAGGTTCACACTATTCTTGCTAACATGAGTATTAGTTTTTCCTTTACTTTCACCTGTTAAAGAAACATGAAACAGTTTATCATATACTTTTTCAGAGATGCCTTCACTGAGAACTTAATTAAGAACCTCATAAAACGTCAAGTTTCTTGACCCTAGAGGAATTACTAATGGTAGTAACAGTTGTATGCTACGTTTGGCTAGTCATCTGTGCGCAACCCATTCATCATAACTGAAAGTGCTAATTTATACACACACAAAAAAAGAGTTGGTAATTTCAATAGTTTACAAAAAAGCTAATACTGGAACAATACGCAATGGAAAAGTTGGTGAACCAAAAAAAATAACTATCGATGAGAAACTCAAATGAGAACATGTAACCTGAAACTGGTTAGTAATTTAATTGAAGAAAAGTTGGTAAGTCACTTGAATAAATGTTGGTAATTTCTTGTGATAAGTAAACTTAAGCCATTGGTAAAAAAGATAAATAAAAATTTGTAGAAGATAAGAGAAGGTTTTTCTTCATGAGATAAGCGAAGTTAATAAATTTTAAAAAGTCAAATAAACATTGGTAACTAACTTAATGTTAAGCACAGGCCAAGCGGGCTAGTCTTCTATTAAAAAATGGCACGAACACAACATTTCGAGCCAAGAACATTCAAGCTCGAGAAACCTACTCTGACCAAAAGACAACAGTTCGGCCCAAAATAAAGAGACCTAGGATACTTTGAGCTGGTCTGTGCCAAAGCCAAAACATATTTTAATTTTAATTTTTTTTGTGTATTTTCCTTTCCAGTATGACCCATTATAGTTTGTTTAGATTTTGGTTTTGAAGCTATGTTTGGTTTAATCTAGAAAAGGTATTTTCTTGGAACTATTTTGATGAGATGTTTCTCTCCATTTTGAGGACACTCCGAGCCACTTTTTCTCTTTCATCATTTATCTCCGTTGTCTATGTAGATAAGTTTTTAATGGTGCTCATTGATGGAAATTGATGGAGGATAAATGTATCATTCAGGTACAAGTTTGGGAGTTTTGGTGTCACAAAAAAATAGTTTAGAGTAAATGCGTCACAATGAACATACTTCGAGGTTTTTGGCATTTTTTTTTTCAAAAAATAAATTGGAATAATTGATTTTTAGACTCACAGATCTAATAAAGAAAAACAGGGTCGAACTAAGAGAAGGAAGAAAGAAAAGTTTGGTAAGAACTTAAGGCTTGGTTTGTTTCATACAAAATAACTTTCAGAAAAAAAAAATTTCGGATTTTCAGGCATTTGATTTATAGAAAATGAACTAGTCGAGGAAAATAGTTTCCACTAGTGAAAAAAACATCTCCAAATTGGGGAAAAATTAGTAAAGTAAATTACCAAATTAATTGATAAGTTTTTTTTATTGCTGAACCTTACAAATGGAGTTCTTTCGGCTATTTATAGCCTAATACAAATGATAACCGTCAATAGCGGTTAATTCTAAATCCTAACTTCTCCTGAGATTTAGGATGTAACTTCAAAACTGCATTTTGTTATCCGTTGAGCGGTTTAGTTTCGACTCCATCTTTTCTCCTGCCTTCAATGTTGATATCATGGTTAGCAGCCTTTCCTTTGGTCGTTCTTTCTTCTTCGGCAAATAACTCTTATCGACCACGGCTACCGTATTCAGTTACCGATTCATATTAATGGTTAAAGGATACTAAAATATATTACAAGTGCCAAAACTCGTGTATGACACTAACTTTAGTGTCAAAACTTTTAAAACGATCACTTAAGTGTTAAATTTTTTGAAAAACACTCACTTTAGTGCCAACTCCGATTTGAGCTGGCGTAGCTCGCAGGAAATCCAATGTGGCCTTTTTTTTATTAATATTTTAGGCGACGAGGTCCGTCGAGTTGGCACCGAAGTGAAAGCTTTTAAAAATATGTGACATTTAAGTGATCGCTTTGAAAGTTTTGACATTGATGTTATCGTTTTTTAAAAAATTTGACAATTAAGTGATCGTTTTGAAACTTTTGATACTAAAATGAGTGTCGTACACCAGTTTTAGCACTTGTAGTATACTCTTTTTTTTTTTGTCAAAACTTATAGTGTACTAAAGCCGACAAAAGGCTGATCCATCTGCAGTCTCATGGGCTTCATCGATCTATCATGGCCAGATTTTTTTTAGCGTAATTTAAGAAAGAAACACACCGACAACATTGTTTATGAAATTCATATTGGCAGAGAAAAATATAGATTATTGTAGCTAAAACAGAGAGAACTAATTGTCCTAACGGTTCAACACTCGATTCTATGACTACGGATACGACAGGAGTAGGGTTTTAGACCTCCTTCAACTTGGGAGCCTTCAAAGGCACCTCGAAGAATGGCTCAGTTGCAACGACCTTCTTTTTATCACTTCCGACATAAAATTTCCTTGTAGATACTTTATTTGGTTGAAACCACGTACTGTAGATCTTCAATTACAGCTCTAAGCGTCACAAAATATAAGATCGCATGAAATAAAAATTGAAAATAGAACGAGTAGGCTTGAAATGGTGGCTGATGAAGACCAATGTTAGATTGTAATCGAGTTGGGGTATTAGGGTTGACAATGTTACTTGGTAGGATCCACCAAATGTACATACTAGTCCAACCAGATTCGCTATTAAATTCATGGTGCAAGAATCCGATCTACTTAGTTGGTAACTTTTCAATTTTCAAAACTACAGTTATTGGAAGACTGATAACCATTCCAAGAAACATAGAAACCCCAATTTTCTAGATCACCACAAACTCTATCCTCAAAGTCATTGTCTCTCCACTTCCATAATAGCCGAAGGTAAATTAAGATAGAGAGATTTTGATTACCCTACAAGGAAAAGGTATGACTAGTAGGAAAATTAATGAATGGGTTCCAGACAAGGAAACAAATAACCAAAGGTAAGAACATTAATAACATGCACGACAAAAGACAAACCAAGGGATTGCGTATGCAACGTTTGGTTTGTATGTTACGAGTACAACTCAGTGTCCGTTGGATAGAGGATAAATGCATTTTCCGTGTCGGAAAAAAAGCTATTCGAGAAATTTTCCTTTCGGCGAACTACAAGTAAACAACATGTTAGCTCTCGGAACTCCATGCCGTCAAAGCCGAGTTCATAAAGAGTATAGATATAGTTAGATGGAAACGCAAGCCGACAAAGATATCTACGATTTTTGTGAAGTTTAATAATGTTTTTGAAGAATTATGCATGTGAAGAAGGGTATATAAAGGATAAGAAGCAGCCTAACATAGTAGATAGGGCATTAACGGAAACTAACGGCATGACTTCCCTTCTTTGACTCCAAGCATTTAAAAGTGCCAGAGAAAAGCCTTGGTGCTCCATCACTCTTTTCCTTTGCTGTTCTTGAACATTTGTAAGACGACCAGGAATTCTGCTTTACTTTTGACCCGATTTGAGAGAGAGAGAGACCATCAAAATCCCGGGAGCCAAGAAAGCAAGAGCAATAACCCGCCTGAGTTCGCCTTCTTTTGGTGTGGTTTGAGTGTGGAATCATGACGAATCGAGGGCTATCAGTGCAGGAGTTGTTCGGCCATATCAAAGGCTGTCGGGCTGGCATTATCAGGGCTCTCACCACTGGTTCTTTCTCTCTCTCTTTCTTACATAAAGAATTTTTCGTACAGAGATCTTTGTGTATTAAACTCTTTCAATGTTGATTCTTACTGACGAGGATCTTCGTTTTCTTCTCCTTCGGATCTTGGCAGATGCTGAATTTTTTTACCAACAATGCGATCCAGGTTACTCCCTCTTTGAATGAATCTTACTCTCTTCCTTGGTTTTGGAACATTTGCCGGTGCAAACTGGCTACACCCAGTTATTCTCACCATCCTCTGATTTTATGTTCATCCAAAATGTTAATTAGGACTGAGCGGTTTTAAGTTCCGTACAGATTCACGTGGGACCTAAAACCTGGAATCTCCCTTTCTACTGGTTCCTTATTTTTTGGAACCTAAAACCTACCGTACATATCTTGAAACTTAGAACCTACCCTATCACGGACTTTAGGATCTACCCGGATTTCGTGTTCTTAATTGAACAATTGCAATGAATTATACCGTTTGTGGCACGTTTGGTAACACTTTTGTTCCCCGGAAAAATTTCTCAGCAAAAATGATTTTTTATAATTCTATCCTAGGATAAGAGAAGTCGATTTGTTTTTTTTTTTACTTCGTTTATGTTTCAAATTAGTTCCCTGGCCACCGATTTATTCACGAAAATGGAAAAATTAATTGACCCCACCAAATAGATATATGTTCTTTTTCTGTTCTCAAGAACAAGAGAACAAAAATAAGATAAATAGGAGCCTTACCAAACAGGTCGGATCGACCACCACTTACTATTACATTTATACACGTCAATAAATACGAGATATTAACAAAGTAAACATTTCAGTCATAAATATCGCTGAATATGAAAGCACAAACTAGTGGTTCTAGATTAAACACTTATCACTGGATGCGATGAAATACATCAAGATTGCACGAAGACTTACACCAAGAGAAACGCAAAAACTTGTTATAGGTTTATGTTCCAAGTTCCATCTACTTGGAACCTACACATTGGAATCGGTTCCCTAATTTTTGGAACTTGAAACTTATCCTGCATATCCTAGAACTTGGAGACAGGCTCACTTCTAATGTTAATAGACTCCTATGTTTTGATAGCCAGCCGGTTCTCTTTATGAATTTGCTCCAGTTTTTGTCTGTTCATTTCATGGAATTTCAGATGCATCGGGCTTCCCTATCTGTCTATATTCTGATTTTCTGTTTTGGAGTGGGCCCGAAATGTTTCATCATACTAAGAAATTCAAATGGAAGGTGATATCGTCAAATATTACTTGTGATTGTTTGATGGCTGATCTACCTTTAACTGGCCATCCACATAGCCAGACAGAGGAAGTGCTTTGGATCATGCCGACACGACTACTTTAAAGTCTTGACGTCATTGATGGATCCTAGATCAGAGACACCAGTTGATCGTTATTATTGTACAAGCCAGGAAATGAGGCATAAATGGTTCACGTTATTGAGCAGTGATACTCAGATTCTCTCTTATTCTGTGTACACCATATCTTACCTGTCTTGCATCGGTGTCATGTACTAATGTTCTAATCAGAACTCGTACTTGCAAATCTAGTCTAGTCTCCAAGGTTTTAATTGTCTGTTGCTATCGAAATTACTATGTGCAGGAAGTGCATTTTATGGTAACTGATGCTTCATTGTTTTAGATTTGATCAAAATTAGAGCTACTCTTCATTGATCGACATTGTCCGTCCATTTCCTTCTAACACACAATATTATATCTACAAATGTAGACCATACATGAACGCCAAATATCAGGTCGGAAGAGGATTTGAGTATTCTCTAGCGCAGCCGGGTTTAACAAGAGCTTTGAAATCATAAGGGGCAATGTGTGAGTTCACATATGTTGCATATTGACAGTGCTGATGATTTGTGTTTTCCTACCTTCAGAGGAAGAGCCCATGTGTCTGTTTGGGCTTCCAGATGGGACATGGGAACTTAGACTCCCCGAGGATATGGTTCCCCCAGATCTTCCTGAGCCAATGTTGGGAGTTAATTACGGCAAAGTTGACACGTCGTTGGACCAGTGGCTTCGGACTGTTGCAGCACACAGCGATTCATGGTTGATTGCTTTGGCTTTCAGCATTGCCTCGAACTTCCATTTTGGGAAGAAGAAGAGGTACGAGTCACCGAGTATTTATATAGCCGAGCTGTGTAGCTCTTGCTAGGGAATTATTTGAGAACTTATTTCTTGCATATTATACTTTTGGCCGGACAACTTTGTCCGTAACCAGCATGAGCTTTAAAGGTTTTCAGTTTTTTATGTCTTTCTAGTTATACAACCTCATTGTCAAATTGTTAGTCTCTTCATTATGTTATCGCTTTAATTTTCTCTGCTGCTCTCGGTAATGTTCCTGAACTTGCCGCATTTTGGTAATTACGTTAAATGGAAATTGACATGGATCATCTCAACTGCTGAACATATAACACTGTCCTTTCCAGGAAAAGTGGTGCCTACCCATCTGTGGATAAATTCTATTCACTGGGGAGATCTTTCCATGAACTTTTGTTTGCCACAATTGACTCTGATTTGCTGTGATTGACTCCAGTAATTTTCTTGTCTCGCCTTAAATAACAACATTAATGCTGTTGCAATGTGCCTTCATGATTTGAGTTCGTGCTATGTCACGGCACACGTCATCAACATTTGCAGTCTCATAGTGAAATGTTCCTTTTATCTTTAAAATTTTGCTGTTGTAATTCTCATGGCGAATGGATGTGCCATTGTTAGCTGTCAACAGGTCGAGTTGAATTTAGTCAATGTAGTTATCGATTTCGATCTTTGGTCGATATCTCTTTGTGAATTCTGACTCAAATCGAGTAAGCCAAATTATAGCCCGGGGTGAAATCCCTGAAAGCATAAGATGGTTGTTTTCTAGTTGGATGGAAGTTATGATGCCCTTGAATGGCCTGACTAATGGAGTAGGATGCTGGACTGAATCTTGGCGCTTGAAGTGAAACTCCCAGACAATATTGATTTGTGGCATCTGAAAAATGCAGGAAGACGCTCTTTAACAAGATAAATGATCTCCCGACTGTACTAGAAGCTGTTAAACAGTTCTACCGAGAGCGCCAAGCCACCATCAAAAGCAGCAGCCAAACCAAATCTGGAGAGAGGATGGTAAGAAGATTCCAATAGCTCAAATAGTTTCATTGCAACGTTCACTGATATGCTTTTTGAATTGAATGAAAACTGGTTTTGTGGATGCTGCCCTTCACACAGAGTGCACAGCAATCCCAAGTCGTAGCGCAGTCTGAAGAAGCGCAGGACAATGAAGAAGATAATATACCCTGTGGATCTTGCGGGCGGGTTTGTGAAGGTGATGAGTTCTGGATTTTCTGTGATACGTGCAAGATATGGTACCATGGAGATTGCGTCAATATGACGGCCGAAATGGCTGGGCTCATCAAACGGTACACATGTCCTTACTGCCGTGGCAAGAGGGCTCGAGTTTGATTACTAGGAAGGACCTTGTTCAAGCTAAAATAATAATAATAATAATTGAACCAAGAATTGCAATGTTTTCTGTGAGCAGCTCCAAAAACAACACATAGACGATTGAACTAATTCTCCCGGGGAATTCTAGTGACTTCAAGATCTTGATGACTGCTGTTCCTTTTGCTAGTTTCTGGGTAATAAGTTATTTATGTCCCTAGGGGAGAAAATTTATTTCAAGAATCGATCGGTGATGTTCTTAGAGTCTGAGCTTGCTTACTCTTCTTATCAACGATACAGCAAGCAAGGATTTCTATCAACGGCAATGATTCGATTGATCATCTTCGTTAACTTTCCCTTAAAGGGTGAAAACTTCCTCCCTTTTTCGCGTCCTTCACTTACAACTTACATACTATCTTGCTTCTGATCCCTCTAGCATGTTTAGATGGCAAAAATATTTTGCTAATATGGATGGTATCGCATGATCCGGATGTAGCTTAGATGCCTTGTGCAGATTATTTCTAGTTTTTTGGTAACTGGTGACTTGGAAGATGTTGAGTAACCTAAATGAACATTACAGAGTGGGCATGACTCCTCCAATGGAGAAAAGGTACAAGGATGTCTGAGTATATTCCTCCACTTACTGGTTTCCTTCGGGGAGGGAGAGAGAAAGAGAGAGAGAGAGAGGAAGTTGTCAAGCTGGTATATTTTGCAACATAATCCAGAAATGGGTAACATGAGTTGTTAGCAGGCATATTAGGGCGCGCATTGCAACACTTTTGCGTGATAAATTCTAGCCAAAATTTGAATTTTCTACTTCCGGAGAGAAATAATTTTCTTTTATTTCTTCAAGTAGCTCCAAAACTATTTCTAAAGCAATTTTTTGCTCCAAAAGTAAAAAAATAAAAGCTGTATAACCAAACGGATTTATGCTCTATAAGTACTTTTGGAGCAAAAATTCTACTCCATAAATGTTGTCATGCACGCCCTAGAGTACTTATGAATGAAAGTTAATTCACTCTGAAAATAAACAAACATGTGATTTAACGTGTGAAACGGTTGTGCTTAACGTTTCCAAAGCATAAATTGTTCTTACATATAGTTTTTAGTGTGCACCTGCTCTATTCATTACCCAATTCGTTAAATGTTGCCACAACCATATAGAAAAGTTTCCATTAGATAAGTTGGATTGATCAATATTCTCTTTCGGCGTGCATTTGTTACACATAAAGCCTTTCGATGGAAGAAAATGACCGTTTTACGGTTATTTGGTGGTGGACTTAATAGTAAGACGGAAAAAGGTTTTCAATTTTCAGATTTTACATTAAAAACTTGTTCTCTTGGTATAATTATATTTTGCTCCTAATATAAGATGCAAAGATAATGTCAAAACCCTTGTTTAAGAAATTGCTAATATATGAACTATAAATTTTAAGTATTTGGAATTATCCACGAAAAATAGAAAATGCAAATATTTAGCAAACTTAATCTCTCGGTCCTCATAACTTCACGTACGAATGGTTCTCCATTCCAAAAAAGTAATCGAAGAGTGATACTACTGTCAGCATCCAAGCTGGAAAAAAAAAATTTAGAGGAAAGAGTGAAGGTATGTCATTGAGGAATTGACGATAGGAACATTCTAAATTGGCATTGGTACAAACACCTTCTATACTGACTGATGGGTCGCTAACCCGGCCCAAGCCCATAGCCTGCACAAGCAACGGCCAAGGCAGGTACTTGCTTTTTCGAACGTGATAATAAGATCACGTTCTTCTGCCTGACGTTGCTTCTTTCGTTCTTTCTACCGAAACGAAAAGAACGGTGACAAGAAAGAGATGACTTTTTCTGATCCGTTCGAAAACGGTAGACGAGAACTCTATTAAGGCTGCAAACGAAATCATTTAATCTGTGGAATTAAGGTATGTTCGGTAGCGTGATATACTGTTTTGATCAATGATTCATGAAGTGCCTAGTGAAAAATCTTATAACCAAATGAGATTAGAAAAATAGTTTCCTTTTTTTTATAGATTAGAGAAATCATTTTCCTTAATTTTAGATATGGTTGTTTTCCTTGACCGTAAAGTTTTCCTCATTGATTATCGGCTTAAAACAAAACCAATACTTGAAAGTCCGAAAAAATCATTTTATGGAAACCCCTACGGACCCTAAATGTATGTACCATTCCAAAGTGCGTGGAAATATGTTTATTGGGGAATTAGGGTTTTTGAGATGCTTTGCCATGTTAACGGTGACCAGTTGTTTGATCCGAACTCATAACAAAAGAAACCGACCTTTCCCTCCAAAATTCTGAAAAATCATAAAGGCAGGCTCTTTGTGATCGATTTGATGACCCTTTTGTCTGGGGTTAATCCTTTGATGAGCTTTCGGTTTTGACTCTGAACGTTAGCAGCAAACCCTAAAGATCTTCTTCTCTTTTCTATGTTCTGGGGTTGAACAAAGTGAGAGTGTGACAATCAAGTGTGTATCATTGCATTAAGTTTTGGCTGATACGGGCTTTGGTCTCTCCTTTGCGCAGACTACATAGATTTCTACCAAATGTGCCATCCTGGTCTGTTTCTCTCTCTCTCTCTCAGCACATAGAGTGATGCATGTGGACTTCATTTTGTTTTTCGAGCCCCAATCACGTGCTTACTCTGATGGGTTTCTTGAGTCGCTAAGTCATGAATCTTTGGTGTTTAATTTTCGAGGTGTAAATTTACGACCTTGCTATGTCGTCTTCCCTAACCCTTTTCTGGTACTTTCAGAAATTTTGGTACTTCATACCAAATCGTTTTGCCTTTTCCACCAAAGATTTTAGATTACCAGATACCAGATTTAGGGAGTAATTTGTGGTTTCTAACTTTCAACCGTAAGCATGCAGGAAAAAAGAATCTTGTTATGCCATTTTCGAACGGAAAAATAAAACAGAATGAATCTTCTTCGTAGTTCAGTCTAAGTGTATGTGTTTTCAGATGGTGGATCTAGATTGATTGTTTCATATCATGCCACTCCATAATGGTTAGATAAGTAGTTTGACGTAATTTAGATTGGAGGCTGATGATTCTTCAGTCACTACATCAATAATAGTCGGCTAGAGAGTTAGAATCAAGAACTGCAATCACAGGAAATTTGAGGTTCGTTTGCATTTATGCCTACTACGTCAAGTAGTTCTCTAGTGTTTCTATCCAAAGAACTAAAGCTATATTCCAATTACGATCTACTTCAACAATTGAAATTTCGGATTTGTTGCCTTGCGATTTTTTAAGCTCTACGTTAACAGTTGCCAGTAGAATTTTAGGCTGTACGGGTGTTACATAAACGAAAACTATTTTCATGTTGACTCATTGATGATTCATGTGTTGTGACTTCAGGGAAAGATGAATAATGTTTGGTTGGGCTTCCAAATGGGACATGGAAACTTAAGCCTCCTGAAGTGATGGTTCCTTGTGACCTTCCTGAGCTAGTGTTAGGTATTAATTTTGCGAGGGATGGGATGCCAGAGCAGGAATGGGCGGAACTGGTTGCTGCTCACTCTGATTCGTGGTTGCTCGCTGTTGCGTTTTATGCTTGTGTACGTTCCGGCTTCACTAAGAGTGAAAGGTGTGACAACTAATTCCCCAGCATATTCGCCACTTTTAATTAACAGCGAGTATATGCCAATTAAGAACAGTTGTATTATGCATGGTCAACATGATCTAGAATGAATGCAGGAAAACTTTTCTTGGGTTCATCTATTTTGTGAATCTCATGGTTGATTAGTGATGCGAGAATCAAATGTCCTAGCATGACATCCATTTCTAACTATATAAATTATCAGAAATACCAAATTACTAAAATTCACGACCTCTCCATTTTTCATAGGTGATCTCATCGTAATTATGAATGTCCCTCTCTGCACAATGCTTCTATGGTGATGCTTTTCGGTACTTGTACTTGCAGGGAGATGCTTTTCGAAAAGATAAATGATCTCTTTACGATCTATGAAATTATGAAATCCAATAACCAATCTGGTCGATTATGGTAAAACTGATCATGTTAAATTTTTAGTTTAAGAGCCTTTGACCTGATGTGTGACTTGATTTTTATCTTGAATTTTGCCTTTGTAAGCAGTTAAAGAAACCCTAGTCTTGCTCGATTGACACCATGACTTCACCACATAAATATGAGAGTGGTGGTGCTACAAAAGATGGCCACAATGATGGAAGCAAAAGTTAAAGGCAAAGTGAATCCTCTGGAACTTATGTCAACAGCTCTAGTGATGATTCCCGAGCACAAACATATGAGAGTGGTGCTACTATAGAAGATAGCCACAATAGTGGAAGCAGCAGTCATGATCAAAGTAAATCCTCAGGAATGTATGTGAGTAGCTCTGATGATGATTTCGGGCCACCAAAAGATGAGAGTGGTTCTGCTATAAAAGATGGCCACAATGAAAGAAACAGCAGTTCTAAGCAAAGTAAATCCTCTAAAACGCATGTGAATAGCTCCGATGATGATTCCGAGGACAGTGCGTGCTTTATTCTTTTCTAAAAGGGAACTCTGTGTGCTTACGAAATCGTTAGCTTGTATAATCCTCGTACAGAGTCCATTGGTTGCAATTGCTTGAGGGCTAGAGGAGCTGGAAATACTGAACAAGAACATCGTTCTTACAGTTGAAAAGTGTAAGGGAGATTCATAATCAGGCCAATTAAATCTTGGAATCACAGATAGTTTTCTGTATATATATATATTTTTGGTAAAAGTAAGATATATATATATGATGAAAGAGAGCGCTAATTACATCCAAACCTTCGTCGCACACCACCGAAATGTCACAAGAAGCACAAGGGCAGCTCAGGTTAGAAGAAAACGAAAAAGCAAAAAGCTACACACGGTAGCAGTTGCACATACACGAAAAGGAACCTATGTAACCTATACATGTAGCTATACAAAAGAAGCGATAGCCAAACAAAGCAGCCAAAATCAGCAGCAAGGAGGTTCGAACCTCCAACAAAATTTTTTGTTGGTTTTCTATATTTTTTGTAGCAACTACTTCCCACTTTTTTGTCGATTGAACAGTCTGCTCGGAGGTGCTATATCATTGCTTCCAAGTAGAGCATATCATTTCTCGCAAAAAGGAGCGAATAGGCAATATGAATTGCTTCAACTGATAATGCCAGATTTTAGGATAGTAAAGAAAACGAAAAAGCAAAAAGCTACACAAGGTAGCAGTTACACATACACAAAAAGGAACCTGTGTAACCTATACATGTAGCTATACAAAAGAAGCGATGGCCAAACAAAGCAGCCAAAATCAGCTGCAAGGTGAATTAAAAAATTTTGTTGGTTTTCTATATTTTTTGTAGCAACTACTTCCCACTTTTTTGTCGTTTGAACAGTCTGCTCGAAGGTGCTATATCATTGCTTCCAAGTAGAGCATATCATTTCTCGCAAAAAGGAGCGAATAGGCAATATGAATTGCTTCATCTGATAATGCCAGATTTTAGAATAGTAAAAAGCGTTGACATCCCACTCTGTTCCTAGCATCCTATGAGGTTTTGCTAATGTCTCCATCAAAATTCCCCGGCTGCAGGTAGCGGTTTTAACAGGATGAGACCTATCAGAATGCTCTACTCTGCTTGAACCCATTCAGTCAAATAATATAACAGATGAAATCTCTTGGCACATTGTAATTTGCACAGGTCTTGTAAACGGCCAAGAGAAAGTTATTGAATGAGAAGAGTTGACCGGTCGTGTAAACGGCCAAACAACTCCTTCTACTGCTCTTCTCCTTTACCATACAGTTCATATTTTTGTGCTACATTTGAGGGCTCTCTTGTCCTACAATTGCACTTCTGTGCTTATTAGTCTATTTTCCTTCCTCATCCACCAGGACCCCCACTTCACCTAAGCATGCGTTCCTCTTCCATGGTGAATGCCTGTGCAACTGGGAAAATGATGCATTTATTGACTCTATTACACTTATATCTGCAATGGTTGTTTGGACTGAGATATGTCACAAATGGACATATACAATCTTTTTTGCTCATATTATACTCACAAATGACCATAGACATACAATGATTCAGATCTTGACACGGTATGGTGAAAACAAGTGATAGGCCTTCTTAGTTGACATTATATAACTTTTTTTGGGTCGGTGACATAATATGATTGACCATAAACATATGTAATTGGAATCGCATACTTAATATGGTATAAAGAAGATTACATTCTTAGTTAACTGACAATTCAAATGTTTAGGGGAAATTCTCATTTATTCGAGTCAATAAAAGGAATGAACCCACATTTTACGAGCACTATGTAGGTCTCTCTAATGGGGAAAACGAGACTAAATAGTGTCATGACTTTCAAGTGGCTCTCACTTCAAAGCCATGACTTCTTTTGCAATTCATCTGAAAATTCTATGTGCTATTCATTAATATAAAATTATCCGATTTTGCGACTTGTCAGGAAAATAATGTCATAAAAAGTGTATAGAAAGATGTCATTTGAACGCCTTCCTTGCTCCTGAATAGATGGTTTGGGGCCAAATTAAGTTCCAATGTAAAGCCCAGACCGCATCTGCATTTGTAAATTACCAAAAAAAAAAAAATTATAAGTTAACAAGAAGTTGCTTTTGAAATTTGCAATATTTTCTTTGAGCAGCTCCAAAAGCAACACATAGACAATTGAGCTAATTCTTCTGGGGAGTTCTAGTGACTTCCATATCTTAATGACTGCCATTCTTTTTTCTAGTTTCTAGATAATATGCCTCAGGATTTTATCAATGTCTCTAAGGGATAGAATTCAATTGAAGAATCAGTCAGTGATGTTCTTACAGACTGAGCTTATTTTCCCTTGGAGTGTGAAAACTTCCTCCATATTTCGCATCCTTCGCTTACAACTTACGTACTGTCTTGCTTCTAATCCCTCTAGCATGTTTAGTTGGCAAAAAGTTTTTCCCAATGTGGATGGTATCAGATGATCCGGATGCAACTCAGGTATTCCCTTCTGCAGATTATTTCTACTTTATTGGTGACTGCTAAATTGGAAGATGTTGAGTAACCTAAATGAACATTACAAAGTGGGAAAGACTCCTCCAATGGAGGAAAAACACAATGATATCTGAGTGTATTCCTGAACATACTGGTTTCCATGACAGAGAGAGGGAGAGAAAGAGAGGAATTTGTCGAGCTGGTATATTTTATGACATAATCCAGAAATGGGTAACATGATTTGTTAGTAGGCATCTTTAGAGTACTTATAAAATCAAAGTTATTTTACTCTGAAAAAGAACAAACATGTGAAACAGAGATCATTTTTATAGATTTAGAGTGCACTCGCTCTATTCATGACCCAATCCGTTAAATGTTGTGACAAACATATAGAAAGGTGTCCATTAGATAACTTGGATTCATCAATATTCTCTTTCGGTGCATGTTTGTCACACATAAAACTTCTTGATAGATAAAAAATGGGTGGTTATCAGTTGTTTGGTGACGTACTTAATAGTAGGACACAAAAAGTTTTTCAATTTTTTAATTTTACATAAAGCTTGTTCTCTTAGTATAATTATATTTTGTTCCTAATATAAGATACTAAGATGATATCAACTCCTTTTTTATGAAATTATTAATATATAAGTTTTAACTTTATGGTTTTTCCATTTTCAAAATAAAAATAAAAAATAAAAAAATGCCAAAAAAATAGAAAATGCAAATATTTAGCAAACTTAATCTCTCGGTCCTCATAACGTCGCCTACAAATGGTTCTCCATTCCAAAAATAAAAAATAAAAATAACCAAAGAGTGATACCACAGTAAACATCCAAACTGGGAAGAAAAAAAGAATGAAGAAATGTCATCCGAGAATTGAAGATAAGAACATCCTAAATTGGCGTTTTGATAAACACCTTCTATACGATCCTCCAAATATATGAGTCAAGTAGACGAGTGAAAAATCTTATAAGCAAATGATGGATTTTTTCTGACAGACCAACGATGAATGAGCGCTTACATGTGATTGAGTCTAATAATGGGAATTAATCTATAGAGAAGACGGAATAAGTTGAGAGTTTGCTTTGGAGAGAAGATGTATGGAAGGTGCTGAAGTGGAACCAGTAGGCTAGGGATAGGAGAGAGAACGTAGATTGAAGCACTATAGAAGCGTGCATATGAAAAATGAACCCTATGTATGTATTCTTTTGAACAGTGCAGATTTGGAGAGAGAGAGAGAGAGAGATGGGGGCTATAACAGAGGAATAACTATATCAAAAAAAAAAAAAAATCTCTTATCATAAAGGAACAGAAAATGGTGAGCAGTTGGTTGACCCAAAGTCATAGCAGAAGAAACCGTCCTTTCCCTCCAAGATTCTAAAAACTCAGAAAGGCAGCATCTTCGTGATCCATTTGTTGACCCTTTTTTTCTTGGGATTAATCCTTCGACGAGCTTGCGATTCTTATTCTGAACATTAGCCGAAAACCCTAAAGATCTTCTTCTCTTTTGTGTGTTTTGGGGTCGAACGGAGTGAGTGTGAAGATCATGGCAGAAAACTCGCATTGAAGTGCTCGATGTCTTTCACGACTTCAATGGAGGACGTTCTAAAGTACGTCCTCTAGTACATATGTGAATAGCTCTGGTGATGATTCTGGGGCACAAAAAGATGAGAATGGTGCTGCTACAGAAGATGGCCACAACGACAGAAGCTGCAGTCATGGGCAAAGTACGTCCTCCGGAACGTATGTGAGTAGCTCTGATGATGATTTTGATGCACAAAAAGATGAAAGTGATGCTCGTTCAGAAGATGGCCACAACTATGGAAGCAACAGTCATGGGCAAAGTAAATCCTCTGGAACGTGTGTAAAGAGCTCTGGTGATGGTTCCAAAAAAAAATGAGAGTGGGGCTTCTATAAAAGACGGCCACAATGAAGTAAGCAGCAGTCATGGGTCGAGATGGCCGGTTCCTAGACGGGTTCGGGTTCAGGAACCGCGTTCCAAAAAGGTGGAACCGGCGGTTCCGGGCTGGTTCCGGTTCCGGTTCGGAACCGCCGGTTCCTAAGCCTTTTCCCCTTGCCTCTTACCTTTTTTTTGTTAAAAATCGGGTTGGAACAGTGGGCCCGGTCAACGGGCCGGTTCCGGGCCCAAAAATGGCCATGTCTAGTCATGGGCAAGTAAATCCTCTAGAATGCCTGCGGATAGCTCTGATGATGATTCTAGGAACAATGTGTGCTTGGGAAAGCGATAGCTTGTATAATCCACGTACAAGTCTATTGATTTCGATTGCTCGAGGGCTAGAGAAGCTGGAAATGCCGAACAAGAAGATCATTCTTATAGTTGAAAAGTATGGGGGAGATTTGTAATCAGGCTAATTGAATCTAGGAATTACAAATGGTCTTTCTGGCAGCTACTACTTTCCACTTTTTTTTTCTTTTGAACAATCTGCTTGGAGATTGTGCTATATTGTTGCTTCCAAGTAGTGCATACCATTGCTCACAAATTGAGCAAACAAGCATTCATAGTCACACAACTATCGAATTGCTTCAACTGATGTTGTTACAATTAGGAAAGTAAAAAGGTTTGATATCTCGCTTTGTCTCAAACATGCTTATTCGAGAATGTGTTTGTGTAAGGCCTCTATGAAAGCTTACCTCTTGTGAGGTTTTGCTAATGTCTCCATCAAAATTCCCTAGGCTGTAGGTAGTGGTTTTAACAGGATGATACCTATCTAAAATCTCTTGGCAGTGGCACATTGCAATTTGCAGACCAAATAGAATAACGTACTAAATAGCTACCCAGATTCCCAAGGGAAACTCATTGAATGGGAAGAGTTAACTGGTCGTTTAAACGGCCAAACAACACCAACTGCTGCTCTTCTCCTTTACTATACAGTTGGTATTTTTGTGCTACAATTGACAGCTCTCTATACCTACAACTGCAGTTCTGTGCTTATTAGTCTACTTTCCTTTCTCATCCACCACTTCACTTGGGCATGCCTTCCTCTTCCATGGTGAATGCCTGTGCAACTGGGCAAATGATGCATTTATTGACACTATCACACTTGCATCTGCAGAAGTTGTTTTGCTCACATTGTACTCACAAATGAGCATAAAAAAATTGATTCAGATCTTGATATAGTATGGTGAAAGCAAGTGGTAGGCTTCTTCTGTATATAGTCTTCTCTAAATATCATAAAGTTAAAACCTTCCTATTTGAAGTAAATTGGAAGGTAAAAAGACAAAGTTACATCTGCTTAGAAAGTAAAGAGAAGGCTACCAACTGGGGTGTTCACATGTAAAATGAGCCTCTACCTATTGAAAATTACTATGTGGAACTCCTATTATTACCATTCCCCTCCTCATGGACCACATTTTCATTTGCAAATAAAAAGTTTATAAGTTAATGAGAAGTTGCTTTTGAAATTTGCAATGTTTTCTTTGATCAGCTCCAAAGGCAACACATAGACAGTCAAGCTAATTCTCCGAGGGAGTTCTAGTGACTTCCAAATCTTAATGACTGCTGTTCCTTTTTTTAGTTTCTGGATAATACGCCTAAGGATTTTATCAATGTTCCGAAGGGCGAAATTCATTTCAACAATCGGTCAATGATGTTCTTGCGAACTGTGCTTACTTACTCTTCTTATAAAAAAATACAGCAAGCAAGGATTTTCATCAACCGCAATGATTAATTGATCATCTTCTTTTATTTTTCCTCTGGAGGGTGAAAACTTCCTCCATATTTCTAGTCATTCGCTTACAATTTATGTACTATCTTTGCTTCTGATCCCTCTAGCATGCCTAGATGGAAAAAGGTTTATGCTAATGCAGATGGTATCAGATGATTCGGATGCAGCTTAGATGTTCCCTTGTGCAGATTATTTCTTTTTTTTTTTGTAACTGGCGAATTGGAAGATGTTGAGTAAACCAAAATGAACATTACAAAATAGGCATGACTTCTCAAATGGAGTGAAAGTACAGTGATGTGTGAGTGTAAAAGTATAAATTTTAAGGCTTTTTTTTTCCTTCAAAATAAAAAACCTAAAAAAGGATGCCAAAAAATAGAAAATGAAAATAATCAGCAAAGGTGATCTCTCAGTACTCATATTCGACTGTTAATGAGATTTGTTAAGGAAAATAAGGTTTTTGAGACGTGTGTTCTGAAGGAGAATTCAATGTAATAACAAAAGAATACTCTATAATAATAAAAGGAAAAGAAAATGGTGATAAGTTGGATGACCCAAAGTCAATAACAGAAGAAACCAACCTTTCCCTCGAAAAATTTGAAAACTGAGAAAGGTGTGGTCTTTGTGATCAATTCTAAGACCCATTTTTTTTTTCTGGATTTTAATCCTTGGATGAGGTTATGGTTTTGACTCTAAGGAACATTAGGAAAACACCCAAGAAATCTTCTTCTATTTTCTTTCTTTTTGGGTTTGTGGGTCAAACAGAGTGAGAAAGCGATCATCATGGCGGGAGCTGTACATTACGCCCTCAAAGTGCTTAATGTGTTCAGCAACTTCAATGGCAGACGCTCTGGAATTATCAAGGCTCTTACTATCGATCAGTGCTCTCTCTCTCTCTCTCTCTCTCTCTCTCCCCTCGTGGGTTTTAGCTGATATGAGTTTTGCTCTGTTCTTTGCTTTTGGGAATCTGCAGATTTCCAAGAATTTTAACATGTGATCCTGGTATGTCTCTCTCTCTACTAGCACATAGAGGGATAAACATCCATTTCATTTTATTTTTCGAGCTACAACCATGTGCTTGCTCTGATGGGTTTTTTGGGTCCCGCAACCCTGAATTCGTTTCTATCCCTCAGCATCAGCTTTGGTCTTTAATTTTTCAAGTTGTTAATGCACGACCTTGCTCTGTTCTCCTACCTAAGACTTTCGTGGCAATTTTCAAAATTTTGGTAGATCATACGAAATTCTTTTCGCTTTTCTACAAACCACATGATTCAAGCTCTAGGGAGTAATTTTTTTATTCTATTATCAACATCTCACCACGAAGAAAAGAAGAATCTCGCTCTGCCATTTTTGATCGGAAAAAGAAACCGAAGTGAATCTTCTTCGTTGTTCAGTCCATCTGTAAATGTATGCAGATGGGGGATCTAGACTGATGGTATCGTATCATACTACTTCAAAAAGGTCTAATGAGTAACTTGATGAAATTTTAGATTAGAGGCTGATGATCATTCAGTCACTACATCGATATTAGTCAGTCTGTTAGAATGAAGAACTGCCATTGCAGGAAAGTCGAGGTTCATCTTCTTCTTTTTTTCCATCTGCATATATGCTTACTGTGTCAAGTAGTTTGGCAGTGTTTCTACCTGAAGAACTAGAGCTATTTTCCAAACACAATCAACTTCAACAGTTGGAATTTCGGATTTGTTGCTTTGCAGTTTTTTAAGCTCAATGTTAACAATTGTTAGTGAAGTTTTAGACTATAAGTGTGTTACATGAACGATAACCGTTTTCATATTGACTTCATCGATGATTCATATGATGTGAGTGCAGAGAAAGATGCACGATGTTTAGTTGGGCTTCCAAATGGGACGTGGGAAGATAAGCCTCTTGATCAAGATGGAGTAGGCCTTTCTAGTCCAGTGTCAGGTATTAATTTTGAGAGGAATCAGATGCCCGAGCAAGAATGGGCAGCGACAGTCGCAGCTCACTGTGATTCATGGTTGCTTGTTATTGCATTCTATTTTGGCGGACGTGCCGATTTCCCCAAGAATGAAAGTGATGCACTTAGAGTTGGCGAACTTGGAAGAGGCTGATATTTGGTTGGCTGCATAGAAATGGGCCGTTGATCAAAACACACTGCTATGCCCCGACCGACGTCATTTTTCCGCTTTTCGAAATTGTTTATGTAGGTTATTAGGTATTTTTTGTAATTCCAGTGGCATTTTCGTAATTTTTTGTTTCCCATTTTAATTAGGGTTAACACCATATAAAAAGGTATTTAAGACTCCTAGTAAAACCAAACTTTGACATACTATCGATTTTGATTATCACAATTGAGAGAATGGATTGTTCCTCTTTTCAATTTCAATTTTTGTTCAGCCAATTTTTGTTGCGATTCAAAGCATTATTTGGTATCGGAGCATAGGTTGCCTTGAATCAATGGCAAAATAGAATCGCGGTGGTCGTGGACTGACGGGGTTGTCTTGGCCTTGGGATGTGGAGTCGTTTCAAGCAAACGAACAACCTCGTCAAAGAGACCTGCGAGACATAGGGCTGTTTGGTTCAAAGATTTGAGATGAGCATTGGGGCCCTAAAGTCCCTTGGCCAAAATGCAAATCTTGTTTGGTTATTTTTTTCAATCACTTTGGGGAGAATGCAATTGCATCTCAAATTCTCTCTAAAGTCTTTAGCCCAAAGTACTTTTAGAGGTACTTTGGGACTATGACTTTGACAAATGCAACTAATTTTTTTTTTTTTATTATTTATTCACATTCGTTTGTCGCACATCACGGTTGACCGCTTTGGCCGCCGCCGCCAGCTGGCCCGCGCAACTGACGCCGCTCGCCGGTCGCCGGTCGCTGTCGCCGGTCGCCGCCGCCGGTCGCCGCCGCCGCCGCCCGTCATTGCCGTCATTGCCGGTTGCCGATCACCGGCCGCCGCCGCCGTTTTTTTCAAAAAGAAAAAATATTTTACCAAGTTCATTTTTCACCAAACAACATTTACGTCAAAGTTACTTTTCAAATGTGTTTTTAAAATACACTTTACCAAACACTACTTGCATTTTGAAAAAGGCCTTTAGCCTAAAGGTATTTGCATTTTCTTAAAGTTCCTTGGCCAAATCTTTGAACCAAACAGGCCCATAGAAATTGAAGAGCGGGAAGGCAAATCCAGGATTTGGAGCGACAACTTGCGCAGGCAAGGTTGGACGTTCAATTTGAAAAAGGAGTGCAATTTGAGGATTCATTCGATGATGAAGAGGAGGACGTCAATCCTTTCGGGGTTCTAAGGTAGGGACGGAATCAAGGAGTACGACCCGAAAATCAGCCCCTTTTTAATAATTTCAGGATGAAGATCGAGATTTCTAAGTTTGCAAGTAAGGTTCATCATGATGAGTTTATTGCGTGGTTGCATACAATCGAGAGAAGCTTTGATATTAAAGATCCGATCGAATAGTAGAAAGTTAAATTAGTGGCTATAAGACTACGGAAACATGCTTCGATATGGTGGGAGCATGTGAAGAAGCGACGTGCTAAAGAGGGAAAATCAAAGGTGAATCGCTGGGATAAGATGAAGAAATTGCTGCAAAGGAAATTTCCGCTGGCGATTACGAGTAGGAAGCATTTATTGAATATCACGATGTTAAACAAAGAACAATCGAAGCAAAGATACCGATGAGTTTGATCACTTGCGGGTGCGTTGTGATGTGGGCGAGGAAGACAAGTAAACAATTGCACGATATTTAGTAGGCTTGCGGACTGAAATTTCTAATGTTGTCCAATTATAGCAAAGTGGACCTATGAGGGTGTGTGCAGATTGGCCTTGAAGGTGGAAGCGCGGTGTAAAAGTGAGGGCAGCAGTTCTAGATTTCAGAGTCGATGGTCGGCAAAGAATTTCGAGGAAAAGCAGGGAGTTCTTTAGCCAATTTGACATCATCAACGTTAAGGGTACGAGTTCTAAACCCGCATCTAAGGAGGGACAGAGTAGTACTTGGAACTAACAGGGGAGGAACTGCAGCCAAGCGGTTTTACAAGTGTCGGGGCTTGGGCATTTCGCATTGTTGATTGTTCGAATTGACAGATTGTGACGCTTGTTGATAATACGATCTTTGATGAAGGTCCAGTCTATGATGAATCGATAGAGAATAAGAGGATGCGAATCCGGTTCGGGAAGAGATTATCTATGCTGATTCTAGTGAGTCCCTAGTCGTTAGAAGAATTTTAAATGTTGTTTGTAGGGGAAGATGAATCGTGGCTTAGTCATAATATTTTTCATATTAAGTGCACTAGTGGATGAAAAGTATGTAGCATAATAATAGATAGAGGGAGCTGCAAGAATGCGGTGTCTACTACCATGGTGGAGAAGTTAGGACTGAAAATAGAAGATTATCCTCAATCATACAAGTGTCGTGGCTTAAGAAAGGGAACGAAGTGAAGGTGAACAAGAGGTGTTTTGTGCAATTTTCAATCAGGAAAAAATATACCGATGAGGTGTGGTGTGATACGGTCCCAATGGATGCTTGTCATATTTTGTTAGGGAGACCCCGACGGCTCCACGTAAAGACACAAAGATGATGGCTTTAGAAATATCTACACTTTCAAGAAGGATGGCCGGACCATTACCCTAGATCCTTCATATTTGAGAAAGGAGGTGAAAAATAATATGTTGTCCAGGACCGAGTTCCAGGAAGATGCGATGAACGCGCCTGAGCTTTTTGCCATTGTGGCGATGGAGCAAAATGCTAACAGTTCCGAAATTCCTACACAAATTCTACCCTTGCTTGATGAGTTTGTTGATGTCGTATCGGAAGAGATGCCATCCGGGTTGCCACCCATGAGAGACATTCAAGATTGTATTGATTTCATTCCAGGAGATGTTATTCCTAATAAGGCAACTTACGAGAATGAGTCCTAAAGAACATGAGGAGTCTGTAGAGACAAGTGTATGAGCTGGTAGAGAAAGGCGCGGTCCGAGAGAGCATGAGTTGCTTTGTGCAATGCCAGCCTTGTTGGTTCCTAAGAAAGATAAGTCGTGGAGAATGTGCATAGATAGCAGAGTCAACAACAAAATCACAATCAAGCATCAATTTCCTATCCCACGATTTGATGATTTGATTAATCGATTACATGAGGTGACTATCTTTTTTAAGATAGACTTGAGGAGTGGTTATCATCATATTAGGATGCGACACGAAGATGAGTGGAAGACAACATTTAAGACTAGAGATGGTCCGTATGAGTGGATGGTGCTGCCCTTCGGGTTGTATAAAGCGCCAAGCACTTTTATGAGGTTGATGAATCAAGTTTTTTGTTTTTTAATGGCCCATTTGTTGTCATTTATTTCAATGATATTTTGGTTTATAGTGCTTCGATTGAGCAACACTTGCAGCACTTGAGAAGAGTATTTGAGGCCTTAAGGGAGCAGAAATTATATGCGAACACCAAAAAGTCACTTTTTAACCGATCATGCGACCTTTTTAGGTTATATTTTGTCAAAGGAAGGCATTCGGATGGATCTAGTTAAGATCGAGGCCATTACGAATTAGAAGACTCCGAAGAATATTCATGAGGTACGCAACTTTCATGGGCTAGTGTCCTTTATCGAAGGTTTATTAGGGATTTCAAGCACAATTATTGCGCCTCTTACGGATTATCTAAAGGGAGGCGATTTGTGTCGACTAAAGAGGCAAACGCTACATTTCAGTTGTTGAAGAAAAAAGTGACCGAAGCCCCGTTTTAGTGCTTCCAGATTTTAGTGAGGTTTTTTAAGTGCATTGTGACACCTTATGCATTGGTATTTGGGGCTTCTTGAGCCGAGAAAAATAAACATGTGGTGTTCTTCGGTGAGAAGTTGAATGAAGCGAAAATAAGGTATTTGACTTATGACAAGGAATTTTACGCTATAGTGAGGAGCTTGGAGCATTGGAGGTACTATCTTATTTCAAGGGAATTTATTCGTATTATGATCATGAGGCCTTGAAGTATATTAATGGGCAAGATAAACCGAATGTTAGGTATGCAAAGTGGGTGGAGTTTCTGCGGGTTTTCGGTTTTGCCATTAAACATAAGGCGGGAGTCCTGAATAAGGTAATAGATGCATTGAGCGAAGGCATTATCTAATGTCTACGATGTAGGTAAGAGTTTTGAGCTTTGATTCTTTTAAGGATTTGTATATTGATAATCCCTATTTTGTAGATATTTGGAGGAAGTGCAAAACATGGCCCTTTCGGAAGTTTCGATGGTGTAGGGATCTTTTCTCAAATGCAATAGGTCGTATATCCCTCGGTGTTCTTTGAGGGAATCCATTATTACTAAGAGTCATGCAGGAGGTCTAGGCGAGCACTTTGGGGTGGATAAAACGATGGCCTTGTTTGTGGAGCATTTTTATTGGCCTCGAATGGAGCGTGATATGACTCACTTTATAGAGAGGTGCCGATTATGTCATGTAGCAAAAACCGAGGTACCAATGCTGGTTTATATATGCCTCTCCCTATCCCGGTTGCACCATGGGAGGATGTCGGCCTTGATTTAGTCTTGGGATTGCCAAGAACACAACGGAATGAAGATTACATAATGGTGGTTGTCGACGATTTTCGAAGATGGCGCACTTTATTCCCCGTAACAAGACCTTTGATGCTTCACAGGTTGCTCGATTGTTTTTTGCGGGAGATTGTTAAGTTACATGAAGTTCCCAAATCCATTACCTTAGATCGTGATGTGAAATTTGTGAGTCACTTTTGATACACTCTTTGAAAGCACATGGGAACCAGATTACGGTTTAATTCCTCTCACCATCCCTAGACCGATGGGCAAATCGAAGTTGTCAAACGAAGTTTGGGAAATTTGTGCGAAGTTTGGTTGGAGATAGCCCACGGCAATAAGACTTGGTGTTATCTCGGGCAGAATTTGCCTACAACAGGTCACAAAATCAAACTACAGGCAAGAATCCTTTCAAGATAGTCTATGGGCGTAATCCAATTACTCCTCTGGATCTCACGCCATTACCGGTTCACAAGCGGTTCGGTTCGGACGCGAGATGAGTATGCCAAGCGGATCAAAGAGATACATTCACGGGTTCATAACCGGATCAACAAGAAGAACATGAAGTATAAACAATGGGGTGGATAGGCGCAGGAAAAGAGTTTTCTTCAAAAGGGGCGATCTAGTGTGAATTCACCTCGGGAAAGAGCGTTTTCCAACTACCGGGTTTGGCAAATTGCAACCTAGAGATGATGGACCATTCATAGTTCTTGAGCGAATTAATGACAATGCTTATAAGATTGAGCTACCGGGTGAGTACAATGTATCCGGGACTTCTAATGTAGCAGATTTGTCACCTTACCATGCGAGATGAGGAAGAACCTAAGGAGATTGATATCAATGAAGACGAAGCGGATTCGAGGGCAAATCTTTTCCTAGCAAGGGAGGATAATGCACTTAGAGTTGGTGAATTTAGAATGGGCTGAGATTTGGTCGGCTGCATGGAAATGGGCCGTTGATCAAAACTCACTGTTATGCTATGACCAACATCATTTTTTTTGTGTTTCAAGTCGTTTAGATAGGTTTTTTGACACTTTTTGTAATTTTGCATTTTCTATTTTAATTAGGATTATCACCGTATAAAAGGGTGTTTAAGACTCCTAGTAGAACCAAACTTTGACATACTATCGATTTTGATAATCGCAATTCGGAGAACGGATTGTTCCTCTTTTCAATTCCAATTTTCTGTTTGACCAATTTCCGTTGCGATTCAAGCATTAGAAAAGTGTGACAACTAATTCCCCTTCATGTCCACCACTTTGAATTAACTTGCTGAGGTAGTATATGCAAATCAAGACTCCAGGTTATTATACGTGTGATGAACGATGATTTAGAATGAATGCGGGAAGACTATTCTTAGCTTCATCTCGTGTTGTGAATCTCATAGTTAAATAATGATTGGAGAACCAAATGCCCTAGCATGATGTCCATGTTCCATAGGTGATCTCGTCGTAATTATGAATGTTCCTCTACACATGACACTATTATGGTGATCTACTTGCGGTTAGTTTTCCCTAATTGATATGTATTAGTTCGCTTGCCTCCATAAGCTCATCATCCGTGTATTGTTTGATTTCCCGTTTAAAGTTCTTCCCGCTCCACTTTTGCCCCCATAGTAAGCCCTTGTATTCATATGCTCTATACATTTCTCACATGGCCTGCCCATGACTTAGTTTTGATCTTGATTATGAGAAAAGGTGAGTCACAATTTGCCGTTGAGTTTGTCAATTCATTTTATATAGGCTGAAGGCGACACACTTGATGATGTTGTTTGGTGACCGAAATGTTATTCTTGCTCCATTTGGTATGCACTTTTGAGCATGGTGTCCCAAGTTTATAGATGTGAGTTCATTATAGCCTTTCAAAGAGCAATATGTCAAGTTGTTTTAGTACCGATAAGTCTTAGCATTGTCTCTCCAATTAGTATCTTTGGATTGAACTTCCTAACACGAATTTAGGCTAGGGTAGAATTAATAAAACCCATTATCCGGTGGAGATTGTTAGGGCCGGATGTGTTCCTTCGATTTGGGCTAGAGATAACCTTTGACTCTGGACTAATTATGAACCCCGTAAGCATTGATCCATTTCAAGTACTTCTACTTGATGGGAGATGCTTTTCCAAATGATAAATGAACTCTCTATGGTCCGTGAAACCGTAAAGGAGTTCAAAGAAACCCAATGATGGTAAGACTCGTCATGTTAATTGCTAGTTTATGATCCTTTGACCTGTTGTGTGACTTGGTTCTTTTACCCATGTAAGTAGCTAAAGAAAGCCCAGTCTTGCTCGACCGTCAAGATGTTTTCACCAGAGAAAGATGATAGTGATGCTGCTACTATAAAAGATGGCCACAATTATGGAAGCAGCAATTATGGGCAAAATAAATTTTCTGGAACATATGTCAATAGCTCTGCTGATGATTCCAAGGCACAAAAAAATGAGAGTGGTGCTTCTATAGGAGATGGCCACAATGATGGAAGCAATAGTCATGGTCAAAATAAATCCCCCGGAACGAATGTGAATAGCTCGATGATGATTCCAGGGACAAGTGTGTGCTTGCGAAAGCGTTAGCTTGTATAATCCATGTACACGTCCACTTACTGCAATTGCTTTTGTGCTAGAGAAGCTGGAAATACTAAACAAGAACATCATTCTTATAGTTGAAAAGTATAAGGGAGATTCATAATCAAGCCAATCGAATCTAGAAATTACGGATGGTCTTTCGGGTGGCTACTACTTTCCACTTTTTTTTTCTTTTGAACAATCTGCTCGGAGATTGTGCTATATTGTTGCTTCCGAGTAGTGCATACCGTTGCTCATGAATTGAGCAAACAAGCATTCATAGTCATTCAACCATCGATTTGCTTCAACCGATGTTGCTGGAATTAGGAAAGTAAAAAGCCTTGATATCTCGCTCTATCCCAAACATTCTTATTGGAGAATGTGTCTATGCTAGGCCTCCATTAAAGGTTACCTCCTCCGAGGTTTTTCAAGTGTCACCAAGTAAAGTTCGTCGGCTACAAAAGTGGTTTTAACAGGATGGGACCTATCGAAATGCTCTACTCACTTTTGTACACATTCGGTCAAATGCTACAACAGAATGAGATCCCTTGGCACACGGCATAACATATTAAACAGCCACACCGATTCCTAAAGGAACGGTTATTGAATGTTAAGAAAGTCAATTTGGTCGTTTAAAATGGTCAAATGATACCTTAACTAATGCTCATCTTCTCCACGTGATATTTTAGTGCTACAATCGAGAGCTCTCCATATTGCAACCGCAATTTTGTGCGTATTAGTCTACTTCTCTTCCTCATCCGCCACTTTGCCTAAGCATGCCTTCCTCTTCCATGTCTCTTCGTTTGAAAATCTGCTTCAAGATTGTGATTAACATACATCATCGCTTGTGAATTTCCAGAGGTAAAATGCCAGTGCAACTGGGCAAATGATGAATCGATCAACTCTATTAAACTTACTTCCTTTTTGTATATAAAGCCTTCGATGAATATCACAAAGCTAGAACATTCCCAGTTGTAGTAAATGGAAAGGTAAAAGGACATTGTATAGTTATACAGGTCACATCTGCTTAGGAATAAAAGAGAGGGCTACAAGCTGGTGTTTTCACATGTAAAATGAGGTTGTGCGTAGCAATAATAATGACTATAGGGCTCAGTTAATTCTCATTCCCTTCCTAAGTTTGGACCTCCCTAGAGCCAACTAAAACTTTATGATGCGAAACATATAGTCATGCCTTAGAATGTTGAATCGTTTCTTGCTTTGGAAATTATTAGCTGATAAGTTCTGTCCGGGATAAGTAGCTAGCTATAGACCATTCCGGGAGAAGTTTATGCTAAATATGTTTACATAGCTTGAGTTAACCCCGAGCTTAAGCTACCGGTGTATGTTAGTAAAAACAAAGTTTTGTATTGGATGAAATCAATCCGGTATAGAACAATTAATACAACTATCTCACCAATAATTTAGGCTTGGATATGTTAACATGTTTAGCTTTGAACTTCCTCTCGGTGAGCTTCTATAGATGATGTATTGGAGCTCCCCTGAGCTTTGTTGCAATTATATAGATTTATATAATTGGAATCTATTACACTTTTAGTTGACTCAATTCAATAGCTAAAGCTCACGATTAGGTACTCAAAACTTTTGTGGAACTTCCCAACATTTATTCGACTCAGTGAAAGGAATCAACCCGCATTTTACGAGCATTATATCGGTCGTCTCTTAGGGGGCAAAAGACACTAATTTTGTCATAACTTTTGTGTGGCTCTCATTCTAATGTTATAACTTCTAAAGTAGTCATATAAGTATCATAACTTTTAAATAACATTCACTTGAGCGACGTCTACCCAAAAATACTATGTGGTATTGATTCAATATAAAATCGTCCAACATGACTTGTAAGGAAAAAAATATCATAAAAGGGTATAGAAAGACGTATGAACCATTTGAATTAACTCCACTTTGGATTTCAACATGGGTCATGATCCGATTACCAAAAAAGTCATTAACCTATTGCAATTGTGTTAATTCAGTCCTAAACTTTTTTTTGGGCCAATTCAGTCTTTAACCTTTAGCAATTATGTCAATTCAGTCCATCCAATCAATTTTGGTTGGCCGGCGTTGATGTGGATCCATATGATCCCGACTATTTGGCCAAATAATATTTTTATATTTTCATTATTTTATTCTTTTTCTTTTTCTTTTCTTCCCTCTCCTTCCTCATGTCGGACCTCGACAACCAGCCAAAGGCGACTGCCGACGAGGTTGACCTCGCCTAACCACCGGCGAGGTCGAGCCTTACCCGGCCATAGCGAGGAGGAGATTGAGTAAAGTCTAGGTTACAACCGCGAAGCAACTCCCGCAAGGAAGACACCAAGGGATATTTTTGCAAAAGGGAACTTAGCCATGACTTTGAGGAGGCTTCTTTGGCTAGCGATGAGCTTTGCCATGGGCGAGCAAGACTCGACCTCACCAGATTTGAGCTGGCGAGGATTGGCTTCGTGCAGCCATGTTGAGGCTAGCGTCGCCCAGCCATGGCGAGGAGGAGATTGAGTAAAATCCGGGTCACACCACGAGCGACTCCCACAAAGAAGACTCTAAGGGGCAATTTTGTAGAAGAGAACTCAGCCATGACTTCGAGGAGGCTTTTTTGGGCTGGTACGAGCCTCGCCATGGTCAAGCAAGGCTCGACCTCACCGGGCCGGCCACGAGGTCCGACGACCGGCTGGAGAAAGGAGAGGGAAGAAAAAAGAGGAAACAAAAAGAAAATAAAAAATAATTAAAATTCAAAAACTAAAAAAAATATTAAATTATTATGTCACCGGCACGACCGACACAGGCACGTATCCTTGTCATCGTCGACCAGCCAATTTTGGCCGAATGGACCGAATTGGCACAATTGCAAAAGGTTTAGGACTGAATCAGCCAAAAAAAAAAAAAAGAACTGAATCAGCACTATTGCAATAGTTTAAGACTTTTTTGATAATTGTCTCGCCAAGATCCCCAACTCGATTTTGGATTTAACTCTTTTTAGAAAGAAATAAAGAAGTCAAGTTGGATTTGTTATTATTAAGATAAATCTTGTCGCGGGAGAAAATTCAAGTGAATTTTTAAAGCTATGATGCTTAAACGATCGGTTGAGAAGTCATGGTACAAAAGTAAGAGCTCTACAAATAACTATGACTCTTTTAATGCCATTTTCTCTCTCTAATGTGTTAAGTATCGGTTACATTTACCAAATAATTCAGCGCATAGTTTTAGCTGGAATTTATTTCTCTTGAGAGAGTCCGAGAATAACACTTTCCGATGTCCAAATGCCTTCGATGGAGGAAAAAATATATAAAATAATTGGCAAGCAACGGGAAAATTGTCCACAAAATCCCAAACTTAATGCGCTTATACCAATTCAGTCATAAACCTTTCAATTGTATCAATTCAGTCTTAAACCTTTAAATTATGCTAATTTGGCCCTAAACCTTTTAATAATTCTCCAAATTAGTCGTAAACCTTTTAACGAATTGTCAATTTAGTCCTTTCGGTCAATTACTCAAATAATAAGTCTAGGACTAAAATGATAAAACTTCAAAAGATTTAGGACTAAATTGGCACAATTTCAAAAGATTTAGGATTAAATTGATACAATTGAAAGGTTTATGACTGAATTGGTAAATCGTCAAAAGCTTTAGGACTAAATTGATACAATTGAAAAGTTTAGAATTGAATTGGCAATTGGTCAAAAGATTTAGGACTTTTTTGGTAATTTTTTCTAATTACAACCTAGTCCTTACTTCAACCACGTCTTGCATATTACATATGTGGAGCTGTTTTTTTTTCTTTTAAGCATTTGAAAATTGGCATGAATCCAATGTTAACAACTTAATACCTTTTTTCATTTTTTTTGTTCAAAATTTTAAGGATAGTTAGGCAAACAAAGCTAACACGTAAAATACTCACGATTTCAAAAACATTAAAAAAATGAAATTCAGATGAAATATTTGCTTCAATTGATTCTGTCGAATTAGCCGCTTATTCTTGTCGACGATCTCCCTTTGTCAAAGCATTGTCTAAACTAAGCCCAATCCTTACGTAATATTTATTCTTGAGACTAATTAAATGTTTGAACTGCAATTACATAAGCAGAAAGAATGGAAAGTGCAACGGATTAACATTCTATGCCCACAAGATCTAAGAGCTAATCAGCTCATATGCATATAACATCAGAATTTACATTTCATTTCTCAAACTCACCCACATTTTTGTGGGAAAAAGAAAACAACAACAAGAGTTGCTGAAGAGGAGACTACATGATTTTAAGAACTCCCCAGTTCCAACCATAGAACATCGACTTTTTAATTTAAGGCTATGTTTGATTCGCATAATATGAATGATTTAAACAACATTTTCCTAAAAATAATGTGAAAATATTTTTCATTCATTCATTTTTAAGAGCGATACAAGCATCGTCTTTAGGAAAATATTTTTCAAATCATTTATTTTCGACAAAACAAACGCAGCCTAAATAAAAAAGAAGAGATAACTTCTACCCATGTACAATGAGCAGGATCGATATTTCTCCATGGGTATAATTACAGGTTTCACATTCCGAGAGGCCACATTTTCACAGAAATGATGAACAAGTGAACACAAGAACATAAGTCCAAAGTATGGCAACTCAGTACATCACACTGGTAGATATGAAGTTCACTTTGGGTATATTTCTTCATGGCAAAAAACTCATTCTTTAATGGTGCATATAAAGAAATAAAAAACGACTGAAAGTTGAAAAAAGAATTATGAGATTGAACTGCAATAACATGAGAAAGTTAATGTGTTCAATATCCAATCAAATTCTTTAACATTGACAGTTTTAAAGATCCGGCTCGATACCTGGCATTATTCAAAATAATGCATATTGAGGGTGATGAGTTAAGAAAAGAATATGTAAACTCATTCTTAATCGCAACAAAATCAAATGAAATTCAGGAAATTATTCGACCTACGTGCTTGACGCGCATATACACACATGTATGCTTAGATATTAAAAGGGTATCGGAGCGAAAGCTAGGCTAAGGCTGTTCTACAACATCAATCTACTTAAGCGTCGAAAAAAGAGCGCCCAAGGAAGTTTGAGCGAGTGAATCAATCTACTTACTATGGCGGATTTTCTAATTAGCGTTGATACCTAGTATTATTCTATTGTTGTCAGCAGCATGCAATTTTCACTGTCTAGTCCGTGGTTCACATGCACACACGCGGGAGACAGTAACCTCAAACATCAAAGTTAATTTATTTTAACAGGTGTGCATACAAGCCATGAGCTGAAACATTATTGCATTCGGTTCATATTTATGTTATCGCGACCAATACTAACCTCGGAAATGACATTCCTTTGCGCTCTTTGCGATGTTGGAACTCATCGGCCTCATGAACATTCGCTGCAATGACACAAGATGAAGCTCCACACACCTTTTATGGAGTGAGAAAAAAAAACTTCTTGCTCGAAATGCAATGAGAGCTCAAATTTAGTGGTGATTAAACTAACTAGGCTGAAACAAGACGCATTGTAGTGTGGGATTCTAAATTATACCCCCAACTAAACCCAAACCCTAACTAGCAACTTCAATTACAATGTTACATCCATAAGTATAGGAAAGCAGTATCGATGAAAAGCTTAACTATATCATCAGAGTAGTTACTAAAGGTCGAAGTCTATCAATCGGAACTTGATTAACAGCAATAATTGAGTCTCGATGAGTGTTTCTGCAGACCATTAACTAATTATGGACTACTTGAAGGGAGTATTGTTGTTGTTGTTGTTGTACTCTCTGTTTGCATCAGCGAGTGGATTCCATTCCCAGAGTCTGTCGGAAAAGGGGGTCTGAAGCGGGCTCGGAAGCTTGTTCAGCATCAGATTTTGAGACAATGACGAGGACGACTGTGGAAGCAGCAACCCTTGCAGCTGCGAATACTGAGGCTGGTAATACTGTTGTAACTGTGGGTGCTGCTGTTGCTGCTGATTAATCGAAGCCCCCGTGGGTTGTTGGTAATTCACTAGTCTGTGGAGATCATCCACAGCACTCGTTGAAGACGAGCTGGGGAACAAGCTGGGAAAAACCAAAGAGCAGCTGCTCGGAGTTGCGGCCTGCTTTGATGAGTGATGGTGGAAATTAGCCATCCCGTCTTCCTCCATGAGCGCGAGCTGCGTGACCGAGATAGGAGGGATTGGGTAGTATGCGTTACTGACATTGTGTTTCGAGAGGCCGAGTGTGGTCGTGACATCAGAGCTACTGCTTCCATCGGCTTGATCATTATTTTGGGGTGAATGCGACGGTAATTGTCCCCCTTCTCCTCCTCCTCCTCCTCCCATGAATGCTTGGAATCTCTCGATCGCATTTGCTTGCAAATGGAGGCTGTGGCCGCTACGGCTGATGGTGTGGTGATGCTTATTCTGATCGGACGACAAGATAATTCCCGTTGACCTCGAAGAGGAAGAAGAAGATGCTCGCGTCGGAAGTGTACGAGGAAGTGATGGGTGGTCTTCAACTCCAGATCTCTTGTACACTCGACATAATGATATTTCCGCCTGTAAAGTATTGAAAAAAAAAAAAAGAACACAAACCAACATAAAAGAAGAACATGAGTGTTCACGGGTTAGAGATGAGAGAAGTTAATGTAGTAATAGACCACGAGAGAGCCAATATCAAGGGAGATATGAAGGACTGCTGTGCAAAATTTTCTCCTACATTCACTGCAAAGAAGGATATTGAATCAAGAGGTCTTAATGAGTTGGTGAACCTGATCTAAAGGTGATGAATTCCTTCTTGAAGTTTGTGCAGAAATTTTGAATTCCCTATTGGAATCCAATGAGTCTTGAACTAGGGTTAGCTAGAGATATCCCAACTTCATAAAAGATTGTTCGCTTTTACATCTTTGGCTAAGTGAAAAAGGAATCACTTAGCTGAAAAATGAAAAGGAAGGCAAAGAAGAAGCCATTGAATCTTTAGCTAGAGACTTCTGAAGAACCTAAAGAGAATCAAGAACGTTGACACCTTTTGATAGCGTTCAGTCTCGTGCTGCGGCAACCGGTACTCGTTCATAATCCAGCTGGTTCGGATCCCTTTGGGAGCCTTGCCGGAGTAGAAGACAAGGGTTTTCTTCAGCCCGATCGAACGGGAGTTCTCACCTCGAATCATCCGGTCAGCTCCTGTCGCCTTCCAATAGCCTGATGTGGTCACACGGTTCGGGCGGTCGCCATTTCTGTACTTCCGGTCTCGGGGCACGTAGAAAAACCACTCTTTCTCTCCAATTGCGGCTAAGGCTAATTTGCAAAAACAAAACCCAGAAAAGGGTCAACGTGAGCCTTTGGACAAAAACCGATAAGATCAAGCATCGGATCTTGATGCTTTTGTATGAACAGAGAAGAACTGCTTGAATTGAAATCACCACATAAAGAAAGATATCAATTGATCGAGTAGCGTTCTAGTAGATACCTGGGAGCTCCCAAGGGTCATAGCGATAAAGATCGAGGAAGGTAATGAGTTCCACGTTGAAGCGCTTGCCCTCGACCTTACGGCGAAGGTAGAACTCCACGAGCTCTTCCTCGGTGGGGTGGAAGCGGAACCCCGGCATCACCATGTCGTGCTCATGATCATCTTTGGCAGTGGTGTCGTTGATGGTGTCACTGGGGTCTTCGTGGCTCATGGTTGCGGCAATTGCCATAAAAATCACTGCAAGCTTTCTGTAGAGCTAAGAGGAGCTAACCGAGTAATCCATTCATCATCAGCATCTTCTTGTTTGGTGAAGCTTCCACTCCAATTTATACCATGACCAAGTGTACGGGTTTTCTGGGTGATATATGAAAGGAGTGGTTAAAATCTCAGTACAGATGAAAAATGGTAATCTCTCTCTCTCTCTCTCTCTCTCTCTCTCTGCGGATCGTTTGACTCTCACAAAGAAGGAAGAATGGAGTGAAAGAAGAAAGATCTACATAGCTTTCAGGCCCTACGCGTTAATAGGAGCGTTTAAGATGAGAAAATGACATCTCAAGAGAGAGGACAGTGTGACCTCATCTCCTTAGCGGTGGCCTTGGAGCTTTCTTCCTCCTTCCCACTACCACCATGCCACACCATACCACCCAGTCCATAATTTTGGACTCCCTTCCAAGAATTAGGGGTGAGCAAAAAAATCGATCGAATTGAAACCGTCAGAATCGAATAAAATCGATCGGTTCAATCCAATTTTCAGGAACGCAATTCCCGATTCCATACATTGGGCTGGTAATTGTCAGTCCGATTATCCGTTCCAAGGGTGAAATAGCCCACTAGAACCGACTATTTTTTTAACTGTTAATTCTATTTTGTTTCGATTACCGGTTCCATAAAATTGAAATTGATAATTGGCGGTCTGATTATTGGTTCCAGGGGTCAAAACCGCACACCCGGACCGACTTTTTTAAATTTATAATTTTGCTTCTTAAAAATCTTTAAAGAAGCCATTTAAAATGTGAATATTTATGTCAGGTACATGCAATCGGTTCCACTAGTTCATTTGAGAACCCATCACCAATGCTAAGACTAGAAGATAAGCTAACAAAGTTAAGCTAGTGTTATTATATTTTTTGCTTTTCTGTTAATGAGGTCACACGTTAAACTGTTAATCTACCCACAATTTAATAAGATATTTTTTTTTTTTAGACTGAAAGTGAAAGAGAAGAGAGCACAGAATTATAAGTGGCAATATTGACCAAATATCAATTAGTTTTGTACAAGTGGTTGATTAAAAATTCTGGGTGGAGAAAAAATTTTCACAAATTCTTAAACTTATTGTACGTCGGCCAATTCGATCTTAAAACTTTTCAATTTTATCGTAAACATTTTGATGATTTTCTAATGTAGTCCATCCAAGTTGATTTTGGCTGAAAATTGCTACGTTGCGATTTAGTCAATGTGAACCCCCTACGGGACATAGCCGCTGGCATTGACAATTTTTTTTTATAAATTTTTGAATTTTTCACTTTGTTCTTTTCTTTTCTTGTTCTTGATCCTTCATAAGACTTTGGACCACGCGAGGTCGTCAAGCGCCAACGACAACCAGCAAGAGGGTTGTGGGGCATCACCACACTCGGCTAGATGCTATACCGTCGCTTCGTCTATGGCCGACGACCAATGGAAAAACATGAAAGAAGGGGGGAAAAGAAAATGGAAAAAAGTTCATAAAAATTGCAAAAATTGTCCACATTATTGGGTCCAAGCCAAAAACTAGCCACATGGACTATATTGGAAAAATCATCGAAAGATTCAGAATAAAATTGACAAAATTAGAAAGTTCAAAACTGAATTTTGCCACCATTCAATAGGTTTAGAATTTTTTTAGGAAATTATCTCTTCAGGTGAAAGTTTGCTTACACCAAAATCTAGCAAACCCTACCAAATTTTCTAGAGGGATAGAGCACATACAAGCAAAGTTAATGAAATGACACGAGAAGAAATTCTGGCTCAAAATTCACTCCATAATCGGAAAATTTTGAAACAATTAATCGAACAGGTATATTAAACTTCAATTACCTGGAGAATATGGTTCCAAAGTCTATGAGCATGTCCTTCATTAGATGAGAATACAGATAATATAAATCTCAAGGTCAAGTTTTCTCTGACATGGAAGATAATCGAAATAATATCAACATTTGATATAAAGTATCTGATCTATAGGTTTAAAAATCCAGAATAATTCATTTCTTACATAACTGGGATAATCTAGGTTTTCCACATAGGCTTGAATATTTGGAATTTAAGGTTTCTGTTTTAATCTGTAATTTGAAATCTAATATATATCTAAAGAATTGACCTTAAAATTTTTGTGAAATAAAAAAAAATATTTAATCTACCAACTATACCAAAGATTTCAAATTAAGTTTGGATTGTGCTAGAAATCTAAGGAAGCATAAGTTGAAGGGTTACGGATACTTCACTTGTGTGAATCTGGATAGGTTATTAGAGATTGATCAAGCAATGGTTTAATAAGTGATATTGTCATACGGTAAGTAACCCTTTCATCGAGCGGACCACATTCTAAAAATAAATAAATCTGACACGCCATTTAGTAAATTAAATTTGTAAATCAGCCTTAATAAGTCGAGCATTTTTTAAATAGAAAATGTTCGATTTGTGTATTATCCAAAAAAACGAAGAATGACATTTATGATTTTTTCTAATGTGAAATGTCTTTCCTTCATCAATTGCATAATTTACTACAGAACAATCTTCTCTGCTTCCTTTTTTTTTTTTTTTGGGTGGGGGGTGGTGGTCGTTTGGATAGACTTTTTGTTTATAGTATTTTGCTTGAACTTTTGCTTTTAATGTTGGATCACGATTTGCTTTTATTATTTTATCTAACTTTGAACATTTCAGACTTGTTAAATACATAAAAGAGAGCCAAAAAGCCATTAAGGGCCTATTTGATAACATTTCTATTCCAAAAATTTATTCTGATTAGAATCAATTTTTTTGATTCTATTCCCTTGATGCGTTTTAAAGAATTAGAACGGGTTTGGTAACTACATAAAATTTCTGCTCTCGAAATAGAAACGCATTTGGTAATCGCACAAAATTTTTGTTCCGAAAAATAATTTCACCGTCCAATTTATCATTTGATCAAACAATTACATAATCATATTTGATTACATTCCTCGAACCCCACAATTGCCATCATCTTGCACCATGACATCTTTTGGCCAAAATAGGGATGCTTCATATTTGTCCCTTAGAAGGATAATATGCTAAAATTGTTGTTTTCTCATGCTTTTCTTGAGATTATGCATATGCCAAGGATGAAAGAAGTGACTCTAATTATTTTTTATTGCTCAAAATGAATAAAATCCCATCTTTGCAACATAGGTGACTCAATTTTACTCTTGGATACTAGGCGGATGATCACTAATGCATTATGATACTTCGGCAACAAATTTGGCAAGGCTTAAGAAAAATGGAAAGGAAAAATCACCACAAACAAGATTGGCTAGTTGAATGGACCCATTTCTTTACTTTTTCATATTATTTTGGAATTTTTTAGATTTTTTGGAATGATTTGCCCATGAGGGGAAAAATCGTCATTTGGGAGAAATCGGAAGGCAAAATTGTCAAAAATAGGATTGGCTAGTTGAAATGACCCATCTCCTAATTTTTTAGATTGTTTTGGTATTTTTTCTGGTTTTTTCCAATTTTAAATTTTTATGAATTTTTCATTTTTTGGATTTTTAATCATTTTTTGATTTTTTTATTTTATATTAATTTCTAAAATTTTTATTAAAAAAAATATCCAGGCCAGGTCAAGTTGACCTAACCCACGCCTCGCGGGTGCTCGACAAAAGTGAGAGAATATGTTCCTTTTTCATCCGAAGTATTCATTTTCTTAAGAAACAATTTTTTTTTAAAATTGTCAAAAGTGTTCCGGGAGCGGGAGCGAAATCAAAATTATTTGTGTTACCAAACATATTTTGATTCTTTTTGTTCCGAGGAACAGAATCGGAGAATAGAAACTTTACCAAACAGGCCCGAGTATTTAATAGAATTGTGTGCCTTTTTTAATTTCCTAGAAAATTTAATTGTTTTTTTTATTTGGGAGAGAGAAAGGTTTAATTGCACTTTTTCCATTAAACCTTATTGGATCACTATCAAGCTATATAAAATGAATGTGATGGGTGGGTGATATATATTGAATGATAAGATGAGTCTACTTTAGTTAATTAACAACCTAATTCTTTTGTCATTTAGGGGAGACCACACGTGCGGTGCGGGCGCAATTAAAAGTCCATTGCCGCATGTTCTTCTGCCGAAAAAAGTGAAATTTAGTTGTCAAAAAAGCAAAAACGACCATGATGACAAATGCTATTACCAAATATAATAAGTTGCATGTTGTTGAGTGCACATCTCAACAATCGGCTCCCTCATTTTGTTGTTCAAAATGTTGAGGCATGATCTTGATTAGAAAAATTACCTACTTCTCTAAGAAAAAAGTATGTTTATTCGATTAGAGTGGGAAATTATATGGTTGGTATAGATAGATAGATGGTGGTGAATGATGTGATGTGTGGCTTCTAAGGAAGCCAAAGTTTGAATAAGATTAAATGAAAAAAAATAAATTAAATTGGTGGGGTTAGGGTTGGAGCTGAATTGGACAAAAGGAGCAAAAATTTGGTTTTCAGTAAAGCCAGGTCAAATGAAACCCGTGACCACTCTCTCTTCATAAAAGAAGACAAAAAGGAAAGAGGGCTCCTCTTCTTTTGTGTCTTATTTTCCAGCCACATCTCTTTCAACTCTTGCTTTCTTCTCGAGAAGATATCTTTTTTTTAGATAGACATTTTCCAATAATTTGACTATTGTGCACCGCACAATCTCGGCCTAAAGGCAAACGGCTTCTTTTTGCATTAATGTGACCTATTATCTCACTTTGTATCATCGTCGAATCCTGTATCTCCCTAATGCTCCTATGAAAACGAACTCTCTCTCTCTCTCTCTCTCTCTCGATCTCGCCTTGACCTCAACCTCAACCTCGAATCACTATTTGTCCAACTGCGTTCCTGTCACGTAAAAGCTGGCATTCTTGGTTTGTTGTGCAAAAGCCGAACCGTGTCTCATTGTTTGGAGAGACTTGAAAGCATCATCAACAAGTATGGGTCCTCATCAGCAATCCGAAGACAACCAAGGGTTATTAAGTTTTTAAGCATATCTTTTGACTTTCGATGCTGAAGAGACATTTATGAAATGTTAAAAAGATAGGCAGGACAACATTGTATGTAGACATATTTTGTTTTGTCTTTAAAGAAGAAAAGCCAGTGATTCTTCTTGTGCAAAGTACCTAAGCCGTTGGTGTTGGAATACACCTCATTAAACAAACGACCTTCTAGGGTTTTCTATCTCTTCAACTATTTTAGTAATCAAGAAGGATCACTTGACCACCCCTTTCTGTGCGCTTGCATGACTTTCCATAAATGAGGGTATTATCGACGAGAATGACATCTCTTCCATTGAAAAAAGGGTGGAAAAAGAAAGAAAAGTTACGAGGCGTGGTCACTAATAAATTTGATATTGCTCAAGTCTTCTTAATCTTCTTCTTCTTGATTAGGTGTTGGGTATTCACAAGAAATATGGCAGAAAACAAAGATGGAGACGATGTAGAGAAGGCGATACGGGAGATCCCAAAGATGGCAAGTCAGCGAGAAGCACAGTGATTGATGTCATGCTCTGAGGGCTAAGTTAGGATCTGTTGGTGATGATATTTGGTCACCAATCTTCATGGATAATTGGCCATCTGTAAGAGGCAAAAATTAGGTTGTGTTGCTTCTACAAGCTTAAAGAAGCAAGTTTCGGGAATTATCTCACCCACCCCACGTCAAGTTTTTATATTACGTCATACGAGGCTCAGCCACATTGACTTTCCTTGGTAGATTGGAAACCCTAGAATGAATTAGATTACCCAATGGGTGGCGGTCCATTCGGTAGATAATGGGGGACATCGTTGTCTTTAGGGGTCACAAGTCACGACCGACCACTTGTAAGGACTGGTTGTAGTCGGATTCTCGATCGATCTTGCTACATTCCGCCCATGGAAAGGTTGTCGTTACTGGAACTTTGTAGCGACTCCCCAATCTAGAGAGAGAGAGAGAGACGTCTATGCTTGAATGTTCATCCACTCCAAGCAATGATCTTGACATAATTGTAGCAATTTTGTTGATCCGAAAGCTTAAACTGCTAAATTGAGGACAAGATTTTTGTGCATGAAAAAGTAACATATCCAATAATTTAACTTATTAGATCGTTTGGAATACACATACTAAATTAGAATAACCTAATCGGACTATTGATACATTTAGGAACTTTTACTACTAGAAAGTACCGGATTTCAGAATCTTTATCGTTTGACTTAAACAAAAAGTTTAATACGTTAGATGGATTATTGGTGTAATAGGGAAATATTATAATATGATGAACTCCGTATGCTAGAAGAGAATGAGGTCGATCACGTTTTCCTTATGATATAATTCAATCTCGAAGTTGAGTGTGGCACAATCTATTTATAAGTTTAATTCAATAGATGAAGGCATCTAGATCAATCCTTTTGCTAGTTTGGTATTTCTCCACATATTCAAATAAATAAGATTGATTATTCACTACCTTTTTATATCGATGATTTGTAAATTTCATATGATGCATTTAGGAGAACATCTAATTCCAGTTCCTTATTTACTAACCATGAAGAACCTAGAAAAGGAATCACGTCATTCATTAACATAAGGATTATTAACGAGTGTCCGAGGACCCATTTCTTATAGTTAAATGGGTGTGTTGTAATTAAGACACCGGGCCATCTTTATCATAGATACTACTTATGATCACAAAGCCAACTTTCCACAAGTGTTAAAAGGCAGCATATATCAATGCAGGCCAATATGCACTTGCATTGAAAAATGCGAAAAAATAACACAAAAAATCCATGAACTTTGGCTTACCATGCAATGTGATCCATAAACTTTAGATTTGTTTAATATGACAAGTAAGCCTCCCAAAACCATACAAGTGCTCAACGGCCTAGACTCCTAGAGGATTCAGTCGTGGCAAATCGTTCATACCCATCTTCTTTTTGCTTCCCGAGAGAAGATAGGTAATATCATCCCCGACTTTTAGCCCAATGTGGGGTCAAAAAACTATCCTTAAACGTTAACCCAATGTGTAATGTCATCCATAAACTTTAGATTTCTTTCATGTGACCCGTGAATTTTAGCCTAATATGCAATGTCGTCCTTGAGCTTTTAACTTGTTTAATGTGTTTTCTAAACTGTTGATACATGTTCAATCTAATTCCTAGACTCTATAAAAATATCCAATGTTATTTTGAAGTTAAATCAATGAAAAGATGACATTGAACATTTTTATATAGTCTAAGGACTAACTTGAACATGTACCAAAATTTTAGGGGTCACATTAAACAAGTTAAAAGTTTATGGACGATAATATATATTAGGCTAATGTTCAGGAACCACATTGCATAATGAGTCAAAGTTCGAGACTATTCATGTCATTATCCCTTCAAAAAGGTGTTGATTAGATTCTTGGCGGACTCAAACTTATTTTCCTCGTTCCAAACTATTTTTGACAATAAAAATCCTTCGAAGTTTTAAGCTATTAAAGAAGGACCATCGATGCATAAAGAACATATTACTTAATGATGAATCATGCCATAAAATGTCATGGGTTCTAAAAGTTCGAAGTCCCCCATGACTAGAAAAACTCAGGCTTGGGGAAGGGGTTTGATTGTTCTAGGCTTCTACATAGTCATATTCCTTGTATTTGTTTGGTTCCCTTGTTGTTTTGGTTTCAACTTTTGCAATTTGTTGAGAATTTTTCTTTAGAATGGACCCTTGTTGACCTTCATGTTCCTCGCGCCAAAACCGTCACTCCTGCTACCATGAAAATTCGCAATTAACCAAGAATTTTGTGGCCGCTTTCCGCATCTCATTTGATGGTTGGACTATAGATGCAACGATCAACTTCGTAATATCACCCGAAGTTAAGGGTTTAAAGTTTAAGGTTTAGGGATTATTTAGAGTTTTTGATTTAGAGTTATTTCGGAGTTATTTAAGGTTTAGGGTTTACCCAATGATTCTGTGGATTTTATGAACATTGGAGGAAACCCATCAGCCTGTGCTTTGAACTCATAACTAAGGAAAATGTGTCATGTTATTCAGAAAATCAAAAATTGTACACCGTTTCAGTATAATTTCAGGATGAAGGCGCTTGCCTTTTAAGACAAGATATGATCGCCAATCGAGCTTGAGATGTATTAATAATTAGATTTCCTTATTCATTATTAGACACCAAGATGCAAGTGCAAGAAATGGAAAAAAGAAATTTAAGCTCCATTTGTTCCGCGTAGAATGAACGATTTGGAAACTACTTTTCTAAAAGCGATCGCTTATTTCACTTACAGAAATGAGTAAGCAAAAAATATTTTCATCACCCCCGAAAAGTATTTAGACATAAATTGTTCTCAACAATGAAGATATATTTCATAAACTAATTATTTCAAGAGATTCAAACGATTATTTTTTGGAAAATGCTTTCCAATTCATTCAATTTCCACAAAAAAAAAATGGAGCCTTAAAAAAAAAAAAAAATCCCCGATGCGATCAATTGAGATTTCCTAAATTTATTGCAATTATGCCAATTCAAGCAACCATTGCTTGGCTATATTAAGAAAAGAAAAGAAAAAGAAAAAATTAACAACAAATGTTAAAAAAATATTGAAATATTATTTAAAATTATTTAGTCAGACCGACCGCACCACATCCGGATTTGAGGCCAAAATTAGTTGGATGAACTAAATTGGCACAAATACAAAAGGTTAAAGACTCAATTGGCCCAAAAATAAAGTTTAGCATTAAATTGGTACAATTGCAATAAATTTTAAAAAAAAATTGATAATTATCCCCCTTAAGATTTTTAATGAGATTATGTAAATATGTCATGTTAATGAAAACTAAGTAGGGGTGTGCAAAGGAGCCGATTACGGCTCGGACCGCCCAAAATTGAACCAAACTAGCTTAGAACCGATGGGTCCAAAGGCAACCAATCCGGTTCCCGATTCCAATAAACCAGGAATCGGTGTGTACCGATCCGATTTTAGGTATGGATGTGCCCATCCGGATCGGACCGATAAATATAAAATTTTTAAGAAAAATTAAAATCCTAAATCCCTAATCTCATTTGTCAATCCTCTTATCTCATCTTGGTCTCTCTCAAGCAACTCCCTAGGTCTCTCCGTCTCTCGACTCTCAACTCCCATCGACATATAGCCTCGCCTCCTTCTCTTGATCTAAGTTGCCTCGCTCTCTCGCTTGCGGTCGCCTCCATTAGCTGGAAGTTGGAAATCCTCATTGCTATCATTTGTCCCTTTTTAGTTTCTTCAATCTACTCATTGTTCGAAATACTGAGAAGAAATTGAAGTATTCTTTACACATGTTTGAAGTTTTTTATTTATAAACAATAGGGCAATTAAAAAACATGGCAATCTTTTTCAAAACTAGTTCTTAGTGAGCGGGTGCTAATTTTAGAGTGAGAACGTAAAGTATGCTTGGTGGGATTTATTCATGGTTTACTGGAAAACAAGGCCCGTGAAGCTTGGTGGAACCGGGATGGGTTCCATGGAATCAACAGATAGTTCCGGATTCCAATTTTTCAAATTTGGTTCTTAGTAAGCGGTTGCCGGTTATAGGGTGAGAACCGCCCACTCTAAAACCTATCACCATTAGGACTAAGCACCGCATTAAATTTACTTTCTCTCTTCGCAATTCACGAAAGAGAGAGAGAGAGAACCAAAAGGCAAAAACGGAACAGATGGAAACGTAGGAACCTGAGAAACTCTTCAATGAATGTTCCCACACCAGTCCGTTACATGCCGTGCGTCACACAACAACGAAGCTCCATCACCTTGTCTTCCTGCCAAGAGAGCAGAAAGGAAAAAAAAATATCTTCCGAGAGGTGGAGGAAAGCTGCACCGTGGGTGGTGGGAGGGGCCACCTAATGCGCATAGTCTAGATGGATGAAGAGGACCGGAAAGAAAACGGTGATCGAGGAAGACGACGAAAGAAGGACGTACGATTCGCGGACGTCTCCGTCTGATTTCGACGTGGGGGTAGGGGGAGTCTGGTGGCTTTGTTATCTCTCTCCCACAAGATCTCTTGGGTGGACTGGACCATTTTGGCGGTCGTCGACCCCCTCCCCTCCCCTCTTGCATGCGTCCACCCATCAATTTGGGTTCTGAACGTGGACGTGCATGTGACCATGTAGCCATATGACTGCATCACACCACAAACCAGTCTAACTCATCGCCATTTAATGCTCCAAGATCATCCAAATACACTAATCCACACAAACCCTTTGCCGCACAGAGAGAGAGACGGATCAAGAACAAGTTGGGTTCAGATTGGATGAGACGATCACCGACCTAATCGACACGGACAGTGCTCTGCAGACACAACTTGCGTCGAATCTAGCCGTCCAACCAATCTTCTTCGTTCGGAGCGACGCTGCGATTTTGTCCTTGCTCGTTCCATAATCGTCGCCATCTCTCCTCCGGCCAATAGTTAGAGCTCTTGCACTTTTTGATAGCGCTCTCTGAGTTTATTACTCTCCTAACAAAAAATCTCTTGATTTGTCCACAAAAGGAAGAGGACAATGTTCAGCTTTATGCTTTTAATGCGGGACGTTTACATCCTACCGCAATCAGAGGATGAATCCAGAACTCCTTATTCCCAGAGCAATTTGGGAGGGCCGAGTGCTGGGAACAGGAAACTTAGGGGAAAAAAAAATCAGAAGCAAATTTTTAACCAAAAAATCTTCCAAAATCAATACGGGAAAGATACGGTGCCCGGACTAGGGAATCATTTCATTGGAGAATTGTCAAAAAAATTGATAAACTTACCGTAATTGTACCAATTCATTCTTAAAACTAGAATGCGCCTGAAGAAAAATTCTAAATTTTTTGCATTTATACTAATTAATTTATAAATCTTTTATATTTGTATCAATTCAATCCATACGATCAATTTTGACCTGAAATCGCTAACATTGCGTTATTGATGCTAACGTGGAAATTTTAATTTTAATTTTTATTCGAATTTTTTTTTTTTTTTTTTTTTTTTTTCCTATCTTCTTCAACCTCCAGCTAATCGCCGAGGTCCAGCGAACTTGCTGGCCTTAAGCAAAGCTCATCCTCACAAGCAATTGGCAAGGGAGAGCCTCGCTCGCCCTAGGCAAGGCCACCATCGCCCAAGGAAGAGCTTAGGCCGACATCGCTAGTGGCCGGCGAGTTGCCAACCCTTGCCTCTAGCTGGTCGCCAATCAATGACCGGCTGGAGGTTGAAGAAGATAGGAAAGAAAAAGAAAAATAAATAAGAAACTAAATATTTACTATTGTTAAAAATTGCCACATTAGAGCTAACGGCGTCACGTCAGCAATTTTCAAACAAAATTAGCGAGAATGGACCGAATGGACACAAATGCAAAATATTTAGAATTGAATTGGCCAAAAAAAATGTTTAGGATTGAATTGGCACAATTAGAAAGGGTTTAGAACTTTTTTTGAGAATTTTTCCCTAACAAATATTAAGTTACAATTACAAGAGAGATTATAGCTCCTTATATCGAGAGTTTAAGGCTTACACAATTGTGGTGGAAACCTCGGCGATGTAATAACCGAAGCCCCATCTTATGGGAAGGCTGCGAAGTCGGAACCGCGAGTTTTGGCTTTTTGCTTTAACTGTATTTTCTCCTTTCAGACCTCACAACTCCATCACCCAAGGAGTTAAAACATGCAAGTGTTAAAATATGATAGTGTCGCTATATTATCAGCGAGCATTTATATCTTGCATCCAAAATTAGGTGATGGCATGATAGACATGGTCAAACAACATAAAGGGATAATTGTCCAACAAATCCTAAATCTATTTTGTGGAAACTAATTTTATCGTTAACCTTTCAATTGTGCCAATTTAGTCCTAAACCTTTTGTCGGTTTGCCAATTTTGTCCCAAGCTTTTCATTTATGCCAATTTAATGCTAAACGTTTTGACGATTTGTTAATTTAATCTTAATCCTATTATTTAGAAAGGTCTTGCTAGCATAACAGTTTTTGAGTAACTGTGAAAATAACGGTATGTTGCAACCCACAAATTCTTATAAGAGTAGAACCGCAATAATTTTAGTTAATTATTATTTGTTTATTTTTTGTGACTCAAAATAAACTATTGGTCTTACAGATCATTCAAAGACCATTACATAATTAATTCTTTATTTAAAAATACACGAATTTATTTATGATTTTCCAGCTCTATCAAAGTTTGATGCGATCACAAGCGTAGTGACACAGGTCTCATTCTTTCTTAATTAGAGAACTACTATCTTTGGTTATTCAGCCTAGCAAGGAAACCTAACTTTGCATCAGCAAATGGAGTATGATTCTACGATAGCCCCACTTGAGCATAATATCCCTTAGAAAACAATTCTTAGATTCAGTTATCGACTAATTTTGGACTATCAATTTTCATCTGAGTTAGTCACCGACGCTTGCTTTTTTTTTTTTTTAATCTATCGATTGATCTAATGGGTTGCTTAATCGGAAATAAAGTTTGTTAGTCACTGTGTAAAGGTTGTCACTTTCATATAATAGTTGATAAATTTAAAATATCGGTAGGAAAGGTAAATAAGAATCGGTAAATAGCATGTAAGATAACTTGGTAATGTGAATAAAAAATCACATAAATGTTTGTAAGTAATTCAAATATGAATTAGAAAATAATCACCATAACAAGGGTTGGTAACTAGGGCAAATGAAAGAAGCAAGTCAATAAAAAATTGAATAAGTTAAAAAATCTGCATCCAAGTCAAATGAAAATTGGTAAACTAAAATTAGGTAGTAACTTAATAAGAGAGAATTTGAGAAGTCGCTTAAATAAAGGTTAATATATTCCAACCATAGTTGGTAAATTTAAGATGTGGGTAAACAAGTTAAATGAAAGCTGGTGGAAGTATGCTAATATTTATTTTGTGAGAGATAAGAGAATTTGATGATAAAAAAATAAAGGAATAAACAATGGTAGCTAACTCAAATAAGAGTTGGTAGATTAATCAGGATAAATTTGGTAATTACTTCAGTTAATGTTTGTAATTTCTGAAAAGTTGTGGTAAATTCAACAGGTCGATAAGTAAAATAAGTGAAAGTTGATAACTCAATAGAAAAATTATTAAATTGAGGAAAAGGCATAATAACACTAGTAAGCAACTTAGATCATTGACAATCGGAAAATCAAGGTCGGTTGGTAATCTAAAGGGAAAAATTAAGGAAGCCCCACAAATAAATGTTCGTAAATTCATATAAGAGTTGATGAAAATAAGGCGTTTGTAATAGATAGGAACAAAAATTAATAATCGATAACAAAAGTTGATAAATTAAAAATAGAGACAAATAGACATTGGTAAATAACCCAAATGAGAGTTGGTAACTCGAAACTAGTTAAGTAAATTAATCACATATAAAAAGGTCAGTAAGTCACTCAAATTAAGATAGGTAAACGTTTTATAAAAGTTTGTAAATTTAAGGTGTTAACAAGAAAAGCAAGTATATGTTAGTAAAACTTGAGAAAAACTGATGATTGGCAAATTTTCAATACGAGTGTATGCTGTCGACTAACCATAAAAATGTTTGGTAAGTTATAAATAAGTTACTAGGAAATCAAGTGTCGCTAACATTTTTCATCAACGGCTTTTTAACACATTAACTTTTTAGAACTTCACCGACACAGGAAAAAAAATCTTTTTTTTTCTTAACGGAACGGTAAGATCGTCCTACCAAATAAGTTAGATGATGAGAATGGCTACATCTAGGTGATGAATCGTCTCTAACTCATATATGTTCAACCTAGCTGTCTAGGTCTTCCCTAAACCGATTGATGCCAACTTTAGAAACTTGGATAACGAACGGTGCATCACTATTTCGCTGTTTCCCTACACTTGGATAGCCAGCAAGAACTTACAGCAGATTCTTCTTAAAGTACCAAAATCAGGAGAATGACAACATGTCTTTTTATAGTAGTTTTCCTGTGAAGTTAAAAACACCAGAGTTTTCTTAGAGAAGTTATTGTCTATATGGACCAATATCATCTCAACCGTACGTGATCAAGATTTGATCATTCGAGACCCGAGCAAGTGAAAGGCAGACCCCGATAAAGATTATTGTGCAGTTCGACACGGGCACCTGCACGTCAATCCATCTCTGAGGCGACAAGTACGGGTACGAAACCGCCCCAAGCCCCACCTCCTGATCCAAAGCATCTTCTGCAAAATTTCATGTCCTGCTCCATTAAGGACCACCCCGGAGACCCCAGCGAAAGACTTGGCCAGTTATGGGATTCAGCAGAGACTCTCCTTTTGTTCGTGTTGTGCGGAAGCCGTGAAGAGAGACGAGGCGTCCAGGATTTGCTTGGGGAGTTAGTTGAAGTCAGTGGCTTGTGATCTGTGCCTGACTCTTAATTGCGAAATTTGCCAGACTTATGCGTCCATCTCTTGCAAATGGCCCCATCTGCACTGGCATTTTCCAAGCACAAGAAGCACCAGAAGCCCAGATGAACATGTCAACATCCACCGCTGAGAGATTAAAGCATGCTCTGAAGTGGTGGGGTCAAGGCCGATCTCCATTGAAGACTGAGAGAGGACCATCTGACCAAAGAGACTCTGACTGTCTCTTGACCGTCTGACTCCATCTATTAAATGAAACGGTGGTGTTGTTTGGATGTGTCTGGTTGGTTTCTGTGTGTCCCCCCCCACTTAATAAGGAGGGCAGGTATCTCGTGAACTCCCCTCGAAACACGGCCAGCGACTGCACTCGGTCAGATCAGTACTCCAGCAGCTTGTTCCATACAATAGTTTTGTCCGTTTACATTTGTGATTCGGTCGGTGAAGCCGGTGTCTCCGTGGGTGTGTCTGTCTTGTCCTAACTGTTGTTCCAAGGACAGGTCTACAATAGAGATAACTAATGGAAAATAATGGGGTGATCCGCCTCGTCTAATGCTTCTTGAAGAGTATGGAATCAACATAGCTATCAGCTCACGTCGTGCGAATGAATGCTTGGGTCCAGGCACCGCTTCGACTCAGATCCGATCTTGCTGACCCTTGACCGTTGAAGCTTCATTCCAGTCTAAGGTCAGACAGGGAATATGGTGGTTGGTATGCAAGCTAAAAGAGGCTGACCTGTGAGGAAACCTATAGATACATTGGTGGCTCAAGGGTACCTCGAAGATAAAAGATAGCTTCTCTTCATCGTTGATCGACTAACATTGATATCATGAGGCATTTCAAGTGTATATATACACACACATTAGTTTGATTTTTTGGATAAACATAAGGTATGCATTAAGAAAATTCACTAACACACTTACGCAGGATTTCGCTTATTCTCATCATCGGTATGCTCTACTATGAAATTGATGCAGAACAGGTATAAATAACCGAAGAAATGAATGAAGGGAGAAATTTCAAGAGAAATTTGAAGGAGAAATCAGAAGAATCCAGAGAAAAATCAAAGAGAAGAGCTTGGGGAACAATTCTCAATCTCAGTTCAATCATGCAATGAAAGTGAATATAAGGGTGCGTTTGTTTCACGGAATACTCAAGATCCTGGAAAACATCTTCCAAAAATGATCGCTTGTACCGCCTACAAAAATGAATGAATACAGAATATTTTCAACACCTACAAAAATAATGAGGCATATATTGTTGTTGATAGTGAAAATATTTTTTGTTAGCTCATTTTTCCAAAAGATATAACTAATTATTTTTTGAAAAATGTTTTCAAATCTTAAGTTTTCCATTAAACAAATACACCATAAGAAAGTTTTTAAGCAGGTGCTTATTGCATTAACAGCAACTAAACCCTAATTATGCTAAATAATTACATCTTAAATAAACAAGAAGTAAGAAATAACTTTTCTCTCATAACGGGAAATCGATAAATAAATTCCTAAAATAAATCTGATTAAAGGATCAGGATCCATATCCAATCAACTTGACTCCCAAAGTACTGCCCGATCCTCACTTTTATGCGATGTTTGGAAAAGTAGAAAAAGTGGGTGAAAAGTTGAGAAATGTTTTGAAACTTTGTGGTAGAAAAAGAGAGGGACCTTTAAGAATTTTCCCTAATTTCTTTCCAATTTTTCTTTTCCCAATTTATGTAAACAAAACAATTATGTAAATAATTTGCCTTTGATGAGGCGGGGAGAAGACCTAATTTAACTTGTAAACGTCACGAGTCACCGAATAAATCTCAATCAAAAGTGTGAGAAAATTTAAAACATGTGCTTGAAGTGAACCTAATTTTCAACAAAAGCCTAAAGTGCCATCATTTTCTCAAGTAAGAGTATGGAGTGGACTTTGTTTCAAATAAAAATTTGAAGTGGTCATATCAATCTCAACGAAGGACCCGACCTCGCCAGTTGAAGGCATTTTCGTCCCTTATTTTTTTTCAAATTTTTCCTTTTTACTTTTCCTTTTCATTGTCTTTTCTTTTTCTTAGTTTCTTTTTCCCTCTTCCATCCATCATCGGACCTCGTCAATGGCTAGCAAAGGTCGCCAAACTTAGAAAAGGATGAGGGTTGCCCTACCCCGAGGCTAGCGACCTTCGCCGACCATCAAGGCCCAAAGATGGCCATGGAAGGGAAGAGAGAAAAAGAAAAAAAATAAAAATAAAAACTAGATACTCTATGTCTAGAATATATTTTTTATTATGATACCCCTTCTCCGACGATCGAAATAGTCACATACTTGCCAAATGGACAAAAGTTTTTATTTGAGGCGATTTGACCACTTCATACCCCTATTTGAAACAAAAACCTACTCCATGCTCTTATTTGAAAAAATGATGGCACTTTAGACTCTTACTTGAAATTTTCGCTTAAAGTTAGAATCAAATCCCCAAATTATTTTCGCAACATAATTCAAGCAAAAATGATTAATAGGGCCTTTTCGACTTAGGAAGACGAGGTGAGTTTCCACGACGACCAAAGGCTCGGCCACAAATCGCAAGTTATTACATAGCTCTCGAGGAGGAAAACTGTTCAAAAAGTCATAAGCATATTATACGACGACCAATTCAATCATAAACATTTTAATTTTGGCAATTTAGTTTCAAACCCGTTGAAAACTTACAAATTTACTTCTAAACTTTTCAACCGTGAGAATTCATTCCTACTTTTTTTGATGATTTACCAATGTAATCCTAAACCTTTTAAGATTTTGTCAATTTAGTCCTTCCTACCAATTTTGACTAGAAATCGCCGACATGTGGCGGTCTAGTCGGCGCCGATCATCTTTCACGTAGATATTTTCTTCTTTCACGTTAGGTGAACATCCTCCATGTGACACTTGTTGTACAAGTCATGCATAATTTGAATATAGCAAAAAAGGGATTTGAAAAAAAAAAAAACCCAAAAAAGAGAAAGGGGAAATTTAAACGTGGGAGCCCAACGCATTACATTATCACAAAAAGCAAAAGAAATGGTCCCACGAAGACTGGCAAAAAGTCTGACAAGTCAAACATCTTTTAACTCCATCAGCGGTGGCATTCAATTTATTGGGATCGGGAGAGGGGACGACTTCTTGAATAACTCCAAGGAAAGAAGGAAGGAAGCACGAGCTCCATGACCCCCACGCCTACGTGAATGTGCAGTAGATACTGTAGTCAATAGACAAGACAAATATAGAATGGGAGGACCCAACTCAGACCCTCTCAGCTGTATTCTCGAATTCCTTGAAATCATGACTCCGCACGTCAAGGATGATTCTCTGTACGTCCACATCAGCATTTACGATACGAAGTCAGTTAACATATCGTGAAAAAATTTAGAATGTAATTGACGAAATTAAAAAGTTTGAGATTGAATTGATAAAAAAAATAATAAATTTAAGACTTTTTGGACAATTTTCCTATAATTCGGAGACTGAACTCGATCTTGATAGCCTTGCATCCGGACCAGGTCCATGGACATCATGGCGCAACTGTTCTCTTACCCCTCTCTTTTCGAAGCTTCACATGAGCATCCACCTCGTCCCCAATGTGCATTCGGGAGCTTTTACTAAAATCGTCATGTCCCTCTACTGATGTAAGAGCTTACTAACTTGATGCTCACGATTCACCAAGACATACTTAGCTTTCTCCTCACCTGGATGTGGATGCATACGGAATGACGATGAAGCAAGAACAAAACGCGGGCTTATGAGGGACGGACGAAGAACCATTCACTTACATACTATGTAGTCGTCGGCATAGGCCGTGCCTCAAGTATGAATGATTTGAGAATAATCTTGAAATCAAAAGCCAGTCAGCAATTATTTGCCTATCCTTCACCCATTAGGACTGCAAATGACTTCGGTTGTAACGCTTAGCCCCATGTCGGCAGGCAACATGTTAACAATGAGACTTGCTTAATAGATATCGGAACAAATACCAATGGTGCCGTGAAATTTATAGCTCCACAGAGATTCCAAAAGCTAGAAAGAACTGGTCTATAGTCGTAAATTTTGTAAATTAACATGATATCTGCAGAACAGATTTTCCTCCCCGAGTAAAAGAGATTTGTCCATGTTTCTATCACTCGGTCCCATGTCCTCCATCTCAACCTTCTTCGTTTATCTAGCTCAAGTATTTGCAGAGCCTTCTCTCTTTTCTCTTTGGTAAAAGATGTAGGGATTCAGCATTCTAGTGAGATTCCTTTAGGATCCAAGCTCTTGTACAACCCACTTGCTGGTCCTGAAATTTCGCAAATAGGCCAGGCCCATCACAATTTGCAAGCGACTTCTCAATTACAACACATCCTCCCCATCATACCAGCCATAGAACTCCTCGTACTAACTCCTCTTCTGGTGAGCGCAAAACGGTTAACAAGCCAGAAGCTTTAGATTGTCGAAGGGTCAAAAACGGAGCATGCTCTTCGAATGAACCTAAAAAGGAACAATCACTTCTTGATCAAATGCATCCATACAGGACAGTTGTATGCAGACCATGACATAGGAAGACAAGGATTTGAAAATGGGACCTGCTCAGCTATTCCTTAATTCATTTTCAGAGAGCTGTTTCCTCAGATCCTTGAGTGCATCTACCACTTCCGAATCAAGATTGTGCTTCAACAGTTTCCCTTGAAAAGAACTTGTCCTAGCAAAGTGAAACAGAGTACATAGGCTAAGAGTCGAGAGAAAATTTCTTGTTTAATTCCAGAACAGAGTTTTCTAAACGATATCTATGCCTACCAGTACAGATTTATTTCGCACTCGAGATTTACATGAGAATAGTACTTAAATGTGCTTTTCGTCCTAGAACAGAGCAGCAGACAAACTAGCATATAAAAAGCGGAGGCTGTGGGACTGCATCCCAGACTGGAGCTGTATGATTGAGCGTGAATCTTCATTTAGACAGACTAATAGAATAAACTATAATAAAAAAAAAATCCAGGAGGCTGTGGGACTGCAAAACTATGGAACAAACTAGAGAACATGACCAGAGCACGAGTCACCAACTAGCAAATTACAAGGTCAGTTCTCCAAGTTTACAAGTTCAAAGATAACCCATTATAATTAATTAGATCGTTTACTCCAAATGTCAAATAGCATATAATAAGTGGAGGCATGATGAACATCAAACACACAAGACATGACTGTCTGAGGTGAAAAGAAGACAGTGATGAGGTGCCCTCTCAACTGACTCCGCTTTAGTTAGATAAGGTAATTGCTGAAGGTCAGTCTCTAAGCCTAATGCCAAAAGACATTTGGAAGTTGTTGGCAGGAGAAATCTATAATTAGAGCTAACACTGTATCTGAATAACATAAGAAGCCATAAATTGCTATCACTACAATTCAACTTCAGCATCTGTGATCATTCGGGTCACAAAAACAGTTCATATGAAGTTTCTGTTCATTGCATATACCTTTGTTCCTGAAGCATCCTTTCAACTTCCTTCTGAGATGCTTTGATCTGCAATTAGATCGTATGATTCAGATACTGTTTTTCAGTGAAACTCCACAAAATAGTATTGCAGAAAAAAGCCTTTGTTTACTAATCAAAGATTAATTGAGTAGATACAACATAAAACAGCACAAACTGCAAATAAATGCATTGCCAATGCATTAAACTTTCAACGAAAACCTCAAGTCCAATATGAAGGATGTTTCTTGTTTGACAGACAAAGCATATCCTTGCACTTTTCTAATGAATTGCAAGTTCAAATGACAAGCAACTCCATGGAAAAAAATTTCAGAGACACGTGACAGGTAAAGCTAGTAATGAAAAGGCATTCAACCGTGTACAGTGATCCGAATTTGTACAATTGTTCCACACAACCAGTTCCAAGTCAGGATAAAGGAGTAAGAAGACGCATCAATTAATTGATAGCCGGCACGTCCATTTCAGAGAAACCCCTGTCCTATAATACATTGTGCAGCTCTGTAACCCTTCAAAAGCTATGCACCATGTGGCCAACTGGAGTGAGATGTGCTAGGCCACTACATACGTGCCCATGTGTAACGTCCAAGAAGCAAGCATTACAATTCATTGATGGATGAGAGAGGTTAGTCCATCATCCCAGGACAAGTTTGACCACATGGTTTAAGCCATTTGACACTGAAAAGTCTATGCCACTTCAGCCTTTGTTGACGATAATACACTTCATATTCATCATTACAATTTCCTGAAATTGTAAGCTTTGAGGAAAATATGGTTTGCATAAGTGGTAACATAGCAGCGACCATGAGTTTAAACCCTCACACTGTCTCTGTCTTTTGTTACTCCTATCTATTATCCAATTATCTCTTCATCGTTATTTACACCCAACTTCCTATATTCCGCATGTTGGCTCCAACTTGCATGTAAGGTGGAGTCTTCCAAACTATGGTAGATAAAACCAGTTTCATAGCACTTAAGCTTTTGGAAAAAACATAAATGTCCAAAACTGTTGATGGCGAGTGTTAAAGCATCCCTTGTTACTTGTATACGGTGGTTTGAATAGGCCTTATATTCACATAATCTCTCTCTATTTATAAACTCAAGCTTTTGGGTTGAACATTCTAACATGCTATCAGAGTTGAGTTTCACCCACATCGCTTGCCTTCGAGGTTTCAAAGGACCTTATATTCATGTCGTTCCCTCCACCTATAAGCTTAAAATAAGTTGGGACCTTCGGGCAGAGAGAACAAGAGCAACTCGAAGGACAACTGAGCAGTAAAATAAAATGAGAATAGTTACCACGTCCAGGGGAAAAGGGAAAAAAATAAGCAAGAGAAGGAAAAACTCTGGTTGACTCTGCATTATACTGAGTAAGTGGGCAATTTTGTTATCTTACCTCAGAAACCAATGCTTTGCAACTCCATACAAAGGCTCCCTAAAAATATCACAGAGAACCATCAGAGAATTCATAGAATAGGAAACACTAAACTATGCCTGCTGTACTTTAAGAATAGGCATCTGATATGACAGAGAGAGCCATATTATATGATAGAACAAGCTACATGCCTTAACAACAAGCTGAGAGTTCTCTTCATAGGTTAACCATCAATCACTATAAATAGTCATGGTCTCAAAAACTGAGGCTATCAAAAAAGAATGACTTTTGAAATACATTAGCACAGGAAATTAACACAGACCGCGTAAAATACGATATTTGATATATAAAGCATCTTCAAACAACAAACACAAAAAGCTAAGGCTAAGGTTTAAATGAAGAAGAAATTGTGTCTCATCAGATGAAGTTGAGCATTTCATATTCAGGGTAAAACTAAAGGCCCAAGGGTTGCTAGGAAAAGTGAATAACGACACCTACTATAGAACTCACAGGATACATAATGTGTTGGCAATAAAATCACGGGCTAACATCTGTTCTGCACTTGGATTAAGCTCAGGAGTCTATGCATTGTTATTCTATCCTGTTAGATTAAGCCCATACTACAACTTCCCAACTTCTGGTGATTTTAATTTAATAATGTCGTTCACGTGATTTACAACTTCAACTACAAAGTCTAGACATATAGTTCAGCAAAAGCCAAAAGTACTATTGAATTGATTTGTGCTCCCTTTGCAGCTGCATTTCCAGACATATCGTAATACCCTTAGTTATTAAAAAAGATGGTCAGGCAGAAGAAGCAAGAAACCAATTGATGGACATTTCTCTCAAAATCATAGAAACAACTATATCGTGAGAACTCATTACAACATTGAATGAAAATGCAATAGATGACTATTTTCTCTCTATCCTCCAAACTGGATCACCACCACCTAAGCTCAATACACAGATTTTTTGCCATGACCTATCATCTACTACCTTTCAACTTTCTTTGGGATTTGATGAATTTTTTTATTCAAGCAGTCCTATCATTACTTTAATTTTATCATTATAATTGTTCCTCCATTGTTCCTCAACCTCACAACCATGCTATTTTCTACTTTCTTTGTCCAAGTTATCCCTTTATACTTCAATGAACATAGGTTGTTCAGCTTCACGAGAAGTCCATTTTAGTTCGGATAAATTACTGGCTATTTTGCTATTGAGACATGTCCATTTATAAAAAAAACATAGAGTAAAATTACAAGTATTAGGCTAATTTGGCAAAACAAAGTTCAAAAGCTTAACTGAATAATTAATAATAGTCAAAGGGCCCAACTGATTGTTGCTCCTTTTTCGTTCCATGACTATCATAACAAGATGTCTATTCCAAGGGGTTGAGGCAATTAGTAGACTGCTAGAAAGTAAACAAAAGACAAATTACAGAGAAAAGTAGCTTCCAGCATTTACGGTTATCTTAAGGAACCTCAAGTATCACACAATCAATAGATTTGTGGTAGCTTCGACAGAAGATAATAGGATCTGAACAGAGATGCGCAGCAGCTCTGTTTAAGAAATTGTGTGTGCTCCTTGAAACATCTTTTAATAGTCTAACTCAACAATAACACATACTGCTCCATGAGCTGCTTGCTGCTGACAGCGATCCGAAGTCACAACCCAAACCCTGGGGCACCCATCTTCCTTCAAGGCAACAACCTGTCACAACCAGCGATACGATGCTTTTAACCTCTCATCAAGAAAGAGCAAGGACAGCAGCATAGCCTTCAGAAGCATCATCTGATAGATCTAATGAGTTGACGCTTTGTCTTGATACCAATTAACAAACAAAAGCTGATCACCGGTAGATCAAAGAATAAGACGATAACTCTAAAACCTCTGTAACTTCTAAACATTTCAACATTGGCTTCGCCAACAGCCAAAGTTAAAAAGCATGCTATGTGAGTAACCTTGAATCAAATGCATTTTTTTATTACAGCCCGACATCATTCTCACCTCTTTCTCTATCCATGCATCTGCACAAGATTCACCTGAGTAAATGATATCCACACTGCAAAATCATGAACTTGAAACATTAGAGAGCCTAGATGAGTACCCTGAACTTACACGATCAATGTAAAGTAACCTATCAAGGACATAAAAAATTTAGCAACACAAAAAAATTATCATCTATTCCTCGGCAACCAAATGAATTATCATTTGGATAGTGAAAATAAGTTCTCTCATGTCTAGTTTGTTTGCCATAGTAATATCACCATCATACATTAACTTCTCAATAAGCTAAGGGTTTTGCTTTATTCCTATCATTTCCTTTTTTTGTTTGCTAGCATCGGAAGGTCATGCGATGTTGAAAGCAATGAAAAATAATACGGTTTTCCAGATTAAATACCATTGAAGGAGCAAATCGCAGGAAAAGTAGAGTTTCATGTCCGCTCTCGTCAAAATTTGTTAGGATTTGAGATGCTCTTCAATCCATTAAGTTTATAAAACATAAGCTGCTAAAGGCTACAGTATCCTCCATCATTATCACATACTTGAGATCAGGTCCGAAAAATTTTATATGGACAAAACAACTAACAGGGCGTCTCTGAAAAGAAAAACAAGGGAAGATCATAATGGCGCTAAAAATGAGGTGAGAAGGTAAACTATACCCAGCAAAACTTTCCTTGTTTGTTGGAAGTCCTGACATCATGGCATCGAATACAACCACCACCTTTACCTCTGTCATGGAAATGCACAGTAAGTACCAACTGAAAGAACTTTCACACCCACTTATGCACATGCACAGACACGTGAACACACGACTGCACACAAAAGAATAAATGCATACAACCAGGGCTAAAAGTAAACAATTGGATGGAGTTTTATCTAATCTTCAAAGCTCCTCATGCACATATCTGTTAAGTCAATATGTGTCCCTTTCATTCTTCAGATAAAATTGCAACGTAATCATGGTATTTACAGTTACTATGGCACGTCTAGAACTCAGTGCCTATGCAAAAATCCCAGTCATTAAAGGAGCACCTTATGAAACTATCTCTAGCCACTAGCAAGTCTAGGAAACGAGAGAAACTATTCAAAATCGCTTGGTGATATGTCGGCTGCCAAAATTAATGGCCATGCGAGGATCCCACAAGAACTAGGATAACTGAAACAGGGGGAAAAAGAAGGAACTTAATCCCACTGCTCAACAGAGCTATACTGGTGGCAATCTCCTCTAGGTCCATAGGAAACCTGCTGAGTGAGAGTGCTACTCTGCAGGTTTTGTCAAAGCAAAGTGGAAGATGTTGACTTGAGAAAACCCAAAAGTCACCATCTAAGAGATTTAATCTTTAGGACCCTGATTCGAAGACACTAAACTGATAGTTGATTATGGCCTTTCAAGAGACGCAATGATATTATCATCGATGTCCTCAAACTTCTTTCAGTGAAGGCCATCATAGCCTGGCCTACTCATACTATTCCAAATTTCAAAAAATGGCAAAATATCATACTGAACACTCAAAGAGGAGAGAAGCACAAACCTCGGAGCATGCTAAATGAAACTAGTTCATCAATCAACTTCTGCCGAGCAATATCTAGTCTTCCACTCACAAAATGTTTCTTCAGCTTTGCCCAATAGCCACACACGTTATAACCATCCACGAGCAAGACAGGTACTGCATTTTCTATACCCTGATTCGTACTATAATACAGTTCAGCAATGGAACAACACAACCATTTCCAAAAGGCTGAAAGTTCTACAGAACAGGCTAAATTTAAGAAAGAAACCTGGAAGGAGTATTACTGGTAGAGGGCAAGGGTAGGATCGCCGTAGAGCTCCATGTCATCATCCGGGAGGTCTTCCTTTGGCAACTTCTTCCTGCGGTAGCTGGTGGCAGGCTTAGGGATGCCAGAGTTTCTCTTTTGGAAGTCCTGCGTGGTCGTTACCATATGAGGCAAGACAAGAGGACTGAGACGCACCTAGACGTTTCAACATTCAACCTCTCAAAGAAGATGCATACCTTCCACAGCCTCAGAAACTGCAAATTCTCCTTGACATTTGATGTAATTCTCGGAGGTGTCGGTTCAGAAGCCTATCAAGATAAACCTCATGAGGGCAATCTTAAGGAGATGTTCTGGATGGGAATCTATAGCAGGTTGTATTTCGCCGTCTCCTGGAATCAGAATTGCACTGACAAAGCGTGTGCGTTCATACTGTCTAGTCAAGAATCCTTTAATAAGATGCATGATTACTATCCCAACCACTGGGTATAGGTTGAAAGCACGAAAATGCAACTAAACGAGCTCACTAAGGCCTGAAATTAGTCGATGCAAATGACATATCTCACTCGAGCACCAGCCAACTCTCAGAAAATTTTACGAAAGAAGCTGCTAATGGCATACCCAACAGGCTTAATTGCGAGAAGGAAGTGCAAGGAACCGAACCTGGGGAGAAGAAGAATAGGAGGAGGGGGACTTCTTCTTCTTCTTCGCCATAACCACGACGAACTTGATGCACTTCTCGTCCCCGTCGATTCTCCTCCGGTTGAAGCACGCAGGCAGGGCACGACCGCCGCTCAAGCTCGAGTACGAGCACGACGAATGAAGAAACCCAGCAGAATGGGACGATGATGATGATGATGAAGGCGGCGAAGAAGAAGATGAAGAAATCGCTTTCATGGACAAAACCCACCAATCTTCACGACAATCAACGCACTTGGATTGTGCAGATGAGGATGATGATGCATTCACAACGGAAGGGTCATCCTCCTCCTCCTCCTCCTCCTTCTTCCCTCAGTCCATATCTGCACTGCCAGAGCCACAAGAGCGAGTGAGCGACCAAGGATGAACTGGTGCAGCAGCAGCTACCATCTCACGCCGCCGCGCACTCCCTCTTACAGTTCAGCGACGACCCCACTTACTGCCTCGGTGTCGGAAGTGGAAGGAAAAATGAGTGGTTGTCGTTATTTTCTCTTTTTTCACGCCAGAAAGAGGAGCCGGCGAAGAAAACACCTTGTCAACCCGGACCTTTCTTCGACCCAAAAAAACCGAACCCGGACCTATTTTTTCGACCCAAAAAAAAACCGAACCCGGACCCATTTTTTCGACCCAAAAAAAAAAAAAAAACACCCGGACTGGCTTTTTGACAAAAAAAAATTCCTTAGTTTCGGATCATGAATGAAGTCAATTATCACAATCTCTTCTGGTATATTGTCATTTTCCTTCTGTGGTGGAATACGTGAGATTATACGAAAAACAATTTGATAAAAAAGAACAAATATTTCTGTTTTTTTAGACTACTTCAATCAAAATAAAACAACTCGAGCCAAAAAATATTCATAAAAATTTCAAGTTAACTCGAACTAATATCTTCTCAATTGATTCATCCAAATACATAATAATTGTCGCATCATTCACTATGAAATTATTACGTTTGGTATGACAGAATAAATTGGAATGAAATTAAATAATTACTCGACACTTTGATCCGCTAAATTATGAAAATGAAATGGGTCGTGGTATGCTCATGCTTTAGCCATTACAACCCTCTACAAGGCAAATCTGATGAGTTGGATTCGCCATAATCAATTGTTTTTCACATTCAAACATAGTTTTTACGTACATACACAAGATGGGTTGGCCATTGTCATGAATCGGGTACGTGCATTTGCTTAATTTGCTTTGAACACATTACATAAGTTCTAAAAAATAAAATCACTAATACACAAGATATGAAAAAGTCGAGGCGTGGTTTGCCTCATGAAATGGCAAATTCATCTAAGAGTGAGTGGCAAAGTTGTCACTAAAATCAAATAAAAACTATATTAAAATTAAAAATTCTGTGGATATTATCTAATACAATCTATTTCTTAATGCTTAATCGAATCCTCAAATCTAACTATTTAATTTTCGTGCTGATGAATTGACTTTGCGATAACACCTTAAAATTTTATAATTTTAAAGAGTTTGCTCGACTAACACGTAGATAAAATCCAAAATCAAAAGAATCAATTTCGAATTTTTGAACTCTATCAACAAGAAAAGAAATCAATCTAAACTCCCGACAAAATCCTCTCACTCTCTCAACGCTCTGAGTCCAAGTACGATCCCATCCCGTTCCCGGTCGGCGATCACGCACGCCTACAACTAGTGAAATAGTGGAGCCAGCAGCGGAGATGGAGCCAAAGCCGGAGCCGACCAAATCGGGAGTCGTTTTCGTCAGCGGAGCGAACGGCTTCATCGGCTCCTGGGTGGTCCGCACCCTCTTGGACTCCGGCTACGCCACCATCCGCGCCTCCGTATTCCCCGGCTCTGACGCCTCCCACCTCTTCTCCCTCCCCGGGGCCTCCCCGTCTCGCCTCCTCCTCTTCGAAGCCGACGTCCTCGACGCCGCCGCCGTCCGCCGAGCCGTTGACGGCTGCGAGGGCGTCTTCCACGTGGCGTCCCCCTGCACCCTCGAGGACCCCGAGGACCCTGAGCGTGAGCTCCTCCTCCCCCGCCGTCCAGGGCACCCTGAACGTGCTCGAGGCCGCGAAGCGCTCCGGCGTGCGGCGCGTGGTCCTCACGTCCTCCATCTCCGCCTTGGTCCCCAACCCCGGTTGGCCTCCTCACAAGCCCTTCGACGAGTCTTCCTGGACCGACCTTGACTACTGCAAGTCTCGCCAGGTCAATGAAGGTTTTTTTTTTTTGGATATCGCAGTTTCAATGTTCCCCTTTCTTAAAAATGTCAAACTTTTTTCTTTTTGGTTTTGTTTTGGCGTGTAAAAATGCGTTAATGAAACAATTGTGCAGCATCCATGGTCATTGTCTGAATGAATTCAGTCATTGTAGCTATTGAATTTAGAACATTGCATAGAATCTGTTAGAGCTCCAGGTTCGGTGTCATGAGTTTCCGGTGGAAGAATTATCGGTCCACCTCTTTACATAGTTTGATGCATTTGCTGCCTTGACAGACATAAATTTGGGTTTCATTACTTTATCATGCAGAAATGGTATCCGGTGTCGAAAACTCTGGCGGAGAAGGCAGCATGGGAATTCGCGGAGAAGCACGGACTAGATGTGGTTGCGATACATCCAGCCACATGCCTTGGCCCTCTATTGCAGCCGGGTCTCAACGCAAGCAGTGCTGTGTTGCTACAGCTGCTTCAGGGATCGACAGATACTCAGGAGTATTACTGGCTCGGGGTTGTCGATGTTAGAGACGTGGCCAAGGCACAAGTCTTGTTGTACGAGACACCGGCTGCTTCCAGTAGATATCTCTGCACAAATGGTATCTATCAGTTCGGTGATTTTGCTCAAAGGGTCATGAAGCTCTTCCCCAAGTTTCCTATCCACAGGTTTGCATCTCCAAAGCTTGTAATGGTACTCGATTGAGCTTTAAAGAACTCTTCTTATAGCTCTTTGACTATGCTACTAGTGAACAACCAACACAAATGATGAGTAATGTTTGAATCTATTCAGAGACATATTATTCTATTGAAGTGGAGTACCACATCTAGTATCCTGCATGCAGAAAGTCCATCTGTTCCCCCTTAGATTTTTCTTTAGTAATTCTTTGCTTTAACCCATTTGATACAGCATAATGCACTTTACGTTGGTTGCTCAGAACGGTGATGAGTTTTGTAGAAATAGCCTGGTGAAGGAAGATGATGGAACTTCTGATGGTTTGCTTTTCGATATATGTTGGGTACCTAGATCAATTATCCAGTTCCAGTGTCTCGGTGGTTGGACTCATTTGGAATTAAAATCATTCCTGCCAATTGAACATCTTGCATCTTGATAGGCTGTGGAAGCAGTGATGCATTGGGATTTGGTGACAAATATGTATCTGGGTGTCTGATATTTGCAAGTAACTGAAGATGGGTCATGTGTACTCAGTATTAAAAAATGCAAGTTTGGATATTAACACATTTATACAGAAAACTATATATATATAATGGCTTGTCTGGATTGACTTTTACTTTTTACTTTTCCTTATTCAAAATATTGCAGCTCGCACTCTTTTAATTTTTTGTTTTTAAACTTGAAACACCTGAGACTTTCACAAAGTGCAAATGTCGACACGTAAATTCACATATAATTGTTTGAAATTTGAATAAGATTTTTAAACTTGGCGAGTAGTTGTTGCTTTTAGTTAAGCTGAACCAAGCATGCCCTGACATAATTGAGAAGTGCAATGCTCAGGACTTAGAGTATGCGAGAGTCTACAGCTTTCTAGAACAGTTAAGTCTTGTATCAAAATTTATGGTGCTTTGTCTTTGATCTTCTTGCACAGTTGTTTCCTGCAATAGTAGCTTTATACCAGATATATCGAAACATGGCATGTGAAGTGTCTTTTAATACATGACCATGTCTGTTCATGTCACATCTCCTATGATACGTCGGTCTCAGCTACCATTTGCAAATGTTATTCGATCTTTCCTTTAGAACTCTTTTGTTAATTTCCCAAAGATGTAGTGTCCTGGAAGATAGTCTTTGTGTGCTCTACCTTTCTTCTAATTGGGTCCTCACTGCTTTGGTATATCATGGTTTTATTGGCGGGAGTCTAAGGTGGACATTGTCTATCACATGCTTGCTTCCTTGCTTTTTCTGTAGATTCTCTCCTTTGGCAACATCATTGTACAATTCATATTCTTGAATGTTTTGTTTTAGCTTCTTATACATACTTCAGACTTCTTGAAGTGCTCGTTGCCCCTGATTGGGTTTGAGAAAGTATTATTCATCTTCAAGAGCTTGTGCTATAGCAGATAGAGCTTTTTCCTTAATTGCAGTCGCTAGTTTTAACTAAAATAGGTTAGTGGGGTAACATAGTTTCCATCTATCTGCACGATTGCAGAAACTACAGCTAGCAGATGGTTATGTAATTTGCCAAAGTCCTGTACATTTGGCATTTCACAAAGCTGATCCTTCTTTTTGAGTTTTTGTACCAAATGGAAGAAAATAGAATTTATGTATTCATCATATTTGTGCAATAAGGAAGTGGGATGTAACGATGCCTCTGCTGTTCAAATGGTAACATAAATTGAATCCGTTTTTCCCTTTTTTGAAGTCATCTAGATGTAGCTTTCTTTTCTTGTATGTAAGGCAGCATTCCCAATCACATCTCTTGCTGCACAGGTTTACGGGAGAAACCCAACCGGGTTTGGCAGCATGCGAAGATGCAGCAAAGAGATTGATCGATATGGGGTTGTCCTTCACCCCTCTCGAAGATACCATCGGAGATGCGGTCGAGAGCCTCAAAGCAAGAGGCTACTTGCAAGGATAATCACATTGTTAGGGATTTTTCTTCTTTTTGTATTTTGCTAAACTAAACTAGTCGCATTGTTTCAGTTTTTTCTGTTTGTGTTTTAATCCCTCGATCCTCGGTGCAAATGAGTAAAGGTGCTTCCTTAGTCATAAGCTTAAACTTCTTTGCAAAGCGTAGTCATTGTTTGAAATCATCCCCTCTCTCTTGGCTGCACATGCAAGTGCAACTTATATTGTAGCCTTAAAGAATGGAACTTGTATAAATAAAAGATTCTGCATCTCCATATAATGAATAATCAATAGCAATTTAACAGGGTCTCTGCTGCTAACATGTGCTTCCGAGGAGGAACGTAAAGAAATAAATTGTCGTTTTAGTGTATGTCTGACGGGAAACTGAAATCATTTTTTGTACAACTCTGTTGTAAGGTTGTGCTGAGATGGTATGTTTCTGGTGGAGACATGTTTGTGCATCTCTCAGAATTGTTGCAAAGGGTATCATTCTTCTACATTTTCCCGATAAAACAAACAAGAACGAAACCTACGAAATCAATCAAAACGGACGAAATGTTAGGAGGATATTTCATTGTTTGGTGGGTAAGTAATTATAGATTATAGCTTTCAATGCTGTCATTTGCTGGGTCCAAGCGAATTGAGCGAGGGAGATGCGAATGGCAGCAGCCAAGGCACATGTTGGAGGGGACAAAGCAACTTCAATGTGGCTCTGGATTGGGGGGTCTTTTTTTTCCCCAGCCAATCTTCTGGCTGCTTTGCCCAAAGAAAGCAGCACTCCATGTGCACCATCTTCCCCCCACGTTAGCCTTTTTGCAACCGAGGAATCTGTCTTTTATCTATATCTGTCATCTGTGAAAGTATGTGCGGGAGCGCGCACAAGATAGAGCGAGTGAAAGAGAGGGACAGAGAGGGAGATAATAAGGAATATTGAGATTTTTTTTTTTCCCTTGTTTCTGTTTGTTTCTTTGTGGGGTAAGCAGGTAGCATGTAAAGAGTATATAAGATGGTTTCAAAAGGAGGGAGGATCACCAGTGTGAGAAAAATAATGGGAAGTGGGGAAGGGATCGGCATCTGAGCTGAGGTGATTGCTGCACATGATACACAGCCAGATCCCAACCATTTCTCACGTTCCATAATACCATCACAATCTCTCTCTCTCTCTCTCCAAAAGGCAATTGGTCTACTACTCCTGAGGAGTTGGTATAGTTTGAGCTATTGACGATCTTCAAAAGAAGAAGAAAGTAGTTGTTTGGGAAGGTAGGAGTCGATTGATGCCACCAGAAATGAGCAGCCCTTCTCCTTGTACCAGATCCTGGTAAAGCCCAGAAAAACCACGCTTTTGTTTTCACTGGTTCATTCCATTCAGGAGTGTCTATCATCACGTCTCTTTCTCTCTGGATAAGCTTCTCTTCTCTGAATTGTTGCTGCCTTTTCCTGTGTGCTTGGAAACTGAGAAAAGGTCCATAAGTGAGGAGTCGCTGAGGAGATACGTGCACTTTGCGAGTGACAGCTGCATCCAGGAGCTGCTCTCGGCTTCAGTTGGGAATGACGGGTGGAAGGCTGTTACGGTGAACGGTGATGGAGTGGAGATATCGAAACGCAGGAGCAGCCCTCTTCACACCTTCCGCAGCCGCTGGCTCCTCAAGTCCCTCTCACCCCACCAGTTCATCACCGTCGCCACCGCAATCGACGCTGCCAAGGTAACACGAACTCCATCACTTAGAAATAGTACAGAGCTAAATGGATCCTGGGTTTGCCAGTCTTCAACCAGAACTTCGACTTTGAAAAGTTGAGTTCTGTCTGTGAACTCAAAAGGCTAATAAGCTCTTTCTCATTGCCCTTTAGGATTTAAAAAGAACTATTGCTCCATCTATCAAATAGTTTCAATTTGCTATTTTTGACTGTTTCATTATCTCCTTGTGACATTTACAATTGGGTGGAATTTCTATGTTGCTTTTGATTGAACCAGCAATGGGACCCTGATTTGGTGGAAGCCCGGTACATAAAAGATGTTGAAGATAACCTTAGCATTATCCGTCTCAGGTTTGGAGATAATTCTAAGCCTCTCTTCAGAAATCGCGAGTTCATTGTCTATGAGCGCCGTGAGACCATGGAAGACGGCACTCTCGTAAGAAAATTTCCTCTGCCTTAATCTCTAAATAGGGTTCTCACCAATCCGGAAGTTAATTGGGTTATGTGGTTTGAAGGTGGTTGCAGTGGCTTCACTGCCAAAAGAAATAGCAGCTGGGTTGCACCCGAAGGAAAACAATGTGATAAGAGGGCTACTTTTGCAGTCAGGTTGGGTTGTTGAGAAGCTCGACGGCAATTCCTGCGTGGTCACATATGTTATTCAGGTAGGCGTTACATAATTTCCATAAATATATGCTAGTACAGAAGCCAAAGATTCAGTATCAAAAATTTGCCCATTGCGTCCTATCAACGCCCTTCTTTTTCGTTTTTAACTTATTTTAGCTATTGTTGCAGTTGGATCCTGCAGGATGGTTGCCCAAGTTCTTTGTGAACCGGATCAACACAAAGCTGGTGATGATCATCAAAAACCTTAGGAAACTGGTTGCTGTCGAGACCTAATACACAAGGATCTCTTTTTGTTTGATGTGTGGAGTGTGTGTTAAAGTTGGCTGATGCCGAGACTCCATATATGCATACATTTCCATAGCGGAAAACCTAGAGTTGCGATCATGCTTTACAGTGCTGGGCCACAGCAGTTTCAGCGCCTTGTCCTGCATCCTTTTTAGAAATGCAAAGATTGCAGCTGTACATTGCTTTGCATTCTCCTGTCACTTTCTGGAAACCACAATAGAATAGGGCCAGGCGCTGAATTGAAGGCTGTTTCCTCTGTGAGGTGGTCCCTTCCAGAGTAAACTATAGCCCGTGGGACTTGACCCATGCCATGTGATCAGATAATAAAGTCAAGGACCCCAGTTCATCATCTAGGAGTGGTTGCTTTATACACAATCGAAACACCCTCTTTAGTTTATTCGTTCGTCCAGCTTTCCAGGATCAAATCTAGGAAAAGCAGAGCGCGTCGCGTAGTGTACTGTGTTCTCTATCCCCTGGAAAAAATTTTCCTCTTCTTCTGTTGCGTAGAGTTCACGTCCCTTTTGAATAGTACCTACATTGCAGCCAACATCATTCAAACATCAGATGTTGTTTCTGCTGGCAAATGATTTCCTATTTGAAAGTTGAGGAAAGCAGCCACAAGCTTGAGAGAATGGAGAGGCATCTTCTTCCATTTGACTGGCCTTTCTGGAGGATCCACCTTGTCAGGATCATCTTCTGAGTTTACTGGCCTGAATTAATGCCAATTTACTGGCCTAATCAAGTCGAGCCTGATAAAGAGTGTTGGAAGAACTCATCATTTGAAGCTTTTCTTTAGGGTGAGAGTCCAAGATTTGAATGAAGATGCCTTCAAACATCTATTTTTCACTTCAATCTGATATAAGTGGCTTCTCTCTTTAGGCGCTATCCTGGCTAAAACTTTTCCCCTTAAAAGTGTTTTTAACAACTTTTAATCTTTGCTTAGAGGTAGAGTCAGCCATTTCCTAGGGCGGACCGCACTCGGGTGCATCGAAACCATAGAGAGTCTAGTACACCAGCACGGATTGATCGGTATCAAATTCATGGGTCACGATCAAATGGGCTCGTTATGGACTAGTTCCTTCATGAACTCTTGCCCTATAGCGTTCTCTTCTTTCATCAATTCTACCATGAGCAAACCTTTTCAGCGGTTGGTTATGAGGGTCTGTGCTTGAGAAATCCCCACTAAAGTCAGCCATTAGGTACAGAATATCATGTGTCAAGTCATTGTAGTTTTTGTAGTACGCGAGTTCCCGAGGGAGTCAGTGAATGCTTTTGGCTCACGGACGTGTGATTTAACCTAACCTCACCAACTTTCTCACAACATAAACAATCCAGCATTCTACAAATTACGATCTAAAGTCAATCTGTATTGCACAATAACCTTTGCTTAGGGGGCAAAATGACCCTGAAAGTCCCAAGCCTATTGTGCCGTATGCAATCCGGTCGTAACGTTGCAATGAAAACCAACATAGTCTTATTAAACCTTTGCAAGAAAATGGGCAAAAGGACACCTCGAGTATCAATATTTGTATATATAATCACTTTGGTATCAATAATTTTTTTATCACTTAAGTGTCAAATCGAAAAAAAAAAAATCAATTTAGTTCCAACGTTAAGAAATTCCGGCTACCTCACCGGAGTTGACATTTAAATAATCATTTTAAAAAATTAGTACTTAAGTGATAAAAAAATCACTTTAGTGTTAAATAAAAAAAACGATCACTTTAGTGTCAAATCAAAGAAAAAATGATCACTTTAATATCAATGACAAGAAATTCCGGCGAGTTGGCACTTAAATAATTATTTTAAAAAATTGGCATTTAAGTGGTTCAAAAAAAATATTAGTATCAAAGTGAACGCTGTAAATAAATATTGACACTTGAGGTGTTATTTTTTTCAAGAAAATGCAATCAAGTGCTTGTGCCAATCTTGGCTAGGTTTTTCTTACGTGGCAATTCGAGCACCTTTGTTGGTTCAATGCGTCACGACAACTTGGTGACGTGACTAATGCTTAAATGAGATGAGGTGATTTCAATTTTTTTTTTCTCGTTAGAATTCCCCTACTTCTCCGGTTGATTCCGCGCAACGCCTCCAAATCACTAGAGGTGTCAAACGGTCATATCGGATTGAGCCAAAAATGATTTGGCCCATTTAACCTATTTTGATCCATTTTCATGCAAGACAAATTTAATTACCCATATCCGACCCTACCCAATTCTAATTCTTTGAACAGAATTTATATTCTTAAATTTTATTTTTAATTATTAATATATATATATATATATATATATATATATATATATATCAATATATTTTACAAGCTAAGTGAATTATATAATGGGTTGGGTTTGTCTAGCTAAATAGGTAGTAAATGAATTCAAAGATAAACTCATTTACAACCCATATATAATTAGGCTTAAAATTCAGTAAAAGTACACTAGGAGTGCTAATATTTGTATACGGCGCTCATTTTAGTGCAAATATTTTTTTTGATCACTTAAGTGCTAATTTTTTTAAAAATAATTATTTCGGTGCCAACTCCGGTGAGTTTTTTCGAAAATCGATGTGGCATCCTCGTGGCTCTTCTAAACTTCCAAGTTAGCATTAAAAAAAAATTCAAAAGTTAAAAAAACTAAAAAATCAGCTAAAAATAAAAAAAATCAAAAATAAAAAGAGAAAAAACTTGTGTTGTAGCAGCTAGGGCTTGGATGCCCTAGCCACCGCCGCCCACCATCGCCGGCAATGGCCAGCAAGGGTGGGGGGATGGCTAGAGGGGTTGCCAAGTGGCTAGCGAGGTGGGGGATGGCTAGCGAGGGTCGCCAAGTGGCCGGCGAGGGTAGGCGAGGCCGAGCCGGGGATGGTGGGGCCTCGCCATCGCAGATTTGGCCGAGGCTCAACCTCGCCAATTTCTGCGAGGTCTAGCCTTGCTTTGGGCTAGGCGAGGCTAACCCGCCCAACGATTGCGAAGCCTCGGCCAGATTTGTGACGACGAGGCCCCGCCCAAGCGGTGGCCACTCGGCGACCCCTGCTTGGCCATCCCCCACTCTTGCCATTGCAATAGAGTTTTACATTTATTCTTTTAGTTATTTAGCTAATTTTTTAAATTTAATTTAATTTTTTAAAAATATTTTAGCTATTTTGTAAAAAAAAATTATACATGGCATCTACGTGGACTGATTATTTAAAAACAATTGCCACATGGACGCCATGTGGACTAACTTTTTTTTAAAAAAAATCCGCATAATATTAAAAAATTAATTTTAAAAAATGCCACGTGTATTGTTTCATCGGAAGTAACACTTACATAATCATTTTTTTGTCCGAATTAGTATTTAAGTGATCGCTTTTTCTCCGATTTGACATTTAAGTAATCCAAAAAAAATATCGGCACTAAAATGATCGCCGTACACAAATATTGGCACTCCTAATGTAGTTTTGCCCTTAAAATTCATACTCATTAACGACCCATCTATTAGAATTTTTTTGTTGGACATTTACTAGAACTTGACTAACCCATTTTATCGAATATGAATTAAAATATGAGTTTTCAATCCATATTCACACCTCTAAACATCACCACGTAGGCCCTAGCGCATTGCACCCCATTCCTCCACCCACAACCTTCAACGCCACAATGATGGACTGCCACGTAAGAAAAACCCAGCGACAATATTGACCGGGAGGACTTGATTGTATTTTCTCCCAAAAGTTTAGGATTGCGCTTGTCTAATTGAAAGGTTAATGAGTTGATTACGTTCCGTGAAAAAGGCTTAGGGTTCCCGGAGTAATTTTCCTAAGATCATGATACGTACACCGGGGCCGCCGAGGTCCCGGGCCTGTTCTCCGTGGAAGGTTACGGCGTACACTTTGATCAAACATATGTATAGAAAGTTAGAGAAACGTTGGCCATTGCTAGAACTGTGGAATTTGCAAATCCCTTTGAAGTATTCTTGTGGCAGTGCGTGATCACTCATAATGACCGTGTCCGTGCTGCGCGCCATCGGTGCCTCAATGGCGGCATTTCCCCCATGAAGCATCCGGGTCATGATTAGCAATCCACGGACGAGGAATCGATATAACAAGTTCACGAGAGTAATCCCATCTCATTTCTAGATTATTGCACAAGGCGTCCGCAAACCCTATGTGCATTCTTTGGCGAATGAGCCAAATGAGTCCTAAGAATGGGTGCTCGTACACGGGCGAAATGAAATGAGTAATTGAGTCCGTACCTTCTATAGGTTTGAAACGAGATAGTTATTAAAAAAAAGTCACAAACCTAGAGTACAAATGCCGGTTGAGTGCCAAGATTAGTTGAACCGCCTGATAGTAAACCTGACGTCCCAGGTGAACTCCCCCCGCGTCTTAGAGGACTTAACCGGCAACGCATACCCCACCACCCGAAATATCCATGCACGTGAAACCCGATAAAAAAAAAATGCCATAGTCCGAAACTTTTCAATTTTGCTAATTTAATCCTAAAATTTTTGATAATTTGACAATGCAATAATTTTGGCTAATTTTGACCAAAAATCACCGACTTAGACAATTTTTGTGATATTTCAAAACAAAATTTGCATTTTTTTATATTTTATATTTTTTCTTCTTTTTCCTTGTCAATGATGTAATATCCTATCCCACGTCGCCTAGGGAGTGAGGTCTTTGATGATTTATATGGTCAAGCCTTCCTTAAACATGAGCCTAGGACATTACAAATGAGGTCGAGAGGTTGCAAGCCCCGGCCGATATGGGCAAGACCTTCATGGCTATGGAAAGCGAGGCAGCCCTTGCCAAGACATGGCGAGGGTCTAGACCCTTGCCAACCACCATGAAATAGAAGAAATAAATTGCCAACACCATGAAATAGAAGAGAAAGTAAAAAGATTCATAATATTAAAAAGAAAAGTTACAAAAATTGGCAACGCCAAATCCACGTCGCGATTTTGGCCAAAATTATCAAAAAACTTTAGGACTAAATTAGCTGAATTGAAAAAATTATGACTGAATCGATGTCAGGACAATATGCCTAGAATTTTTTTTTTTTTGAAATTTTCTTAGGTCGAACCCATCTTAACTTGTAGACACATGGGATTATTCCAAAAAATTAAATTTATCAGAGCCCCTGATCACGTCATGCACCCGATTGGTCACTAGCTATTGGTATTTGGACAAAATATTGTATAGACTTAGCTTATGGCTATGGGTGAAATTGTGAGCAAAACGAATTGCGATTAACAACTCGTTTTCTTTAGTGGAACTTGTTGTTGGTGTCGTAACATTTTCTTTGAAATATGAACACAGGGCGTGTGAAACTTGAAAAAGGAGGGGGAAAAAATATTACGTCACCGTAGGACCGGCCCATTCAATGGACGACACGTGGCGTGTTTGGGTCCCACATTCTCTCTCCTCATTGGATCCATCAGCCTCAGCTCTCTCTCTCTCTCTCTCTTCATGAAAGGGTTGACAATGCATTTGGTGGAAATGATGAGATTGAAGATCCATGCCTATTTTTCTATGTCGAACACCCGCATCTCTTCTTTCTTTATTCTTTAGTGCATCACCGTTTTCTTTCCTTCTCTTCTGTCTTCATTATAATAATAAAGCTGATCGGCACGCCCCAAGCGCCGGATCACAATGAACGAAGTCGCATGCACCGGATCTATCGAAGCTTCCCCTTTCTTATATTTGCCTCGTCCTGCCTTCCCTTGAACACACTTCCGCTCCTTTGCTCGCTCTTGCGCTCACTTCACTTTCTCTCTCTCATTCCGCCGAAGAAGAGAATAGAAGAGAAGAGAGAGAGATTCATAGCCATCGAGGTGGCGATGGGAGCTGAAGACAGTCCAAAGAAGCAGTCCTACTATCACCCGCCGTCTCCGAGGACGGCCGCGCTCAAGTTCAAGCTCAAGATGGCCATGCTCGTCCTCCTCACCAACCTCCTCACTCTCTGCCTTTTCTCCTCCGCGCCTCCTCCCTTCCGCCTCCCCCGCCTCTCTCTCCCCTTCGCTTGGGACAACGCCGCCTCCTCCTCCTCCTCCTCCTCCCTCGTGGCCCACCTCAACTCCACCCGCGCCCAGCTTGCCGCCACCTACTCCCGCATCGCCGACTTGCACCGCCAGCTCGCCTCCTCCAACTCCCTCGTCGAGGCTCTCCTAGTCGAGCTCGCCCGCTCCCGTGGCGGCCGACCGCACGACGACTTGTCCATTGGTCCGGCGAGCAATGGTAATCTCCCGGACGAGCTGAAGCTGGCCGTGGGACTGCACAAGCTCCCGCTCGGCCACTCTCCGAGGGTGGGGTCCGACGTGGTGCACCCGCCGGTGGGGGCCGCGTGCTTGAGGTTCAAGGAGGAGCTAGCACAGTACATGTCGTACGACGTAGGAGGGGTGTGTCCCGCGGACGACGTGTTCGCGCAGCGCCTCCTGCTGAAAGGGTGCGAGCCGCTCCCGCGGCGGAGATGCCACCCGAAATCTCCTGCCAAGTACGCGGAGCCGACCCCGTTCCCACAGTCCCTGTGGACGACGCCGCCCGATTCGAGCGTCGTGTGGGATGCGTACACGTGCAAGAGCTACAAGTGCCTCATCGACCGCAACAAGCAGCCCGGATACTTCGACTGCAAGGACTGCTTCGACCTGCAAGGTCGAGAGAAGCACCGCTGGATGTCCGACAACGGCAACCTCGACTACGGGATCGACCAGGTCCTGGCCACCAGGCCGCGAGGAACGGTGCGCATCGGGCTAGACATCGGGGGAGGGAGGGGGACCTTCGCGGCCAGGATGAGGGAACGCAACGTGACCATCGTCACGACCACGATGAACTTGGACGGCCCGTTCAACAGCTTCATCGCGTCCCGAGGGCTCATCTCGATGCACATGAGCGTGTCGCAGCGGCTGCCGTTCTTCGAGAACACGCTGGACATAGTGCACTCGATGCACGTGCTGAGCAACTGGATCCCGGACGCGATGCTGGAGTTCACGCTGTACGACGTATACCGGGTGCTGAGACCGGGCGGGCTGCTCTGGCTGGACCACTTCTTCTGCGAGGGGCCGCAGCTGAACGGGACGTACGCGCCGATGATTGGCCGGGTCGGGTTCAAGAAGGTGAGGTGGAACGCCGGAAGAAAAGTCGACCGGGGACCGCAGAAGAACGAGTGGTACTTCTCTGCACTCCTGGAGAAGCCCATGACATGACTCCATGCTCCGCACAGTCCTTTGATCAATTTGCTTCCTTCGTTTCATCTTCTTTGAGCTTAATGTCAACGGAACTTCCCAACACAGGTTCGATCATACATTCCGAGGAGTTTTAACTCTGCTGAAATTTTGCAAATCATGAGCAAAGGATTGAAAATGCCTGAATTACTCCCTGTGTTTCCATTCTGAACTCATGACTGTTGTTGTTTGGATTTGTTCCAAAGAATTCTGCACTATGTATGGCTCGTATACTGACCAGGGTTCGGATATTACAAGTTACTGCGAAAATCAAGCTATCGAATCAGATAATAAATAGAGCAAAAATAATAAATCAGACATCGTTTTACGGGGTTCGGATGGCGTGACCTATTCCACGGGAAGAGCAGCACATGATTTCGTTATGGTTCAAACGATACGACGGAGATTATAACCTTGATCAAAGTTGGACCCAATATTCGAGACATCTATTAACAAATTTCTGTCTTGCCTCGATGTCTAGTCACATCACGATCATGTCGTTGCAAACTAAAACGGGCTCCTCAATCGCCCCATGCTCGAAAGGGACAATCTCTAGTGGTCAAATTCGATTGCTTGGAACTGACAAGTGCAATCTCCAACCCCGCAACGGATCAGCTCGACTGGGAGGCACGTGCCTATCTTGATAACATCCGTGATCTGTTGATGAGCTTTTCAAAACTGGAAACCGTCCATTGTCTAAGTTGCACCGATACCTATATGCAAAATGACATGACACTCCGACACTTATTCTAAATAAATAAATAAAGAGATTTCGACACGTTGGGACACGTTGTATTATATGAAAATATCGGCAGGAGGTTTCTCCTTCTTCGTCTGTTGTTAGTATTTATGATTTTTTTTTTTTTTGCTGACTGGATTTAGTAATTTTAGGGTGGCTAGGTATATAGATTTTGGATAAATTTACATTTTGACCTCTAATTTATTGAAAATGCTTGAAATTGATTCCGTGCGTGTCGAAATGACATGTTGGGATACGAGACTCTCGGGGTTTTGGTATGTCAGGTGAGTGCTGACGACGTGTCGGTCGCGTGTCGAAGAATGTTGGAGTGTCGGACACGAGATGAGATGACATAGAGACTCTCGAAGAGTGTCGATAGTTTCTAGTCCATTGTTCAAGAGATGCAAATCGGGCTGCCCACGGGACCGCCAAACCTAAGCGAAACTTTGGGCTTCTTTTCCTCCCTCGGCCCTGTGGGCCATTGTATGCTCTGATGCTTTGTATCTGAACCCAGACTTATCTCTGACTAATTGAAGTGTGACTTTTATTCCGACCAAAGAAAAACAAAAATAGTGAATATTTCGTACAGGACATGCAACCTTGACTTGCTAAGATGTCTTAACCTCAACTAAAAGCTCAAATTTGGTCAGCACAATTGGTTTGTGGTCGAGTTTTTCAAATGCCAAAACTTGGACAAACTTTTCCAGAAGGTGGCTTCTTCGACTCAATTAGATTATCACAAATTAATTTGAGGGTATTAAGTCCAAGGCTGACCAGGGAAGAACAGATAAAAATGAAATTGTATAATTTGGGAATTCAATCTTTGATTAAAATGTAAACCCACCACCCACATTAATAATTTGGTGATTGGTTGGATATGGAAGAGGAGAGGATCCCCTAAAATAGAAAAAATTTCAAACAATGGCGTAAAGTCTTTCTTATAATTTTAAAGAATGGCCTAATGGAAAGATATTTTCGTCCTTTTTTTTTTCATTTTGTCATTTTTTTATTATTTTTTTTCTTTTTCCTCTTCCTTTTCGTCCCCCACCATCACCACGTCAGGCGACGGTTGCCCTCAACCACCCAGCCCAAGCGAGGGACCCTCGCCCGCCCAACCTAGGCCAGGCGTTCGGTGAGGGTTGCCCTTGCCGAATTTGGCAATGGGCTGTTAGGGTCGCCCTCGCCTGCCCAGTTTATGGATCCATAAAGAGAGAGGGAAAGAGAGTAAAGGGTATAATTTGGGAAATGCAAAGAGTATCGTAGCAACTGTTGCAATTTCCGGTTTTCGTCTTCGTCTTCGTCGCCTGGGCTTCAACGCTTTCCACTGGAGAGGGGCTGTAGTGAAATGGTCAAGGGTGTCGTTCCAGGTTCGTCTTTGCATTGGAGGGGAGAGGAAATAGAAAAGGAAAAAATAAAAAGAAAAAAGTAAACAAAAGAAAAAGGGAAAATTACAAAAAAAAAAAATGCAAAATAGTAAAAGACGAAAACACTCTTCGGTCAGGCCTCTTTTTTGAAACAATGAGAAAGACTTCATACCCTTATTTGAAAAATATCCACTTCAAGCCTTTATTTGTGATAACAAGGTACGTCTTTGAGTCCTTATTTAAAATTTCGCCCCTAAAATACTTTAAAAGGAAGAAAGAAATCCATGAAAAATACTTGAAAAGATATGGTTTCCAACGCACCCTATATTCCAAGTTCATGGAAAATACTTAAGGACATGAATCTCGGTGCGCTTATTGTGTTTCAACCTCTGTCACAAGCATAGAATCTTTGATATATTTATATATATTTTTCAGACGTTCGGACATGTGTTTAATTGCTGCAATAGCAATGAACACTTATATTGCCTGCCACGAAGAAAAGTAATAAAAAAAAGTCATAAATCTATTGCATTGGTATCAATTCGGTTCTAAACACTTCAATTGGACCAATTTAAATTTTTTTTACATTGATACCAATTCAATCCATTCACCAATTTTGACCGGAAACCATTGACGTAGACGCCTGTTTTTTTAGATGACACCGTCGATCTGACGTGAATTTTTTTATAATATTTAAATGATTTGCTGAATTTTATTTCTATTTTTATTCCTCTTTTTTTCCTTCCCTCTATAGTTATTACTGGTGGCCGATCGCCTATAGATAGAGGTTGGCCTTATCAGTAGAGGGGAGTGCCTGGCGAGGGTGACCTTGCCGAGGCAAGGCCAAACCTCGCCGGATCTAGCAAGGTCGACCATGATAGTATCGAAAGCCAATTGGCCACAAATTGGGGAAGAAAAATATGAGAAAAAAATAAAAAAAAAAAAAAGTTTCATGTCAACGGTTTTCAACTTAAATTCGATATGTGGACTGAATTGATATCAAGGCAAAAAGGTTTAAGAATAAATTGATTCAATTAAAAAGTTATTGATCGAATTGAAATCAATACAATATGTTTAGGACTCTTTTGATACCCTCCTTGTCATGCCATGGGATCCAGAGTTGCGCTACATGACAAGACAAAGAGTTTGGCTTGAAAGCCTAATTGCTTGCCCAAGCCCTTCAAGGCCCAATTAGCCTTAAGAGTAAAATATAGCTGAGTTTGGGCAAGCAATTCTCTTCTTGGATTTGGCCCGCCCAAGCTTAGTATAGAAAATATATAGTGGGCTTGGATAAAGATTTTTATGTTTGACCAACTCAATTAAAATGTATCTACCTATCTATATAAAGTATTATTACAAAGTCTTCTTTGAGTGTTGTTGCCTCTAAACTTGCCACTTAAGGTTATAGATTGCTAGAACGGGTCTCTCCTCATTATAAGAAAAGTTCTTAATGTTTTTTTCATAAAATAGGTGCTACCTAGATATTCATTATGTCCATACCATTAACATTCATTTAGTGATATCATAAGGCTATTACCATTAACATAGACGTTCTTGATAGACGTTTGGAGGCCCCAACAGCAACCTTTGATCTATAAGAAAAATTTCAATTCTTTTGTTTCAAACTGATTGTTATGTTAGAATTGTTTTTTTTTCCACGATCTCTAAGTTAATGTTTCTATTTTGGCAATTCGATTAGCACGTTTCGAAGGCTTTGTCATAATTACTACCGTGTTCAGAACCATGCTACTGGCCTCAATCTTCTTGGAATTGAGGGATCGAAAGATGTGCTGTTCATTTGAGTTGATAACGACCAGACTTCTTATGTCCATGTCCCTAGACAAATCCCAAGAGAAGCTCCCTAAAGCTCGGCCAACGCCCTATGTTCCAAAATCGGAACCACCTTCTATTCTTCCACAAATTCTCATGTTCAATAGGGCTGATTTTCTAGCTTTAGAGCCGTCTAATTCTAATGCTCCTTATCCAGCAGTGGAAGAATTTATAGACGTTCAGCAACGATTTAGGCATATGCCTAAAGGTGCCAAATCCAACTGAGTCGATGAGCATGGGAGACATAAGAAGATGCTAAAGCTGTTTTGAACTGGCAAACGGAGAATGCTTTGGCCCAAAATATTGCTATTAAAGCAAGTGATACTAAAGTCTCAGCTGTTCAAGTGCCCTCGTTCGTGTTGATCAGAAAGTCGACCACGTATCGAAGCACTAAACAAAAAGGTCGGAAATCTCGCACATTATGGAAGATCAACAGAAAGGGAAACGCAACAAATCAAATATCCAAAAGGAAACTATCATCCACAACAAAACTATTACCAACAAACAAAGTTCAAAAAAAAAAAAAAAAAAAAAAAAAAAAAAAAAAAAAAAAACCAATCCAAACATAATATATATGGTCTAAATCCATTAAATCCTTCAGACACCCTTTCCTGCTATTGCTGTAGATGGCTCGGCCAAACAAAATCATTCATCCAGCCAAGATGCTTCATCGACCTCTGAGATTGAACCATCTCCTTCCCTTTCTGAAATCGAAACTTCTTCATCTAACCAGAAAACTCTTGAATCTAAACCCTGCAACAAACCAGCAGTCTTAATGGCCGATCCACCAAATACGGATACGGAGTCTAACCCTTCTGAGCCAGAAGTAGTAAACCTTAGTAATTCTTCACGAACTGGTTCTACTGCTTCTAAGCAATTCTTTACTCTTGATGATATCCCTTATTCCAAGTGGTCGGAAAGGCTGCAAGAGTTCCATGCTTGGCTGAATACTCGTCATCTTTCAGTTGATAGTACTTATGACATCCTTCTAGGGCCTGTGAGCAGGTTTACTAGAAGCCTCAAAGACTGGCTGGAAAACCGTCCTTGATCAAGACTAGATGACCTTTCTGCATCAAGCAGATTTCCATCCAGTTATTAGAGCCATACACCAATACTTTATTGCTGGGCCTTGGGATCTCGTTGAACTTAAAAGAAGGGAATTCTTTGAAAGAAAATGTTGCTCACTCTGGCGTAAAGATTTGAATCGGCATTTTCAAGAGATGGTAAAACTGTTTTATTCTCTGAGGGCTAATCCAAATCCCGAGCAAGTGTTCTTATCTTCTATGCCAAAAGAACTTAGCTAGGCTGCTGAACGATCCCCTCAGAATGACAGAAATGAGTTGTTGAGGTTCCCAGCGGAGAAATTCAGCAAGAAATCATCTAGCCCTAGAAGATCCCTGTATTCGAAGAAAGGCATTCAGGAGTTATCTTAAGAAGAACAAAGATCTTGATAAAGCTTGCCATAGACCAAAGTTAAAGACCAAGTTCGAAAAGAAAGACTCCTGTGACGATGCCTCTTGTGGGGATCATTGTAAAAAGAAAAGACACTTCAATGCTTTTCCTTAAACTCAAAGGGAAAACGCAATAAGAAGTGGAAGAAGTTCTGGAGGAAGAAGCGTTTCAAACGAGATTATATGGAAAGAAGAAAGAAGTCAGATAGATGCTACATCTGTAACAAAAAACGCATTTTGCAAAAAATTGCCCAAAAGCTCTAAAAGAAAATGCTCGTATGATCTAGAAGATTGAAAAGGAAACTAGAGTTCATCTCCAGGATGATGATGTAGAATTGCTCTTCTCCCTTGAAGATGAACCCACCAAACACATAGGGTGTGCAATCCAATCCTGATCTCCCACCAGGGATCCTGGAGAAAATTCTGAATCAGAAGAAGGAATCTTTTCCTTGCTCTTTGAAAATCCCAAAGAAATCCAAAATCTATACACTGATATCTCACCTACTCCTCCGTATTTCCCTATAAACATTTACCTACGTAAATGCGCCAAATCCATTACTCTCATAGCCTTGATAGACACTGGAGCAAGTGCATCGATTCTTGACACTAAAGTCCTTCCTGGAAGATTTTGGGTCCCCTATACCCGATACTTCAACTCTTCCTCAGGAGACACTTTTGCTACCAAGGTTCGTAGCAATTCCATCATGCTCTAGTTCTTTCAGCGGTGCACCATAACCACCATTATTCTTGGCTCTAGTTCCCCAGATAAAGATATCATCATTAGTTGGGATATCTTAACCCAGATTCCAAGAATTTTTCTTAATGGACTTAGCTTCAAAAGGCCAATGTAGAGAATTTGTAGCCATCCAACGCTTCTTTGCCATCCAAATGGAAAAATTAGATCCAATAATGCAAACCCTTCTGAATGCCTGTGCAGATACTCATTCTGAGTTTACCAAGAAATGTCCAAATCCTCTGTGAAAGAATCCCAGATTCTTTATTCATCTTCCATTCAAAAGGAATGAAAACATAAATCCTCCGAGAGTTAGCCATTCAGGCATGAACTCATACCATTTGCTTTCAGCTCAAAAGGAGTGTTCTGAACTACTCCACCAAGGGTTAATTGAGCCTTCTAATTCTCAATGAGCTTGTGAAGCTCTTTACGTAAATAAATGTGCTGAGCAAAATAAAGGCAAAATGAGGCTAGTCATCAACTACCAGCCTCCCAACCAATTCTCGTTAGATGTTAAGTTTCCATTGCTCCATAGAAATTTCCTTTTTGCCAATCTATCCCAAGCAAAGGTGTACTCTAAATTTGATAATAAATCAGGATTTTGACAATTGAGAATCCATCCAGAAGATAGGTCTAGGATTTGATTTTGCATTCCAAATCAACACTTCCAAGTGGACTGTATTACCATTTGGATTGAGGACAGCTCCTTCAATATTCCAAAAGGCGGTGTGCAGAATTTGCCAACCCATTCTGGCTAATGCACAAATTTACATTGATGATAATATTCTTCTCTACATCCTTGATGAAGAATCTCATTGTAAATTGTTAGCCCAATTTGCTGAGCTAGCACGAGATCATGAAATCATGCTGCCTCACAAGAAGATGACCATAGCCCATAAGGAAATTGAGTTCTTAGGGATGCATCTCAAGGACGGAACTTATTATCCAGATCCCATATTACAAAAGAATTGCAGAAACTTCTTGATGAACATCTTAGCCATAAACAAGTTCAGCAGTTTCTTGGGATAAACTATCACACCCCCACAAGAATAGGAATGACACGGCCATCCTTTCTTTTAAAGAATGCAACCACAAAATGTAACATCAACCTGATATCAATATATATACATTCACATATATACGATAAAAAGGTCCCGCACAAAGCTTTCTATAACCTCCAAAGATACATACATACATCCATCAAAAGGAACTATCTCCAAAGCTCAACACACCTACGTATACTCGTAGCAAAAATTCTCCTACCCAAAAATCCTTCGATTAACGATATTCTCACGCCCTATTGGCAACTCGCCGAACCCAAAAAAAGAAGATGAAAGGAATGAGTTAACACGCTCGTGAGTAATACATTTCTTCTAAGCGGATCGAACAACCACTATGCACATTTAATATTCAAAATATAAGGTATTTAGATTAAGATCGAAACATATCAAACATTTATGATGAGAACACGTTATATATTATCTTAACATAATATATTCATAGCAAAAGTATCCATATCGATGATAAAATCAAAACATACATCAATGGTCTATCCATTGACTAATCTCATCAAATCATATGTCAATGGTCTATCCATTAGCTAATCTCATGCTCAAGATTCTAACCATGGTCACGTATAACGCTGACAAAAGGCGGCCAAGATTCCCCTCAAGGCTCCACCTACAATGCCGGTGGCTCGGCCCACAAGGATATCCTAAATAATATGTGCATATTCACAAACCCCTCAACCGGGTTCACCTAGCTTGAGCATCACAAAAGCAAACAACAACATCCTCCTTATAACTATAATGTAGCAATCAACTCAAAACCAACAACATATTAATAACGAATCATATCAAACGGATAAAAACAACAGAAATGTTCGATCCTGTTTTTATGCAATAAAATGTCATTTTCTCAATTCATAACACATATAGTACTATCTCTTTCCAATATGCACTTTGAAAACACAAAGAAGAAATAGTATCACCACCGACAACGCCGAAGCAAACTCTAAAGCCTACCCGGATCGACACGTTCAAACCCTATCAAATATATGAAAAATGATATCAAAACGAGTACTACGCTACCCTATAGCATAACTCGAATGAAAAAGGCCTATTTGTCACTAAGGCGACACCCACGCATCAACAAAACAATCGCCTATAGCGGACACGCATGTTGTCCGCTACGCGCAACTTGCGCGACAAATTTAAACGATTGAAACTCCTTCACTCGAGTTCCGATTTAAACAAACTTGTAGTCTAAAGAAAGATCTTTTAATGTACTACAAAATCCCCAACATGGCTGGACTAGAGTCTATTCGAAAATTGGCAAGAACGGGCGCAACAAGTTCCGGTCGCAATCGTTCATCACGCACGCCGAAATCTCTCGGGCCATATCTTCCTCCACCAACTCCGTTTCAAGCCATCTTACCGTCCACGCGGCTTATTCGACATAATACAAAAGTCTCAACATAGCCAACCTCATCCGATAACCGGAAACTAACGAAATCGCCTCGAAGTTCACCGTTCGCGCTGCATCAAGCGCACCAAAAAAAAATCTTGTTCGGGCAAACCGTAGTGTCAAATTAAGATCCGTCGAATCCTACGGGTCCATAACATCCTAAAGTTTCTTTTTCAAGCAAAAACGCAGCCAATTCCCCATGAAATCAGACACAGCAGCTCAGTTTCCCAAAAATTCGAATTTTGCCATAAATCCGAAAAATCACTTCAATAAGAGGGACGAGAGGTGCGAGCCCTTACCTAACGCTGCGACACGTAGTAAAATGAGCTTGACGTGGCGTCCGTGGCGGGTGGCGCACACGCGCCTCCTTTCTTTTATTTTTTCCTCTCTCTCCCTTCTCCTTCCTTTTCCTTTTCCTTCTTCTTCTTCTCTCCTTTCTGTGCATGAGCTTGGAGTAAAAGACTCAAGAAAGCCTTTTTATTTTATTTATTTTAAAGGTGGGTCCCACCACCTTGTTGACCTAATCAAAATAAGGGCCATATATTACATAAACTATCTTTGGGACTTTGTGCCATAGATTACGAAGCTCTTGAGTCCATTACAGCATATGCTCAAGAAAGATGCTCCTCCTTGAGATCTAGTTCAAATTAAGGTTGTTGGGAGATTAAAAGCGATTCTCCAGCATTTACTACTATTATAGATCCCCTCCACGGGAAAGAGAATATAGCAAACAGATGCTAGTGATGAATTATGGGCTACAGTATTATTAGAGAATGTTGATTGAAAACGCAAAATCTCTGGACACAAAAGTGGAAGATTTATACCAGGGGAAGTACATTGCCATTCAACTTTCAAGGAGATTTTGGCAGTAAAGTATGGAATCAAAAATTTGAATTCCATTTTATTGGCCATCATTTTCTAGTAGAAATGGATATGTCTTCCTTTTTCCCACGTGCTAAAGTTTAAGCGAAGCAAGCTCCGCATCCCCAACTTTTGAGATGGGCGGAGTGGTTTTCAAAGTACTCCTTTGAAACAAAATAAATAGCATGAAAGCATAATGTTCTTGCAGATTTTATCTCCATGCCAAAAATTGCTAGTGCTTCCATCACGTGTACATGAAAATATCAGCATTGTGTTTCTTCTTCTTCTTTTTATTCCGTTAGGAATTCACGATTAAGTATGTTTTTTTTCACTAATTGGGTATATTAATTTTAAGATGGTTGGGTTTATGAATTAAGTATATATATTTTTTATAAATCCACATTTTAACCCATAACTTATTGAAAATGTTTAAAATTGACCCGCGTGCATGTTGGACTTGCGTGTCGCTAGCGTGTATGGAGCGTTAACCACGTATCGGTCGCATGTCGGGGAGTTTCGAAGTGTCAAACACGATACGGAAGCTCCCGGAGATTGTCAGTGCTACATAGGTGACAAGAGCAAGGAAGAAATCTCAATTCTTTTCTTTGTTTAAAATATCGTCAATTTTGTACAACAATATAGAAGGGTACTGTTCTTCGTCCCTTTTTTTTTTTTGTGTGTGTTTGTGAACTTGACTAAAGCACTGCTGACTGCTTTGCATTCATACATTTGCACCTTCGCAAGTCGTTGCTACCAAAGAGTTGGGTACAAATGCACAATATGGGAAAGTTTGGCTTCTCGTAATGTCTTCTTTAATCGCGCTCCGGAGGACAGATACGTGGAGTTAAGACTTTTGCAGAGTAAGGCCAAAGGACGGTTGCAATAGAATACACAAAGAAGTTCTCAATTCCCTTGGACTATTGGAGAAGAAGCAACCAACTCGTGGAGATCGAGTGCGAATTGGGTTTGGACTTTTCTGTGAATGGGTTGGCATCCTTTGGCAGGACGGATTTGACGGGTCAATATCTGTTTGCACTTCTCGAGACACGTTTTTTTTCCCCCTTTCTTTTATAGTTAAACTCCAAGTCAAAGTTTGTCACTTTGGGCATTAGAGTTAAAAAGATGTTTGGTGACTCGAAGTTGTTCCCTCTCGTTCACTTATTACTTAGAAAAAAGTGCAATTAGTCATATAATTTATCGGAAAACATAATCGAGTTTTAAAATTTTTGAAAATTATAATCGAGTCCTAAAACTTTGAAAAGACCCGATCGAGTCCTACAAATTATCACGAAAGTGCAATCTAGTCCTAAAACTTTCAAAAAGTGCAATCAACGAAATGACTTAATTTCGCTAATTTGAGAACTTTTAAGACTTGATTGTATTTTTTAAGAGATTTAAGACTCAATTACACATTCATGACAAGTTCTAGAACTTAACTGCACTTTTGGATGATTTTAGGACTCAATTACACTTTGAAGGCAAGTTTTGGGGCTTATAGCGCACTCATCTTTATTACTTATGAGACTACCGATACTGACTATAGGGTGAACATTCGGTGTGTTAATAAATTGTTGTCATTCACTTGACAATTTTCGTTTGATTCGAAGTTGGAAATGTAGACTGTCTTGAAAATTTTCGAGAGAATTACTAAAAAAAAAAAATCTTAAACTTATTGCAATTTTGTCGATTCAATCATAAATCTTTTTTTTGTTGATCCAATCATAAACCTTTTGCAATTATGCTAATTCACTAATCCGACCAATTTTTGCCAACTAGGACTGACGGGACACCCGCGGCGACATAATATTTTAATATTTTTTAAAAAAATTTGCATTTTCTTTTTTTTCCTTTTTCCTTCCATCTTCTTCCTCTAGCCGGTCGCCGCCGATTGGCTAGAGATGACGGCCGGCCGTGAGGGCGACCTCCCGGCCATGGTGAGGCCGAGCCTCACCATCCTCGCCGCCACTAGGTGAGGCTCGTCTCGCCCGGGTTACAAAAGGCCGAGCCTTGTCGGCCTAGATCTGGACTAAACAAGTGTAACCGTAAAAAATTTAGAACCGAATTGATAAAAAAAAATGATTAAAGACTGCATTGGCATAAAAGTAGTAGGTTTAGGACTTTTTTTGCAATTTTCTCGAAAATTTCCCATCAATACAAGGTAGGAGGACAAGAATTGGGACGAGGAGACGAAGCAAGGACACCAAACCCCAAGCAGCAAAAGTGAAATTTACCCTAACCTTTAGAAAAAGATAATGATACCGTCCAGTATGAAACCACACCACAAGGAATTGCGAGGAGTCCTATGTAAAGCTCCCCGGTTAGAAGAAACTTTCATATTTGGAGTCCTCTTTGCGTAGGCGGAAGAACAGAAATGAAGGGCCAGTGCATGTTGTCGTTGTTTGGAGACCAAGGTAATGAACCTGCTCCCTGCTCCCTGATATGGCGGATCGCATCTGCTATGCCAAGTTCAATTCCTTGAACCGCATTCCACCCTCCCTTTTTCCACACTCCTTTATAGTTTATACCCTTTTCCTTTGCTCCTCCTGACCCAACTCTCCTCCACTCTGTCTTGCCAGGAGAAGCCAAAGCGGCCTTCATCGACAGGCGAGATTCCCGAGACATGGCGAGCGACGAAGACTACGCCAAGAAGCAGGCGAGCCAGAACCGGCAGTCCAGGAAGTTCACGGTGTTCATCGCGGCCCTCATAATCGTCGTCAACCTCCTAGCCGTCTACATCTTCACCAGCGGGCCGTCTCGGCTGGACCTCAACCAGATATCCAGCTACACCCAGCACCTCTCTCTGCCTCTCCCCTGCGACACCGCCCCTCTTATCAGCGACCTCAACTTCACTCGCGCCCAGCTCTACTCCACTCACTCCCGCATTGCTGAGCTCCACCGGCACCTCAACTCCGCCAACGCCCTCATCGAATCCCTGCTCACCCAGCTCACCCGCCTCAATGAGCAACAGCAGTCGTCCAACAGCCCCAACTACCGCACCGACCTCTTCAGCGCCACCAATTTGCCGGAGGAGCTGAGGCTGGCCATCGGCCCCCACAAGCTCCCGCTCGGCCACTCCCCTAGGGTCGGCTCTGATGTGGTGCTCCCGCCTGTAGGGGCCGCCTGCCTCATGTTCAGGGAGGAGCTGGCCCAGTACATGTCGTACCAGGTCGGAGCCGAGTGCCCCGTCGACGACACCCTGTCCCAGATGCTCATGGTCAAGGGATGCGAGCCTCTCCCCAGGAGGAGATGCCACCCGAAAACTCCCGCCAGTTATGTGGAGCCAATCCCGTTTCCGCAGTCCCTTTGGACAATCCCGCCCGACAACAGCATTGCGTGGGACGCGTACCAGTGCAAGAGCTACCAGTGCCTCATCGACCGGAGGGACAAGCCTGGGATCTTCGACTGCAAGGACTGTTTCCACCTGGAGGGAAGAGAGAAGCACCGTTGGACATTCGACAACGGCAATATCGACTTTGGGATCGATCAGGTCCTGGCCACCAGGCCTCCGGGCACCATTCGGATCGGCCTAGACATTGGTGGAGGGAGTGGGACATTCGCGGCCAGGATGAGGGAACGGAACGTGACCATCGTCACAACCACGATGAATTACGACGGCCCCTTCAACAACTTCATCGCGTCCAGGGGTCTGATCTCGATGCACATGACCGTCGCGCAGAGGCTGCCCTTCTTTGAGAACACGCTGGACATAGTGCACTCGATGCACGTCCTGAGCAACTGGATCCCGGACAGGATGCTGGAGTTCACTCTGTACGACATATACAGGGTGCTGAGGCCAGGCGGGCTGCTCTGGCTCGACCACTTCTTCTGCCTGGGGCCGCAGCTGAACGGGACGTACGTGCCAATGATCGACCAGGTCGGGTTCAAGAAGGTGAGGTGGAACGTCGGGAGGAAGCTTGATCGCGGAGGGAACGAGTGGTACTTCTCTGCCCTCCTGGAAAAGCCCACGAGTTAGATCAGCTGATCCACCCACACCGCTCAAAACGGAGCAACCGAATCTTCTCTCTCTTTTCCTTTCCATAGTTTCAGATTGATTTCTTGTTTATGTTTACAATAATATCATGCCAGAAGCACTTTGCGTTTATGTCCCCAAGTTAAACAAGATTAATAGGACCAATTACGTGTAATGGAGAAACAAGAATGTAGCTCAGAGTTTGATTACATTTCTAGTTACTTGGTGTAGCATCATATCTGTTATTATTGCAGAAATAACCAAAAAATTTTGCGTTATGCTCTTACACAAATGAAATGACGGAATGTGTCAGGCGACTGAGTTCATTGACGTAGTTCCGAGGAGTTTCTCCACTACAGTTCTCTCGCTGTTGGTGTCCGAAGTTCTAAACTAGTCGAAACAGAGTGTTTGTCAAGAAAAAGAGAGAGAAACTAAAAACAGAGTACGATGGGAATGCAGAGCTAGATCTGCAGAGAGTCTGATGCCACAAAAGAAAGAGAAAAGGAGAGATCCTTTACATGACTTGGTACTGTATGCATCAGAAGTCAAAACTCCTTATTCTACTTGAATAAGAAAGTTTTTTTGTTCACAGGTGCCCCAGTCACGCAGGGTCAAATTAAAGTGGACGTAAACTTAAGCAATCTCCCCGGTCTAGGAAGGACAAGATCTCAGTTCGAGTCAACTCTCCCAAACCTCGCATCGTTTCATTATGACAGACAAACAACACTGTTACGATTAGATCGGTTCAATCACATGTCAAGAAATTGGAAAATTCTCCCGTCCACCGCACCAAATGACAAATGATCCAATATGTTTCCTGTACTGTGATTGATCACATGATCACAATGACTCAACAAACAAGTCTATACAGTATCTTCTCCGAGAGAAGACAAGACCGGGTGTACGAGTGGAAGATAAATGATCAGCTCCTTTAGAATTCTACTGACACAAAGAGGCCAGCAATTTTACATACTTAAAACTCTCACTGGATACAAACATCACAGGACCTGAACATCTGGAAAGAGAGAGTCATGAATACTTATGCAAGTTTGATTTTCTTAATGGACACTGAAGCTGATCATGACTGTGATTCTGCCTACTGGGGTTCGATCCTTGAAGGCGGGAAGCCCCCACTGTACTCTAAGAAGTCCTCGTTGCTGTATGGATGTCTGAAAGTCCCCTTACTCGCCTCCTCATAACTGGCCGAACCGGTCGCCGATTCGGCCTTTGGGTTCAAACCCGCGAAAACCATGATGTTCTCGATTTCCTTCACCACCTCTCCCATGGTTGGCCTGTCTGCGCCGGAGTCGTCCACACATCTCATTGCTAACTCCACGAACCTCTCAAGACCCTTCAAAGACGTGCCCAAACCGATGGCAGGGTCAAGAATCCCCTGCAGATTGTACAAGTCTTTATCCTTATCCATGACCACCCTCACTTCTCTCACAATGTATTTGCCCCGCTCTATTGGCCTTCTGGCAGTAAGGAGTTCCAGCATCACTACTCCGAAGCTATAGACGTCGCTCTTCTCGGTCAGCTGTTGCGTCATGTAGTACTCAGGATCCAAGTAGCCCTTCAAAAGAATATAGCATGATCAGTTTGTAAAACTCAGCACGAAAGCTAGGCAAACAATAATGACCAACCCCACAACCCTTTTTTCATTAACTTAGGTAAATAATTTTCTGTTGTTCTGAGACAAAGTAGCATCCTCTCTCATATGACTAAATCGCGATAATCATCCAAACTGAAAAGAACAACTATCTTATGTTGTTTTCTCTGAAGAAGACTCCTGACAAAAACCTGTAAAGTGCACTTCTTCTCCAGGCAATTACTAGGTTCTGAAAACATGGGCTGTTCTAGGAATCAGGAAACACGTTCATAATTTCCATGTTGCCGAGAAAAGTTCTGACTCTCTCACGTCAGACTAAAGCTCATTACTGACCATTGTTCCTTTGACTTGAGTGGTGACATGACCCCTTTCGCCCTCTCCCATGAGCTTGGAGAGACCAAAATCAGCAACTTTCGCATTCAAGTGATCATCCAATAGGATGTTGGTTGACTTTATGTCCCTATGTATGATTGGAGGATCAGCAAGCTCATGAAGATAAGCCAGACCTCGTGCTGCACCAATGGCTACTTTGAGTCTTTTTGCCCAATCCAACCTGATTCCTGACTTTCCTGCAAGTCGAAACTTGTAGTTGTGAACATAGACGATATGAGCAAGGAATTTTTCCTTAAAAAACCTACATTCCCCATGAATGCTTTCTCAACATAAGAACTTGAGAGGAGGTACCTGAGAGACTCTCTTTGAGGGTACCATTTGGAAGGAACTCGTACACTAGCAATTGTTCACCTTGCTCAAAACAAAAACCAACAAGGCTGACAAGATTCTTGTGATGGACTCTTGATAGGAGCTCAATTTCATTTTTGAACTCGACCCCACCCTGCATAGATCCCAGCTGTGCTCGTTTTATGGCGACTAGAGTTCCAGTGGGAAGAGAACCCCTGTAGACCTGCCACAGCAACAACGAAAGGTATAACTCAGCCATTTTTCAGGGCAGCTGATGATTTCGAAGACAAATAAATAAATTTCACAATGCTGGTGCAGTATCGATGCAATTCTCAGATTAAAGAGACATAAACAGAAAATTAAGACAAGACAAAATTTTAGATTCATTTACTGTTCAGGAATTTAATGGAAACATTCATATAAGAAAAGCGGTAGAAAAATTTAAAGCCAAGTGAAAATATAAAATTCTCCTGGAAAGAGAAGAAAACTAAGTAGAAACTAATGTGTAGCAACATGTACGGCTTTTCCAATCTCTCAGAATTACCTTTTCTCTGTATGAGCAAACTCACATCTGGTTTTGTCAAGTCTAAGAAGCCCTTACTTGTTCATTTGAAATTCTAGCAGGAGATTGCAAACTCAGTAACTGTCATGCAGTGAGCATACGCTTCAAACAAGGTGGCGAATAAATGGAACTTATACAGAAGTTTTTTCTTGTTAACATGAGGATTGCGACAAAAGGATCTGGAGTATAGGAGCAAGAGTATGCTAATTGAGGTTTCTCTTAACAGAACTGAGGGTCAAGAGAGTAAACCTTTCCATATCCACCAGATCCAATTTCACTGGCTTCTGAGAAGCTGTTGGTGTATTTCTTAAGATCCTCAAGAGAAAACCATCTCGCTCCTTTGAGTTGGGGGATGCTGCCGCTGCTCTTATTTGGGTCCCAGTTTACTGCATTTCCATAGATAACAACAAATATTGACTGAGACTTACTTTCAGAATCAGAGACAAGCTTAGTGGAAAGACTGCAGTGAATCTGCCCATACCAAAAGGGTTGCTTTGCTCTGTAACCTTTTCTGCTCTTTTCTTTTGGCGAAAAGCATAAATCCCTACAAGAGCCAATAGCAAGAGGAGAACAAAACCACCAGCTGCTGCACCAACGATGACTCCGATGTTTGAGGATTTTTTGGATGTGGTTGGTACTTGTACTTCTGTGAGTGAGAAAGAGGGAGAGAGATTGTTGTTAGTATAATGAAGAAATAAAGATAATCTAGATAGACGAAGCAGTGGAATGTGTGTGTTAAATAATAGGAGATATTACCAGCAAAGTATGTGTACTGATCGGCGATGAAATAGAAAGGCCCGAATAATTTTGAAGGCTTGTAAGTCTGATTACTGAGCACAAAGCCAATACTGCTTATGCTAGTGCGATTGAAACTGACCCCCTCAGGTGGGAAGACCGAGAGATTCAGTTTAAAGTAATCAGATGAATCCTTCCGTGGATCACTCAGTGAGATGGAATCTACCGGTAGTTGATAGGACTGAAAAGAGATCATCATAGAGCTTGCAAGTTTTTCAAAAAAAGTCGAGTTTCCTAAACCTGAGAAAGAAGGAGCTCTGAAGAATAAAGTTCCTGTGTAAGGAGAGCTGCATTTACAGCTGGGGCTGGAAGTCTGATTTGAATTGCAAACGGCTGGAATGCAATTATTAGGCGGTGTCGAGTATGAGGAGCTGTTGGATTGTGGAATGGTACAGTAACTTTGCCCAGCTGCTCCTGTTTCTTGACAAACCGGGTTACCGATAAGTCTGCAGAAATGCGATTACATTGGCACAACATTAGCAAAAAAACTGTGAAAAAAGCATTCTCCAGTCATCTTGTGGATAAGTGAGTGAAACAGCCAAAGAGCTTCATATGACTTACATCACCTCGACACTGTAACCTCCAGAACTCTGCTTGAAGTTATCAATAAAATTGACCTGTAAATCAATGAGTTGCAATTGATTGCTATGGCTGGTGCCTATATCCAAGGTTCCATTCAGCTGGTTGTTTCTTAAGACCCTGACATTACAGGAAAATTCACATGTTCAGCCATCATCCCTATGTCCAAGTTGAAACGCACCAAGAAGTCAATTGAATGAACCAGGTCGGGTTTTGAAGAAGTAGTCGTCCATTACATTGAGGTAAATATTGAGATCAAGATGGTACTTACACACTTTGTAAACTGAAAATGCTGAAAAGGATGACAGGTAGCACTCCTCGAACTTGTGTGTGTTCCAGCATTCTGAAATTGATGAAAGGTATAATATATTATTTACTTAAGACATAATAACCCGAAAACAATGAAATGTCATGTTTCATTTCGAGGGGGCGGTGGGGGAGTTGAAGTGAATTGATGGAGGCAAAAGACAGATTGGGAAACGTACAATGTTGTCAAAGACTGTAATGTTGGAATCCATGGAGGGAAATCTGTCGCGTCAAAACTGTTGTTGCTTAAGTCCCTGCAAATCCACCATTGTCAGTTTAAGTCCGTGTTTTACATAGCCATAGTGGGACAATAAGCAACGGCCAATTCAAAATTACAAAAAAGAGTCTATGATTTCATTTTACATTTGACCATGTGCTCTGAGTCCCTTAGAGAACTCATAAATGATAAGCAATTACACCATGTGATTAGCTAATAGTTAAGACGATTATTACTTACAGGTAGTTGAGGGCATCCATGCCAGCAAGGTTGGGCAACGGACCAGTGAGCCTATTGTTGGAAAGAAGACTAAAAAGTACACCAGTAAATTTTGGAGATCGATAACAGTGAATGCACTAGAAAACAGTGAAATGAACCAACCAGAATAACGTTTTGCTTACAGTTCTTGAACAGATGTAAGATTGTTGAGATTTCCAGGGACTGCACCACTTAAAGAGTTCCTATCAAAGCGTCTGTGACCATTGAAATAGGTTAAACACAGACCTGAAGTGCAATGAGCACAAGGGAAGTAATCCTCATGAGGATTGGGTAGAACCATGAGTACTCACACAACTTCCAAACTCTGCACCAGTCCAAGAGTGGAAGGCATGCTACCTGTGAGCTGATTGTTGTCAAAAAAGCCTGCCCAGTTAAAGAAGTTTGTGAGGATTTCTCTCTTACAATAAAGGATAAGCAGGCAATTACCTTCTCCACTTTCCACTGCCTCTCTCCTAGAAAGATGCTTTAAGTGACAAGAGAGGATAACAAAGATGTGCAGTGGAGAGAGAGAGAGAGAGAGAGAGGATCTAACTTTCTTTAGATAAGGCTTGAGAAGCCTCAAGGAAACAATGTCTAGACCAGATGCATTGCCCTAGTGGATTCTCAGAACTTACACATGTATGAGATGCATCTCAGAACTGAATAGTTGGGAAGGAATTGTGCCATTGAGTTGGTTCTGTCCAAAATGACTGTGCATGAAGGCAGAATATTAGTCAGATAACACAACAAAGACGAATCAGTTCACAGATACAGCTATATGACAAGCTAGAAGACATGCACATACAAGTGCTTCGTGTGAAGTAGCATATCAAGGCCAGGATTGCTTCCATTCGATACTGGAATAGATCCAGTTAGCTGATTGTCAGCTAGATCCAGCCAGTAAAGCTTAGCAAGGTTACCGATGGTAGCTGGAATCAGCCCACTGAATTTATTCGAATTTAGAGATCTGCAATATATTGGAAGAACGATTCAGATACTTGCGATGACCAGGAGAATAATGTATGATTGAATTGAGCAAGACATGTTCTAGCTTGTCCAAAAACTGATCATGTACATGTAAGGTCCAAATCAGGTGTATAGGGTGGAGTACTTACAAAAACACCAGGTTCTGTAGAGATCCAATGGAATCTGGTATTTGGCCAGAAAATCTGCAACCAACCAGGATTCTTGCATTTTGAGATGAAAAGGAAGGTTGGTCATTTTCGATTTGGACAGCCAGGGATCACGGAACATACTAGATAAGCTGATGATATATAGCTTACAAGTTCGTGAGCTTCATCAAGTTTCCAATTTGTACAGGAAGAGATCCAGTCAGACCCTTGTTGTAAGATAGGTCCCTTCATGAAAAGGCTTGTTATACTCAGCAACGAATCAAAGAAGGCCAATTCAAGCAGCTTAAACAGATAAAAACACCAAATCATAGACATGAATCCCGCTACTTGCACAACATTGACAGCTCCACATGCAAAGTAGGACACGTGGGAGAGAAGAAAGCACAAGAATCTTGATAAGAGGACTACATACATGACACCAGCAAAATAAAAACTTGAGCCCTTTTTCCCAATAATTGCCTTTAATTATGCTTACTACATCCAATTTTAGAGAGAAATTCGTGTAATAGATTACTAAATTATCTTTTGGTAGAAAAAGACTACAAAAGTGGTAATTAAGTCCTCGCTCTGAACATAAACTGGGAAGTGCCAGAAACAGTGAGCTTACAGAATTCGTAAGTCAGATAGCTGTCCAATGTCTCCCGAAAGCGAACCTGTCAAACCCATGCTCGACAACGTTCTGAAATCAATAGAGTCCAATCAATAGCAGATATAGATAGAATTATTAAAGGCGGACTGTCAAACATAAAGTCAAAAGGGATTCTCTAGAACTTACATGGAAGTAATGCGAGAATTGGTGCAGCCGATCCCATCCCAAGAATTGCCACAAGGATCAGCCCCCACCCAGTTGGGTGGTGGATTTTGCCAAGCACTCATGAGCCCTGTAATCGAACCAACTGCATTGAAATATAACCAATTGTATAATGAGAACTTATAGATATATGTGTGTGCATCAAATAGCAATTATCCGACATCTCCTGTATGAATCTGAGGATCCCAAAAGTCTCGAGAGCAAGTTGCTACAGAATTGTCATTCATCTATTATCCAGGAGTGCGCAAGCAGGAAAACGAAAAATTGGAAGGATGGATGCATTATCTGACAGTAGCTGCTCTAAAAATGTCCAGAATTTTGGTTTCTTGAATAGCAACCAACAGCATGATCTTTGTATTAGACGGGTGTCTTTGTAACTGAGGACTCCCTTATCTAATGAAAGTAGCATGATCTTTGTACCAAAACAATGATCTTTGTACCAAAACAAAATCCGTGTAGAATGACCTGAATGTAAGATAATGACTTCCAAGTCCAGAACATGCTATCCACTGTAAACACTACGAAGAGTACATTTCCTCATTTCAACGAATTGCAAAATTTGATATCTCAAGTCCTCACTTATCTTATTAAACTCAGGCAAAGTGGCAGGCAATAAAGCCTCCTTGAATCAAAGAGGCAGGCAAAAGGGTGTGAAAACAGATTTAGATCACCTCAAAAATGACATTAGCATCATCGAAAGGAATACAGGAAACATCGATATCTCAAGAAAGTTGAGTGCACTAGGGTTCTTATATTGGTTGTGGACAAATAGTCAACTCTGATTCCTGTAAACGTTGTGACATCCTCTGACTAGGAGGAACCTTAGTTCATCTAAGTGGGAAATGGCTCGACAATATGCAAAAAGTCCAGGCGAGCGGGGTCGTGCAATTCGCAAAATCACCTCTATGAAATGACACATTTTGGGAAATAAACGTCAAGAAAGTAGTTGAACCGAGCTTACAATCATACGGATTTGTAGCCGCATCAGCAATGGAATCTCCAAGGAGAATAACTAGCAGAACCGCCAGAACTCGCACACCCATGACTCAATCTCAAAACTCGAAGAATTCAAAGTTGTTCTTTCAGCTTCAGCAGTTGCATCACATCGAATTCTTCATCAAGAGACGCTCCAACTGGGCTGACATGATGGCAGAACGAAAAGGGCTGATTGCCAACTCCCAGCATACCCTTCTTTCCAAGCAGCCTTCTCTCTCTCTCTCTCTCCCTTATCTTGTCAGGGAAACATGAAGTATCATCCACGAAAGCTTCGGATTGGAGTCTGGTCGATCCAGTTGACAAGCAATGTGAACATCAGCACACCAGAACCACATTCATCTGCATTTGTTTTCTCCAAGTGCTGCATCTATTATAATGTGGGCGGGGGTGGGGTTGAGTTTACTCAGTCAATAGACTCAATACCAAGTCACAAAGTTCAATGAAACAAGAAAAGAGAGAGATGAGCACCGAAACATGGGTTGAAGATGAAGGAGAAAATGTAGAAAACGACAAGTTGACGAATGAATTACCCAGTACGCGCAGACGCTGGTGGCCTCCACTCCATCTCCATGACAAAAGGTTTAGTCACGTAGTAGCAGAGTCAGCAACCCCCTGGTCGTTTTCGAGGAATCATTCAACGGAGTAGGGCCAGAACTAAAATATGGGATGCCTACGTTGCTTGAGACATGCAAAGAACAAGGATGTAATAAAGACAGGATGGGACAGGAGGAAGATCAAGTTGACAAGTTTTGCTCCCACCAACTGCAATCGCAGTCAAGTCACTATAAAATTTAAAGTAATGCCTTCGTTTAGGAGCGGCCCTCATTTCCAAGCATAATGTACAATGCAATGTGATTAGCAGAACTTTATAGTTGTTAGTTATGAATTCAATGGGAATATATTGAATGCAAATTGCGACTTTAAATCCTGTTTTTGATATTGATGAGATTGAATTTGGTGGCTTTTGGGCATTTTCGCACCCTAGACGATTCTACTCCTATTGGAAAAAAATAAAAATAAACGGATTCTATTTTATGCCGGTATATTTCTATCATAATCCACAAGTATCAAAAGATTTGGTAAAAAGAGTTTAGGATGTCTGATTTATACATAACTTATTGGTAACTTAACGAAACTTCTCTGACGTTGCCAACACTTTTTAGGGTTTAAAAGTTCTGGATTTTCTTGTTTTTACTAAACTTTTTATGTGTCTTTCTCGCCAACCTCTTAAATTTATCACATGAGCAACTTATCAACCTTTTTTTTCAATCTAATTACCACATTAGATTTGGGCTATTAGGTCTCGTTGGAGTTAACTTCCTTTTATTTAATTTGTCAATTTTTGTAATCATTTAACAACTTTTGCCTCTTACAAACTTCTTAAATTTATCAACTCTCATATGAATTTATAATTTTTATTGGAGTTACTTGCCAATTTGTTAATTGCCAACTAGTTTTGGTTAACAAATCTTCTTGAGTTACATTAGCAACTTTTTCTTCTTTTAAACTTCTTAAATTTATCAACTTTTATATGAATGTATTTTTATTGACTTACTTGCAACAAGTTTGGTTAACAAATCTTTGACTCAACTCTTTTCACTTTTAAATTATCAACCTATATTAGAGTAACTACCAACTTTTATTCTATTAAGTCTATCAATAAAAGTTTATTGATTTAGGTACCAATTTTTGTCGATTTAATTGTACAATGGTAACTTTTGTTACCTCTGATTGAAAAAAAAAAAAAACCTTCTCTTATATTTTGGAAAATTGTATTTTATTTGAGTTGCGTGTAACTAACATTTACTTGTTCTCACCAGCCCCTCGCAAAAGGCGAGGTTCGAAGTCAGGGGTAAGGTTATTTTTTGGTCGGGGTGGGGGGTTGGTACGTTGTTTCTTTTTGCTCCCCTTCCTCCCCCCCGCCGGGGGGGGTCCCCTCTCACAAAAAAAAAAAAAAAAAAAACATTTACTTGTTCTCTTTTTTTTTTGTCAACTTTCTATAAATTACCACTATTATTGATTTCACTACCAACTCTTTTTTGAATTATAAATCTTAATTAAAGTGATTATCAATTTTTCAAGTACCAACTAATAGTGTGTTACCAACTCCTGCTTGAATTGGTTATATTGGGAGTTTTTTAATATAGCTACTTCTCTGATCTTCAACACACTGAAGCTTCTTTCATCATTTACCAGCTTTTATTTACCTTTCTTACCAATAACTTTAATTTACCCACTATATATATAATTTCTCAGCCTTTATTTGCGTGACTTACTTTTCTTAAATGGTTAACTAGCTTTGGGTTATCAATTGAGTTGCTTACCATTTATTAGTTACTCTTATTATATTTGTCAACTTTTCTATCGAGTTATCCCTTTTATTTGTCCTACTAACCAACTTTTTTACTAACTCATTTAAAAAATTATCAATTTTAATTAAAGTGATTACCAAATTTTCTTTGATTAAGTTACCAACTAGTTTTACGTTATCAACTATTATATGAGCTATTTATCAATGTTTATTTGGGTTTTTTGTTTCTAAATCACCAACTTTTCTTATATCTAACCACAACAAAAATTCTTCAATCACGGAAAATTACCACAAAAGTCCTAAATCTATTACAATTATGCTAATTTAGTCCTTAATTTTTTTTGTCAATTTAATCATAAACCTTTTGACATTGTATAGATTTAGTCTATTTGGTGGCAAGTCGACGTGACAAATTTTCAAAGATATTTTAATACTTTTTGAATTTTTAATTATTTTTTATCTTTTTTATTTTCTTTTTGAAGAGCCATTGGACGAGGGCCTACGCAAGCCTTGGCCATCCACTGGGCAAGGGCTCGTGACCCTTGCCTGTAACTAGCAAGGACTCATAGGCCCTCGACCAATGGTCGCAAGAGGCCGCCGGCCCAAACCCAAAAAAAAACAAAAAATAAGATAGAAAAATTATTAAAAATTTTGAAAAATATTAAAATTATTAAAAATTTATCACGTCGGTCTTTCTGATCAAATGGATTGAATTCGCCCAATTGCAATAGGTTTAGAAATTTTTTTGTAAGCTTCCCTCTTCCGTCGTTTACCACTTTTATTTTGCGTTTATAAGCAAAGCCTTCTACTTGATAACTATAATGTAAAACAACCAATTTTTTCGTGTAACTTACTAACTTTTCAACAATAATGTGGCCACATTTACTTACAACTGTTTATGTCATTTTAAATTCCCAGTTTTATTTGCTTTACTTATCAATCCTTTCATACAATTAAATAACTATATATATTTTTTTTTTGCATTACTAGCTCTTATTTGAGTTAGTGAACGGTGTTTATTTGGTTTTCTTGAATTACCAACTTCTCTTTTTCTAAAACAAAAGTACTTATCTTATTACTTAGCATCTTTTATTTTACATTCTTGCTAACACCATAAATCTACCAATTAATTATATGAAATTATCAACCTCTATTTGGAACTTACCAAATTTATTCCTTATTAATTACCCCAATAGAAAAAATTTTTAAATTACTAAAAGAAATCAAATAAACTTAAGTAACTAACTCAAATAAGAATTGATAATCCCGATTTCGTTGATAATATAACCGGAGGAAAAAAGTTAATAAAGCACTTAGTTTCCATCAAAATTGGTAAATTGAAGGCATAGTTAAGATAGGTAATAAATTTGGGAGTATCTCAAACAAGATAAGAAAAATTGAGAATCCCAATAATAAAAAAAAACAAACTTGGGAAGTATCTCAAACTGAGAGTTGATAACTTAATTAGAGAAAAGTTGAATGACCTTTAGATGTCCGATTCAGAGAAGACGACAAGTCTACCGTCGTCTCCCGAGACATGCGCTTCCCCCATTTACCTCCTTGATCGTCTTCGATCGAGTTGATGCCACCATCGTTGGGCTCCATTGATGGTCCAAGAGAGCAATCAAGTCAAGCTTTCTCACAAATTTCTTGGCCCGAAGTGTCTTCTACTTGAAACATGTTTTGCTTGGTTCGAGTTGATCTTGACCAACTGTTCATATCCGAGTTCGACGAACACGCGATCCGAGCAGCTCACGAGCCTAATCGAGGAATTTTCTTTTTCTTTTTTTGTTATTTCCAAAACACGAGGCGTACGACTTCTCTGTACGCGACTCACTTGGCCGATTTACTGTGAATAGCTCGTTTTTTTCACTTGTGTAATTTTAGAAATTTACTACCTCGGGCAAGAAGTTACAGACGACACTAGGTGAAATTGGACAGATTAGCAAGACCACTATCTAGTCTTTGCCTAATTGTGCCACCACCTTCCTATGTAGGCAAGGTCAGTCAGCTCTGAATCAAAAGTCATCACGTTGAATTTATCAATGTACCTGGAAGGTTTTCATATTGCCACCACCCTTTTGGGTTACACTGCCCAGTCATTAAATTAAAAATCACAAACAAAGATCCTAGATTAAAACCCAGGTTACCAACTTTTATTTCAGTTACTTGCACGTTTTTACTTAAATTATCAATTTCTCTTACCTCTGGCATGTTAGAATTAGACACACAAAAGCAACAAAATAGAAAGTAAATGCGAGAAAGAGAAATCGAGATACGAGATTTGTCTCAGTGCATCCATTAAACTATAGCTATATCCAAAAGACAATTCGACTATAATTAGCACATCTCACTTTTTTGTTACAATTCTCAATTAAAAAAAAAAGATTATATATAGCAGTAATTATTCATGACCCAAGCACAAACTACCGGTAAAATACGGGCTCAAACTATAAAATCCTCTTTTACTTCCTATAAATGGAGAGTATGAATCGCACCTCAATATAGCCACAAAAAAATTCCTCTCGTCAACTATAAACTTGTAGTTACCTAATCTTATCAAAGCCTTGAATTTGCCGACTATTATGTAAAACTACTAATATACTATTTGGTGTCTTTATTCTCTTTATTTGAATTATCGCTTTTATTTGAATAACTTGCCAACATTTTAAATTTACCAACTCTTTTCAGAATTACTGAAACCAATTAAAGTGATTACTAACTTTTTTCTAATTATATTACCAACTAATTTTCCCGTTACCAAGTTAGTACGGATATTCATTTGGGCCTTTTCTTTTATCAACTTCTCTCATCTTTGAACCAAAAAAAAAAGGGCTCATTTTAACGCTTACCAACTTCTATTTACAATTCTTACGAATTATTTTAATTTATCAACTATATTATATGAAATTATCAGCCTTGTGTGACTTAAATTTACCTTGGTTTCAAAGTTTACCAACTCTTTTAAGAAATTACAAGTTCGATTAGAATGATTAACAACTTTCGTTATCAAGTTATCAATTAATTTTACATTACCAGCCTAGTTAGTTACCGACGTCTATTTGATTTGTTGTATTATATTGCCGGCTTCTGCTCACTCAAAATTTCACATGTTGTCTACTCAAACATGTTTTTCGTGGACTGAGTTGAGCTTGACTAACCATAGATGTATCCAAAGTTAATTCACTAGGAAAATCCCAAGAAACTAACCGAAAAAAAAAGCCCAAAACTTATTATACGAATGTTGATTCAATCATAAACTTTCAATTTGATCAATCTAGTCTAACAGCACATCCATCAAGTTCACATCTAAATAAATGAACAGCAATAGCGAGAAATTGAATAGAGACATGGTAATACAAGTGACACGAAAATGACTTCGCAAGACACAGATGACGAGGATGCATGAGATTAAGCGCCTTCACCAAACTTAATGTCTTTGCGCACGCAGTGACTTTTCATATGACTAGTAACTTATTCTGCGATCAAATAAGAGAGTACTATTCATACTTACCAAGAAAATTAACCAAAAAGAGGTCCAAAATATATATTGTACGAATGCCAACTAGGACTACATTGGCCAAAAAATTTTAATAATCAAAATTTGGCATATTGTTGATTGCTGCCAAAATTAGCAAAAGCTTTTAAGCTCCTGATGTTTGCCATCTTAGCAAAACATAAAATGAGATTTCATAATCTCACTCCACGGCGAGACAAAAAGAAGTCTCTGCTTTGAAGAAATGTCTGTCTAAGTTTATGCATACATATATACATACCCACACAAACACAGACGCCACATAAATCCCAGCAATACTGCGGAAACTACGGTATTAAGTGCGGAACCTACACTCTTCGGTCCATGTTTCCAAAGACAGCTTGTATCAGATCACACAGTCATTGTGAAGCTAATTCAAGCTACAAATCTGGCATCTTCCAAGTGTATTCCCATTAGCAACTAAGTTTTACACAGCAGGCTTGTCATTCATGCAGCTATTTCGAACGCATAATAACTCCTAGTGGTGAATTGATTGCCTTACTGATAAATTACAACTCTCTCTCTCTTCTTTCCACATTGCAAAGTGCAGGTCGGCGGCTACTGTTCACCCCGTCTTTGTAATACTCCACATGTGCCGCAACATGTGAGCATGATTGCTTAAGCAACGCATACGTAATAATAATCGCAAACAAGGCTGCTCCAGGTTCATTCCGTAGACATGGTTTTATAGCGGATTGTACAACCAAAAATTCGTGTACTTACAAAATGCAAATGGCAAAGTACCACGTAGATACAGAAAAGCCCACTGCAATTGCTCGCTTATATCTCATCTTCCTCAAAAATATCTCGTTCAGGGTAGTCCCCAACCTGGAAAACCCCATAATGATGAGAAAATTCAAGTTAAGGACAGTTGCAGCACAACATGCAAACGCAACAGCACCCAACTCCGGTTAACAAGGACACATTCTTTTGGAATTTTCGCAAGCATTTCTATCATTCGCTAAATGAAAATAATTTGACACTTGGAAGTTGTTGCATCTCGTTTTAAATACATGTCTCAAAGCGTGAACAATCAATCCGAATGCAACAAATATATTTCAAGACAGATGTGCAGACGTCCATAGGAAATGATGCCTCCCACCTTTATCAATTTTTCCAGTTCAACATTAGGCTCATAATTCACACATCTAGAAGCACTATGTTTTAAGTATTAGATAAGATAACACCATTGAACTATAATATCCAACTCACCTTTACTTTATCTGGTCTGACCATTGCACCATGAAGTGGAGGACACTTGAAGTAGCGTGTCCCTTTTACCCTGCAACAAAATGTCCAGCAAGAATATAAACGCGCAGGGCCAGTCATGGGGAAAAGAACTTGATTATGTCAGCACTAGCAGATGACAGCACGAACTCACGAAAAAGTAGAATATCATGTTATTCTTGAGAATCTTTGCAGTAATGAATTGTTAAATGCCTTTTAGCCTAACAATCGCCGTGCCCTCATAACACAGTGCTTCAGAGATCTAAGAAACTAAACACACCTCAAGGGTCAGATATGATGCCTATGAGCCTTTTTCTTTCCTCATGTTTTTAACAGGTTTTTGATCTTATTGTAGCTAGCAAGCAGGCCATATGTGCAGTCTGAGAAATGAACTAGGCCTAGCCCTTCATGGTGGCTTTTTTGGGTGGAAAGCAGAGGGCAAGGAAAGAATTATATCAGATGTTTTCCAACTTGGGATGGAGATTTTGGCATAATAGAACGAGCTTCAAAATAAATTTGTTTCTTTCCACTGACGTTCGCTGATTATTTCATCTGTCAGTCCATACAAGCGTAGCGTTGTCTTTGTTAGCATTTTCATTACTATAATAACTCTTTCTTTGCACCAAAGAACACTAAAATTAATCCGGAGATACAAACTGAGTGGGTCATCGACAGTGACAAGCATATATAGTAACTGAAGTAAATGCCAAAAGAAAGATATGTAAACGGGGACATACATGCCATCATGCTTCCCCAATGGTTCATCATATTGCACTCCGACCCAGAAACCAGGTGCAAGAGATTCTGCTTTACCCACGAATTTAACTACTCCTCTTTTAGCCCCTGGCTCAACTTCACACCTATCTCCCACCTTAACGATAAAAAAAGACAGAAACCAGAAATTATGTCCATCCTGTTAGCAAGGCACAGAAACAGCACAAAATATGACAAAAGGATAGCAAGAAACAAGACAAGGAAGAGAAATAGAACAAGCCAAGAAATGCCTTTGTGCCTCTGATCAGAAAACTTCAGCGCAGATATAAGTATTCCACTTACTCTTTCAAGTAACAGGTCAAATACAAAACTCCCACAGCAATCAGATTACATTAATTCCGCTTCAACCACGCTCACAGATTGTTAGCAACTGTTGGCAAACAGTTAAGACTGCCAAAAACTTATCTAGCTTTAGTTTTCTTCGATACTGAATTACCACAACCAAAGCAGATGATAACTACTGGACGCAAAATTAGTATAATGAAGAATCCTTCACAAAGGAACCCAGATACATTGATCAGTTCAGAGATGCAAAACGAGATGCTAAAGATGATTTAAAAATGTACTACAGTCAGAGCACTCGGAGTGGTAGCTGCTCTGTCATTTTACTTTTAATTTACTCTCACACCTCCTTTCTACCCAGAATGCTTCCCCTAATCGTAGCCAGATTGTTCTAAGATATAAAAAATAGTATCATATAAGAGATAGTTGATCACCAAAGGAAGAAGTAACCAAACTATTGACCTTGATATTCGCACAGAGATCTTCCATGTGGTTGTCTGTTATCTGTAGATAACAATGGTAGACAATTTCAGATGCTTCATCCAGAAATGTTGTTGAATAAGGACATGGGATCAATGATTGGACAGGCATGATTGGGAAACAGGGAAAAAAACACCTTCCATGGCTGGCATACAAAGTACATTTGAAGAGGGGACGGAATTTTCTACAGAAAAACGACTTTGGAGCCATATGACTACTGCTAGTAATACTACTACCTTTCAGCTAGTCAAACTCAAGGCATTACCTTTGGCTCAAAAGCTGATGGGTTTTGAGATGAGACTTTTTCCTTAAATTTTCTGAAAGTTCCTGGAAAAGAAGAAATACATCATCAAAACCATTCAACGACAAGATGAAGAAATACGATCAGGAAACATTAATGTGCGCGACAAGGCATGCACTGTAGGATTAATATCTTACCCAAACAGGCAACATTGTGATTAAATCCTCCAACATCAGTCGTGATCAACTTCATTGTATGTTACTATTAGTCATATAATCTGTTTTATGTGGCAGGACAGTATACAGCATGAGAAATAACCATTTTTATATAGCAGTGAAAGCTTGAACAATTCCAAAATAAGTTCATCTCTTCATTATGGAGTTGCACCAACTTGTTCTCGTAACTATTGTAAATAAGTTGTTGTGTTACAAGTTCTTTTTTCCATGCATGATACAGGTAAAGTGAATGCTAAATGACTAATCTTTGTGTTAAATATGCTTTAACGAATGGTTGGTTAAACTTCATGCTAAGAACACACCATTGCGTTTATCATAAGCTTCATCTGAAATTTGATATTTTTCCACCAGTGAAGTATCTTCTAACCAGCCACCAGAGGTTACAGATGATGGATCGGCATCTATAATATGCAACCGATACCTTTCAGAAAAATTAACCAAACCATAGGTCAATCAATAAACAAACAAGAAAGAGATGCAGAGTAAAAGAATTTCACAAAAAAAACAGCAGTTCGTAGATGATATATAAGAAAAAACACGAACATTACAGAAAAAGTTCATACAGATCAAATATCACAAGTCACAAGCACAAAATGCAGCTTCCTCCCCTGGCTAATATATAATCCATTGAACCATAAAAAGAGGGGTGGAAAAGTAAGTGTATACTGCTTATTTCATGGTTTGCAAATAATTTACTGAACAGACATCTGCGAGACCGATTTTATTCATAACATTTTGAGCATGAATTATCAGCTCCTATCGTCATTTCACGACATGTAGCCAAAAGTTCGCATTGTGAAGCCTACATTATTCTGGAAAGCACATGATGACTAGATTTTTGGCAGGAACTCATCACTGTAGGGTTTATCTATATAGCAACAGATAGGTAAGTAACCTGACAGACTTATTTCTAATTCCTTAAGCTCTGACAAATAGCCAGATGGAAGTACAGTCCTTATTAAGTGTGCCCTGGAAGTCTTAGCCAAGGAGGAAGTGATGCCTCCACTTAAACATCAGCCTTGTCAAAACATTTAGCTAGTTAAGAAAGACCAAATGTTAAATAACAGCAAATACTTCCGTCCGAAGATCTCGTCCAACATCTTGCACAGTGTGCAAAACCATTAAAGTGCGACAGTTTGTGAATATAATGGATAATGCAAGTCAAATAATTGATAGATACTTTCGTGACTATCTCATAGATATCCCTTATGTTTGGGAAATTTCCCCTGCACTATAATTAGAGGAGAAGAGATTTCATGGGTCAATTACAGATAATCCTGTCTAGTTCATTTTAGCACAGGGAAAACAAAGGAATAAGTATTTCTGTCTGAATCCCTCCGAACCACTTCAAAGTTCATTATTAGTGAGTTCCCAATCCCTCCGAAAATGGGATGATCTTAATTGACGAGAGGTTCCCTTTCATTCTCCTGTGTCCTAATCACACCTACCAAAGTCAATGCATTAGCTTCTCTTTTCCCTAGCGATTGAATGAATCTTGTCTGTTCTTTCCAGATCACCACATCCAAACATAGTGAAGCAAAGGGGTTCCCGGGTCGACCTATGTATTTCAACATGTCGTCCCTTTGTTGAAATGCAATCGCAGGTTAAATATGCTGAGATTGTATAACACCGAGCAATTAAACAGGAATGCTAAAAATTCTTGAGCATTACAACACGCACAATGACAAAAAAAAAAAAAAAAAGCGAGAATGCGGAACTGACCCATCAAGCGGAGAGTAATAACCAAGCGGCCTGTGGTTCTCATCCAAGTTGGAAACTTTGGACCCGGTGTCATCATAGAGCTCGAGGCGCATCGATTCCACGGACGTACCACATTTCCTCCAAAGCTTCTCCTTCACAGACTCCAAAGTTGTCTGGCCCCATCAACAGTGAAATAAAGAACAAACAACCAGCTTCATCAGACCATCAGCTTCACTCCATAAAAAAGACAACATCAAGATCAAACTGGAACCTAACAGCGAATCAGGCCCCGAAGCTAAAATTCCTGCCATTACCAACCAAAAATGAGAACTCGATGAAGCTATTACCTGAAGTGAGAGACGGATTTCAGAAGAGAAGGTCTTGAGGTTGGAATGTGAGAGGCGGAGAAGCACGGAATCGTCCGCCGGAAGCTGCTGTAGCCGGCTTGCCATCACTGGGCGTCGCTCTGCTTCCTCCTGAATCACCCAGAAAAATTCGCTCGATTTGAACTCTCCGGGCGGATTCGAAAAGCAAAATGCAAACAGAGAAATTCGCCAATATCATCAATGCATTACCAAAAAAGTTTCGCTCTTTCGACCTCCATCTAATGAGAAAATATTGATGGGCGGGCTTGAACGAGTTCGGACGGGAAAAAGCCCATTCACTGGGCCGGACGTGATACCAGTCCAGAGAAGATTTGTCCGAACACGGCCGATGACCAAGACCCCCGAGTTTTCCTTCTTGATCATCGTCCTCGAACGAGTTCTTCCAATCGTTGTTGGCTCCATGGGTTGTCCTAGAGCGCCAGCAAGTCCTGACTCTTCTCACAAATTTCATGGGCCTGACTTCTTATCGACTAAAACATGTTTTGGCAGTTCGTAGTCACTTCATCGCATAGCTCAAATACCAGATGGAGCAACCCGTTTACGCTCTCCGTTGACTGGGGTGTTGTGTCAGCTCCGAAGCCCTCGGGAGATTGGAAGAGGAAGTGAGAGCGATGGAGGTGGAGGTGGGGCTAGGGGCGGCGGCGAAGACATTCCGGCTGGAGAAGGCGGTGTGCAGCCACGGGCTGTTCATGACGTGCCCCAACCGTTGGGACCCACTCTCTCTCTCCCTCTCTCGCCCCCTCCGTCTCCCCGACGATGATGTCCCCGTCATGGTCCGCATTTCCCACCCTCCTCGCTCCGCCTCCCTCCTCCTCCTCGTCCATGGCGTCTCCGCCCTCTCTCCCTCGCAGCATCACTCCCTCCTGGTCCGTCATTTCACTCAATCCCTTCCAAACGTCTTCCCTTTCGATGGACTGATCGTGTGTTCTTCTTTTTGTCTATGAACAGAGGCAGGTGAGGCGGATGCTGCGGCTGTCGGATGAGGACGAGAGGAAGGCGAGGGAGTTCGAGAATATGTGCGGAGCGATGAGGGAAGCCCCCGACTGCGTGAGGGAGTTCGGGGGGAGAGTGTTCAGGTCTCCCACTCTGTTCGAGGACATGGTCAAGTGCATCCTCCTCTGCAACTGCCAGTTTGTCTTCTTCTTCTCCTCCACCTCCTCGTCGCCTTTCACACATTACCCGTTATTAGCTCTTTGAGTTTCTCTTTACTGAAAAATCTGTACTGTGCCGGCCTTTTATGAAGTGGCCATCTTCACTCCAACTCTAATTGCTGTCTCTTCGAAATCCATCTTTGATCCCCGGAACTATTCGAAGACAATATGAACCAGGACTAATCAAAAGGATTTTCAATGTCCGGCTTTCAGTTTTGAAGAGAGAAACAAGAAAAGAAAAAGGATTGGATATGCTTAGTTCAAACTCTTCATTAAGCGGGTCCAACCTGTGATTGATGAAAAAAGTACTTTTTAATGTCTCTACAGCTTGATGCCTTACTCGGGCATTGACGGATCAGGCTGCACGAATTACACTCATTCGCATTTCGAGTAAGCTCGTAGGGTGACTGATCGGCTTCTTGATTAGGTGGTCGAGGACTTTGAGTATGGCTCAAGCACTTTGCGAGCTACAGCTTGAGTTGCAGCGTAACTCATCTAACTCATCTTGCATGGAAGATAGAGATGGTATTCGCGATATCGCCAAAGGCGTGGCTTCACATATGGCTCCAACAACACCTGCTGCAAAGGAGGCAAGGAGAAAAGGGGACAGATGCAAGACTCAAACCAATTTAATGACCAAGTTTGCGGATCTTATGCCTGAAGCACAAATAGCTACAAGCACAGGGATGGAGGCCGTCAAATTGGGTATTGACGGCCATAAGATTCACCAATTGTGCTCGGGCTTATCTTCTTCAGATGCCTGTAGCTCACATTGTGACCACCAATCTCGTCTGGCTTCCGAAGAAACTTGTGAGACTTCTGAGGAAGATCGCAAGCAAGGTGCATGTGAAGAGCCTATTGTGCAAATCGCTCATTTAGAAGAATGCTGGTGGGATGTGGTTGGAAACTTTCCTAGCCCAAGAGAACTAGCAGGCCTTGATGAAGGTTTTCTGGCAAAACGTTGTAATATTGGTTATAGAGCTGGTCGGATTGTGAAGCTTTCTCAGGGTATTGTTGAAGGCAGGATAAACCTGAGTCAATTAGAAGAGATTTGTGATACACGGTGCTTGTCCAGTTATGCTGATCTAACTGAGAGGCTGAGGCAAATCGATGGTTTCGGTCCTTTTACATGTGCCAATGTGCTGATGTGCATGGGATTCTACCATGCCATTCCAACTGATTCTGAAACAATCAGGCATTTGAAGCAGGTATGCTCTGTGGCTTCACTTTTAGTGTATTTGCTCCTGACCTAAAAGGAGATTTGGCACTGTAGGTCCATGGAAAAAATTCTACCATTCAAACTGCTCAAAGTGATGTAGAGGATATCTATGGACAGTATGCTCCATTTCAGTTCCTCGCATACTGGTACGCCTTGAGAGGCTATGAACTCTATTACATGCTCTTTCCTTCTTTGTTTTAATTCATATTCCACACTAACAAAACATGATTCCATCTTTTTCGTGATGAGCAGGGCAGAGTTGTGGAACTATTACGGGGAAAGATTTGGGAATCTAAGTGCAATGCCTCTGTCAAATTATAAGCTGATTACTGCCACCAATATGAAAAAGAAAGGAAGTCGTGGAAAAAAGAGGAGGAAGCTATCCTCGTGAAGCATGGGCCCCTTATCTTTGTTCCATTCATGGGACAGAGCAAGCTGTTCTTGATCTGTAGGAGCGTGCTGGTAGTTCTTCTCATCCTTCTTGGCTTACAATATGTATTCAAAACCTTCATATGTAGCATTTTACTCTAACAAGGTCCATATGATTCCTCACTTCATTCCCTCTATTTTTGCTAGCAAATTCATGTTCTTAACCTATCAAGAAAAATGCCGGGCAGTGATCAGATTCTTCGAATGTCAAGGCTTGTGAAGATTGGACTGTCCTGTCTTGATGTTGAAAGGTACTGACAGAATGACACATTCTTAGCTTCATTGAATCGGCCATCTCTCTTTGCTTATCCCATGTCTTCTTTACCGGCATTGAAATGATCTCTGCTTCCTTCTTTTCTTTGTTTTCTTGTCGAGATACTTTTGATCATGCAGTTAAAGGCTCTTTGTATCAGTTTGTAATAGCCTGTTTATGCAGATATACACGCAAACATAGAATACACGGTTCATTTTAGTATGTGCGCGTAATACACCTGTTCCGCCCAAAAAAAATAAAAAAAGAGAGTAATACACCTGTGCGTCTAAACTATCTGTCAAAAGAGAGAGATGTCTGTAGTCATTTGGGCTACCACTCTAAGCACGAGTTGCTCGTTCTCGCCATTAGATCCTTCCTTTTGGCATCTCTGATGATAATTCTCATTCCGAATGGGAAAAAACGAAGCCCGATATTTCAGGTGCTATGAGAGCGTATCGAGTCTTTATTTGTAATGCTTTCGCATTCCATCTGGTTCCGGGCAAGTTGTTCCTTTTCACGGTTGCCCACGAGTAAAATGGCCACCTCAAATGACTCGATCCCGAGTTGAGACCTCTTTGATAGAAGGGATAATGACACAAAGGGCTATGTTACAAGGACACGCACTTTTGAAATTTTTTTGCGTGTCGTACACCGACGCGTGTCCGACACAGTTGGACACCGCCGGACTCTCTCGGACATGCGCTGCCTGCATGTCCGAGTTCGGACGCGGGGTCAACGACACAGATGTCCAGAGGTAAAATAGTCAAAATACCCAATTTTTTTACCTAATTTCCAACTCCTCCCTCTTGCAACCTGCCTCTCCCTCTCATGACTTGCCTCTCCCTCTCGCGACTTGCCTCTCGTGCCTCTCCCTCTCCCTTTTGCAACTCGCCTCTCGTTGGCTCCCATTGCGACTCGCCCCTATCGCGACTCGCCCTCTCTCGCAAGTCGTGACTTGCCTCAGCTCCCCCTCCTCTCGCTGGCCTCTGCTCACTCCTCAGCTCACCGCCTCAATCGCTTCTATTTCTCACTTACCTCAAGGTATCACCCTCCTCAGCTCCCACTCCTTTGCTCACGCCTCTGCTTGCCGATTCAATCTATGTTGCTCTGTCTCTATTGATTTAATTTTAGATGTTATCATGTAATGAACTTTTATACGACTCTCTGGATAATGTGGTTGGTAATAATTGAAGTTTTATGGTTCTGAAATCGAGTTGGATGTACTAAGGTGAGTTGAGATTTCAGATAATAGCACATTTGCTGAAAGCTTGAAACAGGACCCTATTATTGATCACACAAATATCTTTGGAGCTCATTTTATATTTGTTAGTTGATAGAAAACTGTCTGTGAAGTCTTTGTCTTCTGTGCATATCTCTGGCTATGTTTGATGTCTATTTTGGGGGCCAAAACTTGTATGTTGATTTGCCTACACATGATATATTTTTTTAGACCTTTCTAAGGAGAAGATTAATAACAGTTTCGGTATCATGATGTTATTATTATTGAAATTATAAAAATAATAATTTATCGTGTATATATAAAAATATACATAAAATATACAACGTGTCGAATTTTTTATTTTTTTAGAATTCACGTGTCGGCGTATCGTGTCGTGTCGTGTCGTGTCGTGTCGCGTATTGTGTCCCGTGTCCGTGTAATATAGACAAAGGGTACCATGCAATGTGTAATATGGTCTTTGAATTTTTAATTTGGCCAATATGATCTATGAACTTGTGAACACATTCAATGTGGTTCCTAAATTTTTAATTCAATCGATGTAGTCCCCGAACTTTTGAAATAAGTTTAACTTAGTCCTTGAATTAGAGGAAGATGTTCAACTTGTTCTTTTACTAATTCAAGTTCAAGGATAACGTTGATTATTTTCTTATAGTTTAGGGAGGTAGGAACTAAGTTGAACATGTTTTAAAAGTTTGGGAGGCATACATTGAACAAATTAAAAGTTCATAGTTTATATTGGTCAAATTAAAAATTCATGGATTATATTATATATTGCGTAAAGGTTTAGGGGCATTTGTGTAATTTTCCCTTCACATTGCAAATTGAAGTTGTTCCTTTTCATGGTTGCCCCACGAGTACAATGGCGACGCGAATGACTCGGCCGCAAGTTGTTCCAAGAAAGAAGTTCCTTTTCACGGTTGCCCCACAGTTCGCAAAAAATGAATGATTTGGAAAATCCTAAAAGCAAATGCTTATATCGCTTAGAAAATTGAATGAATGAAGATTTTTTTTATCTTTCGCAAAAATATTTAGCTTTTATCTTGCGCAAAAATATTTAGATATAAAGTATTATCGGTAATGAAAATAACTTTTCATTTACTAACTATTTGAAGCGATCAATTTTAAGGGAATTTTTTTCAAATTATTTGTTTTTCGGCCGATTTTAACTAGTTTGAGATAAAAGTATTGTTGATGTTGATGTTAATTTGTTTTACGCTAAACAAACAGAACCTATAAGCGCAACAAATACGTGGAAGCTTGTCTGGGGCTCCGGGCATGGAGATGCTCATGGTGAACTTTTAACTTGCGAAAGAAGATAAGTCACCCATTAAAAGATGCATGAAATCTATCATCATAGTGCATTAGCCACTAGGATATGGTTTGACAAGTTGCGGGGTGATGGAAAATTTCATAGATCATTTAAGGTGTCGCTGCTGAATGCTGATGGACCAGCGGAATCCGTTTGGAGTTAATACGTTACCTAATCGGATATAAATAGTAGGTAGTCCGTATCAAAACTAGGCCCAATAGTTCTCCCTTGAATTTCTAATCTTAATGGGAAGCTTATAAAAGTAAAACAAAAATGTCTTAACAACGTCGTGCGGTCGCCAATTCAATGTCATACCTTTTAATTTGAACAACTTAATCCTAAACCTTATGACGAAATTTAATTATTTTGGGCGAGAATATGATGTAAGCTGCGACGTGAATGCCGGTCATCCTATATGGCGTAAGTAGATAATTTTTTTATCCTTCTTTTCTTATTTCTCTCCACAAGCCACGAGGCAAAGGCATGGACGTCCTTGCTGGCCAATAATAAGAAGAGGGAGAGGGAGAAAAATAGAATAAAAGAAGGAAAAAAAGAAAGATATTCAAAAAGAAAAACATTCACGTCGGCTCATATCGTGTCAGAAGATAATCGATGTTCATATCAGTAATTTTTAAACCAAAATTGATCGGAATGACCAAATTGAAAAATTCGACAAAAAATTTAAAACTAGATCAATCAAATTACAAATTTTAGGATTGAATTACATTTGTGCAACAGATTTAGAATGGACTGTTTTTTTTTTTTCAAATTTATCTCAGATCTTAATTATCAATGTAAGGTTTTCGTGAGAGCTAGCAAGAAAAGATGCTTGAAGAAGAGCCATGTGAGGACACTGAACCATTGACGTAACCACAATAATGACGTGGGCCCGTGGCCCGCCGTCCATACAAAGACAGTCCCTCGATCTGGACACGAACATCTCAAATTACGGGGAGTGTCGGTCGAGGACGGAGGGCAAACAAAAACCTGCGCCAAACGCAAAGGCCTCGGGGGAGGAGGAGAGAAAACGGAAAAGGAGAGGGAATCTTGTTAGCAATTGACGGTAAAAACCATACGCGGAAATTCATTCACAAAGACCGTTGATTTTCAAAATTTTTCATGTTCCGAGAAGATTAAGACTTACCTTTTTTTCCATATTGATTCTATAACGGACGATCATTGGAGACGACGAAGAAATCGATTTCTCTTCCTTAACCCTTTATGCTTTTTCTGTTAACTATCTATGGATGATAAAAACCAAAATAGGTGCATGCTCGTTAAATGCCATTATCAATCGAATGGAGAGAGGATCAGATTTTTTTTGAAAACGTTACTTGAGAGGTGCCATTTTAAAGTGTGCCTTCCGTCAAAACATGTTAGAATCGTACCTTTTTAATTATATGTTTTCGTAGCCAGTATATTTAACTTTATAGCATATAAATAATTATCAAAATTTAATAAAGTCATGTGGGCCATAATTACCCTTACAAATCTTGGAGTGTCGGCAAAGGCGTTTCGGTTAAATGAAGGCGACGTTGTACCGCGCGATGACTAAGACGAAGAAGGAGGATCGAAACGATGCGTTTTAACGCAAGCTGGGGGAAAGGGAGATGTGTAGTGGGGACGCTCTTACAGCTCACGGATGCTGTTGTTGTTGTTTCTTTTGCTTATAACTTCTTAGAATTGAAAAAAGGCCAAACCACGTGGGTGACACCTTGCACCGAAACATCCAATCCCGTTGGAAATGAAATGAAATTGGACTATTTTTATTTATATCTCTTTTCGCATCAAATGTATTTTTTTTATATTAGATTTGATTCCGCTGGGGCCGACGGGCTTGAATCCACAGCTTTTGCCTTGACAAGGCGATGCTCCAATCAATTAAACTACAATCCCCATTAAATAAAGTGTAGAAATGCGTATTCTTATTATTGCATTTAAATCTTCTTTTTTTTCTTTTTTTTTCCAATTCGATTCGAAACACGGACAGAAGGGATATCTCCATGAATTCGCACTTTATGGGGAACGATTACAGAATCCCTTTATTGTCAAATGAGTAACATCGATCTCAAATGAAAAACAAATATTTTACTTACACTTTATACTTGGAGATCTTGATATTATGAAATTCATTTTAGGACAAAAAAGGAGAATTTGGCACAAATAAAATAAATAAAAAGAGAAATAAAGATAGGAATATATCACAAACGTACTTTTTCTATGCTTTTATTTAATTACAAAAATGTAGTCGACATTCATCAATGTAGAAATTATAATGATACTAAAATTAGAAGAATAAATGAAAAATCATGGGAAGATGAGAAGCAAAATCACTATGGAAATTTAAGAATTACAAAAAGTGGCTCAGAAATCTAGAGACTCTTTTTGGCTTTACTCCTTAGCATAATAATTTGAGAAAAACAATGGTTTTATCGCTTTTAAGCCTTAACATTGGCCAAAGCCTTTAGAGAATCCAAGACATGCGCAACATGATCCCTGAACTATCGATAAAATGTTCTTCAATGCGGCACTTTTTGTTTGCTCAAACATCGAGTGGGGCGTTGCTACGAGACCACGTGATTATTAAGTATTGAGTTAATTTATTTTTAAGTGTCTCACAACATATTATTATGTTAACAATTCTTCAAAGATTGTTATGTGAATAATTTTTTTAAGAAAAGAAGAATGAACCAAAAACTTGCACGAAAGTCTGATTGAATTCTAAATTTCTTTAAAAGTGCGATTAAGTTATAAAATTTGTCATATTGACCCAATCAAGTCCTTCTATTAATTATACTTTTTGAAAGTTCTAAGACTCGATTGGCTTCCGATAAGTTTGGCTATTTAGTTTTGAACATTTTAAGACTCGAATTTATTTTCGTGATTAGTTTTAAGACTTGATTGAATTTTTTGTAAATTTTAAAATTTATTTATATTTTTATGATAAATTTTAAGGCTTTCAATATATTTATTTTAATTTTTTAGTTTTTTCCCCTAAATGGTGAGTCCAGATGTCCGAACCTTCCGTGCATGCACTCTTTGGACAAATGAAAAGCGGAGAACATTGCGGACGGAGGGTCGCTGTCGGTTAGTGGACTGGGCACTGTCATCCACCCGACGCTCAATTTGTACGCATCCAAACATCAGTCCTCCCAACCATAATACACAAATTCATTACATCTGATCAGATGGATCACCTCCACATGATTCTTCTCCTTCACTGACTCATCGAAGCAAAGCATCTCCAGACTCCAGCCCACCCACCATCGTCTCCATCCACCTCCATCGTCAACATAAACAAAGAGCCACCCTCCATTATTGGCGAGACCTCCATTTTTCTACGCTTTCCTCCGAGACGAATCTTTGACGGAGATCTCTCTCTCTCTCTCTCTCTGCCACTTCTCCGTCTGTCGGTGCATCTTCTTCCTTCCCTTTTCTTGGAGGTGGAACAGACCCAGAGAAGCGCGGCGGCCTCTGCTTCTCTCTAGTGCTTGAGCAAGTGAGTAAGCCAGTGGTGACCCAGTTAGTCTTCTTGGTCCGACAATGAGCATGTACGGACGGGATCCCTGGGGGGTCCCCTGGAGATCAACGCCGCCGACTCCGCCACCGAGGACGAGCGCAGCCGCAACCTCAACGACTACGACCGCGCCGCCCTCTCCAACTCCCGCCCCCTCGACGAGACCCAGCAGAGCTGGCTCCTCGGCCAGGGCGAGCAGCAGAAGAAGAAGAAGTACGTCGACCTCGGCTGCATCATCGTCAGCCGCAAGATCTTCGTCTGGACCGTCGGCACCGTCCTCGTCTGCGGCCTCTTCGCCGGCCTCGTCACCCTCATCGTCAAGACCGTCCCCCGCCACCACCGCGCCCGCTCTCCCCCCGACAACTACACCCTCGCCCTCCACAAGTCCCTCATGTTCTTCAACGCCCAGCGCTGTAAAGTCCTCTTCTTTCTCTCAACGCTCCCTCTCTCAGATCTCGCATTTCGACCTTCACTTTTGTGATGGGATTTGAATTTTTCCTATTTGTGTGTGTCCTAATTTGTTGTGGACATGGTAAACTCTCTGTGGAATTGCTATTTTAAGCAAGTTTCGGCTTTTACGCCTGCAGCTGGGAAGCTCCCTAAGCATAACAATGTGTCGTGGAGGGGCAACTCCTGTCTTCAAGATGGGAAGTCCGATTCGTCCACGGTGATGAAGGATCTGGTGGGAGGGTACTACGATGCCGGGGACGCCATCAAGTTCAACTTCCCCGCGTCGTTCGCCATGACCATGCTCAGCTGGAGCGTCATCGAGTACAGCGCCAAGTACGAGGCCGCTGGGGAGCTCAACCACGTCAAGGAAATCATCAAGTGGGGCACCGATTACTTCCTCAAGACCTTCAATTCCTCCGCCGACACCATCGACGGCGTTGCTGCTCAGGTATGATTGTCTTGCTTTCGCAATTTTCCTGTCCCAGTGGAATTGATAGTGATGTGTTGTGACGATCTCGTTTCACGACTTAATAATCGCTCGCAAACAATTGCCATTCGTGGGTCACTTCTGATTGCCTAGCTTAAAGGAAGAAAATTTGTTGCCTGTAATTTGCTTATAAATGCACTTGAGCAGAGGTGGGTGTGATGAAGGAGATTGGGCAAAGCATTGATCTGAATTGTTTGTTACCTTGTTCATCGATGCCAAGGCTGTGTGACGACGTGATGTCTGATCAAGATACTTAGGATGTGCAGCTTTCATTAACTTTCTAGCCTGAGTGTTGTGGGAGACTCGTGGCCTCTCCTGGAGTGCATTTTCCAAGAGACCCCGTCTGATTTCTTCAGATTGAAATGCTTCTCATAGAGATCCCAATCTGTTTATTTAGCTGGAATCTCATTTCTACAAAATTTTGTCTTAATTGATTGCCCCATTTGGTTGATTTGCATCTATTTTTCCCCTTTTTCCATCAGGTCGGTTCGGGGGATACTTCTGGAGGAAGCACTACTTCGAATGATCATTACTGTTGGATGCGTCCCGAAGACATTGATTATCCACGGCCTGTAACTGAATGTCACAGCTGCTCAGATCTTGCTGGTGAGATGGCTGCTGCTTTAGCTGCTGCTTCAATTGTTTTCAAGGACAACAAGGCCTACTCTCAGAAACTAGTTCACGGTGCCAAAACGCTCTTCCATTTTGCGAGGCAACAGCGAGGGAGGTACAGTGCTGGTGCATCAGAAGCTGCAATTTTCTATAACTCCACTAGTTACTGGGATGAGTTTATCTGGGGTGGTGCTTGGTTGTACTATGCAACCGGTAATTCCTCTTATTTGCAACTTGCTACCACTCCTGGTCTCGCGAAGCATGCTGGTGCTTTCTGGGGAGGACCAGATTATGGTGTACTTAGCTGGGACAACAAGCTTGCTGGTGCTCAGGTAAGTTTAGTATCTCATAGAGGTCTTTCCCCCCTTTTTATTGAGATATATGCTTAACACGCTCCTTATCATTCAGTTATCGATATGTTGGAGTCTGAAGTACAATGTCCATGTTTGAAAATCCAAGATCTGTTTAATTTGCTACTCTTTCGGATGTGGAAGTATCTATAGCAAGTCCGGTTGTTGAGACTTTCAATTATTTTTAAATGCCAACTGTTTCATGTTCATGAGGAGTTAAGTAAGGCAACTGCTCCATTAAGATGCAAAGATCTTTGTGTTTGAATTCATTTCTTGAAGGAGGGGAAAAAAAAGAGAGAACTCATTGCACACGAAGTGAAAACTGTTGAGCCATCTCTCTCTGAATCTCTTTTTGGTTTTTTTCATTGCCTGGATGCTGTGGTAGGTTCAGAAGCTGATTCCTCTGTCTTCACTGTCCCAACTCTAAGTCTAATGCATGAGAAGTAACTAGATTTGTTGGGTCCATATACATGCAGCAGCAGATGCTCCATTGATTTGTCTTTTATTGAGATAGATGGATTTAGGATGTATTTAACTCTTCATTTGGACACCTATGTTCTAACCAATGCAATGATCTAATATGCCTGTCACAAACTTGTAGGTGCTCCTAAGCCGTCTGAGGTTGTTCCTCAGCCCTGGGTATCCGTATGAGGAAATGCTGAGGACATTTCACAATCAGACCAGCATAATTATGTGCTCATACCTGCCTGTCTTCACAAGCTTCAATAGAACCAAAGGTACTGTCTCTTCGGAGATGGCATAGGGTGGAGTGGACAAGGAATACATGTAGTAAACTAGTTGGCAGCTTAGTCTCATGTTCCGTTTTTGCCTTTCTTACAGGCGGCTTGATCCAGTTGAACCATGGAAGACCCCAGCCTCTTCAATACGTTGTCAATGCAGCGTTCCTGGCCGCTGTATTCAGTGACTATCTTGATGCTGCGGATACTCCTGGATGGTACTGTGGGCCCAATTTCTATTCTACTGATGTCTTGCGTGATTTTGCGAGGACGCAGGTATGACGTTCGTGCTTCTCAAGTTTTCTAGAAACATTTTGGTATTGCCTCTTTTTTTTAATTGCTTTTTGATGCTGAAAAAAATTAGATGCTAACTCCATCTCTGATTCTCTAATGGGATCTCCAGATCGATTACATCCTCGGGAAAAATCCTCGGAAAATGAGCTACATTGTCGGCTTTGGTGAGCATTACCCGAGACATGTGCATCACAGAGGTGCATCCATCCCAAAGAATAAGGTCAAGTACAACTGCAAAGGCGGATGGAAATGGAGGGACACATCGAAGCCGAACCCAAACACGCTAGTGGGAGCAATGGTTGCTGGTCCCGATCGGCGCGATGGCTTCCATGATGTCCGTTCGAACTACAACTACACAGAACCCACTCTCGCAGGGAACGCAGGATTGGTTGCGGCACTCGTGGCCTTATCAGGCGATGGGAGCGCTAAGATCGACAAGAACACGATATTCTCTGCAGTGCCTCCCATGTTTCCCACTCCACCGCCACCTCCAGCTCCATGGAAACCATGAGTTTGGCTGGTGAGGGTTTGTATGCAGCTGAGTTGTGAGTAGATTTTTCAAAGTTACCACTTGGGAAGATGAAGGGAATGTGGAACGAGGCGGGGATTGTGTATGACAACCCGAAGAAGAGGAAGGGGAAGGGGACTTCTTGACATAATGCATTGGCATAGAAAATGCTCTGGAAAACAGTTGAACCCGGGACCGTCTTTTTTGTTCTTTCAATCTTTGTGAAATACTGTGGCATATAGTGTATGAAGACATCAATCATGTATTCTTTGAAACTTGACGACTTGCACAACATATATGATGAAACAGTCGAACAGGATTTGCTGAAGTGCTCTTTTTAACTTGTGGACCAGAGTGATCAGACATCTTCCTAGGTTTTGCTCTGTTGCATTCCTAAAGGTCCTTGGATTCTGAGATTGTGGATGCTCCAATGAGCGGAAGCCGTCATTTTTCCAGGGTTCGTTTGTTCGAAAAGATAGCTGCTTTCGGGAAAATTATTTTTGATTTTTCGATATGAAAATCTAATCTCCATGTGAAAATCATTTTTCATGAATAAAAGATAAGATTAGGTTAAGGGAAATCGACTTTTCATTTGGGCAAGAAAGAAATCACTTTTCATAAGTTACAAAATAAATAAGAACTAATTATTCTTCTTGCAAAGTTTCTTTACCATTGTTTAGGATTTGGAAGATGTTTTCTCCTTTTATGTTCAGAACTGCACTTCGTTTGTGGAGATTTCGGCCTCCAATGACCCTTGGCAATGGGGCCTTTAGGCCTAATACTAACCAAGGCTGGACACCGTGAATTAATGAAATTTGGTCAGCTTCCTCTTTTGCCCTAAAAAACTTAATGAAAATCCAAATTTGCCCTTCCGAAAGAGCAAAACGCCACTCCCCTAGGAACCTTCGCTCATTGCTCCGCCTCTCCACTCTGCTCGTTCCTTCGCTTGCTCTCTCCGTCGCTCGACTTGTCGTGCTGGGCGGAGGATCCTGCTCCACTCTTTCCTCGGAGGATCCGTACAGGTACCTCTCTCTCTCTCTCTCTCGCTCTCTCTCTCTCTCTCTCTCTCTCTCTCTCTCGATGGATGGATCGACTCTCGTCTAGAATTTGATAAGTTCCTCGGGGAATTGGATTTGTGGTGACGTCTATGGGTTGATTCGTGGACAGTTTCTTGGGATGGTTTATGATGGTTTTGGACTGTTGGGTTGTGGCCAGTTTGATTTTTGTTAGCATTGTTTTGCTCTATGTTTGTGGATGAATTGAGTTTGCCTTAGTTGCGTGCGGCGCTGCTCATGTGTTTAACCGGGCATCGTGTACTTGGGAAAAATCTGTTGCGCTGTTCTTTCCCTTGTCCTGGAAAATTTAATCACTCAAATGCAAAATTGCTTCCATCTCGAGAAGATTATGCGACGATCCCATGAATGAGTATCTATTCCGGTAACATAGTTATCATTGGTCCGTTTTCCAAAAATCTTTGTTTCTGCTGAAAATGGCGGTGTCCTTTTGATTGTCCTTTTGCTTTTTTGTTGGGTGGTCCCGGACTTTTCTCATCTTAAAAATAGTTCAAAGATAAGACTTTCCCTTTACTTATTAACCGACCAATAGCCCCTTTCATAACCGACGTGGGACAATCCCAACAATCTTTCCCTCACGCATTGAGCCATGGGTTTGAACAACAACAATCCATGTCTCTTCTCCCAAAAACTACCTTAAAGGAAAAGGCTTTCCTTACACTTATTAACCGATCACCAACTTCTACAATCGATGTGAGACAATCCTAACACTTTTGATAGAAGTGGGGAGGCCTAATTCATTGTGAGTGATATACGAAGAAAATTTAACATCATTTCAAAGACGATTCAATTGTTCTTCCTCAGTCTATCATTTGTCCAATCTTCAAAACTAGATGCCGTAATTGTCCAATGAGCATTAATAACAAGCCCATGCATTCTCCTCTGGCCAAGGTGTCCATTGATTGGACTAGAAATGAGGAAGAGAAGGAATTGGAAATCTTTATGCTCACACTAGGCACTTCATTTTCTTTTAATTTCATTTGAAGATTTTTCCTCTAAGTGCAGAATGTCTTTGCTCTTTTCATGATGACTTTGCTCAACTCTTCTTTGCCTATGATTTGATAGTTGTTGGTGCTGCTCAGTGTATCTTATGGTGATGGAATTATTGTCCGATGAAATGCGTAATGATACATATTTCGCCGAGTAGATTTGCATTCCGAAATCATATATCGTGGATTCCATTGATGTAAATGAGGAGGGTAGTGCTTCAAATGATGCAGTTTCTAACATGGCATGTTTAAGTGATCAAATAGCCATACATTTTAGAAATATTTAAGGATATTTTAAATTTTTAAGGATTACGAATTTCTTTCGCATTTATTGTATTGAAAAGTACTCACTTTACGTGGAAAATATTTGTCGGTTGCTGTAGATATTCGTTTGTTTCCACTTTCAGGATGTGCCCACGATAGCTTTCTAGTCAATGAGTTCTTTAGTGAATGTTGGTTATGAATGACTGTTGGCGATGATTGATGATTGCTGTAAGATTCTAAGCTGTGTTAGCACTACACAAACTGATCTCCAAGTCAATGACTGCTTATATTAGAGCTTGTCACCATTTATCTAATGCAATGTATGAATATAGAAATGTCATTTTTTTGTAGAAATTTTTTTAATACATCTATTTAACATTGTTTTCAAGGTCTAAATAATAAAAGTCGCATGAATTATTTTTCCCAATTTTAAACAAACTAAAAAATAATAAGCTTAAATTGATCACCCCAATTGACTTTTCAAATGTGTTCTCAGCATTTCTCTCAAAGTTGCTTCCGTAAGTATAGTTTACCAAGCAGTCTTTTCATTTCCTCAAAGCCCTTTAAGCTGAAGTCCTTTACATTTCCCTAAAGCTCCTTGGAAAAGCTTAATTAAACGTTCCTTTTTTCTATTGTCTTTCTCCAGCTGTCATCCAATGCTCATTTGCAGAGCCCCTCGAAGAAAGCTTATCGGTGTTTTAGGAAATGCAAGTTCTGACTGGTATATCGGATATTTCGACTTTGCTAACAGACTTGAAGCTTGTCAAAGTGGACCCTTGTGAAGATATATTTTGGCCCAAGCTTTTTTTTTTGTCTCATAAAAAAATATAAACTTTAGGTCCAATGACGATTCTGGTCCAAACTTTTTTATCTCATGAGAAAGCACAAACTTTAACTCTAATCCCAAATCCGACCTCCCTCATTAGTTGTCCAACATAGTAATTTCAAATTATCAATAAAATCCACGTGGCTTGTTGACGTGAATTTAAGATACTATTCATCGTCTTTTTGGCAAGAAATATGAAGTTATTCATCCGTTTCGGAGGGTAGGGGCGGGGCTTGTTAAAAAAAGAAGGCTCGGCTCTTAAGCTTGGCGATCTTTTCCATGGCATCTCTCCATGGGTGGTAATATATAGCTTCGGATTTCGGTTAAACGGTGATGTTTGCGAGTGAAGTAAAGGAAACAATGAATCGAGTTAACCGCCGTCCGTCAAGTTGTGCTAAAGATGAAGCGGATGAACAACTTAAAATTTCATGCTAAGAAGATGATGAATAGTGCCTTAAATCCACATCAGCAAGTCATGTGAATTTATTGATGACATGTAATTGCCACGTTGGACAACTAATGGTTCCAAATTAAGGGGGTCAATTTTAGGATTTGAGTTAAAGTTGATACTTTTTTATGGGGAGAAAAAGAGTTTGGGCCACAATCGTCATTGAACCTAAAGTTGATGCTTTTTTATGAGACAAAAAAAAAAAAAATTTCGGGCTAGAATTGTCATTAGACCTAAAGTTAATGCTTTTTTAGGGAATTAGCCCCATTACCTCTTGGAACTTTCTCCTTTAGATCGAGATTTAATGTACTTGTAGCCATTCAATGGCTTTGGCCTTGAATGGTTAAGATTATTTAATTGGCAAAAGGACATTAAAAGTACCAAAGTTTGTATATGACGCTCACTTAAATATTCATTTTTTTTTGTAAAATAATTATTTGAGTGCCAACTCCGGTGAGCTTTGCCAAAATTTCTACGTGGTAATTTTTTTTTATTAATAACTTAATCCTACATGGCTCGCTAGAGTATCCGATTTGCGATAAATAAATTAAAAATTAAAAATAAGCTAAAACACTAAAAAAGAAGCCCCCTAGCGGGGCTCAGGCGTCCCCGCCGATCATGCACTGCCCTCGCTGTTGCAAGCTTCCTTTTTATTAACTTTTTTTTGTTTTTATTCTTTTAGTTTTTTTAAAAAATTAAATTAGTTTATTTTTAAAAAATAGTTTTTCTTAATTTAGAAGTCCATGTGGATTGAATTTTTTTAAAAAATTGCCACGGAATATTAAAAATCGAATAAAAAATATCACATAATTAGTTCGAACGTAATTTGTTCTATTTTTCATTTAAATGATCATCGATTTGACACTTTGGGCGGACGAAAAATTTTAAAGATCTTAAAGTGAGCGTTGTATACAAACTTTGGCACTTGTGTGGTGTCATTTTCCCAAATATATATGCATTTATATATATGTATATAACTTTACATACAAGGGTTTTGTCTTATGCCTATAATGATATCAATAATCAATTAACAAAATAAAATTTACAATGTCATCTCAAACTAGTTGTAATAAAAAAAAGGAAGAAGAGATTGGGCCCATATAATGGGCCGTTGGGCCTGGCAATACCCAAGAGCTCGGGTTAAGTTTTGATTCCGAAATTTCCCTCCCTCCCTCCCTCCATCCACCACTCGGTCGCCGCCAGTACCCGCAGCTTTTTGCCCGGCGGACTGAGCACTTTGCCCCCCAGTCGGCGCAGCTCTCCTCCTCGTCGTCCGGTTGGGTTTTCAGCTGTTGCGACTCAGTCGTTCGTCCGGAGACGATGAGGTTGGTCGGAACGGAAGTCCCCATCCTCGGCAGCGACTCCGTCAAGTGGATCGAGCTCTCCGTCCCTTCCGCTCCTACTGGTCGCGACGCTGTCGCTCCTGTCCCCGAGGATTACGCTTCCTGCTCCGCCCTAGCCGATCCTCCTTCTTATCTCATCTGGTATCTCTCTCTCGCTTACACCGCCTGTTTTGGTTTTTGCGAAGAAGGGCTAGTTAAGGAAGAAGAAGAAGAAAACAGTCGGAAGCGCTCGAGTTGTCTTTCTTTGCATTTATGTGAGAAAAAGGGATGGTAATCAGCATTTTGTTGCGATGACAGGAGAATCCACAAGGCGTCTTCTCACGCCCTCGAGCTGCTCCACATCTCTCCGCAGCAGGAGTTCCCTAGGACCGGACTTCGGATTTTGTTCTCCGATGCGCTCTCTCCTTTCGCTTTCGTCTGCCCCAATGAGGTTATCTCCTCGCTTTTGTTTTCTCCGCTTCTTCAAGTCGTTTTGCTACGAATTTTGAGCCGTTTGGTCCGGCATAATCTCTGTTTGCAGTCTAATTTGGGTTCTCGAAGCCCTTACCTACTCTATGCGATGACCGTCTCTGGAGTTGCATTCATGTTCCAGCTTCGGCACATATCGAGTTACACATCCTCCTCTTCTTCCATCTTCCCGGCAAGTGATTTTGTTGAGCTCGATGTCAGAACTTTCCTTAGCCGTGGAAGGATAACGAGCATTGCGGCGACTTCAGGATGTCTTTTGGTTGGCACCGATGACGGATCTCTTGTTTCTCTAAAGCTTGGCAGCCTTCTTCCCACGGTCCCCGGTATCAATTTTTGTTGCTGCTCTGTCTATCTTTTTCCACGATCCGACCATGTGTTTCTGTTTAGCCCTGTTTCTCTCCATTTCAATTTGGCTGTACGTGAGGTAATCTTTGAGCTGTCACTGTCCATTATCTCGCAGTGTGTCATTGGTTGATCCTTAGTGTTTCCAGTGGCATAGGAGTGTCATTCCTATTGTGCAGCTTTACTTTGGTTTCATGTCAATTTAGGTTTATTTTGCTATCCATCTAATAGTGGTTGAGTCTTGAAGCCCTTTCTCTGATATCCCTCTTCTTCCCTAGGCTTTCTGCATGAGCTGCGAGATGATTCCGGAATTGGTCGATTGTTGGGTTTCATGTCGAGGTACTCAATCCTTTTTCACGTTGTCATGTATATTTAAGAGAATCAAGGGCTAGAGGGTCGCTCTTGCTTTAAGGTAAAACTGGTATGTATTTGGGGTGGAAGTATTGATCAGGCTGGGATGTAGTTGGATATCCACATATAACTCGTTGAGCTGGAGTTGGATATCTTATGGTTATGGGCCTTGTAATAATTATGTCATGATGTTGACTAGCGGTTTCAAGCAGCGGTTGCCGCTTGTCTTTACCTTAATGGATTTGAGAACACTGTAGTGCTGAGTTGCATATTCATTATTCACAGGGTTTGTCGGCAATGTTTATTTTGATAGATACCTGTGGATTTTATAAATTGAAAATATTTCAGTACATCCGAATTGTGCAAGGACAAAATAAAGAAAAACAAACCAGATAAGTAAATGTGTCAATCCTATGAGGAATTGTAACAATAATACAAAGCTCATTAAAAGAGTACAACACAGAAAAGGTTGAAGATTCTGAACCCTTAAACAATCTTTTATTGAGTTTTTTGTCTAAATGCACCACATGAATCAACAATATGGCTTGTTAATTCACTTTTGGAGTTATAGTTACCAAAGTTACACTGCATGATTACCTGAGATCTGCAGTGTGCTACAAAGTTAGTTATCCTAAATAGAATTATTTCCGATTACCCTGCTATGATTAGACTTGCCTTCTCTTTGGTGTCGTGTGAAGGACATAGAAAACAATAACAAATCTTTGTTGAAAGAAGTCAAATGAGCATGTGCAGAATATTGAACTCAATGCTTGATGGGAAAGATGATACAAATTTCTTTCAGTTGTTGTATCAGATGAAGACGTATGATGGGAAAGATGAATGTCAGTGGTGGATTTATTCTAAATCTGGAAAATTTTTTGTCAAGTTTTACTTCATGAATCTTGTGTCGATCTAATTACAAGAAAATGGTTCTTTCCAGTGGAAGGCTTTTGGAAAGTGAAGGTTCCTCTGAAGTTCTCCTTTTTTCCTTTGTAATTTTAACATTGGATACCCTCCAAAAGAGAGGAAAAGTGTTGGTTAAGATATGTTTTTTTTTTCTTTCTAAGGAATGATGGAGGGAGTGTGAACAGTGTGCTTTTTCGCTGTAGATGGATTATACAGATTTGTACGACAATATTCCTCTAGTTTTTTTGGCTCATTTGGAAAGAAAAAAGCAAGAGAGCTTTTAAGAATCCTCTTGGAACTCTTTTGGAGATAAGTGGTTATAGACTCTTCATTCTTTGTATAATGGGAAAGTTGAATGTCATACTTTTAGAGTATTGAAATCGATAGAAAACCTGTTGTTCGTAATTTTTACATATGGGAGACATCCCCTCTGAAGTCATTTTGTTTAGGGGTGGAACCCCTGAGTACCTCTACTAATAGAACTTCGTTTAACCTTAAAAAGGGTCAATGATTTCCATACAACAACTATTGCCATAGCGATGTAAGTACAACACAAGGGATGAATGGGTATAGAAATTGATGGAAGATCAGGAGCTTCCTTTACCTGGCTTTGACTTATATACGACCTTTCTAGCTTACACTAAGATGCATCCTTTGCTGCAACTTCTTTTCCTTGTAAGAGTTAAAAAATCTGCTATTATAGTCTATAAACAAATAATTTTTTTTGCATAATAGGTACCTTTCTTTAGAACTTTACCCCATAGAATCCAAAGTTTTGGCAATATCCATTTCGCTGGGGGTGAGCCTGGGTGTAGCGGTAAAAGTTACTCTATTATGGCTTGCGATTACGGGCTTAATAGTGGAAATAGCATTCGGGGTCACGGGTAACACTGCCTATATCGACTCCTCCCTAGATTTTGGCCGTACAAGGAGCCTTGTACATCCGGCCACAGTTTATTTCTTTACATACTTATCTCTTTGTTGCTTTTTCGAGTACGTTGTGTTCTTCAAGCTTCAAGAACCCAGCAATCCCACTAATGAACTAGAGGAGAGAGAATAAGTTTTCTACTGTCTTTAGATTTGTGATGCATTAGAGTTACTGCATCATTCAACTTCATAAATTTGTGCTCATTTTTGTTGATTTTCCGTCCAACTCCTTGTTCGACTCATTTGATGAATGATGAGACTTTTGCTTGAAAATCAGCTACATTTGTGATTATATCAGAGATGGTTTGATAACAAAAAGTAATTAGAGAGACATAATCATGGTATGTAGGGCTAAGCCGGCGGGAGGTGTGCAGAATTTGGTGATGCAGGATGTGCATGGGAAAAAACTTGTTTTTGCTCTTCATTCGGATGGACTCTTACGAGTATGGGATCTCTTTCTCCATAGCAGAGTTTTGAGTCATACATTGAACATCCCATCATTACCAGGTAGTCCTCTTTCTTTGTTTTCCATGTTTTCTTTGTAGGGATGCTTTTTACTTGTTTATTTGATTTGTGTCGAGATTATATCTGTCAAAACATTTCTTGTGGTCTCTCTTTTTGATGTTTCTCTCTCTATTGTTAGGAGCCATGTTAAAAAAACTGTGGGTGGGTGATGCAAATAATGAGATGAACGTAATTCCTTTGGCCATTCTTTACAGGAACAATATGGTATGTATCTTCAATTAAAAGCATTACATCTTCTAATGGCATCAGATTTTTACTGGAAGTGTCGTAGAAATAATTTTTTTCTGGTAAGCAAGGTTATGCAAGCAATAGCGGTGAATAGAGGAGAATGCCGATCTAACTAAAGGTAGATTTGCTTTGGTGGCATCATCAACATAATGAGATTTGCTTTGATGCAAATAATGAGATGAATGTAATTCCTTTGGCCATTCTTTACAGGAACAATATGGTATGTATCTTCAATGAAAAGCATTACATCTTCTAATGGCATCAGGTTTTTACTGGAAGTGTCGTAGAAATAATTTTTTTCTGGTAAGCAAGGTTATGCAAGCAATAGCGGTGAATAGAGGAGGATGCCGATCTAACTAAAGGTAGATTTGCTTTGATGGCATCATCAACATAGTTGGACCAAATTTGCTGAAGCATTTCAGTATTCCTACAGTAAAATACTTGACATTAGCTTGTTTCTTTTGATAAAAAACGAGACCGTATGTGGTTGCCCGTACAATAGGTTGAATATTATCCTTTATATCCTGGGGTTGAGAACAAAGGAAATTGATGAGCTTGGATAGGTTATGGTAGTTCTTTTTGGGACCATTCTACCCCTGTAGACGCCTTTCATCAATGCTTCAGTGGTTGACTCACCATTTGCAATGATTATTGCTCTGCCAATTGCGGCTGTCTTGCACAGAGCTCCTCCGCTATTGCAATTGAATATCTTGCTGATGGCTCTTTTCCTCTGTTTAGCTTATATGCATTTTAGCTTTTTGTATTTTTGTCTCGTTTGGGTATAGTATTTGTATGGATCAAACATGCTGGAGTTGTGACCTTGTTCTGTTAATGAACTATGGAAGTCATAAAACAAAGATTTACCCACCTCTAAGTATGTATTTTTGAATTTTAAAAAATAAGACATGGATTTTCTAGTTGGCTCATTGTGACAAGCAATAGTAACATCAAGGCTGGGATAGATAGACTACTTCTTTTTGCCCCCCTTCTTCATGAGGCGTTTCCCCCTCATTTTTGAATACTCATATTTGGAGTGATTCTTGTTAAAGCTGGCGATAGTTATTTATGAGATTCACTTGCTTCAGCTGTTCTTGTTGTACTTTTGAAGGAAGATACCATGGAGACTGTAGATGTATATGGTATTCATTTTGGCATTGGGGAGAGGTCCATCTTGTCGGTGAAAACTTTAATACAAAACATCCATATTGAGGAGGTACACAGGCTTTGTTGCCTTTTCCTTCTTTTATTATTACTGTATTTGTGAGATTTCGACATTAGCGTCATGCTGCTCGGTTCCTTCTCTCTGGCTTATTTTTCTGGCACTAATTTGGTTCACTATGATTGCTAGGGGGATGTATTGATGCCCAACTTTCTTCAGATGATATATGGATTTTGAAAGAAAATGGTCTGGTATATCGTAGCTCGTTTCATGCTAATACTGATGAGTAAGTTTGCCTCGTTTTCAATTTACTATATAGTTAAGGTTTTTTGTTTTTTATTGTTTGGATTCATTGTTAAAGCATTGTTATACATCAAAGTTGCTTCATTCCAAGCAAACTTGAGATGTGTAAATCCTAAAAAGATTGAAAATTTCTTTTCTTCTGCTATCTTAAAGGATAATTCTATCATTGATCCTTTAAACATTGACGGTGGCATCCTTAAGGACTTATAAACGACATTTCAACGACGCTAATCTGCTTATTTAGAAAACATACTTTTGAGATCGTTTTCCTTAGCATCAATCCACTTAGTTTCTTGGAGGCACATCCAACATTAACTTTTTTAACCATAGTGTATACCACATTCATTGCTTTGGCTGACAAGGTTTCAATACTCCTAATTTTAAACATATCCCTCCTTGATGACTACCATGTTTCTTCACCCATTAAGTGAGATGGCAGAACCCTTGTTCATTTAACACGACTTCTGGACAGTGATAAGGTGGCCCTTGCACATTTCTCACCACTTTTGGGCTACAGTTGCTGCTTCTAGACAATATCTGGCTTCAGTACAATTACATTTTCATATAGAATACACTTCATAAGGATTTGACTGGGAAAAATAGGAGTGACGGCTGTTAGGTAGCCATCTAATGCACCTCTCCCTCCTTTATCTGGTGTTGGGACTGGTTACACAGGTCGTGTTAGTTTCGTAGGGAAACCTGTACTTGCAATGAGAAGTGACCATAATTCAGTTTGTTAGTTTCTTTTAACCAATAAAATAATTTAAAGTGGCACCAAGGTCGTGTTTATTTATTGATGAAAAAAGCAAGAATTTGATGCTGACAAACATGGGTTATCCATACTACCCAAAGTATGCTGGCTGTCTCTTGACATTTGCTTCGATCTGCATTTTGCTAAATAGGGCACCTGGTGACAGGTCACCTTTTGTATAAGCCTCTGAAACAAGTTGAATTCGACCGGAGCTGCCACATCATCATGGAGCCTAACTTGCTTGGGGATCTCACATCATCGTGAGAGATGATCATAGGCTTTGCGCACGTTTACTATAACTAGTTCTTCCACTTTTTAACATGAAGCTAACCGTCTTATTCAATATAAAACAAGCCTGAATAGCTGTCTTACCTGGAAAAGGCGTTATGGGTCAAATGACTTTCTTTACTTCATTTCCAGGACTTCAGCAATGATTTTGTAGATAGATACTACCATACTTATAGCTTGCGCTACTGTAGTATAGATCGTCCTGCGTCCATTCATAGGGGTATCGGGAAAATACTTCTCCAAAAAAGGATTACTTGTGCAGCTTTTTCTTTTATTGTGTCATGTGGGGCCACATTGGGGTCTTTGACTTTAGTCTATCTTGTTTGTAGGGAGGAAGAATTGTGTTATACACTGCAGGAAGAATTTGTTGCGGATCAGCTATTTCAATGTCCTGAACGTTTTTCAGACGATCTTCTGTGGATTACATGTTCATTATTACCGTTAGTGAAGGTACATTTCCGTTGAATGATAGCTCTTAACATCTTGTCACTTATTATCTAGAGTTGATTCTCTGCTCTTCTTCTGTCATCCTTAGGTGATGACATGTTCAAGAGTCCCTAACAGCCACTCCATGCTTTTTCTTCTAAGCACCTGGGAGGTGCAATCCTTACAAGCCATTTACAATAGGAGAAATCTATTAATCGAATGTGTTAATTGTGTGTGCCCTTTTTGTACTTGTATAGGGTATTGTACATTTCTAGGATGTTTAATATTAGACCACATTTCTAGGCCTCACGAAAATTTACATGGTATCAAAGTTTGAGGTCTTGAGTTCAAAATTTTCAAACCCCTTATTTGCCTCGCCATCTATACTTCACTTTTCAGTTTTGGGCCAAATCCAAACTACACTGGAGTGTAGTGTTAGGATAAGTGCCTTCGTCTGATAATTTAAGCTTTTACAGTTAGCATTGGTCTCACAAAATTTATATGAGAAGTAATTACAAAGATGCCCTTGTACAAGAATATTGATGGTAACATTATACTCTCGAGCTTTATCACTTGTAACAACATGAATGGATACACCATTATCTCGGCACAAAAATTGTAAAGTTAGAATAAAGTCCAGAAAGATGGTTTTTCATAAACTGTCTAAATGACGAAACCCAATTTTGACCTGACACGACTTGGCCCTAACCATCAGTATGAACCAAATCAAAAGGCTTGCTGGCACGTTTGTTCACATGACTGTGCTTTCCTAATTGACAAGACTCACAATCTAAAGTTCTTCTATTGGAGAGACTCGGAACCATATTTTGGTTTCCCCTTCTCATTTAACTTTGTGGTGCATGCTGTTGCTTCTGGGGCTTCATATGGTGCAAATGTGTTCATGATGTCATAATTTCCTTACGCAGGATAATGCTGTTCCGTTGCTCTCGTCTATCTTCTTGGATAGACTTCTTCATCCTGGGGTTTTCAATGATAGTGTTCTCCATGCTACTATGATGGATTATAACAGGTGTTTGACTGATTCTGAGCTGGAGTCTTTAACGATTGATGGCCTGAAAAAGGAAATACTCCTGCTGGTTGAATATGAGGTTGCTCTTAGAACTGTTCTTTGGCCACTATGTTTCACTCAACTGCATGCGTACATATTGCTTTCCCACTCTCTGAGATGCCAGATGTTAAGGTTGTCAACTCTACTGACTGACATTTTGTAATTTGTTTTAGGGTGTAAATGAAGCAATACAAACAACTTTTTATCGTTGGAAGAATTTCTGCAATCGCTATTTTCATTACTGGTGTAAGAACAATGCCCCGTTAGGGTTGCTTCCTCAGCTTCCCGATGGTGGAGTTGGTTTGGTCCGCAAAGTTCAATTTCCTTCTTTCGTTCATTGGAGGAAATTGAGCTATTTGTTACTGGTATGCCGGATACCTATGCCTTACTTCAAATTGTGTCAGTATGTTACCAACTGCCTTTTGTTCTACTTGGATAGAAAAGAAGAGCTTTTCAAGTTGTCTTCTCAGTTTAATCTACTCTGCTATGTCTAACATAATATTGCCCGTGTATGCCTGTTTGTTAGGTTCGGATGAAATAAGCGATATTGTAAAGTTCAGTTTTAGCTCTTCAGATAATGGGGTTGAGAGCGAGGTTCTAGCTGAGATTTTTGGCTGCATGAATAGCATCAGCCAACAGTTTGGGAAAGCGGCTTCTGCAGTGCTTTATCAAGTACTTGTCACCATGCCGTCAATCACTTCTGATGAAATTTTCTCTTCTCTACTGAAGACACTTCAAACTGGATATAGTGCTAAAGGACTATCGGCTAATGTATCTGATGTGGCATGGGAGAAGGACCCAATAGATCACAAGAGTCTTAGGAGATTTTCTACTGATATCCTGTTGACTCTCCGTCAATTAAGCAACAAAGCGTCCTCATGGGGCAAAGTGTTGGAAGTTGTGGAAGGGTATTTAAGACTTTTTGTGCCACAGAAGGTCGTACAAAAGATGGATGATCAAGTATCTTTGAATATCTGCACTTCCATTGTAGTCCAGGCTACTTCCCAAATTGCTAAGATGATGTTTGAGTCTGCATCAGACCTTCTTCTGTTCCTATCTTATCTGGTTCACCTAAGTGGACAGGTTAGTTTTTCCCCTCCTATAACTTGCCAATTGATGCAGATTTCACTATATGCTCATTCTTATTTGCTGAGATAGTTCAATACCGGAAAAATTCTCTTCTTTTATATATTCTAATTGTTCTTTCTTTTTGATGTATTGAACTGTATACTGTCTGATAAATTATTATTTACCTTTCAGAAAAAAGAAAGGGCAAAAAGTTGTGGATATTATGAAGAATTATGTTTTTTGCTTGCAGATCAATATGTCCCAGGATGATGTATCCAGAATCCGTTTGGAGCTGGTTCCAATGATTCAAGAAATTATTGCTGAATGGCTGATTATTCATTTCTTTTCTGCTACTCCATCTGAATCATACGCAGTTGAAGATTTCAGTAGTCAGCTGTCATCACTAAAGATTGGTCGGGTTCTATCTTGTTCTTTTTCTTCCTCCTTTCTTTTGTCCACTGATCAATGAAGTTGCCAATGGTTTGTACTGTTTTTTATTGTTTAATAAGGTAGTGGAATTTCAGCTTTATGTGACAAGAGCATCTCTGATTGTGGATATCAGAATAGTGAGATCCTTAACCAGTAATTGACAGCATAACTGCTAGAGGATGCGTATTTTGAAGTCTTCCTAGAAATTATAGCAGCCACTCGCTGAAGCACCTTGTTTTAACCATCTTCAGACGCTGATTGCACTGTTCTTTTTCCCTTTCTGTTATTGACTTCTCATTTTGAAATTGAAAAGTTGCATTTGTTTGAGGAGTTGACGTAAAAAATATTTATACGTGTTATTCTGCTTATGGCCAGATAGCAACTCAGATCAGCGCTCATGGGATGAAAAGCTTGGCAGAAGTGACTTTGTCTTGGCCTTTATACTTTTGTTGAGTAGTCATAGCTTTTCTGAAGGTCTTGATATGTCTCTTCTTGATCCTCAAGTTGTTACAAGTACTGTGAGGAGATTTACGAGCTGGATAATATGGGGCATGAATGGAGATGATTCTTCTGCTTTCTTGAGTCATTCTACAGAGCTTGCTTTGATCTTGATTAGACATGGGCAGTATAAAGCTGCTGAGGTTAAGTTGTTTTGTTACTTTTCTGCCGTAAAGAATATTTTGTCTAATAATGTGTTGTGAGGGATTTTTCTAAACCACTTCTATCATTTCCTATATTGTTCACTCTCAGCTCCTTCTTAGCATAGTGGAAGCCCATTCCCGAAAGGAATACAGTTCTGCCAGTCTGCAGAATGCAAGCGGTGATTGGTGCGTAGTGCATCATCTTTTGGGATGTTGCCTTCTCCATCAGGCACATGCATTACATGGATTCATGAAAGAGAGGAAAATCTCTGATGCTGTTCGCTGTTTCTTCAGGTAATTTGTACATGTGTCATTTTCTTTCCTCATTGCTCGGACAAGTATTCTTGGAGGGAAGCATATATTGGTGCACTTTCTGAAAATGAACTTACCTGAAGACTCTTGGAGTCAACACAATATGACTTTACATCCCAGTGATGGCTCAATTAAATTGCCAAATCAATCAGTAAAAACGGTGTATCTGACGACATAGTCCCTTGCTGCTTTCATCTTTTGTCTCTTTCCCATTATCTTTTTGCTCTTTTCGAATTGACTCCCATTTTGAGGCCTCATTAACCGCAGTTTTGGCTGTTTAAACATTTAAATGGATGACCCAAAGCATAATACTGTTGCTTATGATGTTATTATACGGTTGTACCTTCTCTCTTTGGTGAACTGCAACTGCCTCTCAATTTGGCTATGAACTACTTTAAAGAGTAGGGAGTCCTTGTCATGGTATTTGAACTGTAATCAAATGCTTTCTTGTCAGAGCTTCATCTGGAAAAGGTGCAGCCCGCGCTTTGCAGAAGCTATCTCCAGAAACTGGATTACCACCGCTTCGTTTCCGTGAGTTATTGCATTAAAACTATATCTTAAAAATTTCAGGGAAGAAAAAAGATATATATGTCCCTTCATCTATTAACTTCTTCTACTCTCGTTTTAGCTGATTGTGCGTCACCTGCTGCCTGGAAGCTTCATTACTATCAGTGGGTCATGCAGATTTTTGAGCAACACAACGTTAGTGAAGGTGCTTGTCAGTTTTCTTTTGCTGCACTTGAGCAGGTAGACGAAGCTCTCAATCAGAGAATCGATGGTTATGATGGGGACACATTGAATGAATCAGCAACTGCTATCAGCGGACGGCTATGGGCAAATGTGTTCAAGTTCACATTGGATCTTAATAACTTCTATGATGCATATTGTGCTATTATCTCAAATCCTGACGAGGACAGCAAACACATCTGCTTGAGGCGTTTCATAAATGTTCTTTTTGAGCACGGTGCATTGAAGGTGCTTTTTAACTTCTGCCTTATATTACTAAGTGGTCATTGTGCTTATAGGATCATACTGATGACAAAATGTTCTGATGAATTCTATGTATCAAGGGTCTATGTATCAAGGGTCTATTTTAGTGACAGTTCTTTTGGGGGACAGAAAATCCTTGTTGAAATTATGTTTGCTTGTTCAAAGATGTAAGTGCGCTTTACAAACTAAGATTTCTAGTCTTTAAGTTTTGGAGTGTTGCTGCCATCGTGGTGGTCACCACCATCCGGTGCCAGACCCACAAGTATTGGTTGGGCGCAATGGTGATGGCCAAGTGCAGTTTCAGTGGTGATTACCAGTCATGATGGTCATGATTGTGGAGATGTGGTACCAACTTTAGTGGGGTTTGCGTTGGCAGATAAAATGGGCTGGGTGGCTGCTCGAGGTATAGGCCGATGTTGTGGTGGGTGTGAATGTCTTTTAATACCTTAGTTAAGTTTGATTTTGGAGATTATTTTCCCAATTTAATAGGAAGGTGTTGCCAATGAAGCGGTTTTCTCCAGAGCCAACTAAAGGAATATCAGTGCCAAATGTTCGATTACTTGAGCTAAAGTGATGATAAATGTTGACTGGCAATGTGTCAATTGATTTCTGGAAATGAACTACGTTGTAGTAATTTGGTTATCCTTGCTACTATCAGCAAAATGCTGTTTCTTGGACCAATTCTGTTTGGATACTTCTCCACGAAATCAGTTGAATTTTGGGGTGTTGTTTTTCATAACACGTAATCCTTTTCGTTGAGAATCTGATAGCATAATGCTCAGATGGATAATGTTGATAAAAAATGTGATGATGTATGGGAAAGCACTAAATGTAGTTGCAAAGAAGATAAACCCTACACTCTTGTGTTATGATGTATGCATTCAGTAATGTTCTTTCCCTGAATCTTCTTTCTGTCGGGGTTGTTTATGTGATTTTAATTTTAGTGATTACTTCTTCTGGCTCATATTAGCAATTTCATCGTGCACAATAGCTTTGTGACTAATAAATTTTTATCTTGTTCTGAAGTCTACTTGCAATTGTTACATTATAGATTCTCTCTAATGGTCAACTGCCATTCATTGGTTTAGTGGAAAAGGTTGAGCAGGAGCTCTTTTGGAAGGTATCCTTTTGTAAAGTGAGTTTTGGCTGTTCTATAGAGAGGCATGAAGAAATTAAATGGTCCTTGGTTTCTATAATTTGCAGGCAGAGCGGTCCGATATTCTGATGAAGCAAAATTCATACAAGTTTCTTTATTCTTTTGAGATGCATCGGCATAATTGGCGAAAAGCAGCAAGTTACATGTATCGATATACAGCTCGTTTGAGGACTGAAACCAGTTTAAGAGATAATCAGCAATCTTTCCTCTCATTGCAAGAACGGTTGAATGGGCTTTCTGCTGCTATCAATGCGCTCCATCTTGTTCGCCCGGCACATGCTTGGATTGAGCCGCCACCTGAGGATATTTCATTTCAGCATGAGCCTTATCCGAGTAAAAAGGCTAGAACGGCCGTCGAATCACAGAGTACACTTCAAACAGAATATCATATTCATTTTGCGTTAAAATGATCATGCTTCATCTTCTGTAGTTATGACTTCTTGTGAACAACATTTAGCTCAGTGGAGTTGTTGTTTTATTCTCTATTTCAACATTTACTTTAGTTTTCACGCAATTAATTGTTATTTCTGCTTTCAGCTGCTGCTCAGTCCATCCGGCCCCAATATTATTCTTATCTTGACATTGAGAAACTTGAGAGGGAGTTTGTGATGACATCAGCTGAATATTTGCTTTCACTTAGCAACGTCAAATGGTCATATGCAGGTACTATACTTGCTTTACTTTATCTCAGCAGTCAGCCTGAACATGTAGCATGGTTACTATTTTCAGCTGATGATTGATCAGTCTTTTAGAAACACAGCACAGTCGAAGAAGCAATCAGCTGACAGCTTTATATCACTTTTTTTTACCATTTCTGAGCTACAGAGCCATGATTTTTTTTTTTTGTTGTTGAATTAGGTGGTATTGTCTGATTGTAAGACATTGAATTAGCTTGCACAATGGTTTGGTTTTACCAAGCATCGGTTTTTTTGAAGGAGTGATGAGTGCAACAAGAATAGATCTAATTTTGTTGTTTGACCTTCGACTTGAATAAATTTTTATAGGCTATGTTGGTGTTTATGGTACAAATATTATGGAGGTGACAAGATATCCTGTCGATTATAAAACAACTTCATATTGCAAGGAAATCTTGGGCTTGCTGTGATGTCCGTTGCATTTGTGCTTTTCTTCTATTTTAAAATAGGGAGATGTACATGGAATGGAGCTAAGTAGTAATTTATACTATTTTCTTCTTTCCCAGGAGATCCTGCTGCTCCTTTAGAATTGGTCGATATCTTGGTCCAAACAAATTTGTATGATATGGCTTTCACTGTTCTCCTGAAATTCTGGAAGAACTCTGGACTAAAAAGGTGTGCAATCTGGAAAAAAGTTGGATGATGGCATGCTTTCGCTTTACTTGTTTTGCTTGTCATTTACAATTATGAACATCCTTTGCGTAGGGAATTGGAAAGAGTTTTCTCTGCTATGTCGTTGAAGTGTTGTCCCAATGCTGTTGGTTCACCAGTCACAGGGTGAGTCCTTCCCAAAAAGCCTGTATATATTAGTGGTTGCCTAATATTGTTAAGTGCGTCAAATGAGTTTTATTTTCCAGGAAAGATTTCAAAAGACAAGGTTTATTGCTGACATCAACAATAAATGAAGCAGTTGTGCCTGGTTTGTCTGATATGGGTAGTCGAAATCCACAATACACGGGCAATTCTCACTGGGAAATTCTTGAGCTTTATCTGGTAAATTTCTTCATTGCAATCTCTCTTGCTATGCTTCCTTTAGCTTGTCTTCTGCTCCCTTGGTGACTGAATTTGGAGAATTTTCAAATATGTTACACTCACATACGATATGACAGTAATTTATACAAAAACTGTTAGTCCTGCGTGAAGTTTTACATGGAGTTATGATCTGATGGGGAGATAGAGTGTGCAATACTTGTCAAATTTGGGTGATGCATCTGTTATGACTTTCCACATTACTGGGAAATTCTTGAGCTTTATCTGGTACATTTCTTCATTGCGCTCTCTTCCTATGCTTCCTTTAGCTTGTCTTCTGCTCCCTTGGTGACTGAATTTGGAGAATTTTCAAATATGTTACACTCACATACGATATGACAGTAATTTATACAAGAACTGTCAGTCCCGCGTGAAGTTTTACATGGAGTTATGATCTGATGAGGAGATAGAGTGTGCAATACTTGTCAAATTTGGGTGATGCATCTCTTATGACTTTCCACATTATGTATGACTGCTGGATTTACTCTTGTTTTTTACACATGGTACAGTGGAGTTGATCGAAAATGCAATTGGTGGCTTAACCATACCCATTATTAGCTTGTAGAGACCAACAAATGTAGGGAAATGGGTGTTACTAGATAGTTCATGTGCCTGGTCTGGTTACTTTTGGACTGAAATGGGAAGACAATGTTATAGGAATTAAATGCACATAGAACGCCTGCCTTTTCTTTTCCTTTTGATGGAATGTCTTCTTAGTTGAAATTGCCATTTAGACTCAACACCAACATTATCACGAAATGAATCAGTAGGTTGGAGTCCATAACCTAGGTATACATGGTAGCATATCACAAAAGCATCCAACCCTTGTCTCAAAGCAATGAAAGGCTTTCTTTCAACTATTAAGTGCATATTTTGCCCTTTTTCTCTCCCTGCAGGGAAGGTATAAGGACTTTCATGCCAGATTGCCTGTTGTCGTTGCTGAAACTCTTCTTCGTACAGATTCTCAAATTGAACTCCCCCTTTGGCTAGTTCGTATGTTTAAGGTACTTATTCTGTCTAAATTAGACTAACAAAATATTGTTTTGGTATGGGGGCTTCAAAACACCTCTAACAGGGTACTTTCCTTCCTCATTTTTGCATGTGCATGAGCAACTAGTGTTTTAATGTAGGGCTTATCTGCTTGTTCATTTACTATCAAGTTGTTGCATATCTGCTTTGATGTCGAAAGTTGCTAAGAATTGGTTATGCATCGCCTTCTTCAATCATATATATCGCCTTCTCATTTTGGGTAGTTGCGAAAATTGATCTTGATATCTCGTGTTACAAGTGACATCTGATATGAATTTCTCATTGTTGCTTTCTAATGAGTGATTGCATCAATTTCTGTGGATTTGACTTGAGGTTAGAGCTCCATGATAAATGAGATGAAATGCGGTGTGGAGGTTTTGGTAGACAGAAAACAGTCACCCCTAATGCATGTGTTGGGTCCACACGGTGCTAGAGCTCTCCTATTTGCAATTTTTCTAATTGATATTCTCTTATGGTTGCAATATGAGGAAAAGGGTGTTCTTAGTTTGCTTTAAGTACAATTTGGAATTGTCCCTAAATAGATATTTCCGAAGTAAAACAGTTCAAACCACAGAGATGGAACCTTGAGACCATATTAAAACTTGCAGTTTGGTTTAGATGTGGACTTCGTTTGTCCTATATTACGATAGTCTTCTTGGCTCTTGCAGTATTTACTTTACAATCTGAATATTACTGTGGAACTCATAAATTTCGGTTAATCTCAACATCCCTTGCATAGAATATTTTGGACCAGTGGTTCTTGGACCTGATTAATCTTACAATTGTTCAATTTGTCTCTTTTTGGTTTTTCATTTATTTAAATGGATTGAAATTGCTGAGGTTTATATAATTAAATGGACCCAACTCTGCAACCGGTTCTGATTCTCTCTCAAAACTGGTCAATTTGATTCCATTGTGGAGGAGCTTGTCAGTTATGACATGACACCATGTATCATCATGGGATGCTTCAGGGGACTGATTAGATATTTACCCCCTTTTAAACCAAGGAGTGAATCATAAAGCAATTTAAGCTCGCTGATTTTTTGGAAAAGCCGCAAAAAGATAACATATGGATATTTTTGAATCTAACAACTTTTCATAGGGGGTGCCAGAGTTATGTAGAAATACATGATTTCTTTGTAATTGAACTGGAAGTTAGGGGAATGGCATAATGATTTACCCAATTTGCTGCTTATCTAATAAATTTATCCAGCTTATTTGAGAATTTATTTTAAGAATAGATGATTTTGGCAGTAATTTGTGTAATGAGAATCTTGCGTGATTATGTAAGACATATACTCCTTTTTGTAAGTTGGAAACTAAATGAAACTGAAATTGGTGCCACAGTCAAATCCAGACCATAGATTAACCTATTTTTGTTACAATGTACAGCAAGTTGTGGTACGCTCTTTAGCAACAGGTCAATTGTACACTGAGTTGGTGAGAGAAATTTCTATTTACCTTCTTTTGTGTATGGTTTATTTTAGGCTGTCTGCATGTAGATGGCAACCAATCACGGAGATTCTGTGTATATCTGCTGTCCTCTTCTTTTTTTCCTGAGAAGCATTATGGCTGTCTAGGGCGAGTTAATTTGATGCGAGTTAGGTCATAATCAACATTATAGAATAGTTTCCAAAGGGAGGTGTGCACGGTTACGATTTACAAGTTATTTAGAATTTTTCTTGCTTCTGTATTTGTTTTTTAGTTCATTGGATTAGATTATTCATCTGCAACTTAGGTTGGTTAATGCTGATAAAATTGAACTTGAATAAAATCGTCTTTTATACTGGTAGCTACTTGACAACTTACCTTCTAACATGTACAGTTCTTATATTAGTTGCTGACTTTACTGTAATAACTACCACTTAGTTAAATACGAGTGTCGGAACTTTTCTTATATTGGTTGTTGGGACTTAAAGTTCTTCTAATCTGGTACTTTTTTCTAAATCTATTATATGTCTGCTTCTTACTGAGATGGAGATGCTGCATTCATTACAATTACAAACCATTATTCATCCTCCCAATTCGATGGATTTGGCAGGGCAATAGAAAGGACACGAGCTGGGGTATGGCTGGGCATGAATTAAGTCCAGCGTCTTTGTTTCAGTTGTTTGTTGATTATGGGAGATACACAGAAGCTACACATTTGTTGCTGGAGTACATCGAATCATTTGCATCAGTGGTAATTTGCATTGTGTGATGCTTTTCAGAAGACTGGTTATCTTGGATAAATTTTACTTCTTATTGCTCAGTTATTTTCTTTAATGGTTTCGATTTCCCAACATGCTTTCTCGTCTCTGATCACATTTCCTCCTGCTTTTATGAAATAGTTTGTTATCTTTTTCCTTTCCCTGCCATTCAGTTTCCATTTTGCATGTTTTCATTTATTCTACCTCAAAAACTTCTGGCCTGAGTCATCATGTACATTGTAATTTTCCTTTTTTCTGGGACTTTATATTGGTGACTTGGAGAGGACGGTGAGGTACAGGCAGGAAGGGGAGAAATTTTGGAATTGATAAGAGTTGTAGTGCAGTACTACGGCTTTATCATGACAAATGGTGTTAATGCAATGTTGATTACTGAGAACCAAGTGATTAGTTGCTAGGGTTCATACAGAAGAAGTTTTCATGGGTAAATTTTCCTTATGGGCCAAAAGCCAGTTGTATTGTGCGGTGGAAAGAAGTAAGAACTTTGATTGATATATGGGTACTCTTCCAGATCAGTGCGCATGAGGTTGCAATACATGATGCTTTGATATATGGTGTGGATTTACATTTTAATTGCTTTGCGGATTTTAATTGATTAAGCTTCAACATGTCAGCATTCTGGGGAAGAACACTCAGTTGTTTATTATTAGTAGGGTCGAGCCGTTGAAGCACTTGCTAGTCAGAATATCATCTGGTTCTGAAGATTTGGGTATGGGTTGCTTGCCAGGAGTATAAATTAGCCTTGTTCTTTTTTTTGATAAAAAAAATTAGCCTTGTTAAAATGTGGGAATTTTGTTTTTCTATAAAATTCTTAGCTGTTGATAGGTATATCTATGCATGTACGTGTGGATGTATAGCCCTTGTAATGGATGGTGCTATTACATTGACCCTTTACCCTTTACCCTTTACAGAGGCCTGCACACTTAGTTCACCGCAAAAGGCCATCTGCTGTGTGGTTCCCATATACAACAGTGGAGCGATTGTGGTGCCATCTTGAGCAGTTGACCAGGTCTGACCAGATGGCTGGACGGTGGCAGAAGCTGCAAAAGTTATTACATGCGGCACTTCTTAGCCATCTCAAGCAGGTGTTTTAGTCGTCAGCGGTTAAATATGTCCGGTTACTCTTCAAACTAAATACTGCGGTAGCTAACAAACCTGCCAGTTTTGCTTTTGCAGTTAAAAGTAGATTCGGAGGACGCACTCTCTTCTGCAGTCAATTGAGATGCTTTGACGATGTCCCCACAAATTTGCATGAAGTGAATGTTCTCGACAGTGGAGTTAGACCAGTCCGACTCTGTTGACCCCTTCATTCATTTTTTTTTTTTGTGGAGACTGATGTCATTCAGTGAATGTATTGGAGCAGAAGGGAGTAATTTATATGTCGGGATCGATAGAAAGCCGCTGTATGTAGTAAATTGTTGGAATGGCCTGTCTAATGTTGTCCTGGAGTTAGAAGTTTAGGCAGCTTCTCCCTCTGCATAACTATCCCCCATAATGTTGTCGCTTGGATATATCCCGCCCGGCCGCTGCCGATCACCGGCCTCCCGCGCCCGCCCCTTTTTCAAAAGAAAATTTTTTACGAAGTTCATTTTCACCAAACAACATTTACGTCAAAATTACTTTCAAATGTGTTTTAAATACACTTTACTAAGTTGATGTCATACAACTGCAATGCTCTTTCTTGTACAGTTGATGTGAGCTATCATATTCGCTCTTCTTTCATAATTAATAGCAGCACAGCTCGAGAAAACGTTAGTTCCTCGCTGGCCAGACCGATAGGAAATCCCCTTCGTGGTGGGGAATATATGTGTGTGTGTGTGTGTTTATTTGTTTATTTCATGCAAATCGTGGTGTGAGTTGCACATGCTTCATATTGGATCGAATTTAGACGATGATGTGCTTCATGACGGCACCTGTGCATCTACATCCGCCCGATCATCTTGTATTTGGTAAGAAGCTGCATCTTTGATTAAATGGCAGTGTTAAATAAGGGTGTCAATGATTGAGTTTAATTCGGTTTTTTTTTTTTTAATTTTGATTTTTGTTTTCCCTTCTTTTCTTTTTTGGGGCTGAGGGGGTCGTCTGCCGCCAGTCCTCGCCTGGGGGCTGAGGGTTCCCCAAAAGAGAAAAAGAAAAAATTTAAAAAATGTTATTGTGGAGTTTTAATTGGGTGGAAAATCGAATCGAAATTTTCAATTTGGTTTGGTTGGCAGTTTAGTTTGATTACTGTGCATGCATCTGATTTTAGCCAGCGCGACCGCGTCGGACCACTTTAGGGTTGCTCTTTTGATGGTTTTACAGTCATAGGGTGGGGGACGGCGGCTGTTGAGGCATTTAATCTGGATGTTACAAGCTAAAATTAGATTAGATAACTGAAGTTTGGTGTCTAACATGTTGCAGAGGGTTGATATTGCTGACTGAAATAGTAAGAAAAAAGATTTTGACAGCAATGGTTGGTCTGTTTCATGAAAAATAATTTTTATTTTTTAAAATTTTCTGGCATGTTTGTAAAAAATAAACTAATCAAAGAAAATATTTTCCATCAATGAAAAGACACTTTTTTAAAAGTGGAGGAAGTTTTCTCATATTTTCCCGTGCATTTCTTCACATCTCTTTTCTTGTTAATTATTTTAAAAAATCCTCACTTTTAGTAGTTTTCTCTTTTCTCTTAGTCTCGCTAGATACAGCGAGCTCAAGCCTCACTTGAGGCCGGCACCGGTCTTATGGGAGCTTGTTTTTTGGCTGTGACTGGTCATCGGCCATTGCTGTGGTTGATGATTGACAGAGAAAATAAGAAAAGAAAAGAAATGTGGAAAATATTTTTTATTGCCCAAATACAAAAAAAATTGACAATTTTCTGAAAAAGGATTTTTTTAAAATTTTCAGAAACATTTCATTTTTTTTTTCGGAACAAACATAGCTTAAGAATTTTTTTCCCCGTTGATTTTGAATCGTGTTACTGTTGGTCCGGCCAACCTTGTACATGTTTGATTTGAATGAAAGAAGATGTTGTCAAAGGTAAGATGAGAAAATGCGGAGAGCATCTTTTTTCTCTAAACCTTATTCCCCTCCCGCGATGTCCTTGTCTTCATTTACCCGTTCGAATTCCTGTCAGCAAATGGTTTGGCCCTTTTGTAATTTCCTTCTCGTTCCGTCTCTTAACATGAAAAGAAGACCCTTTTTTTGACGAGATCACGGATCGAGAGAGTGATGTCACGGTTGAAAATTCAAAATTAGAAAAGCCTTCGATCCGGGAGAGCGGTGCGTAATTCCTCTATCTGCCTGTAATTTTTATTTTATTTTATTTGGAGAGGATAAGAAAATGGGGGAAAGAATGGAAGCTTCGGATGCAAGGGAGGAAGAAGCAACCCTGGGCTTAGCAAAGGAGAAAAAGTCAAGGTGGGCGGGGGGTGAGAGAGAGAGAGAGAGAGAGAGAGAGGAAACGAAATTGCTTGAGGGGAGGGGAGGCGAGAGGGTGAGGTGAGTTGAGCCGAGCCCAGACGACTTGTCCCTCTCTTTCCATCTGCTGTTGCTGCTGCTGCTGCTGATGATTGTGGTGGTGGAGCTATCGACGATGTCCTGACTTCTTCTTCATCTTCTTCCTCCTCCTCCTTCAGCTCGCATCCTTATTCCTCTCGCCCCCTTTTCAGGTGCTTTTCCTTCTCTCCGCTCGCTTCCCTCCTCTGGTCTAATCGTATTCCCTTTTCCCTTTGCTTGTTTTCTGTTGCCTTGTTTAATATTTTCTGCCCAAGACGACTGGTAAGCTCTGGATGCGTGACTCCTCTCTTGCTCTATCTCTCTGTGTGCGTGAGTGTGCGTGTGTTTAAAATTCGAGAGAAGGACGGCGGGTTCACGCAGTTAGCTGCCACCACCCACAACTACGCTTCCCTTTTCTTGTCAGCTCTTGAAACCCTCTTCCCCGAATGAGCTTGATTTGATTTCTTCACTTTTATCTGGTGAGATATCTGCTGCCTGGTTTCTCCAATTGTGTTTTTCATGGATGCCCTGCTCGCCCAATATATTTGATTGATCGTTGGACTGTGTTATTCCTCGTTAGATTGCCAATTTGTGGATGCTGCTTCAGTTTGAAAGCAGCCCACTTCTTCATCTGCGCATTTGAAGTTTCTGATCTGGCACTTGACCAATATAGGCACTTCCCATGGCGTTGCATGCTTTCCTGCACTTCACCGTAGTTATTTCTCGACTGGACTGTCATATTTGTAGCTAGCTTTCAACTTGCCAGTTAGAAATTCCTGTCTTCTCACCGCATGCTTTCACCTGATTAGCTGGACACTGTGCTACTTAACGATGAGATGGTTGAGGAAATTTACTCTTGCAAAGTGAAGTGATATCCCTGTCATAGATGTTAGATAGAGTGCGCTGATGGATTTCATTTCTCCTTTTTGCTGTGCTTCCTTGTACCGTGCTCATGTTTTTATCCGTTCCACAGCCTTCTCCCTCTTTCCTGTCAAGATGTCCGATTCATTACAAGAAGCGCAAAAACAGGATGTGAACTCTGAGCAGCTCCCCCGAGTGAAGATAGCGAGTATGTTAGGCTGGTTATATCCAATGAGCCGATAACAGCTGAAGCTGACAATTTACGGCCTCAAACTGATGACAGACTTCACAATTTTGTGTGGTGGACCAAAGCCTTGTCATTGTTCACTATTGGTAGTGTCATTGTCCTCGTTTTCTTGAATTGGGGAATTCCATTTCTACTGGAAAAGGTACATTCTATCTGATCCACACTCAAAACACATGCATGTAAACATATACCCTTCACACATTCACATATCATGAACAAGCGAGTGCTCTACCGCATGTGCATGTGCAATGCCTGATTTTCCAGGAACCCCATATTTTCTGTGTTTATATTTCGATGATTGTATCACGGAATGCAGAGAAGTTAGAAGTTTCTTAAAGGTGAATGACTGCTCGTTAACTTAAACCCTGATTTTAGTCTCGAAACCCATCAAATCTCTTGTAAATCATCTATATGTTGGCAATTGTTTGTGGTTCTGCAAATGCTTTTGATTTTTGAAGATGCAAAGCTGGTCAAAATAGCAGTGCAAGTAAAGTGTTTGTAGCATAGCTAAAATGAGTTCCCTGTTAATAATATAGTTGCTCATGGGAATTGTGGCCTCTTGGGGAATTGATACTGTGTCTTTCATCACTTGCTATAGCTAGTACTAATACATCGGAGAATTTTTCCTTTCTTTGTTTCTGTTTATTAGTTTGGATCGGTATCTAGTAAACATAAAATATCTTTTTGCCGTGTTATGTGCTGTCTTCTGGGTTCTTGAAGGAAGGTGGTTACATCTACTATCTAATATTGTCATTCATTTGAATAGAACCCTCTGACAAGTTTGTCATTGTATCCGATACTACTGGCAATTAATCACGTACTTCACAGTACAACGTAGACCTAGACAAAAGGAGCCAAATATGGTGTATGTGGTCAGCTTACATGCATTTTTGGGAAGATTGGAGCTAATAAAAGAAGTATGCAACTGTTTTGGTTGAGTGTTCCGGTATGAAATGGCATTATTTTGTTTGAATGGCTACTGATGATCCTCGTAACCGTAAATGTCCATTGGTTGTTCTTTATTGTAGGTTCTCTATCCAATTATGCAGTGGGAAGCCACTGCGTTCGGTCGTCCGGTTCTTGCCCTGGTGCTTGTTGGCTCTCTGGCTTTCTTCCCTGTATTATTAATTCCATCTGGACCTTCCATGTGGCTGGCTGGAATGATATTCGGATACGGTCTAGGTTTTGTAATTATAATGGTTGGAACAACTATTGGAATGGTCCTGCCATATTCAATAGGACTACTGTTCCGTGATCGCATACATGTAAGGGACCTCATTCTTCAGATGACCTTAATGAGTTATTGCTTCATTACTAATTGCTCTTAACGTATATGCAGCAATGGTTGAAAAGATGGCCCCGAAATGCAGCATTGCTTAGACTTGCTGGTGAAGGGAGCTGGTTCCATCAATTCAAAGTGGTTGCACTCTTTAGGATCTCGCCATTTCCCTACACAATTTTCAATTATGCCGTCGTAGTGACTAGTCTGCTTTTCTGGCCCTACTTGTCTGGATCTATTGCCGGAATGGTACCTGAAGCTTTCCTTTACATCTACAGGTATGCCTTAGTTTCCCGCAAGTATGACTTCGAATAGCTAAGCGCTGGTGCTCCTCTTCTATTGAATTCTGGATATCTCCATCTTCAGTTTGTGACAATCTCTGAGCGAATAAACATATTATTAGCTTCCTGTTTCTTTTACCAAACAGAAGATAAAAACTTGTGATGCAACATAATGCAAGGTAAATTCTGGCTGTGGAGTAATGCATGTGTGAGTGCTTCATCTGAAATGCATTTCTTCTTTGATTCCATGCAGTGGGAGACTAATAAGGACATTCGCAGATGTGAAGATGGGGAATCATCACTTGACCGCGGTTGAAATTGTTTACAATGTTGTCTCTTTTATTGTAGCAATCGTCACCACAGTTGCCTTCACAGTTTACGCCAAAAAAGCCTTAAGTGAGCTCGAAAAGAAAGAGGCTAACAGGGAGGACTCCACATCTGATGATGGCATTCTGGAGATGGAGAAACTTTCCCCAGAAAGACCCACACGTACCAATTCTTCGTCACCTCCTTTGTAGATTTTAGATGATTGATACCTGTAAATAGTTGAATATATAGAAAAGGCTTTAGGATTCTGTACCGTGGGCCATTTATTTTTCTCTCCTTTTCCCTTCTCCACTGATGGCCTAAAATGGTTTTGTTGTTACTATAATAGTTGAGGATAGTGGTTAAAGATCTGCTCAGAGTGGAGCATATTTGCACATTACATGTTTGAAGATCTATAGCGGCTAGAAATGGGGACTTCCCTGCATTTCTTGGTTTTGGTGCTATTTCTTTTCTCTTCTTCACCCCTGAAGCTGAAATGGACCAGTGTGATTGCTTAAGCACCCTCTACATGTATCTCCTCTGACTGTGTGTTCTAAAGTAAGGATCTACTTATACTGGTGTAAGTTTTGTACTAATTATTAGCTATTGATTTGCTCCAGATCTACTAATTCCAATATAGACATTGTTCGAAATAGGAGTTGATTATCGGCTCTTGGAATAATTACTGTGAACAAGTACTTTCCTTTTTGTCTTGGTGTTGAGTCCGGTCAGCATAGTTAACGAGAAAAGGGCGTTCAGCGCTCGTGAGGAAGTCCGGCACATAGTCAGGTCACTCCATACATGTTAGATCATTGGAAATGTATATATGGCATTCAGTGCAAGTAGGTTTTATTGAAGCATTGATTGGAAAGGAAGTCTTTTACGTTTTGCAAGAAAAGGCTGACTTATTGGCATAGAGTTAGCCGATTCATTGCTGCTTCTCCGAGAAAAAAAAATTTCAAGGACCCGTGGGCCTTCTACCTCCACGCAGCATTACTCTGTCAGGCTTTCGCCTATTGAGTCATCAAGGCTCATCCGTCCGTGCACCAATGACAAGGAGTCACTGGAAGAGTGTATCTTATAGAGTTCATCTTTCTTTGAAGCAAAATGGCAATTCTTGGAGCATAACCTACTTCAAGTCCAATCCACTTTAATAGTGAACTCAAAGCTATACTTCCCCTCCTCAATGACTTGCAATTTCAACCTCCAACTGACCCTACATAGACACTTATAATAATAACCCAAAAGAAGGGAAGGAAGAATTTGTCTAGACCAGTGGTCACTCCTACTTAACCCAACCAAAGATGAATCCCAATCGAGCTCTTACAATTGTCTCGTTCATTGTCTCCTCCATTACCTTTTTCGATGTTCTCGTCGTGGCGGATAATGAGAATCTTCAGGACGTGTGTCCAACAGCGGCATCGACTGCTCTTTTCATAAATGGATACCCCTGCAAGAGCTATGCGAACATCAGCGCGTCGGATTTCAAGAGCTCAAAGCTGAGCACCCCCGGGGACACGGACAACTTCCATCGATCGGCGGTGACCCTGGCCACCGCTGCGGACTTCCCCGGCCTCAACACACTCGGCCTCTCCATCGCACGGTCCGACATCGAGGTGGATGGCCTGGTGGTGCCGCATTCGCACCCGAGGGGCGCGGAGATGATGTTCGTGTCGAAAGGGGTGGTCATAGCCGGGTTCCTCGACACGGAGACCAATCTGTTCCAGAAGCAGATGAGGGAAGGGGAGGTGATGGTATTTCCAAGAGGGCTGCTCCATTTCTGCTTGAACGATGGTTTTGAGGCAGCCACCGTCTTCTCCGTGCTCAACAGTCAGAACCCTGGATGGGTCAGCATCGCTGGTGCCATGTTCCCATCTCAACCCAACGTTGATGATGCAGATGTGGTGAACAAGCTCAGGACCAGGTTGATTGCTTCTTCCATGGGCAGCCATTTGCGTGGGTAAATCCTACTTTGGGATGGCTCTGAGTCACTCATGTCTCATTTCTCTGTAGCGTGGAGACATGAAACTGTGGCATGCACGCTTGTTTTTTTCTTAGGCATGTAATATGATATGTACATCAACTCGAGACTCTTCATAAATGCCAGAATTCCACTGCTCTGTCCGAAGCCATATCCGTGTCTAAGTAGCTGGTATTCCAAATCTCTTTAATTACCCGGCGACGTATATCGCGATCTGATTGAATCGGGATAGTAAGGTGACTCATAAATTGTCCAAAAGTTATAAGACTAATGGTTACTCTAATCGTTGAACTCTTGAAGAACTTAGAAAATACATTAATGCTGGTTACTTGCCTTCTTTTTTGTTCCGCTGACGGGGGAAAATTGACGCGCTGCCTGAACAAGTCCGCATGGGAATGAAACCTCCTGTGCAGGTGGCGCCTAAAGGACTTGACTATAAATTGAAGTAAACCAGAGAGTCATTGCCTTAAAACACAACCAATTCTCTCTCTCTCTTTCTGTTGTTTTCATACAACATATCTCCATATTGTAGGGAGATTTTGATTTTTGTTATTTAGTCCCAGAGACCTGGCGGCGACTCACCGGTTGCCCGTCAATGGTTGAGGCCTTCGCCGAAACTAGGGTTTCTAGGGACATTTTTGTAATTATGACAGTGAGGGTAAAATTGAAAGGAAAAAAAAAGTCTATTTACATTCTCAAAATGAAGCATTTCAAAATATCTCTAACCCTATTTTGAACTAAGGTTCATTAGAGGTCTTTGAAGATGCAATTTGCATTTCCTCAAAATTGAGTAAGAAATGAATTAAACGCTGTTCGCATTTAGTAAAGGACTTTAGAGCCCCAAAGCCCATTTGCCATTCTGAACATTTTCACAAGGGTACTATATATTTTTGTGTGTTTTTATCGCCACAAGGGTACTATGAAGACCGCAACTTCTCATGAATTCGTGAACACCAATGTTGAAATAGTGGGAGTCACGGGAACTCCTGCTTGGACAGCGGAATGCTTTTTCACAACTTGGTCCCCCCTGGACTTTCCTTACAAGGGTGGTTTTCCCAAACCCTCCCATTCCCACGACCTAAACACCTTTAGGCTCGGATGTCTCACCTTCAAGCAAGTTGACAAACTCTTCCATGGATCTGCGGGCAGCAGTTGGCCAGCTTGAGAAATTTCGTAATGATCTGGCTTGTCTCGCAAGAGTCAAACCTTCAAAGGAAGTATTCCGAGTAAGAACACAAGTGGTGACCATTTGGGATGGATAGTGATTTATGAATCACTTAACATGGTCTCTCTCGATCCATACGAGTCTCGGGATATCACAAATTTTCATTTAAAAAGATTTGACATCATTCTAAGTGTTGACTCGTATTGCCCAACTATAGTCCGCCTGTTTGCTATGTTGTCAAATTCATCCCTTTTCTCCTGTACTCTTCTAGAAGTATGCTAGGAGTCTCGCCTTGGTTGAGCACTCTCACCTGCACAATCACTATGTGCCCTCGACAGATCGAGTGTACATATGCAGCTGACCAGGTCCGTTCCACAATAGCCAAAGCCCTAAGATGAGTATTCTACGTAACCGTACAAAATAGTGGCCATTTGGGGCAGAGGTTGACTTGTAAATGACTCAACAAACCTCTCTTAACCTTGCACTTTGGATGTCCCGCATTCTTTGATATAATATTTATTGACAAATGTCGATGTTTAGAGTCGGAGAGAAATAATAACAAAGTATTTATGATGGTTCAACCCAATTAGGATTGTATAATATGTATTTATAGGAGTGACTAATTATAATAAGGGTACGTATAAACATAATTATAGAAACACCTCATTATACGTATAATTACACGTAAAATCTCCTCTATTCATTGAAAATTCAAATAGTATGATCATAAATTTAACACATGTTGGGCTCGCCCAAATCGATAAGGTTCTAAAACACAATCTAAGTTATTTTGAGGATGGCAATTAATTCTTTTTCGGGCTCAAACTCAAACACCCTTATTTTGGTCTGCTCAAGTCCCGACAAGTTTACGAAGAACATTTAACAAGATTATTTTGAGGATGGCAAGTAAATCTTTTTTTTTTTTGGGCTCAATCTCCAACAACCTTGTATTGGATAAGTCCCCCTCAAACATTTAGAATTAACCAGGTTTACTTACTTCTTTAAGTAGAGAGGAACGGGATTTTTGGAGGGAAAGCAATCGGGGTCAAACAGGTGGACGGTGGGGATTGGATTTGGACGCCATTGAAACCTTCCCTCCCCCCTCTTCAGCCCCACCGTCGCTCGCCGTTCTTGCAACGCCCGAAGCCTTCTTCACCATCTTCGTTTTCTTTCGAATTCGTCATCTTCTTATCCTGATCATTCTTGGGCATTCGACCCATTCGTCAGTTTTGTCCTCCATTGAAATGCTTTGGAGAGGTGTCAGCATTGGTCTGTGATTTGATTGGTGTCATGACATGTACTTCACTCCATGCCACCGATGGCAACCGTTGCCGCCATGGTACCCACAAAAGAAGACCCACCCACCATCCTGCCGCGCGCGATCCCCAAGGCCAATACAACAGGAAGAAGAAGAAGAAGAATAAGAACAAGAAGAAGGAGGAGTGCTTAGCGAAGGCGGCAGCACTCGAGGTGCAGCATGTCGGAACCCCTTGATTTCCAAGGCCACTGGGTGCCCTTGTCAGTCCATTCGGTTGGAGGCCGACCGCCTTTACGCGATCGGCCGCAGCGCCAGCCGGTGCGACTTTCTTCTATCCGACCCCCGTGTCAGCAACCCTCACTGCCGCATTCTTTTTGATGGTAACCAACGCAAGGTCTTCATTTTCCATTCCGAGCACGAGGCTCCTCTCACTCCTTTGAGTCGAGTTTTTGTCAATGGAGTTGAGTGTCAACAGGGCAGTGTCGTCGCATTGTTTGCCGGGGATGAAATTCTGTTCGTGTGCGGCACTGATAAATGTAGTTCTGGTGTTCGAATTGGTTTTGCCATTAGTAGAATTGTTATCCTGGACGAGGAGAAAGTGGTTTGTCCTGGTTCAGATGATCCTTCTGCAGTCAAGGGGAGGTTTTCTTTGCCTTGGACAACCACTACAACCACCACGACGTCAAGCAGCAGCAAAAGGGTATCGGCTTCCTGGTCTACTGCTACGTCTCTAGGTCCATCCTCTTCTTCCGTTGTTTATTGCAGAGCAAAATCCCTTTTGGCTCAGTGCAGGCACATTTTGCACTCTGCTGACCCCATTTCTTGCATTCGGAGATGCCCTATTTTTCTGGCAACAGCTATGCCCGCTTCATTTAATTGTAATAGTTCATCTGGCTCCAGACTTGATCTTTTTTCCGAGAAGCCCACCGGTCCTGGTGGTGAACCAGAGTTGGCAACTGTATTGCGCATTAACAAGTCTGACACCATCTGTAATATGCCAAGCATGAGGTGCAGACTTCCTCACCCACTCACTTACATGCATCCAACTGAAAAGGTTGTGAGCTCAGAGACTGATGGGAGAGGAGCATGTGTTTCTGCCCATGCTGGAAATTTATCTCAAAGAGGCAACAAGTATCACGACAATGCCGATCCAATCACCTCTTATTTAAAGCAGGAGCCTGTAGAAACTGGCCCTTGTTTCAATTCAACCGCCAATGACGAAAATAGGCGCAGCTCCTTTCCATCCCCAGGGATGAATTTCTGCCTCAATCGTCTTGAATCTACTGGACAAGGTTCTTTTGGTCATAGTTCTGAAGTTTCCTTGGTAGAACTTATCTATCCTGTTGAAAGCATAGTGCAGATATTCATTGCGACATTCACGTGTGACATTGCATGGTTCGTACTTCTTTTTCCTACTGATCTGTACCTTTTGATTTCATATTTCTCTTGGCTGATATGTTAAATCATCTGTCTTCAATATTTGCTATGGGTCTTTTAGCGAATAATGCCTTCATCCATCCCTTTTTATATTTCGCATGCAGGAACAATTCTATAGCTCTAGCTTTTCTTGTTAATTTAATAACTAGGTGGATAGCTTGTGCAGATTTCCTTCTTGCTGACATGTCTGCATGTAAAAAACCAGTCTATATTTACTTGTTTTTGGTTCTTGTTCATGAACGGATGCTTGTATCTGTGGTCATCTCACTGAGACTAACGGCAGGTTTCTATCCCACTGTCAAATTCCTGACCATTTGCCAGTGACCATTGCTTGCCACAACACTGATAGATGTTGGAGCTCAAGCCCTGAGCAAAGTACCCTCATACCTTATCCAGAATTCCCAAAGCTTGTTGTGGTGTAAGTTATTTATCATTTCCCGGTTAACTTGAGTGATGTGCTTTAACAGTTTTGCACAATTTAGTGTTCTTGGACAATTGCTTTTACAGATATCCCCCTTTCCCCGAGATCATTGCTTTTGGTGGAGATCGAAGGAAGCAGGGAATTGCATGTCATCATCCAAAACTTCTTGTTTTCCAAAGAGAGGATTCGATTCGTATCATCATCACTTCTGCTAATTTGGTTTCCAAACAGGTGATTTCTAGGTTAACCTATTGTGATTTAACATTTGTCATAGCCTCTTTTTCCTTTGAAATTCTCAAATGATTTATTTTGCCACTTTTAGGGTTATGTGGTGGTTGTTCTCCCTTTCTCTTGTTTGGAAAATTTTATGAGGTTATTATTTATTTACAGTTTTCTAGGGTACAGCTAACTCATATGCAATTTATTTCATGGTGGGAACAATGCAATAAGATCAAGTTGTCCTTATGTTTGTTTTTTCTTTTTCCTGGCAAGCAGTAGAAGATGCTCTCCTTCTGAATGTATTTGAAGCTAGTGACATGTCCATGATGCGAGAATTATTCTAAGATATTCCATTTGATGGCAGTATTACGTAATCATGAAATTGTAGGTTTCATGATGGAACTACACATTTTAATTAGGGTTCTTCCTATAACTTTCCCCCTTTCCCCCTGAGATTGTGCTGTTTGTAGTATCCATGTTTAAAGTATGAGATCTGCATTTGGTTTTTATCGTCAACAGATGTCGCCCTCTTTGCGGAACTGCATCTCTATGTACCCCTGAGTATAGAATTTTTGGCTAAATGATCCATACATTACCAAAGTTGGGCCATTTATAAATTTACCCTGTGAATATATTCCCCTCTATGGAGAAATATATTTTGATGCACTATTGAAGTAGTTGGTCCAATTGACCATCAACCCTTAGGTCATAAATATTAGCAGTGAAAAACCATACAAATTCAAAATGCAGTTCAAGTTACTGTTTTTGATCCAAAAGACTAGATGCTGAGAAGTAGCTGGTACCATTAGATTTAACCGGATGCCTCATAGACTATAATTGTTTATTTGAGTGGTAGGTTAGATCTGCAAACAGAGAACTGGCCTGTCAATTTATGGACAATTGATTCCTTGATTTTTGTAATCTCTGCATACCAATAATTTGTGCCATGTTCTTGTACTTCTTGGCCTGATAATTCATAGACCAAACCGTGTGCACAATCCTTGCACTATTCTTTATGGCCACTAGAAACAATTCTTCTGGCATAATCGCTGGATAAATCTTGCATGTTTTTCTCCTATGACGCTGCCTGGTTATCTGGAAAAAAGCTCATAAAAGACGTATGCTTAAGTTTTTCATTTGACCTGCGACCCGTTCTTGGCATTTAATAGACTTTCTTCTCTCATCAACTTCTAATAAAATCTGTAGAATGCTTGGCGTGGCACTTCTGTCAGTGGTATGGTAAAATATGATATTGGAAATAAGGGGGAGCTGATTCTCCTCTGACAGTGCCTGAGACTTGTTGGGAAAGGCAAGTGTTGGTTATTGGACTTCAGAGATGACCTTCTGTTGAGAGAAAAAAAAACTGAATTGAATGCTTGGTTTGGTCAATGTAACCCCAAGCTATCTATTTATAATAAAGCCAAAAGGCCAGGAATTACAATATTGCCCTTATTGCTGTTATTCAGAAAATAATAAAGAAAATAGACAAAAATGCCCCCATCGGCCAAATATTCTCAACTCTCCCCCTCAAGTTGGAGCATAAATATCACACATGCCCAACTTGACTAAAACAAAACGAAATGATTTACTCCCTAGTCCTTTAGTGAACACATCAGCATACAAATTAATCCATTCTCCAACTTCTTGATAAAGTGTCTATCGATTTCCACATGTTTTGTACGGTCATGCTGTACAGGATTGTGAGCAATACTAATGGCGGCCTTATTATCACAATATAGCATCATAGGAAGATGAACGGATACACTAAGATCATCAAGTAATCCTTTAAGCCATAACAGCTCACAAACTCCTTGTGTCATCGCATGAAACTCTGTTTCAGCACTAGACCGAGCAACCACATTCTGCTTTTTCTTGCGCCAAGTCACAAGATTCCCTCCTAAGAAAGTACAATACCCATAATAGACATTCGGTCTAGAGATCTAGCCCAATCAGCATTTGTATAAGCTTCAACCTTCAAGCCATCTTGACGAGATAAAAAAATCCCTTTCCCAGGAGTAGATTTCAAACATCGAAAGATTTGAAAAACAACATTCATATGAGTGGAGTATGGATCTTGCATAAATTGACTCATCAGGCTCATAGCAAAAGCAATATCAGGTCAGGTATGAGACAAATAAATCAACTTGCCCACTAACCGTTGATAACGACCCTTATCCATTGGATCACCATCTTTTCTTGAAGACAAGTATTGGCCTCAATAGGCGTATTAGAGGGGTGACATCCCAATAACCCAACTTCTGTCAAAAGATCAATGACATACTTCCTTTGGGATAGAAATATACCCTTTGAAGATTGGGCAACTTCAATCCCAAGAAAGTACCACAGCTTTCCAGGATCTTTTATCTCAAACTCTTGTCAGAGAAACTTCTTCAACCGATTGATCTCATCACTATCATTCCCTATAATAACAATGTCATCTACATATACAATGAGAATAGTAATTTTAGCACCTGATTTCTTCACAAACAAAGTATGATCAGCATTGCTCTATTTATACCCAATAGAGACCATAGCTCTTTGAAACCTACCAAACCAGGCTCGAGGTGACTGCTTTAAACCATAAAGTGCACGTTTCAGTTTGCACATTTTACCTTAAGTCTTGTCACAAGAAAAATCTGGAGGAATCTCCATATACACCTCCTCTTCTAACTCTACATGAAGAAAGGCATGCTTCACATCTAACTGCTGAAGATCCCATCCTTGGTTAACAGCACACAAAAGTAGTACTCGAACAGTATTCAACTTAGCAATAGGAGCAAAGGTTTCTTGATAGTCAATCCCAAAAATCTAAGTAAATCCTTGTGCCACTAATCGTGCTTTATATCTGTCCACAATACCATCCATCTTTGTTTGACTACAAACACCCACTTACATCTTACCAGCTTGTTTCCTAAGAGGAAGAACAACAAGATCCCATGTGTCATTTTTCTTCAAAGCATACATCTCCTCCACCATTGCTGCCTTTCACTTCTCATCTGCAAAAGCTTCCCGCCAATTTTGTGGAATAGAAATAAAAGATAGAAAAGACACAAAAGTACGATAAGAGCTAGACAAAGAGTCATATGAGACAAATTGAGATATAGGGTGTTGAGTACAAGTTCTAGTACCCTTTCGAAGTGCAATAGGAAGATCGGAAGAAGAAACCATACTAGGAGTAGTAGAATCCGGATCCGGAGATGATGAATGAACAAGCAATGTATCGGTGGTCTTAACTTGCTTGTTGGTAGTGGGCTCCCTACGATGATATGTCTTCAATGTCTTGCTACTATCTATAGTTTGCCTAACATGAGTAGGAGTAGACTCCTCCCGAAGTGGTTGCTTTGTTATCTCCCCTTGTGGTACTTGTACTATCCTCTAGTGTTGCATTGTTCTCCTGCGGGAAAGGGGGAACCTGTGTTCTCCTCTTGGGAAAAAGGAGAACACTCTTGGGAAGGAGGAGAACACTCTTGGGAAGGAGGAGAACCATCAAAGACTATCGGAGAAGAAGGGTAAGTAATATCCATAGGAACATCCAGAGCGGGGAACACCTCTACACTAGGACACTCCCTCTAAAGAGGTGGAGCTAAATAATAGGAATTAGACTCGTGAAAAACCACATCCATAGATACAATGGTGCGCCTAGAAGGAGGATGATAACACTTATAACCCTTTTGAGTAGGTGAATACCCAAGAAAAATGCAGCGAGACCACTGGGGTTCCAACTTACTCTTAGAAGTGGTGTTACGAGCATAACAAACACAACCAAAAATTTTTGGGGTAAGAATAAAAGTCGATGATCCCTACAAAACATCAATAGGTGTGTGAAAATCAAGAATTCTCGTAGGCATCCGATTTATTAAATAGGTAGCGGTTAAGATAACGTCACTCCAATACCGAGAATGGGACATGACGAGCAAACATAAGAAACCTAGCGACCTCTAACAAATGTCGGTTCTTTCTTTCGGCAACACCATTTTGTGCGAGGCGTATCAACACAACCGGTTTGATGAATAATGCCATGATTAGAGAGATACCGTTGAAACCGACCCTCGGTGTATTCAGTGCCATTGTCACCGCAAAGAATTTTCAAAGTGGCATTGAACTGAGTCTGGACCATTTTGTAAAAATTTTGAAAATAGTGAAAAAGTCATTCTTATGTTTTAACAAATAAACCCAAGTTGTATGAGAATGACATTCGATAAAAGTGACAAACCATCGGTGACCGAGAAATAGCAGTATGCCTGGAAAGACCCCACACATCAGTATGAATCACATGAAAAGGGAAACAAATTCTATTATTTGAAGATGAATATGTTGAACGGGTTTGTTCAGTCGAAACACAGGCTTCACAAAAAAACTCATCTTTATTACAATCTAAAATGAGATTAGGAAACACTTTTTCTAAAGTTCCTAAAGAGGGGTGACCTAATCTGCAATGCCACTAATGAAGATCTATCAATGCCGAATTAACTTGATGAGGCGTTGAAGACAAAGTTGAAGTAAAAACCCCTCTACCCTCGAGCAGGTAAAGACCACCATCCAATCTATCATGTCCAATCTCCTTCTCCGTTACCAGATTCTGGAAAACACAATAACAATGAAAAAAGTTACTTTACAGTTTAAGTCTCGAGTGAGACTACTGATAGAAAGGAGATTCGTAGAGAATGATGGAATATGTAAAACAGAAGACAAGGGAAGAGTGGAGGAACAATTGATAACCCCTTTACCAGCAATGGAAGAGAGGGTTCCATCAGCTACGCGAACTTTGTCTCTACCAGAAGTAGGGGTATATTGAAGAAAGAGACTAGAAGAACCTATCATGTCATTTGTAGCCCCTGTATGAATAATCCATGGGCTGGAAACAACAAATGTATTAAACCCCCTAAATAAGATACCTGAAGTTGGTAGGTTTGGAAACAAAAGGAGAAGACGAATTGGCAACCCTGGAGGAGGCGGCAGCAGTAGTAGCTTTCAATAGATGTTGAAATGCCTGAAGTTCTTCCTGGGATAAACCGACATCAGTAGTTGGTGTAGCAGGAACAATTTCAATATGATTTGCCTTTTTTTTTGCCTTTCTTTCTGCCCTTTTTGCCTCAAAATCTGCAGGTTTTCCATGTAATTTCCAGCAGGTAGCCTTAGTATGATACGGCCAATGACAATGTTCATACTTGACCACCTCCTTAGAGGCATCATTAGAATGAAAGAACAAACTAGATTTGGCAATAGTGCCAGCACTGGTTTGTAGAGCAGATCGATCAACAGAGGGATGAAGCATTGCTATCCTACGACTTTCTTCAGAGTGAACTAGGGCATAGGACTGTTCTAGAGTAGGGACTAGAGACCAGCTAGGGACTTGAACACGTATATGATCATATTCAACATTTAATCCTGCCAAGAAATCATAAACTCTAATCTTGTCCACATGCCTCTTGTAGGCAGCAATGTCTGCATCTTTGGTTGGGTGATAATCAACATAATGATCTAGCTTTTGCCACAAACTTTGAAGCTCAGCATAATATTGAGATATAATCATCTCTTTCTGAGTGGTGTCATGAACCCTTTTCCGAAGTTCATACACCTGTGTGTCATTCCCGAGTTGACCATAAGTATCCCTTACAGCCGTCCAAATTTGTGCCGCAGTATCAAGAAGCAAATATCCTTTTGCAATATGTGGCTGCATCGAGTTAAGCAAAAAGGACATTATTAAAGAGTCATTCGAGATCCACTTTTCCTGAGTAGTACCTGATGTAGTCGGCATCGCAGAATTGCCGTTGATATGTCCTGTAGGCCCACGACCTACAATGGTCAAGGATGTCGATCGACACCATATCAAATAATTTGTGCCATCAAGCTTCATAGGGATCGCAGCGAAAGTAATATAATCTGTACAACCATCTCCAGTAGGTGTAGAGCCCGAACCCTCAGACATTATGTCTTAGAAGTCGATTCGAAAAGTGTGAAAGAAATAATCAAACCACCAAAAATTTGCCAAAAAAGGCCAAAAAACTTGTAACAAAGTCCTCTGGTAGTAGTCTGAATTTATTCTCCAAAAATCAGCCAAATCAAATCAAGGGAAGGCAAAAAAATCGATCTTTTTCGGGGTTTTGATAACCTGAAAAAGAAATCGATAATTCTAATTTTTCCCACAGAATCTGAAAAAAAAATATGGTAGTCCATGAACTGCAGTAATTTGGTCTTCGCAACGAGATAATTGTAGGCTGGCGGCAAGGCAAAAACAATCTCAAATAAGTAGATCCAAAAAACCGCAGAAGAGGATGAACCACCTATCGCAAACTGCAAAGAAGCTTTAATTTATCTCATAGAGATGAGATTTAGGGTAGACACTAGATTCAAAGAATCACCTCATAAGTGCTGCCCTACTCTGTGAAAGAGAGCAAAGAAAAAGGTGAGAAGGAACTATAGCGGGGGGAGGGTGAAAGCGAGAAGAGAGAGACAGAAAGGAACGCTTGCGTAGAGAAGAGATTAGGGTTAGGGTTTCAGTTTAGCCCTTGCTCTGATACCATGTTGAGAGAAAAAAAACTGAACTGAATGCTTGGTTAGGTCAATGTGACCCCAAGCTATCTATTTATAATAAAGCCAAAAGGCCAAGAATTAGAATATTGCCCTTATTGCTCTTATTCAGAAAATAATAAAGAAAACAGACAAATATGCCCCCATTGGCCAAATATTCTCAACACCTTCCATAGGTTGGATCAATTTGGCTACAATGATGTGGAAAGAGAGATGCCAAAAGTTACTTAATAACTATTGTTTATGAAAGCTGTTAGGCATATCTTATCTTTCTTGTACTTCTTGCTTTGTTCATTCTCGACTACCTCTTATTGTCCCCTCTTGTTATTAGTCTATGGTGTGTTAGAAAAACTTTTGATGTTGCATTATTCATATGCTTTTGACTTCTGCAGTGGACTGGCATTACCAATACTGTGTGGTGGCAAGATTTTCCTCGTAGAAGTGCTCCTGATTTCTCATCTTTGTTCACTCAAATTTCTGATGATGAAAAAACACAAGGTGGAAAATCTGATTTTGCTGCTCAACTAGCAGGGTTTATGGCATCTCTTGTGATTGATGCACCTTCTCAGGCTCATTGGGTTGTGGAGGTGACAAAATTTGACTTTAACAAGGCTATGGGATATCTAATTGCATCAGTGCCTGGAATCCATTCTTATACGCCACAAGACACTTTGGATCTGACTGATTTTTTGTCTGTAAGTGTTCTGTTTTATTGACTAGTTCTGTCACTTGGGAATGGATACATCATCAAATGTTGCAGTAGGAGTTATTACGATAGCTCAGTTGGAGTAGAGGAATCATATCTAATTGAGTCTGACAGTCGCTTGTCTCACCATCTATGAAATTGCAACTATTCTAGGGATGGTACAGTTACAAGAAAAGACGTGGAGAAAACAGTAACGGAAGGGGTTGGATTAGTTGGTTGAATTGTGATATGCTTGGAAACACTCTCTTTTTGAGGCCATTCACTTTTGTTTTGGTAATCTGTTCTTTTTTTTGGTAATCTGTTCTTTTGCAATGGATTTTCTATAAAATCACAGATAAACTACAATATCAGCTCCAGTTGATCAAATGATTAAATATGACTTGTTCTGTCCGAGATTTTCTTTTTTCAAAATCTATAAGCCTAAATTAGATACAAAACATAAAATGTACTGATCATTTGAAGAAGCTACCAAATGAGAGTTAGTTGGTATCTTTGAATTGCATGGAGATGTGAAAGGGGCAGTGAAGGGGTTGGTCTGCTAGGGAATTCCAATGGTCTGGTACATGAGTTTACCAAGACCGGGTTGATGAATCTGGATCACAGATTGGAAGGGAATATAGCAGTCCTGGGTACGTGTAGCCAGAGACCAGCTCCACTCAATTGTCATGAGATGAAAGAAGATACATTGTTTTTGGGAGCTTGATCTTTCTTTTCAGCATAAAATGGATCATTTAAGGAAAATTTCTGGAGATTCCATGATCACAATATCTCTCTAGGAGTTTTATGGCTTATTTATTATTGGTGATAACTAAAAGAGGGCTTGTGAAATCTGTCAAAGATGCTAGTGAGTCTTGCCAAAAAGTTGCTCCACTCATATAGGGTATGTTTTCTTGTGCCTCATTGGTCTTCTGCTTCAAACTTGTTGCATATTCTGACATATTCATAGTTTTGCTGGAATTGTGACATTGATGCTATGTAACTGGAGCTATCATGTGGGTAGATCATCAAAAAGAGGTTTTTGGTTATTTAATTATTTCTTTTTGGTCTTTTTCAGTTTTTAAGCTTCATCCCTCTCAGGAATGTATCACTCAAGAGAGCTTTCATCTTGGACAGCTGCTGTCATTTATTTGATGTCTCCAGACTCCCTATGAGGAAAATTGGTTTCTAACAGGATTATTTACAGATGTTTTCTTTGCTTTGAGAGTTTCAAATAGATTTACTACAGAGGAAGATTTAACTGTTATTTTTAGATCATTTGTAATGGGTAGAAAGATGCTTAGGTGCTTTAAGGAAGGGCCATTTCGGGGTTACTTCTAGTTAACTTTTGACTTTATGTAAATCTAGTGACTCTCACACTTTAACTTTATATAACTTGAAACACCTGAAACCTTTCAAAATATTTAATTATTAACGTGTTTAGAATCAGATACACTATTTTCATCGTTTCTTGAAATTTAAAATATTTTTCTTTTTCACTAAAAACTTTTCGAGGGTAGCCATAAGTAGAAGTAATAAGCGGTTTTTAAGGCTTCCAAAATTTATTCAATATTATAGCCATAATGTTGGGCAACGTTGTGGGCATAGTGTTCATGACCTTCGGCATAAGGTAGATGAGTCAGTTCATAGCGTGATAGTGGATAAACATAGTACTATGCTACTGATTCCTTTTAACCTTAAGTTTGGTCTTTTTTACATTTTAACGATTTCTTGGGATGTGACTACATGATTTCTTTCTTTATCAGGACAATCAGAGGGCGTCGTGTTTCGTGTCTCCGAAGCACATTGCCATGGTTAAGGCATCCATTGCTGGTGTAAGTCACCTTTTGCATGCAGTAGCAGACTCAGATGGCACAACTCTAAGAAAATTGGCTTCTTTCCTCGCAAAATCTCATACTAATGCATCTGGGATGCTGGAAACAACTCTGAGAAGAGAAACAAATATACCCGCCGATTACAATGCTGTCAGCGTTCTTGTTCGAAATCCCAATAACCTCTTTAAGGGAGGTAAAATCCATTTCTTGTGTTCACAAATAAGTAATCTTTCAGTTTTATTCCTGCTGGTCAACAATTATATGTGGAGTTGGTTAGTGAGCCTATATGGCGAGCCCTTGAAATCAGACTTGATTGGCCTTATAAACATCTACCAAATGAATGACATAATTTACTTGCATGGTCATTTTAAATGATTAACCAATTAATCAATTCATAAAAAATAAATAAATAAATCAGTCTACTTTTAAACTTAAAATCAATAATTTAAATTATTTGAATTAATTATTTAACTAATTCCACCAACTTCAGTATGCACTTCATTAATTATTTATGTAACACATCTTGTTTTCAAAGTCTGTGATTAGTGGATTTGGGCAATAAGTCTTTTCTTGAAGTCCCTTTCAACTCAGCATACGCATATCCTCATGCGTGAGGACTTTTTTACATACCACCATGAAAGAGAATTTCTAGATGTAAGCAAATACAACCAATAAAAGCACAGATTCAGAGGCCTTTGTGAGGCAGGAGCATAATTACTCTGGTAAAGGCTTCTGTCTTTGGGGTGCATTATGACTTCATACTTTGCTTTACTGGCTTGCTCTTGTATGAGCTGAAACAATAGAAGCACAATGATCTCTTGTCTTTTGGAAATACCTCATAATTTTATCACTGGAATTGAATGTAGGATATTTGTCAAGTGTCCTCTTATCTGTCTAGCACCTTTGTGGGGACTTTATTTAATTTAAATGGTTAGTTCCTCTTCTTCTCTGGAAGCTTTCCAATGGAAATGTTTATTTGGGCTTTCATGAAAAAGAAAATGCTTCTCTGGGCAGTCATGGGAGAGCTTCGAATACCATCTTAATTGGATATAGTTGACAACTTGATGCGAGATAGAAGGTGGCTTAGAGTTAATGACTTAATTAATTTCAACATGGCTCTCATAGGAATGTGACTATCAAGTTTATGTGATAGAGAAACCAGTTTGGAGTTTGGTTATGTGCTCTTGGCTACAATAGTTTTATGTGCACGATGCGGGCCAGTTGGACTGTGTGGCACCTGTCGAGCTAATTTACCTGGCCAACCCTCCCTTTTGAGGATCATTCCCATGGCTTGTATTGTGGAGTAGCTCACTGTGACCAACCGTACCACGTCTCCCTTTTACTCGGGCATATTGTGTCCTAGCGGGGCATGCGTCTTGATTCAATACAACAACTGATTTCGGCTTGCCGTGGCTATCATCAGGAGTGCAAGCCAGCTCCCGACCAGTTTGCACATAGGTGACCAAGCTTCCTTCGGACATATTCCAGATGAGGTTCCTTCCTTCAGTTCATTTCTAGCACAAACTCGTTGACACTACTACCATGATCCAGTGGTGTCGTTCATATCGCATGCCTCATGTATCTTCTGGTTTTATGGAGCTCATTTCCGTTCCCTCATAAAACGGGGTAAGGCTGAGGTGTGACATTTTCCCCAACTTGATTTCCATAACAGCCTCGCTGCAGCCTATTCTTTCACTTCCTTGCATTTCCCTAACCATTACTGCCTCTTCCTAGGTCTTACATGAATGCCCAATGCTCACCCAACAGAATGCGTCACTTGGTGTTAGTTCCTCACGTACCACACCATCACTGATTCTCCATAGGCTTTATGTGAATGGCCTACACTCGCCCAATGGGAACACGTGTTCCGTCTCTTCTATAGGTCATGCTTATATCCTGGTGACAGATGGCACCTGCACATAAAATTTGGAACCTTGCTCTGGTATTTGTCATGGCACCTGCCAATTGCCCTCGATCATGGGGCTCTGTAGCCCCATGGCAAGCCAATTCACCAGGTCCGCCCTCCCTTCTAGGTTCATTCTTGTGGCTTCTATTGTAGAATGCCTCATTGTGACCAACTGTATGACGTTGCCTTCTTACTTGGGCATCTTGTGTCCTGAGTAAGGCATGCGTCTCGATTTAACACAACAGTTGGCTTCACGATCTAGCTGTATTTTTCATTTCAGATTCCTCATGCTTCTTCTGGTTTTTTGGAGTAACTTCAATGCCTTAATGGAATGGGGAAAAGTAGGATTGTGACAATATGGTTCAAGAAATCAAGGTTTTTGAGGATTAATCTGCATGATATCTTTGAGCAAACCAATCTTTTATGTATTAGTTCGAGTTTTTTGGAGAACGGCATATCCCACCATTGTACAATTTGAATGCTGCTTTGATTAAGGCTTAGGTATAGCCCAGACTCCTAGAGTACTACTTTGATAAATGCTTAGAGCTAGGTGTAGCTAACTAAGTCATTAGGGGAATTCACTGTCTGTATAGCACCATTTGGAGCACTAAAAATAAGATTTCAACCTTTATAGATATTCTTTGTCCTCATGCATTGTTTTCTAACTGCTGATACCATTATATGTGCTCTTTTTCATTGTTTCTAACCCGATACCAATATGTGCTCTTTTCATTTTTTCTAACTGCCAATCAACAATGGCTGAGAAGTGTTTAGAGTCCTGCAGAAAGATTGTCGATTCAATCTCTCTTGCTTGTTCTTATATTGTGGAGGGAAAGGAATTTCAGAGCTTTCCCAGGCAGCACTTATAAACATTTGCTTTCTATTTATCATGCACTTGGTTCCCTAGCTTAAGACAAGTTCCTGTTTTTAATTTTAAGATGAATTGATATTAGCATTCTCCATTCAGGAGATGGCCCTAAGTGTATGCGTTCTGAATTTTCTCCTGTACATTGTCCTTTCCTTTTGTGATTTCACCCTTACATTTGAGCTACTCAAGTAATTTTCTTTGGCATTTCTTCACTAGATTGCATCCGCGTAGGATTTCTACCCAGAAACTTTGCAAAGTGGGTATCCCCCTTGTGGGATGAAGGTTTTTTCAGCTTTTCTGGCTACGTTTGTCCAAAAGAGGTGCTTGCTGCTGCTCTTGGAGGAAATAACAAGAAAGTATCACTGATACTACATGTATTTCAGGCATGTAATTGCTGTCTACTTCCTGATATAAACTAATCATCAATATACGTAGCTATCAACTTCTTGCCTTGTACATATTATAAATGGTTCATCTAAAAACCTATTTTTGATCTTTCTAGGGGCCTTCTTTTTCTGACATGCCAAAGTTGATGCAGCATCATCATGTAAATGCCTTGTGCTATTTCATTGCTTCTATTGAAAGGTGTAGAGGACTTTATAGACTGCGTGAGGTAAGATGCGGGAGACTGATTGTCAATTTCAAGCAGCATGTTCTGGTACCTCTGAAGTTTTACATGCATATATTTTTTTTAGAGGTATTATAGATGCATATTTATACGCTCCATGGTCTGATGAGAGTCACTTCCTTTATCATATTTACTTGCGGAACCTTGAGTGTTTAATTTCAACAAACCCTGCTTCCCCCTTCTTGTCATCCCTCTTGAAATAAAGAAAGGCGGTCCAGCGTGAATTATTTTTAGAGAAAGAAGACATTTAACTTTACCTAGGCGTCCCATACCCACCTCCATTTTATTTGTTAGAAATTAATGAGCTTTGTTATAATCAGCCCACTGGAAGTGTTTTCTATGTTAAAAGCCCCTTATGATTCATTTGATTCCTTGAAAAAATAGTGATATTGGCACCATGAGATGTTCCGCATATAGATGTTATATTGTTAGCCTAGGGTTTTTAATCTTTGATCTGGTTAGTGGTTTATTTAACACCCTATTTGGGCATCTATGACACCTTACAGGTTTTACTTTTGGTGGACCTGATAACAAGTTGCTTTTATGTTCTTAGCTTACATTTGGTATAAACATGTCAACTGCACAAATAGAGGAGAAAACGGAAAATAGTTGCTTTGACACGTTGATTGCCTTATAACTGGCTTTCTCAGGTAGAATCCATTGCCGAGAAAGCCAGTTAACATGTATTGGCTCAAAGTTTTGCAGTTTTGGTGTAGTGAAAAATTGCATATGGATGTAAATCCCTTGGTTGATATGATAAATGCTTTGTCATGTGATTGATCTCCCTTTTGGTTTTATGAGCTCTTTTTTGTCTATGGTTTTGCACCCTGTAGTGCCCTATAGTTGATCTTTCCACCTATTGGAGAAAAAATAAGGAAGTATGCTTGAATAGGCTATCGAGGAATGTGCAAACGGTTTCGCTCCTACCAAAGGCACTTTTAGGCCAAGTGCCAAAATGGGTCAGCAGCAGAAGAGCCCCTTTTCATTCACGTATATCTTTTTTCCCTTTCTTGCTCAGATTGCACTCCAACTTCATCTCAAGTGATTTCCCAATAAAATAGTCCAAAGGTTCATTGTTTTTAGAGTTTGACAAAATAGTGAACTTAGCTATAAAGGTAAAATTCCATCTTAAATTAATGCTGGAGAATCTTTTACATCACAATCTAATTAGTGCATAGAAGGAAAATTTTAGAGAATTTGAATAAATGTTTAGGACATGATTACACCAATTGAAATGTTCAGGATGATGGCACTTAATATAGGAGGTTTCAAATCCTTGGTGTGATTTTCCCCTTTATTGGACTAGAGCAATTAGATTGGCTTATGCTTAGGAAAGTTTCCCAAGAAAGTGCTTTATGGCTAAAGATTTAACCAATCAAGTGGTCATAATTTGTTTGTTATAATGTATGTGCAATTCGATAAGAAGTTCATATCTGCGGGCCTACGTGACACCTCACTTCCATAGCAATCATTCACAATGGATATTATCTGCGACTTTGATCTAAATTCTTAGTTTGGAGTAGGAACAGGAGCCCTTTATGGAATACCATTCTCGGGTGGTTTCATAAACAAAAAGTTTAGTAGAGTGCTGCACATAGGTGCGTGCGTACGTGCGTGCGCGCATTAGTGCTCTAGCTTGATTTTTTTTTTTGGCTGCTTTTTTAGCTTATGTAAAAATGTTTCATCTGGGGCCTTTCCATAAATCTGGTGCAATCCCTTAGTGCCCTCTCACTTGAAGCTATTGAATTTACTTATGGGCACACCGGCACGCATGTATATAGATTGCCAAGATTGAGATTTGTAGGATCACTGCTAACTTTCTAAAAGCTCAAGCTATTATTTAAAGTCATGGTGTTATATTTAATTGCCTTAACACTCCCCTTTACTCAGAGGCCGAGATTTGGCCTAAGACCAAAGTGTGGTAACACATAAGTGGAGGGGCAAAGAGGGGGTTAGATAGTTTTGAAACATAGATACTCTTAATTGGATACCATGTGACATTTGTGAGACTACTGCTAGCTGTTCGAAAAGTTAAGCTGTTAGATGATAGCGTGGTTTTATATTTTAAATGTTGTAACAAAGACAATTGGAGCTTTCATGTTAGTGGATTCGACATTTTGCTTCTACCTCATGGAGGAAATATCACTGAGGCATACTGGTACTTGAGAATATTTTGCTCAAACCAGATCAAACTAATTTTGTTGTTTAATCATCTGAATTATTTGTCTCTCTTCTGTGAATTTCTGGATGCCTTAAACAAACTTGATGATTGTTCTATTGTGATCTTGACATGGAAATCCGCGAATCTAGAGATTCATCTCAGACAATTGAACTCTCATGGATGTTTAGGCTTGCTAGGTATACATGCTATAGTCCATTATTCCCTCATGAGATTTTCTTTGTGATAAATGCAATTTTGCAAAGTTGGCACTTCATCATTTAATTTGAACTATTAGGCTTTTGGTAATGATGAAAAAAGTACGGTTCTACAAACCTTGTTATTTTGCCCTCAAGGCTTGAGTATGTGAAGTTTCTGTTACCAATTCTAGAAGTAGCTTGTCATTATTTACTTGAATTACACGTTTGTGATTTAAATGTTGGAATTGCAATATGTTTTACGAAGTTTGAGTTGTTTGCACCATCATCATGTGGCATATCTGTGTTCCATGTGTAAATGTTGCAATAGGTTTTTTAAAGCAATTTCTGAGACAGTTACCAGAAGCTTCTAGACAAGGTGTACTGCGGATTACGGGATTACTAGCTATTTGATTGTTGTTCTTTTAAGAAAGTTTTGTATTTATCAAGGCTGGCACAAAATCAAAAGGAATAATGGAAATATCTATGAATATTATGCATATTAGAATTGGTAAAGGAGGTAAAGTAAAGCTGGTCAGTTGATCAAGTTAAGCTATTATGCCACTGCTCCTTCAAGAGAGCATTTTTGTCCCTGAATGTTGCGTTCGAAATGTCTTATGATTATCTTTTGCTTTCTGCAAGGTCTTAGATCAATACAGGTGGCCTGAATCACTAGAAAGCGACATTGTTTATGGTGAGTTCATTTTGCATTACTTTGATATGGAATTATGTAATTCTGACTTCTGACATTTTGCTCAATGATTGTCCTTATTAATACTACTAATTGCAATAAATTTTCTTTTTTTAGGTTCATCCTCCATCGGTTCAATCAATGCACAATTCTTGGCTGCTTTTTCAGCTGCTGCTGGAAAGAGATCTTTGCGATCATCTGATTCTGAGGAGTCAGATCCAGAGGTAGGCAGTTATGCCCTTATTATTGGTGAAAACTCATGGTTCAATTGATAGTTGTTCATAACTGCGATGTGCTTGATTGTCTTGAAGCAGTGGGGATTTTGGACTGCTAGTCAAGAATTGAAAAATCCATCAATTAGAATTATTTTTCCCACTATTGAGAGGGCGAACACAGCTATTAAGGGAATTTCAGCTTCAAAGCAGATTCTTTGCTTCTCAGAGGTATGCTGGCCTCTTAATCACCGTGTGTGCCAAAAGCTTTCCCGTACTTCAGCTTCCTTTTGGCGTCAGAAGGTCTTGTGTAGTGACCCCTAAATATGTTTAGAAAGGATAGAAGCATAAACAGAGGGAATGTAACTTAAGCAGGGAATATAATACGAAACTGAGCCCAAAAACTAACTAAAGAACACAGAATTTTTGTATGTTTATTATGTCTTCCAAGTGGTAGTTGATTCTTGATTGCTTCCATTAGCTTGTGATAACGAGGTATATCCTCAAAGATAGTTTTTATGTTTCTGGTTCATTCATTTTGCTGGTGAAAGCAAGTAATTAGGGAATCAACCCCAGGAATATATGTGAAGTATTTATTTCATATAATCAAAGAACTTACTAAGGTTACTGTACCTGATTTCTGAGTTAAGGAATGGATTATGTACTTAAAAAAGATTGTGGATGGACAAGATAATCAACTACATAAGCAATGGCAAGGAAGAATTAATTAAAAGAAATGCTAGAGCACAACAATCATAGTTGATGCTATCTCTTGTGTGCTAAATGAAAATATCATCCTCAACTGCAAAGCCTTTTTCGATTGAGTGGGTTTGGCTCCATTCATCTCATTATTTTGTTGACCACTTTCAAAACCACCTACAGTAAGGTCTAAACATTGAAGGTTTTTCATCATATATTTGTTCTCCTTTGATCTACACAGTATCATATGGTTAAACCTTGGAAACAGCATTTGAGGTTGTCATTTTTCTTAAAAAATATGTTCTTATCATTACATTACTCTCTGCTCTCTAAAATTGGGTGCTCATAAGGTCTTTTGAATCATTCTCTGCTGTTCTGTGCTCTTTTTAGCGTGGGATCTTACTTGGTCGCCCCAAATTTATTGGCTTTGCTATTATGCTGTCCAGTTTTCCTTGGATCTCAACAGGGGTTCTATAGTATAGACAAGACACTCAACATAATTCTTGCACACATAAGCATTACTTTTCTGGACTGAAATTTGTAAGTTTAGAGATCTCTGAACTCTTCGTTGTCCAAGCATGAGCTTATCATGCCAGTGAAGTCCAATTCTTGTACATTCAGATGGCCGATCATATATCTCTGTCTGGGTACAGCAAGGATTGTACTTTTTGTTGTTCTGGTGCTTTTGCTGTTGTTAAATGCTAACTAATGGGGCTTATCACTGATAGGCTGTTTGGTTATATTGAGTACCTTATGCAAACATTCATTGTTTCCCATACAGAAAACATGGCAAAGGTTGAAGACTGCAGACATACTCTATGATGCAATTCCTTATCCTTCCTATAGGATTGGCCACCCAATTCATGCAAAGGTCCATCCCTGTCTTTTTCAACAGTGAAACTAAACTGTGTTGTTCAGATGCCATCCATTAGCATGCACACATGAATGATAAGTCATACCCGTTTGCAAAATGTGTTTAAAATTGTATCATAATCTGCTAACGAAAACAGAAAGTGATCATGTTTCTCTTTTAATTTTAGGTATGGCAAATTTATGCTGGTTAATGAAATATATTTTAATGATCTATTATTCAAGACTGAACATCTCAAACAGCATACAGATTCACTCTAATCAATTTAATACCATTGCAGTCAGTTCAGTGTTTGGGCGTCGGAATATTGATGAACGGTGCAAAACCCATGAACTTCGAATCTTGACTTAGCAGTGAAAGTGAGGCACTCAACCATAAATAGCTACTAGTGCATTTAGATTATTTTTGGAGTATTTCAATTTGGGTCTGTTAAGGAGTGCCCAATAATATATTTATTGCTTAATAATTACCCTTGGGGCACTTGTTAACAAAATCCTTTTAAATAAAGTGGAATTCTGCTCGGAGAGCATTGGACATGGCCTAAGGTGGATGGCCATGGCATATTTTCATTAAACATGACGCACTAGCAAATCCTAAAAGGGAAATCAAACCAAACTTATCATTGGACAAATGTTCTTTTCCGAACATCTAAGCTGTTAGGATACTTGTCCCCTTGTATATAGAACATATACCTTATCTATCTATGTGTGTGTCCCCTTGGATATAGAACATATACCTGTGTGTGTGTGAGGGGGCACGGACCAAGCTTTTAGGGGTGTGTGTGTTTTAAGGGAGGGAGGGAGGGCATGGACCAAGCTTTTGGGATATATTGTAGAATCCTAAACTTGGTTTTATCCATCAATGAAGCCTTTCTGTGCAAGAAATAAAATAAAATAAAATAGTGAAGCCTTTAGTATGGCCAACTTGTACTATTTTTCTTTTGCAGAATATATGGTATGACAAATGTGCTTTTCTCTTTAACCCTTTAAGGGGTTTGATATTATCCCCTGTATTTTTGAAACTGAATTAAATAACATTTAAATAACATGAATGCATCAAATAGATGGCATCCTTTTCGTGGTGTTTGTGTGCAGCCACCAGTAGAGGTGGGAACTGTAACTCGACAAACCCGGCCATCCCATCAGGAAACTGACTCAACCAACCCCGAGCCAACTGAAAAATGTCAATGACTTAAAACCTGATTGACTATGAATTGGAAACGACCTGCATTCAAGAAATTTCATCCATTGAGAGATTGATAATTGATCCGCACTGAGTCCAAACCAAATCCAAAGTAGTCCAAACTTGAAGTATTCCTTATCTTAGATAACCCGAACTTGATGTAGACTGATTTGGCAAGATGTTTAATTCTAACTCTGATGAACCCAAAATCAGAGAAAAACCAAATGCCAGTGATTTGGAACTTAAGCAAACATTTGATGAATGCCTTACATAAACCGGACCCAACTCATTCTCTTAGAAAGTGGAACATGAGATGATCCAAGAATTGATTGACAGGAACCCAGGTCTGGCTTCGAGATGACAGAACCTGAAATGAATGGACCCTAAAGTAGTTGAATCTGAAACAACCCAACCATAAACCAACCCGATCCACCTGTTTGCCCATCATGTGCCTGATGGAGGTGTTTATTCTTACAAGGAGACATATTTGGTCTCGATCAAGTGTCTTTTGCCTTGGTCGTGATCTGATTACGGTGGGATTGGAGGACTACCATGACCCGAGAGGACTGACTGGGCGCTTGAGAGGACTGGATCTCTAATTTTAGCAGAAAAAGAATGTACGTACAGGAAATGGAATGAACTATCCTTTATTCACATGCTAGATTTGATACTGAAAAGTTTAATTAGGCTGAAATAACTACTCCAGAATAGTTCTTGCCTTCTAAACTTTTTTTCACTCCTCTGACATTGCGAGTAAATCATCATCGGCCATATTAGCAGAATGGTCCATAAGGTTGGCAGAATTGAGCAATCCATCTTAAGTTTTTTCCTTACTATGCTGGTGATGTAAGCACACGTCTCCTAGTTTTGAAGTATGCAAATGAACTATTTAGTTTGTTGATATCCATGTGCATATAATTGGTTTCTTTTGTCACTTTGACATCAGTAGAAGCATAGGTTAACCATTCAAGTTGGTGAGGATGGTCTTTGCAGGAGTTTTAGGAGGTCAATAAACCCCAAATATATTCCTGAGAAAAATTGTTTTGATTTGCAACGAGCATTGTAAGTCATATGACTACTTATGAGAAATGCCGTAAAGGAACTGAATTTGTCACAGAAATTGGTGTCACTGAGACAAAGGTATACGACCACTTTGCACTAAAAGTTTGATTTCTTGAGCTATAAAGAAATTGAAAACATTGTTGTAGACATCGATTTTCAGTTTGAATATCCTTTTTGAATCCCGAGCTTTTAGGGTAGACCATCTTGTATAAGCTTTACCCTTACCGAGATATTGTGTTTATTTTGGTTGAGAGAGAATTTTGCCTTCGTTTCACTGTCTGGATGTTGTATCTGTGCTTGGGCACATTGGCACATCTTCAAGGATTTTATTTTATTTGAGTTTATTCTTATTTTTTTTAGGTGGCAATGAGGCGCTTTAAGCCCAGGGCATGTGCACGTTCTTTTGGTTGGGTTTATTGTGGGTCACATAATTTCAGTGCAGCTGCTTGGGGGAGGTTGATTTCCAATCAGTCTGGTGGAAAGGTTAACACCCCTGGTCAAAGCAACTTCAATTTGAAGAATCTTCACATTTGCAACTATGAACTTGGGATACTATTTGTTGTCCCCCCGTTGGAGACACTGGCTAGAACGAACGGCAGCCACATAGACTTGGACGATATTGTTTTGCCGTTTGTTATGCCTGCTCCTAAATATAGGTCTTGTGACAGGCCGGCAACAGCAAAGGCTATGTGGGAGGCGGGGGTCGAAATCAGTGGATTGGGGATGGAACTTTCAGAAGTACCATCCGTTGACGAAATGATGGAAGAGAACCTCGGTGAAGAGCAATTAGTTGAGGTTAATGACCAAATTGCTACAGAAGAGGAGAATGCATTTGCTAATCAGCTCTGGAGCCAGGTTGATGCATCCCAGAGTTGCTAATGCTTTCCATCTTCCAGCGGAAGATGCAAATTTCATTCAGTGAACTTTTCTGCAAAAGATGCAATTTTCCAACGAACTAAAATCAATTTGAGTGTTGCATTTCTTCACCATTAATTTGGCTTCATCTGTACACAGTTCATTATTGAAATGATTGACTTAATAAAATGAGGTCCTTTACAATTTCTGAAAGATTCTTTTTACTGCTCTTATGTCTTAGTGGCTAGTCTACATGTAAGAGTAGTTATACCCCATCTGTTATGCTCTCCCAAGGACAATGGTCGAGTTATAGTTTCCACGATTGACTAGTCTACTACCCCAAAAAGATAAAAACCAGGTGGTTTTTTTTTTTAAATCTTTAATGTTCCACATGCTATCCAACATTGCTCTTTCTGAAAATTTCTGCTCAGTCTGTTTTTGAGATCAATATTGGCATAGTTCTCCTTTCTGAAAACATGGTATATCTGAAGTTCTGGGTCTATTTCTCCCAAGCAAACAAACCACCCCATCTACAAGTATCTCTACTTATAAAGTGATGGGCGGTACTCTGCATTGAAGACATGGCTTGAACTTGGAATTTGTCGCATTTGCACCATTCGCTTAAATCGTTGGCGTATCCCTTGGAAGCTTGACTAACTTTCGTAGTTGGAGTAAAGGAGGTGCGATGGAATGGCGTTTGTTATAAGTGAGGATCTGCACAGCCTTTGCCCAGCTTGTGAGGGTTGGCGCCGCCCTCACTCAACCACGGCAAGAGTCAAACGACCCTCGTCATGCCTTGGTGACGGTCGCCTCCGCCCTTGCATGAGCAACGAGAGGGTTGTTGACCCTCATTCTCGCTCAACCGTAGCCAGCCCTCTTAAGTGTTATTAAACTGATTTCAAATAATTCTCAATAAAATTTTTTCCTCTCTTAAACTCTCTTTTTATGGTTAAATATAATTATCATTTAGTAACTGGAATACCATACATACAAAATTTTATGACAAAAACCCACGTCAAAGCTATTCTAACCAGTCGGGAGTATAGCTTAAACAATTCATTCTGACGGTCAAACAAGATTTACTCAAAGAGCGAGCGTTCTTAAAAAGGAATCCCCAAAGCAGAGATATCCGAATTCGAGAGAACAGTAGAACCACTTTCCTCATTGCGACTTCAGTTCGATACAGAGATGGTGACAATCGACAGGTAATATCCTGTTGAAAGCAAATGCTCAATAAGATGCAGTAAGCTACGAGACTACACCAAACATTTCTAGGACCTCTGATGCCAAATCCGACAATGCTGCAGTTTGAATAGTATTTAAAACTTCTAAAAAAAAAAAAAAAAAAAAAAAAAAAAAATTAAAATTTAAATTTTTTTTTTTTATCTATTTTTAAATTTATTTTTTGGTGAATTTTGTGTGTAAAATTCTTGTTTTTTTTTTTTTTTTTTTTGTGTAATAATATTGGTGGTTGGGTTATAAAAAGGTTTTTTTGATTTTTTTAAATTTTTTTTTTATATATTTTTTTTTTAATTTTTTTTTAATCCTCTCTGCCACCAACCCCAAGCCAAGAAACAACAAACCCACCAAATACATTAAATAACCTATACCCCACACCCCAAAAACCCCCGCCAAAAAAAAAAAAAGGGGGGGGGAAAAGAAAATATTAGGACAAAAAAGGGTGCTTGTTGCCTACTCTTTCCCTCTCCTCTTTTCTTTTCCCCCACCAACACAATTTTACCCAATAAAAATAAAAGTCTTTTAAGTTTTTTTTTTTATTTTTTTTTTTTTTAAACCTTTTAGGGGGGGGAAGAGGGGGGGGAAGGGCAAAGGGGGGGGTGGTTGGGGTTGTGGGGGGGGTGTGTGTTGTTCTTTTGTTTTTAAGAAGTTAAGGAAGGGGAAAAAAGGGGGAAAAGAGGTAGAATTGAGTTATAAAGGTAAAAGGGAAAAGGAGGGGTGAGAAGAGAAAAAAAAAAATACTTTCTATTTTTTTATATATTTTTTTTTTGTGGGAAGGGGGGGGGGAGGGGGGGAGGAGAAAAAAATTTTTTGTTTTACACCCCCCCCCCCCCCTTTTTTTTTTTCTCCCCCCCCGAGGGAAAGTAAATACCTTTCCCTAACAAAATTTTTTTTTTTTGGGGGTAAAAAAAAAAAAAAATTTTTTATTTAGGAAAAACTTTTAAATTCAAAAGGGGGTAGGTTTTTAAAAAAAAATTTTTCGGAAAAAACAAAAAGAGAAAAAATTTGATCCCCTCCAGTTGAAAACAGATAACAACTAACAATATAGAAATAGCAAAGGAACACAAACTAACCAAAGACACAAAAGGGAGGCAGAGTTCCAAAAGGGGCAATCTTTCCAGTATGCGAAAGCATCCAAGTCCATAGAACGTACGTGCTAGTAAAGAACATAATCCGGACGATCAAAAGCCGGAAATAATTCGATCTCCTTCAGTTGACAGAACAACTAACAATACAGAAATAGCAACGGGAGCACAAACTAAGTAAAGACGGACAAATGGGAGGCAGAGTTCCGAAAGGGTCGAGGCAATTAGATCTCTCTGCCACATTGAACATGACTACTCATCATTAAAAACATCTCCTTTCATACAAGAATCAGCAATGTAGCCACAATCTGTACTAGCAGAAATTGATAAAACAGGATAGAAAATCCACCAACAGAAGGAAAAGGGCCTCTCTCACAGACACAACGCAAGGGCAAAACTCCTATATGTCAAACTGGGGAAGGACATTATCAATCATGCGAAGAACCAAGCAAATTATTAGCGAAAAAGGAGATGAATTGGGTCCAAACCACCATGACCATCATCACAGGGAATAAGATTGAAGAGGGAAAAAGCGTGAAAGGGAACGTGCCGTGGTGGGCGTAGAGGTAAGAGAAACGCCAGGAGTAGATGTGATCCCCAGGCTTGAGTTGGTCCCTCTCGATCCTGTTGGACAGCATTCCCATCTCTGCCTCCTCCTCTGCTTCTTCTTCTCCTCCTTCGCCCTGGCTTTCGATAGGATTGATTGACAAATGAAGGTTTTGGTGGGAGACGCAATGACTCAGATTGCTTCGCCTCTACGGCTATTTGCCCCCGCCCCCTTTGTCCTTGGGAGAACTTTTGGGAAAGTTTTATGGGAAAAAAGTGGGGGTTGTCCTTGTTCCGGTCCTCCATTTTGCGCCCTCTTTTCAGATTCGTCCCCAAAATTCTTTTTTTTTTATTATTAAGTTAATATCATGAAAATCTCCAAACTAATATAAATTTATCCTAGATTATTATTTTTTATTACAAAAGCCCTAAATCAATAGACTTTTGATAAATCTACTCGAAATTAATTTTCTAACAACAAAAACCTCAAATTGGTACCCGTGACAAACGTACTATTCATTAGTTTTCGTTAAATTAAATTAATATCATGAAAAACATTAAATTTATATAATTGTGGCAAACGAAAGGTAAAAACTTAAAGTGGTAGTCAATTGTTATGTGTTATTTGACTCAACAATTTGACGTTAAAATTTAACAAAAGATAGCGGATCGTAAATTTGCCATAATTGTGTCAATTTGGGATTGTCGGTGGTCAAAATATTAGTTTGTGGAAAATTTATTATATGTATATCAATTTGAGGTCTTTTTTGAACTCTTTTATATATATATATATATATATATATATATATATATATTTCAATTGGACCCCTACCTTTTTGGAATATACGATTTTGATACTCACCTCGTATTCTAGTGTCCCTTCCAATTAAATCCTATATTGGCGCTAGTCCATCTTCTGTCGCCTGTCGGTCAATCCACGGTCACCCCCCTAAATAGATCCTCCACCTCCATCATCACCCTCAACAGCCCTCTCACTTCAAGTTACCACATTTGCAGTGAGCCTCTTGAACTGAATTCCGAAAATGTTACTTACAAGATATCTTTGGTATCTCAGATTGTGTAATGCACAAAGAAGATCGTCTTTCCATCTCAAACACTTCGAAATGTGTCTCTCTCATTTCCCATAATGTTTGAAGAGCCAACCAATCAGCAACTGCCGAATTTTCAGACCATAACCTCGTCAGCACAATTGCTTCTGCTCAATTACCACTTCAGCTTCCATCAACGCATTTGATATGACTTGGTTCGGTAATTACACTCGTGTGACAGACAGCCGTCTGTGCTATTTCAAAAGATGACTTCAAGGAAGGATTTTTCCCAAATTTCCACCTTCGTGTGCTTGTTTGCGTATAATTCGAGTTTTGCGTTTCTGCCGCATGAGGAATTACGAGAAATCGAAGAAATTTCTGCATCACATGGAGCAAATCATTTCATGACAGTAGCACAATGGCATTGCTAAGTGTTGCCACTGACTGACATATTGTTGAAACCAAGCTCACTATATTGCACCAAGCCTTTCTTGCGCTGAAAATTTCGCTCCCGGCTCCACTGCTTTTAAAATGACTGCATATCTTACTACATTTTCAATCTCAGGTACCCTTTTATTGCCCATATATTCTTTGGAATGCTTGTTGTATCTTTTCCTTTTTTAAGACATTGCAATAAACACAAACTGGAACCATTTTATGCGAAACTATAAGGAGGAACCAGTATTTTCTGTTCCGTACTCATAAATGGCAATTTCTGCACAAAAGTGATTATATTACATGGTAGACCAATTACTCATCAGTCCTGGACGAAAATCGGCCTGTAATCATCTCCTGAATGATCTTTGCAATAAAGAATGAACAAATGCTTCTGTCCCAGTATGATCTTCTATTTTCTTCGCCACTGATTGGTCTTGTTGGCGGGCAGAGGCAAGGTTAGGATTCTACAATCTGAAGAGTCTGCCAGAAGTGCCATTGCCAACAGCCTGAGCGGCTATTTGGCTGCCATCTCAATATCCAAAAGAGCTCGGTTGTTTGATGCCAAATCTTGCAGCAACATTTAGAAATTCCATGAAGTATACTACCCCAAATTGTAAAGCAAGCTCCTTGTGTGTCGTTGGAATGAGTAACCCCTACTGGATGAGTTGCACATACAGTCAGGAATGGGGTACTTTGTAACATCTCTCCCAACTTTGCCTGTTCTGAGTTCTGGTTGACCTAAGGAGTCTTGGTGCAACTCCCGCATGATTCTGTTGAACTCTGGCTCAGGGAGAGATGTATTCAAGAAGTAAGGGAGCATATGCCGTTTGTTAGGTGTTATGTACTTCCTATGACCGGCATAGGCCCTCTGACCCTGTTTCCAGAAACATTTGTCAGTCAAAAAGATGCAAGAGAAAGGGAAGCCTTCCGGTGACAGCTAATGCAAGTCCTCAAGATACTATCAATTCCATTGTTAGCAAAGGGTGTTGTTAACTATGTGGTAGAGCGAGTCAGCTAGACCAATGACAAATGCTGGAGTACCTGAAGAGCATGGCCCATATTCCCCCCGTGAGATGGCATGAAGACGTCACTCCTCTCACATATAATGTAGTCAATGGAAGCCATAAAGGAGGCTTTGTTAGCAAAAGGTTGCAATTCTCCGGGCAATGCGAGATCTTGTTTGCTGTAGAAATGTGGAAATTCTTCGGTGAGTGGCGACAATGCTTCTTTCCCACCAAGTGGTTGCCCGCCAGCCCAGTAGATTCTTGCATTCTTTGGGGCACCTAGAGCCTTAAGCAACCTAAGAGGACAACTGACACTTCGATTACTAGAGACACACCCGATAAAACAGTGGCGAGATCTCAAACCCTACTTGACCTGATTATGCTTGATCAGGAACTATATAGAGCAAGTAATCACCTGGCAACCTCTAATGCATTCAAGGGGCAGAGACCCGCAAGCTTTCTTTCATGATAGGTGATGTTTGACTTGGCAGTTAGGAGCTCGGGGTGCCGCTTCCTCTCCCTACTTATCAATTCATCATATTCGGGGCTCAAACCCGGAAGGCAACCTGTCCTCACCCAAACATCCTTCTCCATCCGCAAATGAAGAGCAATGTAGGGTCCCTTGCTGTGCATTCTCTCTGCAAGTTTATTGCCAAGCTCCAGTATTCGCGGTGCAAACTTCAATGCATGAAAGGCGACCTGTGCGGAACAGAGAGTGCAATCATGTATCTATTTTGCTTGTCTGAAGTACTACATGGATCTAAAAATTTTCCAGAAGAAAAATGCCTTTTTTTTTTTTTTCTGTTAATCTTAAACATTAACCCTGTTCCTTCAAGAAAATCTCAAGCCTAATTCCTGAGGATGGAGAGACAGAACGAACGGGATTACTCTGGGGATAGAACCGATTTTTGTCAGCAAGCAAGTCATGGCTTGTTCTTGTAAAAAATTAAGGTCTCATCATTTCAGGTGGATTCATTTTGATCTGCAATAGAAACAATCATATCTAATTTCAACCAAGTTAAAGAATTGGCAATTTCGTTTTTAGTTTGTGCTTCCGTTTTCCAACTAGAGTGCATTTCAACCTCCAGCCGTCACTTCGACTTCGAGTAATTGCCTATCTGTCTGAAGAAGCGGAACATTGATTGGGAGTACCTTGCATCGAAGCTTTTGAAGATCAGAAGGAAGATCCTTAGATAGCCTGGAATCTAGACCCCGTAAGAGCAGAACCCCCACCTTCTCGAGCTGCAGAAATTCGCAGACAAGTACATCATTCAGTTTTCCTTACAGCGACTGTTGGCGAACTTATCTTTCCTTGTCCTTGTTTTTAACTTTTGAAAAACCCCAAAGCTGAAGTTCTGACATATGATCCAAATAACAGGGACGCTATGAATTGGTCATCGCATCGAATGTACAAGTCAAAAACTGAGATAGTTCAGCCAAATATATATGACTCAAATAGAGACAGCCAAGCAACCATGCTAATGAACAGCAAAGACAGCTCGTTTAGACACTTGGCTATGACCTACAAATTGTTAATTGAGCAGAGCATATTCATTCTGGACAAAAAGAGGCAAAACGGGCTGTATTTACCCTTCTGAGATAGTTGGAGCGAATCCAGTCAGCAGAAATATGGAGTGAAGTCGGTCTCACGACAACCGGCCTTGTCCTTATATGAGTGGAGGGCAGAGATGAAATCACACGTACATCATTGGCAAGGACTCTCTTGAAGTGATCCAAGTCGAATATGTCCGAGAATTCGCTGCAAGAAGATGACGAGAATATGCACTCAGTTACTGCATTGTTCGGTTGAGGGGAATAGCTGGTGACCAAAAGTACTCTGGCTATTGTTTGGTTGGTATGAAGATGACATGAAATTTCCAACCAGTTCCTTGTGAAGGGAATATCTATGGATAATTATTCTATTCGAACTAGATACCTGTCGTCGCCCCAGATGACATTGACTTGGAAAACTGGAACCACCAGAACGGCCTCGAGAATCCTGGCAATGACGACTGCATCCACAATCTGATTGCGCTGCTGGTTGATCCCGCCGGCCACCACCACCATCACATACTTTCGCCTCTCCTTCACAATTCTCTCGCTCCTCTGCCTGTAATCCTTGCTCCACACCAAGCACCCCCTGTACCCCATTCCCTCCGGTTGCTTCCAGAAGGAGCGCTCTTCTTCTGCCTTTTCTCTTGGCTCCTCCTTCAGTGTATAATTCTTATAATAATAAGGCTCTGTTCGCGCTCGACTGATGGCCTGGTTATCTAAAATGTGACGTCGAGTACTGGCGGTTGGAGCAGTAGCACAGGGGTATGGGGAGAGAGGGAGGAGGCCAATCCTCAGCATGCCTAGCAGGGCCACGAGGAACAGAGCTGAGAACCATAACTTTGGAGATTTCCACGGCAACTTGCGCCGAAGCGGCTTCGCCGCCTTCTTTAGCGAAGGCGATGGAGAAGGAGGAGGTGGTCTGCTGGGTGCTATGAGGAGAGATTGAAGAGATGACGAGGAGAGGGAGTTGATTATCTGAGATGGAACTGCAATGTAGGACACAGAGAGCTTCTTCTTCGGCTTGCTCATTCTTCATTCACACGCACACACAGAGAAAAGAGGCTTGACTCCAATTTCCTTCCCTCACAAGTCAGAACAAGTTTATATATCTTCTGCAACATGCCCAGCTCAATGCAGTCTACAAACAGGGAGATAGAGAGAGAAGGCGGTTGTATGCGAAATCATTATTATTTCTTCTATGAAAGAACAGAGAGTCGAGTTTAGGACAATTTGCAAGCAGGTCCAGTATCATCTATGTTCATTTGGTTGTGAATAATTGGAGTACGTTTGTGCATTTATTATTGTAATAATGTAATTCATAACAATAACCATAATAATAATAATAATAATAATAGTCTTGATTGCTCAATCAGCTATTTCATTTGCTTCTGGACGGTCGAAAGAGATGTCTCAATTGCTCCTGCATATGCAAATTGACATTTCCAACACCCCCCCCTCTCTTTTTCTCTCTGCATTGACCCAGCAAGAGCCCGTGATGCTTGTGAAAAATGAGCTGTCTGGGTGTAAATTCTAATCCATGCCTGCCTTTGACTCTATCTCGAATATTAGGAAAACTGGGTTTTGGCTACTACTCAGTCCAACATGCTCAAAATTTTTGGCAGTAATTATCTAAACGATTTTCCGGAACTGCTTTCTCTAACTCAAGCCGGTTTAGAATAGATTTTGCGGTGTTTAATAGTGATTAAAATGCAATTTATATGGAGTAGGGTCTGCTAAGGCAAATTCTCTGAGATATGCCTCTGAGAATGGTTTGTCAATGACAAGAGGCACAGTACTTTGATGATGTAGAAAATGAGGTAGGATTAACTTTGTGGGGTAGCTCTCCTCTAGTGATAGCCCATTACCCTAATGTTGCATCTCAAGTTTAGCTCCGGAGAGAAAAGGAAAACCACCCATTCATAACGAGGTTTTAGCTTGGGAAAATTACTAAAAAAAAAAAAAGCCAAAAGCTATTATAATTACACCAATTCAGTCCCTCCTGGTCATTTTTGCTGGAAATTGCCAACCCAAATGCTGGTCGTTGTACATGGCACGGCCGGCCTGACGTTGACAAATTTTAGTAATATTTTAATGAATTCTTTGAGATTTTTTTAAATAATTTTTTCCTTTTTCCTTTTTCATTTTATTTATTATTTTTTTCTAAACTTAGAGTCGGCGAGGGAGAGGGTGCATGCGCCCGGATCAGGCGAGGGCTACAACGCCCTTGCGTCTCTAAGTTTAAAAAAAAAAGAAAGAAAAAAATTTCAAAAAATTATTAAAATTAGTCCACGTTAGCGTCAATCATGGTCGGCGCTTAACAATTTCGATCAAAATTGGCCGAGAATTGAATCGACACAATAATATAAAATTTTCGGACTGAATTGGCAAAAAAAGTTTTGAACTAAATTACCACAATTGCAATAGCCTTAGTTTTTTTTTGCAATAATTTCTCGGTTTTAGCTTTGGGGAGTGGTTTCTTGAGAGGCAAGAATGGTGGGGAAAGGGGGATAATAGCCCATGATTTGGGTGATGGCTAGTGCAGCAAGCTCATGATTCACAGCAAGACCTGCTGGCTTTTCATTGCCAAATCATTTTGGGGAATGTCTTACGCTGGAATCTTTGGTAAGTTTCCCACTTTCATTTATAATACTCAACACAGCTCCACATGGCTGAATGGGACTTGCCCACTTTTGCTAGCCCCAATATTAAGAGAGTAAAGAGGAAGAAACCTGCCTCTCGATTTCGGTTGAGACAACTTCAGCCAACTCCCCCTTTGGATATTGGAAGTGCCATTATTCTTCCCCTTTCCACGTACCCATCTTTTGAAACCGTTCAAGCTTCTTTTCATGTAGCCATCCCTGAGCTTTCTTGAATAATTTGTACACTGCTGGATCAGATTAAATCAAGGCATTACCTAGATAAGTCTTTTGGCCTATCGGCTAATGATTTGCTAAACTGGTCAATTCTGCTATTTAGATTGATACATGTATGTTCTCTTCCCGCAAACGAGGTCGATGGCACGAACGAGAGATTTTATTCCACTTGGTTATGTGGGAGTCGAACCTGTATAGGGCACTTTTCACACGTGCATGTTTTTCCCTTAACAAAAGTCTAAGTTTCATGAGTTTTAGGGCATGTTTGGTAACAATTCTGTTTCCGGAAATAATTTCTGAACAAAAAAATAGATCTTTTTTTTGCTTCTTGTTCCTATTCCAAATCTGTTATCCGGAACAGAAAAATTAACCGACGTTACCAAATATATTTCTATACTTTTTATGTTCTTGAAAAAAAAAAAAGGGAATCGAAGAAACGGGAGCGTTACCAAATTGCCCTTAGCTAACTATAGAGTTTGGAATCAGAATTTTCTGTCTAAAGGAATTTAAACCTCTCTCTTTTTTTTTTCCTCCCACATTCCTCCTAAGTCTCACATATCGAACAAATACATGTGCACATCATGAATAAAAAATTCTACTGAGATAGAACTCATTTGGTGAAGTTAAAGAGGAAGTAGAATAATGCTGGTAAGAATGTCGTGCATTCAAGGATAAGCAAAGTAAAGGGTAATGCACGGGTCATGGAATTATTCAATTGAAGTCTTATTGCACCACATATTATAATCGCCATCATGCGATTAGCGGATGCGCAAGCATTTTCTTTTATGCCAATAATTGATGGTGTAGCGAACGTGGGAGATGTTAATTCAACGACGAAGATGCCGGCAGTTCCAAATTTCTATAAACGTCGTAAAGTTACTTGCATCTTAATACTTTTAACGATAACACATGTCGTCGCTTTTAGTATTTTTTTTCTCGGAATCGTGAGACCAAATGCTTGTAGATTGAGTGTAACAACCTAGCCCGATGAGGGCGAGGAGTGGTTGCCTAGGTCAAAAGAGGGTCTAGACAAAGAGCGGCTCTTGCAGGCTTCTAGGACAACGAAGAAGGTAGGAATGAATCGAACTGTTCACTTGAACAATGAGAGAGCAATTCTGATATATAAACTCATGTAGATATCTTTTGGCATAACGCCAAGTTTTGATTTGCAACTCAAAAGTTAAGTGCGCTAAGACTATATCACTTCTAAGATGTATGACCTCCTGCGAAAGTAAAGTATTTGTATGTACTCTAAAATGACAAAACCGTGAGTCTCGGTATAAGATGGGGTCAAAGCGGATAATACTTCGATTTGATATGGGCCAAAGCGGACAATATCTCAATGAATTAATCCCGGGGATTTCACATGCATTGGTCCTAATCATCATGCACAACTCTTGTCCCGCAGATGATAATAGACAAAGCCATCACGGTTTGGAAAGAACCGAAACATCCCAGTTTTTCCTCTTTCAACCATCTCACCTAAAGCCGGATTTTGTCATATCTTAACTACTTCCGTTTAAATAACTTGACTTACTTACGTGGTTGAAGTACCAAGTTTTTGATTAACTTACATAATAATGGAGATGATGCGACATCACAGCGAACTAATCAGGCTCAAGAGAGAAGTTGAAAATTAAGTTCTTTGGTGACTTAGGTGAGAGTTGGTGTCCTGCTCTTACTAGCTGTCCGATTCTCCACTTGTTTAGTCGGTCGTCGTCACGCATATGTAATGGCCAATAAGCTGGAGATGCTGGAACTGATTGATCAACCAAAAAGTAGGCATTAGTCAACAATTCCCCAAGGGCGAAATGAGCAAGCAACCATCGATTGCTTCTCCTTCCGCTCGCTCACCTTCTTCCTGGCGGGATAGTCTTGGAGAAATCACTCAAAGAAAAGAGATCATTGACCTCTCTGGGCGATCATTCAAGGTGTTTCCTCTCTTTGAGACCTAAACGTGTTATGAGTGGACACAATGCAAGATTGTCATCGTGCTCCAGAACTGATTTTATTAGGATTTTCCCTTAAGTAAGCAAGGAAGAGATTGAATGAGAGAAGAATTACGAGATCCACATATTTAGGTGAAGCCGGATTCTTTAATCCGCCAAATAATTTTAATTGAGATTATGGATTTTTAGAGGGGAAAATTATCCAAAAAGCCCTAAACCTATTGCACTCGGACCAATTTAGTCATAAATCTTTTAATTTTCCTAATTGAGTCCTAAACCTTTTTATTTTTGTGAATTGAGTCCATCCGACCGATTTTGGCCAGAAATTATTGAGATGGACATTGGCCATCCTACATGGCAAGGCCAAGACTGACATGAACAAATTTTAATAGTATTTTAATTTTTTTTAATGTTTTTTAATTTTTTTTTCCCTTTTTGGTTCAAAGGGCCGGCGGGGCCGTGACGTGCCCTCCATCTAAACAGAAAAAGAAAAAAAAGACAAAGAAAAGAAAAATGAAGCGAAAAAGAAAAGAGAAAACAATACAAATAAAAAAGGAAAAATATTAAAATATAATTGTTGTCCACGTTAGTGCCGGTTATGCCATGTAAAACGGCCGACGTCCATGTTAGTGATTCATCGCCAAAGTTGGCCGAATCGATTCAATTGACAAAATTAAAAAGTTTATGATTAGAGAAATCCAAAAAATCCTAAATTTTTTCATTGGTGCCAAAGCATTTCAATTATGCCAATTTAGTCATTAAACCTTTTGCATTTATGCCAATTGAGTCAATCTCATCAATTTTGGCACAAAATTGCTAATGTGGATGTCGTTTGTCTTACATGGCATGGCCCAATGTCCTAGATGGACCAAGATCTAGGCTCGCGGCCCTTGCTTTGGCTGGTAAGGGTCGCTTGCACTTTGTCCAAAAACAAAAAAAATGGTAAAGAAAAAAGAGGAAGAAACAAAAAAAAATAAAAAATTAAAAAGTATAAATATTTAAAAACAGATGTCGGTGTTAGTGAGAGCCACGTAGAATGACCGGCATCTACGTTAGCGATTTCAAGCCAAAATTGGCCGGATGGACTCAATTGGCACAAATGCAAAAAGTTTGGACTAAATTGGTACAATTAAAAGGTTTAAGACTGAATTAGCACCAATGCAAAATGTGTAGGGCTTTTTGGACATTTTTCTTTAGGATTGAATTGTCAAAAGTGCAATAACTTTAATACATTTTAGACAATTTTCCCCGACCTAAACGTGTCATGAATGGATATAATACAAGATTGTCATCATGTTCCAGAACTGACCGTATGAGGATTTTCCCTTAAGTAAGGAAGAGATTGAATGGGAGAAGAATTAGGAGATAATTTAAATAGTATTATTGGTTTTTCAGTGACCCCGCTTTGAAAGAAGGAAATTAATACAATTAGCCGAGTTTAGAATTTCTTGTAGTTGAACATAATATAAGGGTTTTTGTTTTGTACCTTTTACTGGGTGGTTGGTAGAATTCTGGAGCTGTTGGTAAATTTCCCAATGTCGTTGGTAAAAATCAGTATGATCGATAACTTTCTTGTCTGGTAACTTGTTAGGTTACCAACATTGTTATGAATCAACCAGTGTCCAAATGAATAGGTAAGTTACCATATTCTTTTAAATTATACAATGTTAGTAAGTAAATTGCTAATGGTATAATGAATTTACCAACATCAGAATAACTAGTCAGTTTCATACTGGTAAATGGTCAGTTTCCAGCTGATTTTAAATTTATCAGTGTGGTTAGTAGATTGCCAACATTATAATGAATTTACCAACATCTTGATAAGTTAACAAACATTTTCTCTCAGATTTTACGAGTATGATTGGTAAAGTGATCGACTTAATTCAAATTTACAATCGTGATTAGTAAAATGCCAACCCTATAACGAAGGTACCAACATCCCGGTGAATGAATACTTTACTGAACTTTTTCAAAGTTTACAACAGATTGATAGTAAACTACCAACTTCATAAACTCTTTATCAACATCCTAAGTTGGTAATTTGCCCCCCAAAAAAAAAAAAAAATCACATTTTACAAGTTGGTTAGTAAACTACCAACATGATAACGAACTTTCTAACCTTCTTATAGAAGTAGCCTAAATTTTCCGGATTTTATGAATGTTGTGAGTAAACTATCAGTACTATACTAGATTTACAGGAAATCCAATAAATTTGTAAGTTACTAATTTCATTCAAATTCTACCCGTGGGAGTAATATACTAAAACTGTGATGAATTTACCAATTTACAAAAGAATTAGGCTATGCTTGTTAGGAACTTTTCACTGCTTCTACTTCTAGTTATGTCTTTCCCTTAGAAATTTAACAAAAAACACATTAAAAAGATTTAGATGGCAACCTCATACTAGTTGAAGCTTGACAGGAAAAATAATTTGATGATTAGCTCAAGTTAATGTAGGAACTACTTGACAAGTTAATTCGGTCAATTGTTGCCAAAAGTCGATAATTTTGGTAACTCCACAACGACCAGTAGATATTTCTAAATAAATCAAATCGGTATACATCACAGAAAGTTTTTTTTTTCATGATTTGACAAAAATGATTGTAACTTTATAACTTTGTTGAATTCTCCAGAGTGTTGGCAACTTATAGTGTTGTTAACTTAACTTGTAATCATTGCAAGAGGATACAAATTCGTTTGATGTCGGAAAAATTGATTTCATTGTTGGTAATTTGCTAACAGCACTTGTAAAATTTAAAAGAGTAACTTAGTCAATTATTTGGACATTGGTAAATTTATTGCAACATTGCTAGGTTACGATCCATTCTTGTAAAATCTAAAAGAAGATAGTAACTTCTTTATTTGGTCGTTGGACAACTCATTAATATGTTGGCCAATTACTATGCTTAATTTCTTTATTTAAAATAAGATATAAATGTACAAATTTCTTTGGATGTTGTTATGTTCGTTAAGAGTAAACTGAATTCAATATCAAAGAGACGCTCGATCACATCTTGGAGATTGACTCCCGTTAGTAAGCTCACATCCACAGCAGTATCGCAATATACTCGAAACAGAATTACTAGTTCCCTACATTATCTTTTCTTTGACAACTTTTATTGCTAACTCGGTGACCTTTCGGTCCATATTCAGAAAATTTAATTCTTCTATCATTTCGCCAGCCGTATTGCCTACAATAATAGCTAGTGGCAGAGCCAAACCCATACTTGGTAAATTAATAGCCCTACTTATAAAACTTGAAATAATCGCTAGCTTACTAATTTATTGAGACATTTGAAAATTTAATAAAATGTTGGTAATCCACTAACCATGCTTGCAATATAATGAAAAAGTTAGTCTTAATAATTTAGTGGGAAATTTAAAAATTCATTACAATGTGGGTAATTTAATATAGAGGACCTTGCCCGGAGGTTTGCACGGGATTCCTTGCGGCAAGGGAGAGCGGGAGCAATGCCAAAGAATTGAATGAAGTAGAGGAGAGACAGAAGCCGGAGCTGACGAGAAAACGAGGTGGGCGATCAGAGCGTCGTGAATTTTTTTGTGAGACAAGAATTAATTTAGGGGTAAATATGACACGAGCATATCAATTTGGAGCTTTCCGTAACACAAAAATTAGTTTAGAGTAAATACGGCATGTATATATCAATTTGATGTTTTTTATGATATTAACCCTATTCATTATAACACTGGCAACTTACTAACAAATGACTCGACAAGCAAGTTAGTGCTCATATTTTCTTAACATCAGTACTTCAAAATTATCAGCACCTTCAGAATTTACCATCATAGAAATTTTCAGTTTTTTGGGCCACCGGAGCTAGAATTTTGCATGTCCTCGTGGATAGGTGTGCGTTGCATGTATTCATTTGGCCCTTTTGCTGCCCCAGCAAGGGGTAACCAAAGGGAATCACTCTGATCGGACCGAACCGATGGATTCTGGGCAATTCTCAAGGTTATTGGTCTAGTTTTCAACCATAAAATTGGAATTGGTGAATTGCAGTTGGGTTCCAGTTCCAGGTATGACATTGCCCACTCGGATTGGACCGATCTTTTTTTGTTATATATAATTTAATTTCTTTCAAATTTGAAAAAACCTCTACTGCCATTCTTAAAAAACCCTAGTGGCCACCATTTTTCTTGCACGGCACCCCCACGCTTGCTCGTTCACTTAGTGGACCTTCGTATAACCTCTTTATTTCTCAATCCCTCCTACTTCTCAATCTATTTGTCTAAGTAAATTATTGGTTGATCTTCTATTTGTTAAGGGGTAAAATGCGATTTAACGAGCAAATATAACGACCAAAAAAAAAAAAAAAACACAGAACATGCCACCGATTCTAGGATAAGGTGGTCCAGTTCTCGGTCCTAGAAACCGAGAATCGGCCCCTCTAATCTGGCTCTCGATTTCTAGATGGGAACTGGATTACCCGAGAATCAATCACACCTGGCACTCACCAATAATTTTGTGGGAAGAAGAATATCAAGAAAGAGGAGAAGAGGAAATAGTAAATGCAGTTGAGTGGTTAAGGTCATGACAGCAAGGAACTCAATGTAACAAGAATTGATTAAACCGAAAGAAAGGGGAAGCTTGACTCCATAATGTTAATTGGATGAGGAAATGCGGATAGTGATTGGATAACCAGATGGTTGATGATGTGAGATATCTGCTGCGTATGGGCTTCCTCCATTTATGACAAAAAAGAAAAAAACTACTCGCAATGGTTTGAAGCCTATTTGCGTAGGTTGGGGGTACTTTCTAACTAGCTCCCCATCTATGGTTTCCTTTCATACTTGTACAACGAAGGCCATCTGCACATTCACTTCCACAGTTACGTAATTGAAAGGGCTGGCCTGCCTAGAAATTAAGGGTGCGTTTCGGACAGAACTTTGCCATAAATGCAAGTGGCTTTAGATAAGAGGGTTTTCATGATATTTTACAAACTCTGATGTCAAATCTGACAAATAATTTAAGAAAGAGAGAGAAACCGGATGAGCTCGCTTGAGGGCCGACGGATCAGGCGACCCATCCGAGAGCCGTAGATGTTACGTGACTCCAAACGACGCCACGTCGAGGTCGCATGACACGAGGCGAGGGTTACCTATGTTAGACCTAGCTCGCCAACAGTTCGATTTGAGCTCGCCGCTGTTATCACGCGATGCCAATCGGATAGGTAAAGGAAGTTACGGTGAGGGTAAAATCGAAACGTGAGTAATTTAGAGAGGGAAAGTTGAAAAGAAAGAAAAAGTTCATTGACCCTTTTTTTTGGTCGAATAATTGACCCTTGAAATAGCAGTATAATAATGCTCATAGCCAAAAAAACATAACCCTTTATTGTGGGATAACTTTTATGAAATAATCGGCTGATGGATCATGTTTGTAAAGTTTTAATCCACCACGTGTCAATGATCGTGGCTAATTAATGGTACTCAGGTTGCATGTACAGCAGAAGTTATGCTCGCAAGAGCTGAAGCCATGAAACTGCCTTTGATGATTTGTGCTGAATCTTAATTTCCAGGACTGCCGGGAGATTTGGGGCACGCATGACAACAATTCTGCAATAGAATAGATAGAATCCGTTTGATAAGCAACTTATGAAGAAAAAATCCATTTGATTATGCAACTTCATTTTCTTACTTTTGGAGTATTTATTTTGTTGCTCCAAAAGTGATTTTGGAGCCATTTTAATAAGTGAAAAAGATTTACTTCTTTTTAAAAGTAAAAAAAAATTAATTTTTGATCAGAAGTTGAGTGCCGGTTCTTTTCTTCAATATTTTTTTTTTTGGGATTTTTCAAGTTGACTAGGTTTCTAAGGGGTGGAGATACAGAGAGATGTACAGTGGGGGTAGCGAATAGAGATGGAAACCTACATTGAAACTCAAAACAATGGAACCACGTACCCAGCCATTAACATATTTTGATCCATTACACTAAAACACAACAATTTTAAAAGAAATTTGTCACGAAAAAAAAAGCAATTGAGTCCTAAAGTTTTTAAAAGTCAATTAAATCCTAAAATGTTCAAAAAGTAAAATCAAGTCTTAAAACTTGCCATATTGGTTCATTCAAGCCCTTTCATTGGATACACATTTTGAAAATTTCAGGATTGGATTGTACTTTCGTAATAAGTTTTAGGACTTGATTGCGCTTTTTTGACGTTTTAGGACTCTATGGCACTTTCTTGACAAGTAATATGACTTAACCGTACTTTTTGAAAATTTTAGGACTTCCAATGCACTTATCCCATAATTCTGTTATAAAGTTTTTCTCCTTCCTCAAAGCATTCCAAATCATAATTTCTAACTATAGAATCTGTCTCCAGTTTGCGACCTCACCATGACCGCATTCGAGGGCCCTTCGAGGAAGGGATCCCTAATCGCTATCTAACCGTTAGAATGGGAAAAAGAGTAAATCTCGTTCTCATCCAAATTTTTATGTGTCACGACATTTTAGTAATTGGTGGTGAACATCGATTAGCCGAGGGATTGCAACGACACGTAGGGATGCCGAGACCTTCGTCGTTGGAGCAAGCAAGCGGAAGTGGTGGCTGCTTGGCAGTCACTTGTTGTTGTCGGAATCCGCTCGATCAAGTATGAAAATGGGATTCCATGCTTAATTGTTGATGAAGACCGAGGCTGGAGATGGTGCCTCTTAAGTATCGTCCGAGATGAACCTGTGTTCACCGAGAAGGAAAAAAGAGAACTCCTTTTTCCTCAATGAAGTCAAACCCTCTTCTCGCTTTTTCTATCCCCTTTCTCAGTGGATGATGGACTCTCTCTCTCTCTCTCTCTCTCTCTCTCTCATGTAAAGGACATGGCGAAGATGATAAAGGGGGCAATCATCAGACGCATCTTAGACAAATATTGATGCCAAATAGAATGTGAACAATCTGAAGTTACCGATGAGTAAACTTTGATATCAGCAAAATATTGCACGTGGGGATGCTTCCACTATTCTTCTTCTCCTCTTCTTCTTCTTACAAGACAATATATCTACATAAACGCGATTATCTTCTTCTTCAACGTCGCTGCCCCTGCTCAATTCAACTCAACGTGGCAAAGCGGGGAAAGCCGTCTGGCAATACCCTCAAGTTGCGACTTGGACAATCCAGGACAGTCTTCAATCTCCAGTTTTCTCAGAGAAGAACAATTTTGCAGCCACTCGGGCAATACCCTCAATTTGGGACAATCCTTAATTCTTATCCTCTCCAGTGTACTTGCACAACCTTCGAGCCACCCGGGCAAAGAAACTTGTTCCGGTAATTCCTCGAATTTGATGGTTTGAAGCCTCGACATGGAGCGTGGCTCGTTACTTTCGCCTTCTGGCAGCCTCAAGTTCGCGCAGTAAGAAATCGAGAGATGCTCCAATGCCTTCAGATACTTGATCCCTTGTGGTAAGGAGGCCAACATCGGACAACGCCAAATGAACAACTTACGGAGCGACGTGAGGGATTGGATATCATCGAACAAGGCCTCCAAATTCGAGCACCATGCAATGAATAGCCACCACAGAGAGGTCAAGCATCCTATTCCACTCTCCGGAAGACGCTGCTGTTTCGTCGTTATCCACAAAATGCGGAGGCTGATCATATTCTTCATGTCTGCAGGCAATTCCTCGAGTTCCGTGCACCAGAGAAGGTTTAAGCGCCGCAGATTGCGAAGCTCGCAGACCGATTTGGGGAGCTTCTTGATGTTCTCGTTGCCGCATAAACTAAGAAACCTCAGATGCTTTAGACCGCCAATGGAACTTGGCAGTTGGTCAAAGCCAGAGCCCTCTAGCCATAGCACTCGCAAGTGCTTGAATCGCGAAATGCACATCTCCAGAAAGAACTCCCCAGAGGAACCCTCCTCAAACAAGAAGATGGTACGAACGCGGCTGAGTTTGCTCAAGCAGCCGCTTACTTCATCTTTTGGTGGAAGAGACGGGTCGGGAAATGATATATGCCGAGTCGTCGGGGAAATATCCTGCGCTCGCACTTTCATGTTGGCCGATTCGGTTTGTGCCACAGAAATGGCAAGCTCGTGAATGAGGTCGTGCATTCGCAAGATCAGAAATGGATAGTCTTCGTCGACGACATCAAAGAAGGATCTCGACCACAGCTCCTCCATGTACTGCCGTCCAATCTCTTCCAGCTCCTCACTATTTCCGCTGGATTGGATAAACCCGTTGGAGATCCACAGTTGGATCAGATGAAGGTTGCTGAACTTGCTGTTCTTTGGGATCATCGAGCAATAAGCGAAACATTGTTTCAAGTAAGACGGCATTAGATCGTAGCTTATTCTCAGTGAAGTTAACGGGTCATCTGGTAATTGCCACATCTTACTATCTCTTACCTGTTCCCAGTCGCTCCGGTTCTTTTTCTTTGAATACAACAAGCATCCCAAAGTCTTCACCGCCAGAGGATTTCCCCCCGCACTTGCTCACGATTTCCTTGGCTATCACCATAAGGTCCGGGTGATTCTGCTCTTGCCCTTGATCGAACGCGCACTTCACGAACAATGTCAAAGATTCCTCCCCCGAAAGGTTGGCCAAATGAAGCGGGGGCACAGTGCCCATGATTTCGGCAATTGATTTAATCCGCGAAGTCACGATGACTTTACTCCCTTCGGAAACGCCTCCTAACAAATCTCTCAGTTCCATCCAATCCTCCCTCTTCACTTCCCACACATCGTCCATTACGAACAAACACCTTTTGTTCTTCAGGAAGTTTCTGAGGCATTCTTGCAGCATTTCAAATTTATCATTATTCTCCTTGTGACCAAGAGACACGATAATGTCTCTTGCTGTCTTCTTAACTTCGAATTTTACTGGCATGGATAACCAAACTTTCTGATCAAAATGCTTGTTTACACTGTCATCATTGTATACCAATTTAGCGAGAGTGGTCTTTCCGGTACCCCCATTCCAAGAATCGGAACGACCGCTATCTTTCCAGCTCCACCATCATCTGACCTTATCAACAACTCTATTATCCGTTCCTTTTCTTCATCTCTTCCAATCACATTCGAAGCGGGTACAAAAGAATGAGTTTCCCTCCGAGGAACTATAATCTTTTCTTGAACAATACTCGACAAGTTGAACTTAGTTTTCTCTTCATTGATCCCATCAAGCCTCTTCCCCAGCTCTTTCATTTTATGCGCCATCTTAAACTGGAAAATGAAGTTGGATAGCCACGAGGACAAGTAGCGTACCTTCCTTCTGAGGGTCAAGCCCTCGGTCAACCTCGCCCGCCTCCACAAAGCCCTGGTTTGGAATTCGTCTAGCACGTCCTCGATGTCATAGCAGAAGTCTTTAAGCTCCGACAGCCAACGCCTCACAGCTGTTTCTTTTATTTGCTTCTGCTCAGCATCGGCGAGCACCTCCTGGATCATCTTTAGCATGTTCTTGAGCTTCTCTCGGTCAGCCTTGACGTCACATACCAGTTGAATTTCTTCAACAGCCGATGAAGCCAGTTTCTCCACGAGAGGCCCGAGGATGCTCGAGGCGATGTCAGCCATGGTTGTGATTGGTGCTATTGGTTTTCGAGGAGGTTTGGCGGAGCCGCTATGCAGGAAAGGAACTAGTTTTCCAGGGAAGGATAGCAAAGAAGCACGATTTTTTGCCAGATTATGTAGGCAAAGACAGAGCAATACACATGGTGCAATGGAGTGCGTCCAACGTCATTCCCAACTGTTACATGGTTCACTCAATTCTTATTGGAAATCTGCAGGCAATTCGATGCCGTTCCAATTAGATTTGGGATACCTTCGTCCGATGTAAGATAATGCAAAAGTGACTTGAGTTCTGCTCCCTTTCTCTTTAGTCATTACTCCATTCTTTCCTTTGCTACTCTGTTTCTTGTTAGACAAATATGCGCACAGAAAAGGGAAAGCTCCTTTTCGTTGCTTGATCCCTGCATCATATGCCCACTCTTTCGTCCTACTCAAAGACTCAGAATGATTGGTTTATAAGCATGTGTTGTTTTCCCTCCACAATTTTGAAAATTGGAAAAAGACTTTCTAAGATGTTGTTAAATAATGGAACAAGTTCTAAATGATTCTTGGTGTTGGTATTTGTCTAGCTATTGTTCGATATCAAGTAAACGTCGTCGGATGCGTTTGAGACTGCGTCTCGAAAGAGGCCGTGTTATTTCCACCGTTCTTGTTTGCAGTTACGAATTCTCAAAGAGAGCTCCAGATCCTTCCTAGAGAACGAGCCTTCCGGAGCGCGAAGAGAGACGAGAAAGGAGTGGCGTAATCTAAACAATGCTGGAGCTGCAAAGTCAGTGCCAAGTCGTTTTCACCAATGTCATGCCAAACTGAGCTGCAGGTCCAAACGGGGTTTCTCCTACCGTGGAAAAACCTCGACCGACGTTGCTCCTCCCTTGGCCTCACATCCGAAAGCCAACAAGAATCGAAAGTCCCACCAATCTTCGTCCATTGTTTGTTCAGGGCCATTTGAAGGTCCACGTTGTTAACTTTCACATTAGACGGACATGGTGAAAAACCGTCCTACCAATCTTCGCGTCACGAACTAAATCTCAATTTTTTCTCCACTTTTGAGCCGCACAAAAATATGTCGGGTCAGGTGATAAACCGGATCGAGTACATAAAATTCAAGACATATTTAACAGAACCACCGCCATCCACCCCTCTCTCTCTCTCTCTCTCTGTCTCTCTTCCCCAGCGCTATATAAATGCAGGTTCGTTCCACGCAATTCATAGTCCGAACATAGTAGCACTTCAATCTAGTCAGATTCGATTCAATTGCGAGTACCCTTTGGTCATTGTTCGAAGATCATGGCCTCAGCAGACCTGATGAGCTCGATCCCTGTGAGTCCTAGGACCGCGATCGATATTAGTTCCAGGAAATCTGTTGTGAGAGCGCTTTTCCCTGGCGACAATGTTCCTAGGACGGCTTCCCGAGGTGGCTTGCGCGTAAAGTGTATGTCCAAGGTAAAGTAACACAATTTCGATTGATCTGAGTTGTTGCGTTGGTAATATTCATCAAAAGATAGATGAATCAAATCCATCCTCAAAAGCCTCAGCTATATCCAAGGTCTTCACTCTCTATATCTACACGAAAGCTGATTTCGCATGGTACGAAGCACGTTCGATTTTCAATAATTCACGCGAACGGTTGTGTTAAGAGTTAAACAAAGTTCAACCCTGAGAGAAATATGTTAGAAAAGAAGATGGAGCGAAATGGGAGAAACAGACTTTACCAGGATAAGGAGGAGCTTCTTTGACCACATGAGGTCGATCAAAGTTTATGCCGTGAATGTGGGGGGTACTTGGATAGTAAAATCCTAGGGCATGCACCTACACCGCCACCTACATCGACCACCGTCTTGATGTCGTTGAAGCTGCAATATGATTCGGCAATTTTAATCATGTACATATTGGTTGGGCCTTGCATTGCCTTGTTGAGTATCTCATTGAATCTCTTATCTTTGTTAGCGTACTCGAAAACATGCGGTCCATTGGCAAGTTGGAAGTGCAAGCTGCGACTATAATCCATATGCAGCGATGCAAGAATCATACGTATAGAGATGCGAATTACAAGCCATAGAATAGAGAAATTAATGTACCTTGTTTCGGATCCATCGTTTTTGATGTGGAATTGCGACGATCCGATGCTCAAGAGCTTCTCCTCTATGAACCCCCTTTATCACTTTGCCTTCAATGAGACGGCTCCTCACATATCGCTTCGACGACTCTTGATGTGAGGTTATGTGGACATTAGGGTTTAAAGAAGGGACTTGAGCTCTATTTATAGAGATTGAAACCTATCTCCTTGTTAAAGATAAGGTTTATTTCGATCCACACTATCCAAAGACCATATTAGACTAAATAGAAAATAGTATATATCTTTCTTTATTAGACCAATTAATATTTATAATAACAATTAATAAAGCCCACATTGAATATATAAAATATATTCTAACATTCTCCCACTTTGGCTAAATTAATTGAAATTGTACAATATATGCGCATCTTTATATTGGTCTAGAGATAATTCCCAATAGTCAATCCGATTCCATAAAGTCTTAAACACCGAATCATGCTAGTAAGTGCATCAAAAGACACAGAGCCATCCATGGTCACAAATGCTATTAACTTTATTGATATGGATTCAATATGGTAGTGTGGCAAATGGATAACATCTCAAATAATAGAGATACCTTATATGTTATCATCTTTGTCGATCACAATTCTCTTACTTTATGTGTCACAAAACCTAATGTGTCATAAGAATATCCTTATGGTTCCAACGAACTCATATACATCTTACCTTTATATTTAACTATCTTTATGTATAACAAGACATATGCACATGGCCAAAATAAATGCCCCACCATTACTCAAGGTTTACACGATTCCTTGAGGTTTTCAACATATATGCATTCAATAACACATTCATAAACACTTAATTGAATGTAAAAGAGTCAATACATATCAAAGCCGTTACTAAACGTAACATAATACAAATGTAAATTTTATTAGAGCAAAAACTAGAAAGCTCCCACTAAACAATGACATCCTACGATGCTTCTAAGCTCATGCTATTAACATGTCATTCAAATACACAAGGGCGTATACCTTTAGTCGGTGGATCGGCAATCATAGCATCTCGTACTAATATGCTCTACTATAATGTCACTATTATGTACGGATTCCTTTATGGTCAAAAAACTTGACCTCCATATGCTTAGACCCTTTGAGACTTTTGTGATTGTTAATGAATAACACTACGAGAGTTAGTGTCATAATATAACCGTATGGGTCTATCAACAAAATCAAACATGGTTAACTCCCTAATGAGATTTCGGAGCCAAATAGCCGAGTAGCAAAATAAAAGCATGCTATAAACTCTACTTGCATAGTAGAGGATGATACCGTTTTATTTCTCACTTTTCCATGATACTGCACCACTCGCTAGCATAAAGATGTATCTCGTTGTCGACTTCTTGTCATCTTGACAACCAAGATAATCTGAATTTGAATACCCTACTAGCTGCAAGTTTTGAACATATTTATAAATTAGCATATAATCTTTAGTCCTTTTTAAGTACCTCAAAACCTTCTTGGCAAGAACTCGGTGATCGTGTCCCGAATTTGACCGATATCTCGCTTGAAAGTCCCGTTACAAAAGCAATGTCCGGCCTAGTACAAACCTGTGCATACATGATACAACCAAGTGTACTAACATAAGGTATATTCTTCATCTCGTGCTTTCTTAATATCTGAATGAGGACATTGTGAAAGACTCAATTTATCACCTTTGCGACGGGAGCAATTCCTAGTTTACTCTATTGCATATTGAATCTCTCCAAAATACGATCAATATATGCCCTCCGAGATAAGCCCAATATGCGACGAGAACGATCTCTATGGATCTCAATCCCAAGGACAAAAGATGCCTTGCCAAGATCCTTCATATCAAAGTTCTGTGACAACATTCTCTTTGTCTCATGCAGTAATTCAATATTGCCGCTAGCAAGCAAGGTGTCATCAACATAAAGAACGAAAAAAATAAATTTTCTCTCATTAATCTTGCAGTATATACATTAATCTAACTTGTTCTCAATGAACCCAAAAGAAGTAATAATACTATGAAACTTCAAATACCACTTGTCTAGAAGTTTGCTTCAAACCATAGCTAGACTTTTCAATCTACAAACTAGATTATCTCAGATCATCCGCTGCAAAACCTTCAAGTTGTGCCATATAAACTTGTTCATCAAGGTCTCTATTTAGAAAAGCAATTTTAACATCTATTTGGTGAAGCTCCATATCAAAATGAGCTACTAAAGCCATGATTACTTTAAAAGAGTCTTTAGAAGAAACCGTAGAAAAAGTTGCCTTATAGTCTACTCTTTCTCTTTGAATGAATCCTTTAACTACCAGTCTAGTTTTAAAATTTTCAATCTTTCATGTGGAGTCTTTCTTGGTCTCAAATACCCATTTACAATTAACGGGTTTATAGCCTTTAGGTAATTCAAGAAGCTCCCAAACATTATTATGTTTCATATATAACATCTCATCTCTCATTGCATCTAACCATAAATCGGAGCGAGGACAAGAAATAGCTTATGTATAAGTTACCGGATCAACAACACAACCGATATCATAATCCTCGCTCTCCTAGATAAACTATGTAGTCCGGTGGTATAGCCGATCGTCTCTATCTAACGGATCTCCTTAGAGGAGCATCTTCTATCTCATTCTATTCTTGAAAGGTCCGAGGAACTTCATCGAAACCTGTTCCAAGAAATAGGTTCCCGAGCTTCAACAGTTCGGTTTGTGATATAGGGACCTCCACAATTGTCTCGTATAGGTAGAAAAAATGACATAGAAGTACTCACCGTACGGTTATCTTCAATAGTCCGTGAGCAATCACCTTTTTCGGCTACATCAAGCTCTAGAAACTTCATTGTTTGTGAATCCATAATTTTCCTTCCTCCATTGAGATTATAAAATCGATATCCCTTTGAATGATCTCGGGTAAGACACAAAATAACATCGAGTGATTTTGGAGTCCAACTTACTCAAAATTGGATTATACAACTTTACTTCGTAGGGCATCTCCAAACCTTCGGGTGATTCAAGCTAGGTTTCGTCTAGTCCATAACTCAAAAAGGAGTAAGTGACGCAGATTTTGTAGGAATACGATTCGGAATATAAAGAGTCGTTTTCAAAACTTCACCCCACAAAAATCAGGTAAATTAGTTCTCCTAATCATACTTCACACCATATTCATAAAAGTACGATTACGCCTTTCGGTCACACCATTTTGCTTAGGACTACCAAGCATAGTAAATTGAGCCATAATCCCAAAATCCTCTAAGTACTTGGTGAATGACCCTTTAAGGCTGTCCAAAGACGCCATGTGGACCATAATACTCACCATCATGGTCGATTCGACAATTTTTATGACTTTTCCCAATCTGTTTCTCGACTTCGATTTGGAAAATCTTGAACTTGTCAAGAGATTCAAACTTTTCCTTAATTAAGTACATATAACCATATCGAGAATAATCATCTATAAATGTGATGAAATAAAAATTTCTACACAACGTTGCTTGTATAGGGTTCACTTATATCTATATGGATGATCTCTAACAAATGCGAACTACGAACTACGCTTTTCTTCTTTATTTTAGTCGTCTTACCTCTATAGCGATGTCTATGCATACGTCTAGCTCACCTTTGAGAATGGGTAGAATGTCCGCCTTCATCAGTTTTTCCACTCTTTCCTTAGAGATGTGACGAAGACATTTATACCATAATGCATAAGACTGTTCCTTAGGTAAAAGTCTTTTGGAAATAACTTTTTTAGTCGTATAAGCGACATATATTTTGTTGGGAGATAAACATAATTTGTACAATCCATTGGACATAGTGCAATACCCAACTTTATTTGAATTAAAAAAAATAGAAATTGTATTATTTGAAATCTCAAAAGAGTAACACACATGTCCAAACTTGATACCGGAATTAAATTCAGTCTAAAGGAAGGTACATAAAATGTATTCCTTAACATCAAATTAAAACCAGAATCTAGAATTAAGATGACATCTCCCACAAACTCAACATCAGCTCTATTATTGTTTTCTACGGTGAGCTTTGATTCTTTCTTATTTAGCTTCCTCTAGTTTATGAATCATTGTATGGTATACGCGGCATAATTAGTTGCATCGCTATTTGGCCATCACGAGCAAGATGGGGCTTCGATAGATTAGATTCACAAACCAATGCCAAAGAATCATTACCTTTAGGCTCACGTTTAGACAATCAATTTTTATACTTAACGCAGTCTTTCTTTATGTGTCCTTCTTTCTTACGGGAGAAATAGAGACCATCATTATCGATATTATCGTCCTTTTTAAAGGTCGATTTTTTTGAACCCAAGTTATCGGATGCACCAAAGAGATGAATGAGTTCCTTTGTGAGCACGATTTTTGTGCCCCTTACCCTTCTTAACACCGGAACTAGAAGTAGCATACATGACAACATGTACTTTATTTTTCTTCAACTTAGTCTCCTTTAACACCATCCTTGCAATCAAGTCATTGATTGTCATGGCTGATGTGACGCCCTGGAAATCGGGTCCTTCAGTATAGAGGTCGAATTCAATAAAGAGGATCATTATCGAATTTCTATTGGTATAAAAATTTGGATCGTAAGGAATTAATGGGCGAATTTTGGACGATTTCCGAAATATCGTTCGATTTCGATTAAGTCTCGAAATCTTAGTGGTCGCGATTTAGGATTTCTAATCCTCACGCCTAGACCTATTCCGGCCGAACCTAGCCCATGAAAATCCTATTCATTCCCGATCGTTGAGCCAAAAATCCGTTCGATCCCGATTTGTGAAATTACCGTTTCGCCCTTGGATATTATGCATGTGGGGCGAAAATAATCAATTGGATGAGACCCGTGGGCCCCACCTACTACTCAAATCTGGTCAATCCTCCAACTGCCCACGTGATTTTTCTTCTCTCTCTCTCTCTCTCTCCCTCTCCCGCCGCACCTCTCGGTCCACGATCTCCCTCTCTTCTACTGCTTGCCCCACACAATGCCACCATCCTCCTCCTTTCTTCTTCATTTTGCGCCACCACCACCTCCGACGACCCTCGGCCTCCTCCGCTCGCCATAGTCCTCGCCTTCGCCGCCGCCCCTGCCGCCGCGAAAAGCCTAGAAACGTACTCGACGCCGAACCGCCCTGTTTCGCACCCGGGATCGCACAAGCGTCGGCCAGGCCTTCGACGCCGCCCCACCACCGACTACCTCGTCGGTCTTCCTCTCGAACCTCGGCTACCGCCACGACCACCGACAGCTGCCGCGAAGTCGGAGAACAGCCAAAGCGGCCCTCACGGTCGGCGTGCTCTGTTTTGGCGCCGGTTACGCAGGCACGACTGTTCGGCCTCCTCTGCTCCAACTCCGTCGGTCACTAGCCAACCATAGCAACCACCTTCGACCCCTCACCGTCCCCAAGGCCACCGGAAATCAATCGCCGCTCGTAGAGCCCGAAACAGCCCCGGACCGAACCTCCCCTTTCTGCCCCCAAGTCCCCTGTTTTGGGCGCCGGTTCTGCATGCAGCGGTTCGGCCACCTTCGGCCGTCCACCGCCGCCACCAACGCCACCTCCGGCCACCCCGAAGACCCCTCGGCCGTGGCCGAACTTTCCCTAGCCCTTGGACCACCCGAACCGCCTCAAAATGCCCCCCAACGCCATCGTATTCCCCTGTTTTTCCTCTGCCGACCACGTTCACCGCCGGCCGCCGCAGCCCGGCCACCGCCCGTCGTCCCGAGTCTCGTGCCGCTGTCCCGAAGTGTTGTCGCCTCCTCGGACCGCCTTGGTCCAAGTTTGGAAGCCCGGAGCTTAAGTTTGAACGGGCCGCGAGTCGCCGATCGTCGTCGTCGGGCCGGGCCGAGTTCGTGTCTTCGCCGCTCGAGTTGAGACCGCCCGAGCTAGTTAAATTGTGAGTCGACCTCTAATCCTTGGTTAGGTCGTTAATTACGTTTGGACTAGTTTGATTAGATTATTAGGTGTTTAGGTAGTTCGATTAGGGCCGGTTTAAGTTAGAAACTTGGTTCAGGTTCAATGGCCCTAATTGGTTAAGTTAGTTGATTAGCTAGGATTCTATGGCTGATTTGGATTGTCTTGAATGATTGAATGATTGTTATGGCTAAATTGGGAGCGAGCTATAGACTAGAGACGAGCGTACAATCGATTGACTAATCGAATCGGCTAACATTAAATTGTCTCTTGAATTGAGCTTAATTGCACATAATCCAATCAATTATTCATGGTTGAATTTATTGGCTTGCTTGAATCGATCGTCTAAATCGATTGTCCGATTGAACATATTGATTGGCCATTGGTGAAATGGATGTTTGGTTTGAAGGCAAATGGTCCAATTATTCGTGCGAGTTTAGCGATTAATTTATACCTTTCTATGACTATATTTGGGAAGAAAATGGCCCTGGGGCCGAGTCATTGTGCACATGTGTGCGAGCATCCGCCCATAAGGGCAAATGATGAACTTACTAGACCGATTGGCGTATTTGTATAGCCATGTGATGGTTATCGTCGGCCCGGGGGTACCAGGGGACGATACCCAAAATACCTATTATATCCGTCCCGGGGTACCAGGGGATATTTATCGTTGGCCGGGGGTACCAGGGAACGATATCCAAATACCTATTATATCCGTTCCGGGTACCAGGGGATATTTATCGTCGTCCCGGGTACCAGGGGCGATATCGATATGTCCTACCCGGGGTACCAGGGGGGACTATCGATTGCCATGACCAAAAGAAAAGGGATGATACCTGGTCCTACCGGGAGAGCACCAACCGACTAGTGTCTTTGGACCTACGGGTCGATTCCCGATAATAAATGGACTACGTGTGGTGTCCCGTGCATGCAAGTGAAGTGATGGTTTACCAATGGATTGATTGGTGAGTTTGATTGCTAAGTCATCCGCATTGCTTTATGTGTGGTTGTATAAGAGTGGGCTTGCATGTGATTGAGATACCTCTCGTGAGGTTGTGAATGGTTGTTAGGACGTTCGAGCGAATCAACGCCCTAGCCGAGCTTAGGCGTTGACTCACCGAGATTTATTTCTCACCCCGTTGTTTAACCATTTCAGGTCCCAAGTGATGAAGCCCGTGGATGTTAGGGCTTGAGTGTTAGAGCAGATTTTTGGGAGTAGATGATGGCTTAACCTTACCCGACCGTGTATGTTATTGAGGTTCTAGTGAGCCGCCCCGAAGTATGGGGTTGTATATGTTAGTTGGTGGCTTTGTGAGTTAAGACTCTTCCGCTTTGGTTAAGGAAATGGAATTGTCTTTTGTTTGATAATTGAGTTGATTTTTCTTCTTGTGCTATCCCATGGTAATTGTTGTTTGGGAGAGTTCACATTTCCGTATGTGCCATAAGTAAGTAGGTCGATAGTGTGCCGGACGCTATCTTTCATGACCCGTGGCGAGTTTGGTAGGGATGTCGCGAGCTCGAGAGTCGGGCGTGACAAATGATCGGCGTATTATACTATGTTTGGATCATACCAAATTCGAAGGCGAAAGAGAGTTGAGTGCAACATGCATAATACAAGCATTAGGAATATGAACATTAAGCGCCATAAGCTTTGATTGCAGATCAACCATTCTAAGAACATAATCCCTAACACCAAAGAACCATCATACTTAAACCGAATAACCTTGACATATGTGTCCCAACTTTAGCATTAGGAGAGTCACGATTTCTAGCCACCAAGACCTCAATCAAGGCCTCCATCATCTACCTAGCGAGTGATGTCGGCAGCCAAATCACATCTAAAATGTTCCTATATGGATCGCTTCATCGATAGTAAGCAAATCCTATTGCTCTTTTTCCAAATAGCAACCGTGCTTTTTGGGCATCTGTACTAGCATCGTGAGAGCTATCGATCTATTCTCATTAAGAGCAACATAAACATTCGCTAGTTCCATATCAAACAGAAAATCCTCTCTCCACTTCTTAAAATTAGAACCAAGTAAGAACCTCAATAGCTATGGAGTTGCCGTACACGAAAAAGGTGACTGCAAAATAATTAATGTTTATAATTAGCATAATGTGAAAATTCACCTTGAGAGATACATACATCATCATATAATCACTTTTGGGCAGAAAATATGACATGCGATTATATACTCTCTACATTACAACGGCTATGAGAATTAATTTTAATCTTCATTAATTACCACCTGTGGGCGTATGAAGGCACTTAGACCAATCAATTCTCAACCATATGCTGTATATGCAACCCTCAATGCAACAATATACAATTACCTCATTTGGGAGTATAACTACGCATTAAAGCGAGAAACACACCAAATCTTTATAAATCGTTATTTATTAAACCCAATCAAGTGTGCCACTTTGGCGGTCACAACCCAATTGAATTTTTTTTTCTGAAATTGGGATATAAACTTTATATTTCATATTTACCGTATGCATGTAATCTTAGAAACTATGGGCAATTATCCACTAAATTACATACCGTGCTAATTCACTCAACAATACATGTTAATCCATATACATGTAATTGATAATTATGCTCCACATATCTATATGTGGTACTTACATGTGAGATTGCACCCGTATTTCACGAAACCATATAGAAATACATAAAAATACGCCAAAAAATATACGTGTTTAGAGTTTCATAGGTATTTTTCATCAATAAATGCATCAAACATGTAAAATAAATATACCACCTTGTAGAGCATGGGCATACGAGCACGTCGGTACTCGAAACACCTCGATCGGACACCGCACGCTCCCTCACACGCTACCATAAGCTTCCCCGAAACACCTCGATCGGACACCGCGCGCTCCCTCACATGGCACCGGAAGTTTCGACGCGTGAGGCCCACGAGCCGACACGTACGGGGCATGTGTTCCGCTTCTCGGCCGGTTTTGAAACCTGTTCGACCGGTACTCCCTGGTCCAACCGCTCCCCGACCGATCCGGCGAACCCCTTCGAAGGGTCAATGACCGGGTTCAATCGGGAAGTCCGAGTCAACGGTCAACTGGATCGGGTCATGTCACAAGTCGGGTTGGATCCCGAGTTGGGTCGGATCTACGCACCCGGCGAGATGACGTCCGTGACGTCGGCCTTGCACGCTGCTGGCCTAGGTCGGCACGTGGTGTGCACCGTGTGGGCGTGTGGCCGCCACGCCCCCAATGGGCGCGGCACGTGGCCGTGTATGGGGGCGCGTCCGTCGTCATCCGATCACGAATTTTATATGGTTTTGCTTGTCTCGTTGTGTAGGTTCTGAATATATAATTTTCTTTCAATTTTGACGAAATTAAAATTTCGAAAAAACACCAAAACGTGATTCGAGATCTAAAACGCGTTGGCTCGATACCACATGTAAGCTGCGACTATAATCCGTATGCAACGATCCAAGAATCACACGTATAGAGACGCGAATCACAAACCATAGAATAGAGGAATTGACGTACCTTGTTTTGATTCATTGTTCTTGATGCGAAATTGCGACAATCCGATGCTCAAGAGCTTTCTCCTCTATGAACCCCCTTTATCACCGGCTTCAATGGGAGGGCCTCCCACGTATCGTTTCGACGACTCTTGATGTGAGGTTATGTGGACATTAGGGTTTAGAGGAGGGATTTAAGCTTTATTTATAGAGATTGAAACCTATCCCCTCATTAAAGATAAGATTTATCTCGGCTCACACTATCCAACACCATATTAGACTAAATAAGAAACCGTATATATCTTTCTTTATTAGATCAATTAATATTTATAATAACAATTAATAAAATCCACATTAAATATATAAAATATATTCTAACGGGAAGCTGTCTCCTCCTTCCATAATCTCTTCTTTTAAGCAGTACCTGCATGGCATGCACCGCATAATCAAAGGAATGGTTAACAGAGCATGTGATGGCGGACATGGTCAATTGCGTACGGCAAGAAAGAAGCAAAAACCAGCCCGAGGTGACGATCTTGTCGGTAAGCATAAGCAGCAAGGGGGCAGCAAAAGTCGCGGCGCCCTGGGCTCTGACGAAGTGTTTGCTTTTAGGTCCTAAACCATAAAGCCTCAGAGGGTTGCCTTCTGTGTCTCGAACGAGAGCGCGAGAGACGATGGAGCAGCATGCGAGGAGCCAGAGGATCCGGTCCAGAGTCTCAGGGGCTGGCGGGTTCTTCGCCGAGAGACAGGAGGCAATTTGAGCAGGCGAAAGCGGAGCCGTAGGCCTGCACTCGGGCATTCTTTCCAGGATCCCCAGTTTGATGGTGGCCTTAATTTCATGGCGAACAGGAAGTCTTCATCTTCAGCGGGTGACTGCTTGGCTTTTGCATGCACTCATGCTTCTTCTAGTTTCCTTTTCTTATCATGCTCTTTTATTATGCGTCTTGGCTTCGGCTGCTTGCGGTAGTAATGCTTTGTTTATATTTTGGGGTAATGCGTTTTCTCTATGAGTTTTAGCTACTCAATCCGCAACTAAGTCAGCTTTTCTTGACACATAACATACCCGAATATTAGTAAAATTAAACAAATTATTTGTTGTCATAATTTCATAAATTTACTGCCAAATATCAACTTTCTCTTATTTTTCACTGTGAGTAAATACGAAAATTAAAAATTATATACAATGTTGAAAGTCAATCTTTAGCAACTTATAATTGAAAAATCAATTCTATCCGGATAACATATGCACATAAAAAGCTTAAAGTCGATTAACTAAGGGGAGACGAATTTTCATAAGTTCGATTAACTATGGAAATATTTTAGTAAATGGGTCGGGTCGAGTACAAATCACTAAATTTATATTATATATAAAAATGTCAAAACATAATAAATGGATCAATTTGAGTCGGACCATTTTCGACCCAACTCAACTTGACCCCATCCACACATTTGACGGCCCCACCAGTCCCTCTCTTTGCACGTGTTTTGTCTATCTAGTTTGTGTTTTTTTTTAAAGTTAATTTCCGGACTCGGAGATTAATTTTAGATTATAATGCCCTTTATGCTTAGGTACAAGTTCCAGAACGTGGAATTTTCCCTAAATAGATAAATAAAACGACTTTTTTTTTGGGTCAGAGGAATAAAACGACTTCAACTGTCACTTTTAAGGGTGTCCGACTCTGTTGTGGCTTCCTCTGAAATATTCGTCGGAGGAAGCGACTCGCCATGTCCTCACTGCTTTGGCGACTCCATGGCGTCTTCACCAGACGCCTCAGACTACCCCGCGTAGAAGGCAAACAATGCGACCTCCGGAAACTCGTTACTCAGTTCAAGCAACTCTCTGAGTCGACCGAGTTTCTTCGTAGACGTGTGCTGTACGAGAAGACCGTCCAACGCCTAGCCAAGCACAGGCAGTTCGCCTTGATTGAAGACCTCCTCGAAGACCAGAAGCAGTACGTGGGGATTTCCAGCGACAAATTTGCGGTCCATTTGATAAGTCTTTATGGGAAAGCGGGCATGTTCGAGCATGCCCAGAAGCTGTTTGACCAACTGCTTAGCCTAAAGAGGGACCGCTCCTGCTGCACCTGAATGCCCTCTTGGCGGCCTCTACTTGTTCCAAGAAGCTTGATAAGGTCGATGAGATTTTCCAGAAGCTTAAGACTATGGATGTGTTCCGTTCGATTTTGGATATGAGCAATGAAGAAATGCGAATGTCTTTAGCTTGAGAGGTTTTAGAAAAATACAAACGTCTTTTGGTAAAAAAATCCTTTAAAAAGCAATTTGGATTTAAGGGTGGATTTAGTTCAACATTCCCAAGAAGCTTTCAATTTCCCATTGAGAGAATGTTGAAGATTTGGTTCAGCTTTTAAGCCAAGATTTGACCAAATGTCGTTGGCCTTGAGAAAAACCGAAAGGCCGATCTTTGTAGGGACCAAAGATTGACGCTTTCAAAGATTCTACCAAACGCCGAGAGATTTTTTTCTTTCCAAAATTGACCTCATCAATTTTTTATATTTTCGATTCCCCCTTTTTTTTTACTATTTATCTTCTTCTCTTGTCCGACAAAGGGTAATTGTTTAATTAAAAATTAAAAAATTGCATTCAAAACCTTTTAGAATGTTGTTTCTACCAAATACCATTCAACCCAAAGTCCATATTCAAATAAGATTCTACCAAGCGCAATTAGCATTTTCCTAAACTCTTTTAGGTTGAAGGCGTTTGCATTTTCACAAAACTCATTTCAAATACTCGAACAAAGCCCACCCTAAATAGTGTTTGGCAAAAAGTCTTCGCAAAGGGTTTTGCTGGGTTAAGTAGGCAATTGTCGCTGGGAGTCGTGCGATCGTAGGTGGCCATCACTGGGGGTCACACAACCTATGGCGGCCCTCGCCAGGGTCACGCGACCCAAGTCAGTCCTTGGCAGGGGTTGCCCGACCTTGGCCAACCTCGTCGCCCCCTCGCCAGCCCCTTCACTCATTAGATCTGCCCTCGCCGACTGCCTTGCTTAAGAAGGAAGATGAGCAATAGATATAGGATTTCACTTTTTAAGAGGGATAAAATTGTATTTTTAGTAAGATTTTGAAGGCAATAGGGCCCAAAAATCTCTTCAAAATAGTTACCAACACCCTGAATTTTCGAAGGCGCTTTAGAGCCTAAGGGCAAGAGTGTTTCCCAGGCGCACCCAAAAACCTCTCGTTGGTTTGGATATTGCGAGGACAAAGCCTTGATTTGTATAGGTTAGAGAAGCATTATTTATATATAGCAGTTGCTGACTGATTTGCTGTCTAAATCTGATTTGGTTATAGCGAGGGAAGTTCTTCTGCGTGCTCAGTTTAAGGAACTAAGGCTAGCGAAAAAGTAAAAACACTTTGCGGAATTGCTCATCTCTAGCTTGGACTGTGCTTATATGTCAAGAGCCCTACGCCGTATAAATCTCTCTCTCGCTCTCACTCTCTGCGCTTTTGGCTGCAGGAAGCCGGAGTCTTGCAAATTTGGCACCATAGAAGACAGTTAAGAGCGAAACATTGCCATTGGCTGCTGCGACTTCGAATCATTCCGCTGTAGAAGCCAGTATGAGTAGTGAAGGAGGCATCCTGTACCATTTACCTTACTGATGGATGGTGCATTCAAGCAAAGATGAATTTGAATGAAGACAGAGGAGCTGCCGCTACGGACGAACATAGATAGAGATCATTCGATGTTAAGATCCTCCGCTTGCATTGGTCTAATCAGACGCGGCACTCTGTGCGATAAACAGAGATCCAGAGTTCGACTCTCTGTTCGGGCAGAATGAGTCAAATGCAAGGCCTCCATTCTCGGACATTCTTGCTCAAACGGCCGGGTACTCTGGCAGACCACAGGTCGAGATCAGGCATAGGTCCCGTGAGGGCCAGATAGTTTTCGCCTTCCGCTTGTGCCGTTCTTCTCCAGCTCAACTCTCCAGGGAACGCGCGTGACATTGCCCTGATTGTGGAATTCCGTTCCCACTCTCTAGTGATTCCCGCGGGATCGACGTCATCGATCCCTCCGCAGTTCACCATGATGCGGCCACTGGGCATCAACCTCTCCTTCAACTCCGACCAAGTCTCGACCTCCTGCAACTGTGGCAATACCCTGCCTGCCGCGAACAAGTCCACTGCAATCCCCGCGTAATATCCTCCATCAACCTTCACCCGAGGAGAAAGGACGTCGCCAAAGCGAATGTTGAGCATCCCGCCTGCTCGATTAGGCTTTTCCAGGTCAGAGAGCCCCATGTACTCTCTGGCCTTGCCGATCAGAACCTCGTCGATCTCCCACCCTTCGATCCTCAACCAAGGCCACAGCTGCAGCATCAGGTGAGCAGCAGTCCCGCCCCCCAATCCATAGATGGCGATGGCGGAGCCTTCGGGGACTATGGCCGGCAGGCTTGCGAACTCGTCCCAGTAGGAACCGCTCCACTTGTCCTCCCCTTTGTTCACCATGCTGTGAACGTTGTGCGTGGAGTCCAGCAACAGGAGCCGGGATCTCGCGGTGTCGACGATGACGATGTCGTTGTACTCGCTCCTCACAGCCGCCATTACTCGAAACTCTTCTTGGTCTTCGGCTTCCTGGTCCGAGTTGGGATGTTGGGCTCCTTGGACGACTGCGTGCCTCTTGAATCTTCCCCTCCAGCTCCAACGGGAGGAAGTAACGGAGCAAGTGATTGGGGAAAGGGTCTGGAATTTGGTCCAACACGGTTGAAGAAGAAGAAGAAGGGAGATTTGCCCATTCGAACGCCGGAGCCAGCCTGAAATCACAGATTCATTCGCCGGAATCGAACGCAGCATTGCTCTGCCGCAGCCTGCAGGAGTGGCAACAGATAAGAGATAAGATAAACAGGGAGTGTGGTGCTTATCTTGTAAGGGAAAAATATATAAAATAGACAGAGACTTTTGCTATTGTGACGAAAGAGGTTAGCACTAACTTTCAAAGGTACCCAATCAGAGCGCAAAATCTTATATATCTATATCACCCTAGACCATTTCAAATATTCACAGAATTGCCATTAAGGCTATTTTTGTTGTTGTTGAAAATGCCTAATTTTTTTTTGTTTTGTTTCTTCTTCTAATTAAAAATTTTAAAAAATTATATTTCTAACAAATTAAAATGGCGATAAATAGGTGGATATATTTTTGGACATTTTGTTGGGAAGGCTTAGTATTTTTATTCTTTTCTTATTATTAAAAATAAACAAAGACTTTTTAACAAATAAAAATGGTTGATAAGAAGGTATCCGTCACGTCCCGAACCCTACGAGCCGTCAACATCCCACCCGGCCAACACTATGTATGCTTCTCCAGGATCCAAAGGCCAACAAATATAACACTCATGGGGGTAAACAATTCCCCGTACGAAAATTAATTAACATCACGATGACTTGGGACGGTAAAATAACTTATGTACATATACACAATTGTTACAACCTTCAAACCTAGGGTTTCGAGCCACAGTACAAGCCTCTGACCACCTATAACAAAAGATTACGTGGTCGGGCGCCATGCTTCCAAAAGAAAATACTCTACAAAAGCTCAAGAGGCCAACTACCCTGGCGCCGTCCTCGCTATCCGGCACGATATCGACTCTCGCTCCAACTCATCCTCGTCAAGCTCGGGTGACTGCTCCGCATCCGATCGCTCTACAACCTCCCCATCTTCTCTTGGTACCATGACCTTGAGGAATATCGAATCTCCCGGGTGGATTATTCATTCATGGATGCGGAGTGTCGAAAAAACAACGAACCCACGACGGGGTGAGATAAAATCTCGATAAAGCTAGCCCCTAACCCTAGGTTAGGGCTCTAGTGCCTCCGACAAGTTTTAAAAACAGCAACTTTTCAACATATCCTTCTTCACCTCAATAATTCAACCAATAAATCCCCGAATATTCCAATTTCGTTCCGAAAATTTCCACACCTTCTCAAATATTCTACATTACCCTCATATTGATATTTCACGTCTCGGACTAGAATAACAATAACCCACGTTGCTCTAAAGCCCCGCGTTTCACGCCTAAGGCTATCGTCTAAAATTCCACGTTACTCCGAATATTCTACGTTATTCCAAAAATATTCCACGTGACTCATACGACATCATACGAAGTCCATAACATTGGACTCGGACTTTTATGGAACACGAGCTCCATAAACATATATATATACCGTCTCGGTCTCAATGAGAATAAACGACCTATAAATCACGGTCTCGGACATATAGGAACACGAAGGATTAAGTCTCGGACAATTAGTCGAACACGACTCACTTTGGTCTCCGACGACTTAATTGAACACGACTTTCGGACTTTCCGAGAATGGACAGACCGCGTAATAACTCCTCGTGTCACTATCCCGTTTAACGCCTCGGATATTATAATACTCATAACCCCGTTTAACGCCTGGAGTATAATAATAGCAAAGCCCGCGTTATAACGCCGTGCTATAATTCCTCAATCCAACATCAAGATCCTACATAACGCTTAGCAAATATGGTCTTATAAAGTAAAACCCCGGCATAACGCCTCAGGGATAAAATTCCACATTTCCTCTCTTTCATTCCACTTAAGACCATATACCACAATAATTTCCCATCACTCGTCCGTATCATCCACACGATCCTTAAATACTTCCGATCGATCAATCCTTGCCACGTGATCCCGCTAGATTCCTTGATTAGCGATGAGCGATCATCCGCTCACCAATTTTCTCCAATAAAAGATCGGGACCATGCGATCTCTCCAATGTTTCTCAATTCCGCCCAATCGAGACCACTTCGATTAAATTGACCTTGCAAACACTCAATCGGGACCACGTGATTTACTCACGTTAGAGAATTAATAAATCGGACCACCGACTAGATCATATCAAGACCAATGGCCAAATCGGGCCACAAGATTAATTATGCTACCGCAATAATTAATCTACGCCACACAAAATTAATTCTACTAACGCAGCAATTACTAACGGCCGTATGTTCAGAAATTAGACTAACGTACAATTAATTCACGACTATAGTACTAAACTATAGTAATACCATATTTAATTAACACCGTGGCATAACAACATGTTGTCACATAAAAAGTAACTATAGTCAAAATATAATCTAACCATGGTTCAAAATTAACTAGAGTCAATAACTAACCTAACCATGATTAAATAATAGCATAAAGTAACTAGAGTTAGGCATAAAGTAACCATGGTCCAACTTTGACCATACCCAAATCCTCTCTCTTCATATTCACTCCAAAACATGATTTCTCTCTCTCCTCCTCTTCATTCTCGGCCAAGGCATGAAAATGGCCAAAAACAACCAATGTTTCATCCAAATCTACTCAATCTCAAGTCCCTTAGCAACCTAGATACCTAATCAAGGTTTAGGAACCAACTTACTTGATTTCTAGCCAAATCCTTTGGTGAAAATCACGGAGCAAGCGATTGAAAAACTCCTCAATTTGGTCCAACACGGTTGAAGAAGCCTCATCCGGACCTTTGCCCATTCGAACGCCGGAGCCAGCCTGAAAACTCAAATTCATTCGCCGAAATCGAACGCAGCAAAAATGCTATGGCCGCAGCTTGCAGGAGTGGCAACAGATAAGAGATAGAGATAAACGAGAGAGAATTGTGGTGCAAATGTTGTAAGATGAATAAAGTATATAAAATAGAGCTAGAGATTTTTGCTATTGTGGAAAAAAGTTAGCACTAACTTTCAAAGGTACCCAATCAGAACACAAAATCTTATATACCTATATCACCCTAGACAATTTCAAATATTCACAGAATTGCCATTAAGGCTATTTTTTTGTTGTTGAAAATGCCTAATTTTTGTTTTGTTTTGTTTCTTCTTCTAATTAAAAATTTTAAAAAATTATATTTCTAACAAATTAAAATGGCGATAAATAGGTGGATATATTTTTGGACATTTTGTTGAGAAGGCTTAGTATTTTTATTCTTTTCTTATTATTAAAAATAAACAAACACTTTTTAACAAATAAAAATGGTTGACAAAATTAGGATACATCTTCTCCCTTGTTTAAATGACATATGTTAGTGGGTTACAGAGCGTTGGACACGGATTTTAAATTTCACTCGTTCAGCTTCACATATCGCCACACAAGTCACGCTAATTAATTCAGATGCACTAGGTCTTGTCATTCGATTGCCATGTCCTTATGCAAGTCATTTGCTTATGCTGTAATTAATTTACCATTACGAATTTCATTTGCTTGCCTTATCAATTTACTTGTAATCTTCCGCCTGAATTAGCCGGTGTCAAGCAATTTGAGGTCAAGTCTTGGGGCATGTGAAAAATGGTGGGCAAAAACCAGAAATATCCATGGGTAAAAATGCTAAAGAGCTATTACCTAACTTACAAATCCGAATAAATAAATCAGGAGCAACAAATAATTAATGAACAAACATACACTCGCAGTCGAAAATAACTTCAAAGAGGGGAAGAGGATTAGGTTGCAGAGTCGAAGCCATCCTCAACAGCTCCATGTACGCCGCATGAATGCTACTCTGGTTCCGCTAATTAATCACCAGCTCGATTCTGGAAGTTAAACTTCCCCTTGAGTTGTTGCAAAGCCCGTTCTCCAGGTTCCGTCACTCCTTTCATCCCGTCCGAGAAGCATTGTTCATCGCAAGGATTCACCACTAACTTTTCCAGAGCAATGGCATCCTCGACAAGGTAGTTCACTAGTTCTTGATCACAAGGTTGACCATTATAATTGTAAAATTTCTACCTCCTTTAGGTACTGATGGGGAGGTCTAATGACTCGTTTCAATTCTCTCTCTGCCTGCATAGCATCTTCCATGGGTCTGTCAACCGTGACGAGGAATGCCATATATTATTCATATATAGATGTGTTGGAAAATGCCAGTGGAAGAAAGTAACTTGCAAAAGAAATTATGTCTGTGTGGATTGTCACATCAACCAGAAACTAATCACACGATGACTCAACAACTCACCCATAAGCAGAGACTCAAATATGATTCAATACGGAATTGGTTTACCATATTCAATCCTATTACATCTGTCTAATGCCTAAATAAATGAAGATTTGAATGAGGTCAGAAGACCCACCTCAAACACAAAATTTCGCAAGCAGGGACATGCCTCGATCACTAGAGTAAACGGTAGTAGACTCGCATCTCCAAATCCTTTAACTCTCAGTTCCAAACGCTTGACACTTGCCAATTTAGGTAGTTGACGAGTAAGAAGGTTTTCTTGCATAGTAGACAGAGAGAGAATCAAAGACAATGAAGATTGCGGAAAGAACATAACTTACGAATCCGTATGAAAATCGATAACCCGCTCTCACATCAAATAAATCAATAAAACTAAGTTTGAGAATCTTCGGACAAGAAAGACTTGGAAGTTGAGACCAGATCATATGCAGCTTCCTCACATATCCTCTAATCGACATCTCAAACAGCTTGGGGAGCTTGTCCAAGCACAATGGAATTTGCACTCCCATGAATGTGAAGGACACAAGGTCCATGTCATATACATCTCAACGCGTTCAAGATCGCCACGCCATCATATGAGCAAGTATTTCAGCTTCATTGATCGGCCATTGTTACTAAGAGATAACAACAAAATAACAACAACAGAAACCAACTCCAATAATGACTGTAACGAAATAACAACAAAAGAAACCAACTCCTATAATGACTGTCACAATGAAATCTTAACAAATAACAACTATTTCTTCCAAGGGAGAGTTGAAATGAGGTGAGAATCCACGGAATAATACCCATATATTTCAATCTCCTACACAAGAAGGATAATAGTTATCCAGATACCATATGCTTGGAGGACGTAAATTACGATTACTAGTTGCAAATATGTAAGGTTGAAAAGGATAAGACGAGCACATGCACTAGATAAGGACAAGTTAGAGAGGTTGCCCCCCTTGCTCGAGACAAGCTTACCTATTATTTTTATTAGACAGTGCAGATTGGTTGTGCCTTCCACCGGACAAGAAAACCCAATTGTTACTGGGAATTTCCAAAATCAATGATGAATTCTTCCTAAGGAAACATGGTCTCTTCACATTCCAATGTCATTTTCGTCATTTTACAAACTCAATATATCTCAATACCTTTAAGGAAATATATATCAAATAATGTTTTGCACTCGGCACTAAAATATGGTCTTTGGCTCAAGCCCATCAAGCTATAATAAGAATGAAGAAGTTGAGATGAGCTGTAGATGCTATGCGTAAAGAAACCAAGTGGACAAGAGTACGTCTTAATCCTCTACAATGGCGTAGAAATATTTTAAAAAAGAGCAAGAGTGTCTTTCAATCTTTCAATTTATTATCCTAAACAAATGAGCCCGATCTAAAAGAAAATTCAGCTCACACAACCAAAGATGCAACCGCCTAAGCCTAGCTCAAGACTTGCTGTGGGAGATTCGCATTTTCAAATCATCAGGATGATCAAACAAATCTTTTTGTTGCAGGAATCTCGCTGTGGCGAACCCACTGGACTCGTATTTCTTAATATTTTTGTTTTAAATAGTCCTTGTCACTATTAGATTTTCCAATCCCAAGCTCTCACCAAATCACCTATTTCGCTCCATCTTTATGTAACTGTCCAATATATCCAATCATGCTTGAAGCATGCGTTCTAATACTCGGGCTAGCATCCCTACCAAATTGTAGTAATAAAGTGAGAATAATGACGTATATCTAGGTAAGGCTCCTTGATGTCGGCAAGCTGGAGCTCGGCTTCCTTCGTGGAGTTCTAGGCCCTGGCGAGGATGTCATTCGCATCAGCAAAACGTCCATGCATGACGAACCACCAGGGGGATTCCAGTATGGCGAGAATCCCGATGGCAAGCGGGACCAAGGAGATTGGTCCCCCACATAGCATGAGACGCCACTCATTGAATTTGATCTTTGAGAGGAAATAATTGCAGTTGTAGCCGACAACGATGACGATGCTTGACATTCATGAACACAATTTTTCGTGGTTTGTTCACCTCCTTCCCGAGGTAACTAATCATTTTCTTTTCTCTATTTTTGTTGTTGCTAGTTTTGTATCATCTTTTCCAATTTTTCATATGTTATGAAGAATTTATAATTTTTCACGTTGAATTGTATTCTATATATGTTTTGGTGGTTCAAGTGTTCATCAATGTGGGCATCGTTGTTGGTTACCGCTACAATCATTTCTTCCTCAAGATTAGACTCAAAGGGTGTCGTCTCATGCTATGGAAAGGAGCCATCTCCTTGGTCCCATCATGATCCTCGCATGCCGAATGCCCCGGGTGGCTCGTAATGCGGGGACACTTGGGCGACGCAAATGGCGTCCTCCCTTGAACCTACAACTCCAAGAAAGGTCCGTCCCTTTTGGTTCCTTAGGCGGCTATACCTAAGCCTGTTCACTTAGGATGATATCCCAGGAGAGCTCAACCAAGAGAAAAGAGATCATGAATCGTAAGCAAAATTAATCCACTAATAAGGAGATACCATACGTGTCACAACTTTTATGCGATGCTCACTTTAAAGCCATAAATTTTTCCTTTTTTCGATCAACTGCGAGTGCCATAACATATGTATAGCGCTCACTTGAGTACCATAATTTTTTTTTTGAATCACTAGGGTGCCATATAACTTTTTAATTGATCACTAAGTTTCATAATTTTTTAAAAAACGTTCACCACAAGTATTATGCCACGTCGATTTTCAACACTTGGGTAAATGTTTTTAAATTTTTTTGGCACTTAAGTGATCAAATATAAGTTATGGCACTTAAGTGAACTTTATTTTAGACATTATGGCACTCAAATGGTTGAATAAAGAATTATCACACTCAAGTGAGTGCCGGACGAAAGTTGTGACACTTGTAGTGTCTTTATCCCCATTAATAAGCAAAAAGAAGATCCCCCAAGTCCAAAAAGAACTTGCGCAAGCTTCAGAGTCCCAGGAATAGTTCAGAACATTATATAAGAACACCATCAAGGTTTTTGGAGGAGCTTAGAACAAGGGTAGAGAGACAAAGAGACATGAGGACAATGCCTAAATTACTCTATATATGTCCTTGTATAACAGAAAGAAGACTCCACAGGCCACAAATACAGGTTTATCATCCAAATGATATCGAAAATCTGCAATCACTGCACAAGTATACATGGTCTGCAGGTCCCTAGGACATCCTAAGCACGTTTCAAGTCATAAGAGCGTGATCATAAAGTTATATCAATATGAATCTAAAGCGACACTTGGTGATGTGGATGTACAATCTGAGGAGGTCTAAGTAACGCATAAGCAACTATTGATTTTATTATACTGCAAATGCAAACTTAGACCCACAGCATTACAAGAATAGAGGTTTGGCTGCAAAACTTTCTGGAACAACGAAATCACTCACCTTCTTTTGACACGATTGCAGCAATCCTCAGGTGCATGTGGAAGGCTAGGAATAATTTCCTTTTTCGGCGAGAAGGTCCAGATCCAGAAGCTTTGACTGACTCTGCCCTTAACATCCTCAGCACGTTCAGCAAATGGAATCCCCAAAAAACGAATTTGGAGTATGTGAGTGGCGAATTACCTCATTATTGGCTTCCACCGAGGCGCGGTACTCTGAGGATAAACGTCAACGGCTCTTTCGTGGAGGGATCACCGACGGTAACCATTCGCGAGCCTTATCTGAGACGAGCAGGGAGTCCTCCATGAAGGAATCGCTAGATTTGCTCAAGCGTCGTCTACAGCACATACCGAAGCCCTAGCTCTTGTCGAGGGGCTAGAGCTCATGCAGGAGAGAGAAAGTGAAGTGTTTGAGTTAGAATCTGACTATTTGAAAGTGGTCAAAGTGGTAACAAGTACAGATGACATGTTATCGGAATTAAGATTGCTAAAGCTCAAAGTTTGAATATCCTTCCCCCCAATTAGGTAGCTGATCCCCTCAATCCCATTAGACTTCATTATGTTTGGATGCCTCTTTGCTGGGCTCTTATGACTAAGAACTACTTTGGTTAAATAATACTAGCTTTTTCCAACCAAAAAAAAAAAAAAAAAACTGGGCAACATGAATGTCCAAAGCAACACTCTGCTCACAATCGGTTCATTTGATTAGCCAAGTTTGAAGGATCTCATCTTACTTGTTCCTGTTAATTGAATTCAAACGGATTAATGATAAAATGGAACAACTTGAACCCGTGAACAAATTCAAACCTTACCTGTTCAATGACTCATGGGTAATTTGTATCCAGCAATAGCGACCCTGCAAATCAGAGAAAAAGAGACGACAAGCTTAAAAGAGACCGCGGACGTACGCAAACTGAGCTGTATAAAATCAAAAGGAAAATAGATACTGGACTTAGCTTTGATTAGAATCAGAATCCGTCGACAAACACCGCCATTGACCCCTGGACATCTCTCAGACGCAGGTAAAAGAGACAGGAAAAACTAATGCAGCAAGGATCCCAATCACAATCATCACCAGACATCCGCGCTTGCATCCTCTACCACTAGTCATTTCTCATAGGTAGACGCCATCGGCTTCTGGGGAGCATTTCACTTAATGCAGAGGAACACCAACAAACGAAAGCTTAGATTCATGCTCGGCAACCCCACTATATTCACATATTGTAGTATAAGAAAATCAATGAATCAGACAATATTCCATGAACATCGCCAAAGCGCACGAAGAAAACAACATGAAATGCCCCATAGTCAGAGAAGTAAGCTCAAGCAGTCGCTCCTAACCTCAAGCATGGAAGAAAGCACTGGAGCATTTTCTTTATCCGAACAGAGCGTGGGGGAATTAAAGGCATTACCTTGTTGTAGAATGCGAGCGGAGTCGCGGGTTGGTGAACAGGAACTTCAGAAATGGGAAACTTCAGCTGCAAGGGCTCGATGTCGAGCAGCTCGGCGGTGCTCGTCTCTTCCTTCTTGGGGAACACAAAATAGCTTCGCACAAATCAAGGGGAAGAAAGGCGAAATTGAGGATGAAAGATACGGGGATCTTCGATTCGGATCATCCGAAGCAAAAGAATTCTGGATCTTCTTCAAAGAAATTTTGGGTGTTTTCGAAAGTTGGTTCCGTAAAGATCGAATCGAGATTTGGAGGTTGGATGTTGTAGATTCTCGGAATTCAGATCGACTTGATACTAAAGAAAAGCAAATTTTGGACACGTTGCATGCAGCCTAGCCGACGTTTTCTCGAGTGTTAACTCTCTAATGGTATATAACAAGCATTTACACTTTCATTGCAGTTTAATTTCACATTATTTAAAATGAAATTATAACTAATTATAATCATCACGAACACTCATGATATGTACTTTGTTAGTTCTATGTTAATTTAAAGAAAATGAAATTATAACTCATTACACACGTTAAATACATATTTATTTGATATGGGTTTAAAAAAAATAAGCGATGAAAAATGACAAGAGAAATTACTAGAACTAGTCGCGTCAAACATTCATACGGTATAATCATTTAAGGGTCCTCTCGAAAGGAATAAAAAGATAGAGACTAGGTTAAAGGACAATGGAAGCCCACATGTGAAGGCCTAGATGTATTTAGATAGTGTTAGCTAGGTTGTAGAAAAAAGTTTTAAGGTCAATTGACATAATTGAAAGGTTTAATAAGACTTCTCGGATAATTTTTCCAAATTTTGACTTTCTTAAGAAAGAAAATGGGATAATATAATAACAAGTAATAAGAGGGCAAGAAACCAATTCAGGCTGAGGTTCAATTTCAACAAAGACTCGTTGAGACCTAATTTGTAATCGATGACTTAGTAAAAAGTATAAACTCGAGATTTTGGTTTATGATCGCGATAGAACTCAATTCTTGGCCAAATAGTGTCATATAGCTTTAACACTTCATTTGCATTTAAATTTCAAGAAAATCCATAATGTTGATTTTTGAGTTGACTTTTTTGGACAATTTTTACCAAAAAGTCAACCCATGGTAATTTTTTTTATATCTTTGCATAAAAACCTTCTAAATAATGTCAATTTCATTTTTTGCACTTAGAAATTGCAAGAAAAGAAAATCGAAATTTGACCCGTCAATTAGGTCTTTTCCCCAAAAGTCAAACCGGCGGTGAACCGTTGACCAAAAAATTAGAAAAATTCAAAAATTCAAAAATAGTTTATTTTTGCTTCAATTATAGTTATGTGGTTAGGAAAACCACATGCAACAACCATATCATCTAACGAACATGTGCATTAAATCATGTGAGTAAACCAAGAGGAGAACTAGATAAAAAAAAGTACCCGATTGACGTAGGGAAAGTGTTAACAAGAAAAGCTTTCCAAACATATATTGAAATTGATTAAATAATAATACCGATTACATAGGGCATACGTCCTTTATATAGATAGGACTCCTTAAGAAATTAAATACGAATCAAATCTAATTATAATCAAATAAGAATCAAATTTAATCAAACAGAATTCAAATCAAATATCGCGATCGGATATATTGTAAAGTTACCTAAAATAGAAAACTATTCGAAAACCTACCTACATGACTCGAAACGTGAAAATCCATCTTACGTCAAAGCAAAGCGGTGTTTACCGATCGGAAAGCCGTTTCGCTTCAAGCCCCAAATTAGTGAAATCGACCCGATTTTTGCCGATCACGTTTTGTCAAAAAATCACACACCAATTGTTCTATATCATTGATGCAAATAGTCTTCGAAGTTGACAATGAGAGACCATACAGTAGAAGTGAATCTTTTCGGTCGTTTAGAGAAAATAGAATTATTTTCCTTATCCTCTTGAACTAAGGATGCAACTTTACATCTTTTGGATCGTTCTGTAGTTAAATATTCTTCTCGATCCTCCTTAGATCTTGACATGTCAACTAATTAGTTAGAGAAAATGTGAATTAGAAACCGAAAGAAAAGATAATATCCAGAATTTTCATTCCCACTTCTATTTTAAGTTTTAATCGGCCAATTCCAACTCAAGATCTTGGCTCCATTAACCAGCCAACTTCCGAAAGAGGAACAATCCAACAAGAGACACCAGATGGAATATAGTCTTCTATGACAACTTGACTGACTCGTTATCATGAACTCTCACTGTGTTAGACAAATTAGCAATATGCAAATAGCAAGAATGCTTTCGAGGCAACATTTTATTAAGAGGATGCCCTCATCATCTCTAATCTTGTGGACAAATTGAGTCATAAGAAATTATGCAAGCACGTAACTCTTGACAAAAGACATTGAACAGGAACTTGAAAATCATAGGAACTGTTCTACTCACAAGGCCTCCTGAATGGATCCATGGGTCCGACATCTCCAAAGCAAGCCCCTGCAATCAACAAACGCCCAAAACCAATTTCATTCATCAGACATTTTCGCCAAGCAATTCCTGGTTCCTTTAGCAAAATTGGACCAGTGTATTGGAATAAAACTGGCATGATTAAGCTCATATGCTTCGGAACACCAATCATAAGGACAAAGATGCCAAAGCTTCGCTCATTTCTCAATACAGAAGCTTGAATAAAAAGGGTAAGCATCAAACTACGAAGCTCTCAACCCAAAATCTTCCTCCAACAAAAAATTAGACCCACAGCCGAAGAATCGCTCACATGCCAAAATCAATTTTCCGCACTCGCAGTTATGTTCCCATAACATTTTCGCAGACACTTTAAATGACAGAGGACCAAAGAAAGACAAGGTAAGCGAAAAGAGGGAAAACTCACGAGAATACGAGATTTGAACTGCGGGCAACGTCGCACTTGATGTCGCAATGCAAGGCAAAGAGTCCACACCAACTAACAAGGGAAGCTTCAATGGCTTCTAAAATCACTGGTTGACTTCAAGGGAGTAGAACAGATGGCTTACCTCTGGAGAGTCCAGAAGGGTTGATGAGGAGGTTGATGACGGTGGCGATCGAACGTGAATGGGGAAGGGGAGGACGAGGATCTGAGTGAGTGGAAGAGAGAAACGACCGGAAGCACGCGACGGAGGCGTGCGACGATTGTGTGTGAGTTGTGAGAACAAGATGTGAAGCTGCGTGCGCTGTGAGTCACGATGAAAGAGACGATGACTTAAAATTTTTTATGGGTTGAAAATGAGTTCTAAGTGGGTTATATGTGTAACTCATTTTTTATCTATCATATTTAGCTTCAATTTTTTTATTCCATTTTTACCGGGCTCTTTAAAAGCTAACAACACATATAGAATCCATTTATGCAAAATATGGGTACAAAATGGGTCACGGACCCATATAGACAGCTCTAATGCCAACATTGCAAATATATTTGCAATTACGAATTAAGTCCGGTTGAAATTAAATTAAATTTATTTTTTTTTTCATTGGTGTGTGTGCATATGATGCACATGTACGCCCAAAGTGGACACATCTTAATGTGCTCAAAATGCACACATGCTGATTGTGCACTCTTTTTTCAAGGGCAACTCTATTGTCACTCGGATTTTGACTAAAGGCACTCCCTTTTCAATCAATAGACCGAAATACCCTTCTCCCTCTTCGATTATTATTATTATTATTATTATTATCAATCTAGCCTACATAACTGCCTTTATTTTTCTTTTCCCTTTTAAATATCAAATTAGACCCAACAAAATATCATTCTATGATGTATCATGTTATCACTTTTCCTAGAGAAGTTTGTTATCTTAATTTATGATTTCATGCTTTTAATCAGAAAAGCTATATAAAATATTAGAAGTTTCTAGTTATAATGGCATATGAACATACAATTAACTGTCGATTTTTTATGAAATACTTTGAGAGAAACTTTATTTCAAAGTTGAAATTTAAAATCCAATATAATCATTGAGAAGATTTTGATCTTGTAGGTAATTTTCAAATAGACTCGTAGGTTTCTAAAGTTACAAATTTCTTATTTGTGCTTTATTTTAGCTTTTCACATTTTTATATGAATTGCAAGATGGTTTTGAAATAGGTGTCATGTAGGAAAGTTACTGCCATCTAAATCACTAAAAACATGCGAAAGAAATGTTATTTTCATTTGCATTAGTAACATCACTTCAGTGGTTTCTAAACTCTTGTTATATTCTGGTATTGGTTACTAGCTCACTATTCTTAAGGCAGATCCAAGTTTTGATGAAAACCCATGGCCTTCACTATCCCCCATGGCAATTGATTTTGTGAAGAGATTGTTGAACAACGATTACAGAAAGAGACCAACCGCTGCCCAGGATTTGTGTAAGTCTATAGAGCCTTTAAACAAGAATAAGATAATAAAGAACAAGAATCAATTTCTAATTGCCAATCTGGTCTTATTAGTTGCTACTTATCCCTCCTAAAAACCATTAGCATCGTTGCCGATTGGTATTGCATCTGATTTTCGCATTCCCATATATATTGTTCACTAGGTCATCCTTGGCTGGCTTCTCACCATGATGTCAAGATTCTGCTAGATATTAGGCATGGCCAAAGGTTTCAAAAGGTTTCAAAGTTGATTTTTCAATTTTATGAATTTTAATTAATTTTTAAATCAAGTGTCAACAATAATAACAGAAAATGTAATTAAGATGGTGCCAAAAACTACGTCATTTTAGGCCAACCTGGACCCATTCAGTCTGGGTCGAGTGCCTTTGGCATAGATCGGGCCAGTCGATCTGTATAATTTTTCTTAAATAAAATAAATAAAAAATAAATTAGAAAATTGTAAAAAATAAAAAAATAGAAAATAATTTTTCATTTAGGCCAACCTGGACCCATTCAGTCTGGGTCGAGTGCCTTTGGCATAGATCGGGCCAGTCGATCTGTATAATTTTTCTTAAATAAAATAAATAAAAAATAAATTAGAAAATTGTAAAAAATAAAAAAATAGAAAATAATTTAAAAAATCATAAAAATTGAAAAAATCTTGAAAAAAATAAGAAAGTTTTTGGAAAATCTCAAAAAAAATAGGAAGTAGCTAATTTTAACTATTTTGACCTAATTTTCTTAGTTTTGGACTTCGATTCCCTAGAAATGGATGATTTTGCCCTTTTGAGCAAATTATGCACATTTTTTAAATCAAAACCCTAATTGAACATTCTCTAAGCCTCTAGGGCTTTACTAGGGTCATTTGGTGCGATTTACCCCGGTCCATTGAATCATTGATTGCGCACTTATATTTCTTGATTGTGGTTGCTAGGGTAGCATTTGCATGAAGACCTAAAAATTGGATTTTTACCTCATAAAATTTGAAAAAACTTGTATGAACAAGTTAGAAAAATGCTCGACATAGATACCGAAAAGGGCGTCGGTGGCGACACCGGCGTAACCAATTCCCGAAAACCATAATCTCTTTTTGCTTAGAATCGAATGGTTTCTCCCAATCGCTCGATAGGGTTTCTAATCCACCTCCTCAAAGAATGGTTTGCGACTCTAAGCATATACACTTTTGCACATGTCACATGATCATATAACGATCAAAATCAATTTACCGACTCACCTGTAGCAATTCGGTATGGGCTTAGGGGCTCCAAGCTAAACCCGTCCTTGAGGTTTAGTAATTCGTTAGCCCACCACAATTCCCTTCTCGCAATGGTCACGATAAATGAGCATAACTCTTGGTTGCAGCTACACAAGCCATCACTTACTCGGCTTGTGTCTTTGATGGCATCTACTTTGGAGCATCAGATTTTGCCTACTTTGCATGTTCCATGGCAAGCTCCTAAATCTTGATAGCAAAGGTTTAGGGGTTTGCCGTGGAATATGCGAGTAGGTGAAACCCGATGCTCCAATGTAGAAGCCATCGAAGACACAAGCTAAGTAAGTGACGGCTTGTGTAGCTGCAACCTAGTGTTATGCACATTTATCGCAACCCACCTCGAGAAGGGAATCGAGGTGGGCTAATGGATTACTAAACCTCAAGGATGAGTTTAGCTTGGGTCCTCCTAGACCCATATTGAATCTGTGACATCCTTGTCCCACATTGCCTAGGGAGTAAGCCTTGGGATGCTTTATATGGTTAGGCCATTCTTAGACTTGCAAGACGCATTTTTCGGGGGTTGTATAGGCAGCTCTCGGAAGAACAAAACCGTGAGGACTATGTGTCCAGAGCGGACAATATCTTGCAAGTGGCGCGGTGCAAGCGTGGTGGGCCTAGGCCATTCTGAGAATCGACAAAGGTGGGTGGGTAAAGTGCTTTTGATCGTTATACGATCATGTGACATGTGCCATCAATTTTTGAGAAGGGTAGATCAAAAATCCTATAGAGCGATTGGGAGAAGCCGTTCAATTCTACGCAACTAGAGATTATGGCCTTCGGGACTTGATTATCTATAGACATTAGGTAATCATAAAAGACACGACCATGCATAGGCGATAATTTAAAAGTCAGCTACCTAAGTGAACCACTGGGGATTGCCTTAGTGGCCACTCTTCCCATTTGGGGAGAGAGTGGTGAGGGCTCGAATCCTCACCATTGGGGTGAGTGGAGTGAAGACGCATTAGAAGGGAGCGGGGTTTCACAACCAAGATGCGACACATAGCACACACAATGTGGCACACTTGTATATTAGAATAGGGTAAGATAGAGCTAGACCAAAAAAAAAAAAAAGATACCTAATTGTACATGTGAAAAAAAATAGTGATTATAAATATGAGTATTTGGTTAACTATAGGATGGATATTTCACGACGTTCTTTCAACATCGAAGCTCTATTAACTGTTAAGTGCTCATTTATTCATGATCTAATTTCCCAGGCAGGCATCATTTTTGGTAGACGTTGCCAAGACAGGTTATATAATATCATTATTGGTTACAAGGCCATTTTCATGTTTGTGGTGCTGGATTGTGTGTGAGAGACTATGGATGCAAATAAAATGTCAACTCCAAATGCAACATAGAAATTCAAACTAAATATGTGCAAATGTGGCAACAACATAGCAAATTCATATTCAATATGATAAGCGAAGTCGGGTGTTTTCAAAAGTTGGTTCCGTAAAGATCGAATCGAGATTTGGAGGTTGGATGTTGCAGATTCTCGGAATTCAGACCGACTTGATACTAAAGAAAAGCAGATTTTGGACGCATTGCACGCAGCCTCACCAACGTTTTCTCGAATGCTAACTCTCTAATGGTATATAGCAAGCATTTTATACTTTCATTGCAGTTTAATTTGACATTATTGAGATGATACTGTTCATCTAGACTACTTAATAAGCGTCACGAACACTCATGGTACTTAGTCCTATGTTAATTTAAAGAAAATGAAATTATAACTAATTACATACGTTAAATACATATTTAAAAAAATAAGCAATGAAAAATGACAAGAGAAATTACTAAAACTAGTCGCGTCAAACATTCATACGGTATAATCATTTAAGGGTCCTCTCAAAAGGAATAAAAAGATGGAGACTAGGTTAAGGATTCACCGAAGGCCACATGTGAAGATCTTGATGGCGTTATATAGGGTCAACTAGGTTGTAAAAGAGAATGGAATGAAGTTCTGCTAAATGGATTCCTCAGGATCACGGCCGCGAGATGAGTCGGCCGCCTCTCTCTTTTCTCTCAAGTGTGTTTCTCTCTAGCTGGCGAGAGTTGCCCTCACCCGATCTAGCAAGAGACGGCTTTGCTTGGCAAGGGTCACCCTCACCCTACTTGACAAGGCCGCCCTCGATGGTCAAGGGCGAGGGTCGCCTTGCCTCACTCGTGGTCGCAAGGAGGGCCCTCGCCTAGTGCTTGAGCCAGGGTCGCAAGCACTTAGTTAGAAAAAATAAAAAAAAACTTCAAAAATGATAAAAGTAGTAAAATTTTATTTAAAAATGTCCATGTCGGCATCATTCGTGCCACGTAAGATGGTTAATGTCCACATCAATAAGTTCTTGCCGAAATTCGTTGCATGTACTTAACTCGTAAAACATGAAAATATTTAAGGCTTTATTCACCCAATTGAAAGGTTTAAGATTGGATTGGCCAATCGTAAGACTTCTCGTATAATTTTCCCAAGTTTTGAATTTATTTAGAAAGAAAATGTTATAACATAATAACAAGTAACAAGAGGACAAGAAACCAATTCAGGTTGTGGTCCAATTTGGACAAAGACCAATTGACACTCGATTTACAACCGACAGGTTAGTAAAAGGTAAAAATCGGAGATTTTGGTTTCTGATCCCGACAAGATGCAATTCTTAGCTAGAAAGTGTCATTTAGCTTTAGCACATCATTTTATTTTAATTTCAAGAAAATCCAAAATGTTGACTTTTGAGTTGACTTTTTTCGACCAATTTGACCAAAAAGCTAACCCATGGTAAAAAATTTCATCTTTCCATAAAGACCTTCTAAATAATGTCAATTACATTTTTGCACTTAGGATTTACACAAAAAAAAAAAAGAAAGTTTGACCTGTCAATTGGCTCTTCGACCCAAAAGTCAAATCTGCGGTAAACCTGGACCAAAAAAATTAGAAAAATTCTTTTTTTTTTTGCTAAAGCAAAAAAAAAAAAAAAAAAAAAATTGAAAATTTCAAAGGTGGCTCATTTTCACTTCAATTTCACGTTGGCATTGAAAATTTTGCGAAAATCACTTAGTAATTGACTTTCCCTAATTTGGAAATATCACTTCCTAATAAAATCAAATTAGTTCGCTTCTTGTCCGACCGTGCAGTAGAAGTTGAAGTCTAAACCATTATCGGTGTTCCAATTCAATTATCTCGACTCTGACGTTTGATCTCGCTTCGATGATACCGTGCCGTTAGATTCCTCCGTAATCTGTGTCCACTTTAACATTCTCTTGCAACGAAGCCCAAGTTGTTTCATGTCATCGTCGCATCGGGATTAGCTCTAGGAATTCCTTTATGTCCTGTTTACGACAAATTACATTTTGCACAAACGCTCATGATCTTTTGGTTAAAGTAACGTCATGATGTTTACAATATGTTGTGCCCTATATTGGTATCGTTCTGTATAACGAAAAGGCAAGAAAGAACATTAGCAGGCAAAACTATACGCATGATTTGATAGAGTGATATTTTGCTTTAGTCTTTCGGTTGTGCTTGTCCATCATTGTAATCTATGTCAAGATAATTTTAACCATTTTCATTTTGGTAAATAGGTTTTGGGCTGGCTAAGGATGAAACCAAGCCTGACCACTAGGAGCAACAAGAAAAGACATTTGAATAAGATAATGAATGATGGTAACATTGACATGGTAGATAGATTTACAATTCGTTTGCCTAACGGGACTAGTGTGGGAATGACAGAACTCGATGTTCTTGTTTCTCCTTTTTCGTATAAACCATTTCTTTGGTGTTTTCCTTAACTGGGATTCACTTTTATATGTCCGACCAGCATTCTATCTCATATATAGAGGATAGCAAATACTGCATGCGTAATAACACGTATAACATAGAGCTTGACAAGAGTTATGATGCAACACCCCAACGGGAACTCTAAATGCTATGTGCATTTTTCTGTTAACAGAGAATATATGTCACGCCTCGATTCTCGAGCACGCAGCATCTCTGCCTACTCATCCCTCTGGTTAAAGGATAGCGTCCCGACACGCTATCGACCCTTGAGATTAATTACGCATACGGAAACATAAGGTAAGGATAGGCGGGTAGGAAAACACATCAATTTAAAAACATGATTTCATTTACAGACAAGTCATAGGCCAACCGAGGTGACACACTAATCGACCCCATATTTCGAGGCGAGGTAGGATCAATTTCGTATTTACTTCAAATAAGGTCTATGCCACCCTCGCTTTAACCGTTCCACAAGAGTTACTAGTTCCATCAACTCGGACATGAAAGGTTTGTCAATGACAGTGAGATATAAATCTTAGTGAGTCAACGCCTAAGCCAGCAGATAGGGCGTTGATTCGCTTAGAACCCTACTAGGTAGTCACGGGATCATAGAATAAATTTTTCAATCACATGCGGGTTTACCTGACGGAAGCTACATATAATATAATGCAAAACATGACGTGATGCACTATATGAATCAATTCACGGGCCAGGCATCGATCAACTCATCCGAACGTCTTATCAATCTATTGCATACCTCAATGCAAATATCTCAACCACATGCAACTCATCCACCGATTACCATACAAAATGCAATAATAACTCGAACATGTGCGAATAAGTGCCTCCGTCTTTCTACTCAATCCGTCCCATACCGGACTTCATAGTCAAGATGCACACACACTAGGCCATGAACGAGTCACAATTGCATGTAGTTCAAGTATTAATGGCCCTTCGGCCCAATTACACACGACCGGTGTGACTTCACACTACGACCGGCGGGACCGACATCGTCTCTTATTTCCGGCGATGGCATTTGATAGTCCATGTGATTCGGATTGTCACGGCACGGAACTACCAGGGAATCCCTATAAGGGCTTTGGTCGATCATAAATGCGATCGGCATCCGCTCAATCCGACGACACGGAAAGGCGTGCATCTAACAAGTCATGGGATTTCGATCGACACGGCATGACATTGTCGGGGAAGATCCATTATATAACCACTCAAGCACACTTGGCAATCCATCATCTTTTAATTCCATTTTTAATCATACGCTCACATGATATGCTCGTGACTCGGCCCAAGGCCGTTTTCATGCCAATACATGCTATTGATGCCGGATGTAGTCATACGAATGCACGTAATTGTCCACTCAACTCGACATGCATAATGAGGCGATTAACCCCCCAAATCGAACGCCCAATCAATTAATAGATAATCAATCCATTCAATCGGACAATCGATATAGACGATCAATTCAAATAAGGTCAAGCATATTAATATGAGAATTCAATCCAATCTCGCTTATTTAGGCTCAATTCGTATATCAATTCATTATTAATCCAATCGATTCGTCAATTGAACATACGCTCGTCCCTAACCTAGTGCTCACTCATACTCAAGCAACAATAATCATTCAATCAATCAATCTAATTTAATTAGCCACAAAATCCTAGCTAACTAGATTAGCCTAACCAATTAGGACCATTGAACCCGAACCAAGTTTCTAACCTAAACTGAGCCTAATCGAACTATCTAAACACCTAATAATCTAAATAAACTAATCCGAACGTAATTAGCGGCCTAACCAAGGATTGGAGGTCGACTCACAGTCAATTACTCGAGACGAGATCGACGGCGATCCTTGAAAATTCCTCGACATGAACTTTGGACGTGGCTTAAACACTTGGGCTCCCGGTTAGATTTCTCGGGCAATTGGTCCAACTCCTCAGTCCACGGGCCAAAACTCTTGGCTAACTTGGCCTATGAGTCTGGCACGCGGGCCCAGACACTCTGCCCACTTTTTAGGAACACAGCCCAGACAAAATTGGGCATGGCCCGGCTCACGGGCCCCAATACTCGGCCTAAAAATAGGGTATCGAGCGAAACAGGGCAAACATTGGAAGAGGGGCTGTTCGCACGACTTAGGGAGGTCTCGAAGCTGGTGGCTGGCGGCGGCCGGCTTGGGGGACCTTGAAGGATGTCGGGAGAGGTGGTCGGAGGTCCACGGTGGTTAGAGTTGTCGCGGCAAGGGCGGAACAGGCGCGGCCAGAGTAGGGAAGTAGAGCTAAAAACGGAGCAGGGGCCAATCGAGGTTTTGGGCTGCTGCTCGAGACTCCACCGGTGTCGGGGCTTTACAGGGTTGATGGTGGAGGTCTGTGGAGGCTTGAGGGTCGTCGGAGACCGGCTGAGCTGGCTGGTAGGGACCGGAATAGCAAGCAACAACAACAGTGGCAGAACCGGCGTGAAACATGGCAGGCAGAACAGAGTCTCAGGTTTGGGGCTGTTAAGGGTTCTCCGATGGTTTCGCGGCAGCTGTCGACAACGTGTGGTGGTCAGAGGAGCTGGTTGGAAGTCAAGGTGGTGGTCGATGGTTGCTGGAGGTCGCTGGAGTGTCGTGGTGGTTGGAGAATAGCGGCAACACGTAACAGCTGCAGAAATAGGGGAACGGGGCTGCTCGGATTGTTCGGGTGGTTCCGGGCGGCGTACGACAATGGTGGTCTTCTGAGGTAGTGGTGGACGGAGCAAGGAGGAAAGGGTGGATCTTGGTGGTGGCTGGTTGCACGAAAAGGGAGAAGAAAAATGGGAGAAAGAGGGATGGTCGGTACACAAAAACAAAGGAGTCGGTTTCGGGGGGCTACTGTGCACTTGGAGGAGAGAGAGAGGAGAGAGAAAGAATATGTGGCCACCACTTTTGACTACAAGAGTCTTAGAGATAGAATGGGGTCCACTTTCATAATTTCCTTTGTCTTGAAGCTAAGAAAACCCTAGGGGCGATTTTGTAATTTCACATTTAGGCAAGGGGCATTCCCGTAATTTTGCACCCAAGTGCTATCCGGACATTTAGCAATTCAACGGAGGGTATTCTAGTCCAATCTCACGTTGATTCAGTCAGAACGAGGCTCGGGCACTAGAATTTTCAATTTCTAAAACAAAACGACTAATCGATCGATGATTCGGGAAATTTCCAATTTCCGTCGCTTAATTCCTAGGAGTCCAATTTTGAGCAACAACCTGGAATTTGCGGTCATTCCATAACTAGATTCCATTGTCACTATATATGTCGAATTTTCGGGACGTCACAATATATGTTTGGATAGTTCATGTTCGAGAACCGCAAAGAACAAAGAATATCTACAAGAACCATCTTGTTACCAAATAGAAACAACTCCTGCAAAGAAAAGACAGTGCTACATAATCATCACTTGGGCAACATTTACGTAATCCAACCGCAACTTAAAAGGGCAAAAGTATAGCGGAGTGCCAATATTTGCGTATGACGCTTACTTTAGTGTCAATTTTTTTTTTGGATCACTTAAGTGTCAAGTCGGAGAAAAAACAATCACTTATGTGCCAACGACGAGTAATTTCGGTGACCTCATCGAAGTTGGCACTTAAATGATCATTTTTTTAAAAAATTAGCACTCAAGTGATCCAAAAACGATCGCTGTAGTGCAAAATCGGAGAAAAAAATAATCACTTTAGTGCCAATTCAGCGACCTCACCGGAGTTGGCACTTAAATAAATATTTTTAAAAAAATGACACTTAAGTGATCCAAAAAAAATATTGGCACTAAAGTGAGCGCCGTACACAAATATTGGCAATCTAACTGTACTTATGCCAATTTAAATGTGTTAAAATATGTCTCGAATTTGGCGTATGAACAAGTATCAAAATTAACGCGTGCGAGTCTGTCTCGATAAATAAAGTCTACGTTGGACTTTTGTGATCGCCTACAATTTTATAGGGAGGCCAAACTCTACATTAACTACTTTGCATGCTGAAAATATGTTTAGCTGCAATTGTGAGAAGAAGATTGCGCATAGATTTCCCTTTCTATTGAGCATGCGTGGATTGTTGGGGCTACACATATCCTTTGTTGACTCCCTATCCAAGAAGATAATGAGCATTCTTTTATTGACTTTTCTTGGCTATCCATTAAAAGGGAATAGGAGTTCTCTTTGTGTTTTCATTTAATGCATGAAGTGCACACATGCTTTCTTCTTCTGTTGAATTTCTTCATGTTCATACAAGTTGCATTCAATGAAGGGAAAGGGGGCCACTTTGATGGACACACTCTTTTACATTATAAAAGAGAGAGAGAATTGTCCCACAACAATAGCGCCAAGTTTGATTCGGTGGCCGAGATAAGAGAGAGTTATTCTCGTGAGGGTTTACATGTTGTAATTATACCTATTAGTGATTTAGCCAGTTATATTCTTGTGGGCAGAATTTGTATAATTCTTCAAGTGAGTTTTCACTAGGAATTGTGAGGGATCAAACACTGTGTGAGTTGTTGGGTGTAATTGGAGGCTAGGAAACACTAAGAGTGTGTTTGAGTGCTTGATCGATTGTAATCTCGTTGTATCACTTGCTTCTATAGTGAAATTCAGTCGTTTCTCTATCCGTGGATGTAGGTTCCAACATTCGGACCGAACCACGTAAATCCGGTGTCCAATTTCCTTTCCTTTGTTCCGATTATTCTACCTATTTGCTCGACCCATTTTTTAAACAATTGGTATAAGAGCTAGTGGTTGATCGACTTGAAACGAATCAGTAACAATGGAAGAAGGAATGGTTAGAATCAACCGATTTGATGGGAAAGATTTTGCTTTTTAGAAATTGCTGATTGAGGATTACCTATACCAAAAAAATCTGCATTTGCTCTTATCGGGAGAAAAATCGAAAGTGATGGAGAAAGATAGATGGGAATTCTTGGATAGACAAGCGATTGACGTTATTCGTTTGACGTTAGCTCGTAACGTTGGTTTTAACATCGTGAAGGAGACAATCACTGCAAGATTGATGAAAGCCCTATTGAACATGTACGAGAAACCCTCTGCGATTAACAAGGTCTATTTAATGCGACATTTGTTTTATTTAAAGATGGGCGAAGGTACATAGGTTGTTGAACATATCAACGAATTTAATGTGGTTGTTAACTAATTGAGTTCGGTTGAGATTAACTTTGAATATGAGGTATGTGCATTGATTCTATTATCTTCATTGCACGATAGTTTGAATATTACTTTTTATTGCTATTAGTAATTCCTCCGGGTCAAGAAGCTTAACATTTGACGAGATTCGCGATTTGATTCTCGAGTGAAGACATTCATAGAAAAGAGTCCGGTGAACTCATATCTACTGCTTTAGTAGGTGAGAGTAGAGGAAGAACTAGTACTCGTGTTAGTAGGAGTAGTATGAACATGAACAGGACATCGTCGGGCTAGGACTAGTGAGGCATGTCTGTTGGAAATGTGGCAAGAAGGGCATCCGAGAAGAAATTGCTTTAAGATGAAAGATGAAACGGGTAAGGGAATTAGAGTTGAGTCTACAAGTGATGTTGCAACCGTAGTTAAAAATAATTCCGACTGTGTCGCTTGTGTCTTGTTTGTTACTGAGGATTCGTCATTTAGTGGATGGATTATGAATTCTGGTTGTTCATGTCATATTACACCAAATAGAAGCTGGTTTGTTAATTATCAATGCACGATAGTGGTAAAGTCTCGTTAGGAAACAACGTTGAATGCGATATTCGGGTGTCGGTGATGTTACAATTAAAATGCATGATGGTATTGTGAGGACATTGACCGGAGTAAGACACGTTCCGAATGAAAAAAAATTCAATTTTCTTGGGTGCCATAGATTCAGTTGGATGTAAGTATTCTTCACAAGGTGAAGTTCTGAAAGTTGCTCGAGGTGCCTCGGTGATAATGAGAGGAATCTAGCATGAAGGCCTATATGAACTTCAAGGTGAGACATTGACGGGTTTTGCTCTAGAGATGCTAATATATGTCCTAGAGCCCGACGAGTGCTCAAGAAAAACCTAGGTGTTTGTGCCAATGTACAAGTTTGATGCAGTTGTTAGGAACACGCAATTAAGAGCTTTGATTGAGACGGAAATTGTGACGTCCCTAACCCGATCCTCGTGCCCATAATAGGAAACTTAAGCTCCTTCAAGGCTCTCGGTCTCTTGAATCCCTCTAAGAGCACTACGGCTTTAAACTATATATAAACCAAGACCGTATGAGGATCGTAAAGCCACGACGTTGTAGGGGGAGGACATTTGGTGTCCCAGGTACATTGTCCTCAAAATCGACCCTTAATTGTTTTCACTCTTATCAATGATTCGCATGCGGAAGCGATTTCATCCGAAGCTTAAAAATAGTTAAAAATTTAGGGGAAACACTTATGAGTAATAATATGCTTCATCTATCCATATCATTTACATCAAACTATATCGATATACAACATATGTATGCATCATAACATGGCTCCATTTACGTTACGTACTTCGGGATGGTAAAATGTCCCAAAAAGTTGCCTTCGGCTTCCAAACACCCCTCCATATGAATCGATCGCCTAGGATACCCACCATCCATCTTCATGCTATACTTTTTCTCAATCAAAAGAGCTTCCTCTTCGCTTTGCTTTTTAATTTACATGTGGCAACCCTCGTCCACCCATACGGTAGTCACGTAACGTCTAAAAGTTACTTCTTATTTCACGAGCCACGGCATCAATACAATAAAGTTCTATAGATATAATAATATCGAAACGAGGAGTGAGACTTATGATTACCTGCAAATCCGAAAAGATAAGGGGTGAGATACAATTTCTCGATAAGCAAATATCTAAACCAAATATAGGAAGCAAAGCTACGGTACAATTTATAATGCAAGCAATCTTATCATATACGAATTGTTTCCGATTCCTTTTCATATATTTGCATAACATCTCCACTTTTCATATCATATTGTGCACTTTTTAAGGCCCTCCCACCCTTGCGAATGAGGCGTTGTCGCGACCTAAAAAATAAACAAGTTAAATTCCAGGCTAATGGATTATCGGGTTAATTAATTAACTAACCTAACTCGGACTCTCCCGAATCCATACCAAATCACCACTTAAGGTTCGAATGATTAACATGCAATGTGATTTGAATTTGGAGTCGCCACTAATCATTTTCGGTAGGTTGACTAGAAACCCAAATAAAATAGCGGGAGAAAACTATCTTATTTCTGCGTACCAGGAGATTAAGAGTCCGGGGACTTGATTACGCTAAATTATTCTAACGCCCTTTCGGTACCATTTTCATGAAAAATATTTGATTTGGTAATTTACTCGAATTTCAAAGGTGCAGTTTTTTTATTCTTTTTTTGTTTTTCTTCTTTTTTCCGAAAATGTAAAACATTGAGTTTTATGCGATATACACCATGGACGATTTAGAAAGAAAGAAAACGCGGCCAATCACAAGTATTCACAAAAATAAATTAACATATAATAATACTAAACTTCGAATACGTGGCACGTCTAAAATAAACAATCAAATATTCAAATCAAATGATTACATCTTTGTAGATCAAGATGGAGACGATTACCTTTTATTACACAAAATCTTACTCACGTACACGTTATAGTTTCTTTCAAGATCTCGAAGCTTGAAGAGCGTGGGTGTCGTCGAAAATGGCAAGCGATAACGTTGTTGGGTGGCGAGAGCGAAGTATGTAACGGGACTCGTCGAAGATGATGCTCGACCAAAGCTCTTTTTCTCTCACTTTCCAATTTTCTTTTCTGGTTTCTTCTCAAGGACTATCTCAATTCTTTTCTCCTCAAAAACTCTCTCAATTCTCTCCTACTCCCAAAAAAAAACTCCTCTTCTCTTCAAGAACTCTTCTTCTTTTATAGGCAAAGTTCTTCATCCTTCATTCTTCATCTTCATCTTCTCTTCTTCACCTTCATTTCTCCATCTTCCATCTTCATCTTCTTTTCTTCATCTTCATCTTCCCTTCTTCATCTTCATCTTCTCTTCTTCACCTTCATTTCTCCATCTTCCATTTTCATCTTCTCTTCTTCATCTTCATCTTCTCTTCTTCACCTTCATTTCTCCATCTTCCATTTTCATCTTCTTTTCTTCACATTCTCTTCATTATCTTCTCTTCATCATCTTCCTTTCTTCATCTTCTCTTCATCCTCTTCTCTTGGTATCGCAATGCAGTCCCCGAGGTTCTAGTATTTGCAATACGAGTCCTTGAAGTTCTAGTATTTGCAATACGATCCCCGAAAAAAATATTTCTTTCAAGCCCAAATATTCTTGGTACGTTTTCACCCCATGCCTAGTCCAGGCGCTTTGTTGAATTAAGTTTGAATTATATGCCAATGCTATGTGGGATGATTTTTGTTTAGAACTAAAATTAGTTCTAATTTTTATGCAAGAAATAGATTAGTCAAAATTTTAGGTGTCAACAATTGCCCCTCTTTGAGTGGAGGCTCGTAGAGGTTCCGCTCAAAGATAAAATTGAACCCTAAATTTTGATAGTGCAAATGATGGATGAATTTTTTTTTTTTATTTTTTTTTTTATGGGAGTTTTAATCCCATTTTTTGTAATGAAGTGATGCACGATATGCGAGATCAGAAATAACATGTGTCATAATTTCTCTTTTCCATGTTAGAGAAACCTGCATATGGATCGCATACGAGAATACCTGTTTTACCAAATACCTCATAAGCTAGTGATTCCCTTAATTTCCAAGTTTCTTGCAAACACGAGGACCTTAAGGTATTCGGCCTATCTCGTTATCGAGACTTCTCCCTAATGCGAGACAAAGCAAGATATGTGTATCCTTCCGGATCACAAGAGCTACGTCGTTGTGAGTCGAAAGAAGTAGAATCAAGTTCACAAGAGCTACGTCGTTGTGAGTCAAAAGAAGTAGAATCAAGTTCACAAGAGCTACGTCGTTGTGGTTGATTAAATGTCGAAATCGCCAGGCATATGTCTTCACGATTCGACAAAGGGGAACCAAAATCTTAAGAGCTACGTCGTTATGATTTGGTTTGGATCAAAATCACGGGTGCTTATGTCTTCGTGATTTGATAATCGATGCTATGTCATTATGAGAGCTATGTCATTATGAGCCGACTAAAGGTCAAGATCACCAAGGCATATGTCTTCGTGATCCGAGATCGAAATCATAAGAGCTACGTCGTCATGATAAGATGTCAAGATCGCCGGTGCATATGTCTACACGACTCGACAGGAGAGGCATATTGCACGAATTGAATCGTAACAACTATCATCGAGGAGTTGTTGATTTGAAAATGGGTTCGAAAACTTACCCGGGTTCTCCGAACGATTAATCAAAGAACGAAACAGATCGCTCGTATCATACATGGTAGGCATTTGCCAGGAGAACTTGCTCATTCAATAATCCTTGGATGAATTTCGAGACCTTGGGAGGGACATCGAACATCGGGAATGTATTACCCATCATAGAATGTCCGAGGTAACATGCGCAAACATATTCAACAATGAGTTCATGCAAAACTTTCCTACCGAGCTTGCAATGATTAGAAATAACATGTGTATAATGCAATCACTCATACTATGGTTTATGCATAACCATTCTATCAAGTTTGCATTACCAATCCTGTCCAGGGGATATTCTCACATTATGAATACCTCGAATGTGAGCTGAATGGGGGGACTTCGGTCCGAAAGGATTTTCTCTCACTCTCAAGAAAAGTTATTTATCATGTCTCAGGATTCAAAAGAAATCACTCAATCTTTCCATCATCGCATTCGATAAGGATCCGAGTAATCTCGCAATTGATACGACCGAGCCGATCCGAAGGTCTTGATTAGGACCGTAATGAGGGCTAGGTCAAAGGTTTACAAAGGGGACTCTAGTTGAGTCAAGGCTGCTTGAAATGAATTTCTTCGTCATCTCTCCGAGTTTACAAGTCAAGAACTCTGCAAAAATGAGAGAGAAGTAATCTTGCTCGAACTTCTTCGAGTGATGCTTAAAATCATGGAACTCCACATTAATTCAAGTGCCCTAGTCGGCAAAGGCTTTTAAAGGGTTGTAATGGAGGTAATGATTTGGGGAGTGAGAAACGAAAGGGTTCGTTTTGGCTCGAAGATATTTGAGAAGGGGCTTGATGTTGGTGATCATTACAATCTTGTCACCGATCGTGGCCTTCTATGATACCATCATTGCTCGAGGATGGTATGAACCGAAGATTGCATTTGCAATTTGACACTTCATGGAGATTTTTCTCTCAACCCTTTTAGGATATACAGGAAAATTGTGCATTCAAGTTCGTAAATATTCTACAAATGAACAATGAATTGAAAGGGCATTGGCCTTGCTTTTGGTAGGCACTTTGCTTTTTAAATGCCCAGGGAGTTTTTTTGTGGAATCGGCTTTTCCTCTTTCTTCTCCTTTTTTTTTTTTTACTCCCAACTCTCTTTTACGATTGTATCTTGATGAGTTCATTGGGAGATTTTCTATGAATCCAACTTTTCAGGTCTTTCTACTCAAAGATGGGCCATATTTGTTTTAGGACAAGAATGATCACCAATAAGGGCTTTTAGAAACGAATTTGCGAGGCTCAAATGGATTGTGCAAATGGATATAGATGTGTGGGATAGAAAAAGAAATGCTCTTCGTCACCCTAAGACACTTGAATTAAAGCGCAAGTACAATGCAAAGAACCACCCGAAGATTGATGTTAGTCCAAGCAAGAAGATTTCTAACCATTTGTCTCGTGATGCTGATGGAATTACCTCTGTTTTGCCCCAATGTGGGGTGGTTCTTGACAGGGTTGTGGAAGTGAAATCTCCGCTCAAATGGGTTGATCAACGGATAACTTGCAGTGTTTAGGGTAGAGAAATGAATGCCTCCATCACTTCGGTTATCGTACCTTTCGCGAGAAAACTTTTTACCTCGGCGAATGCGGAATTTTGCCACCGTTCATCTCGCCTGAAAAAATTGGACGTGTTTGGTAAAGGATTGCCTTTCATCATCCTGTCATGCCCCCTTCGTACATTCGATGTATCTTATGTAGTTCATGTTCCTTACTCAAAGTTGGTAAATTAAACATGAGGAACAATCATGTGCAAACCATGCAAGGTATGAGTGTTTTCGAGCATATAAAATGCAGCAACTTTTTATCTTGGCGGACAAAGTTCGCAAGTACATAAAAAAATTCTTAGGGGCGTGGATCGTGAGTTGCCCATGTTCATGCAAATGCGTTGCAAAACTTCATTGTCTGTCCGAGACATGAGATTGTCAAAGGCTCCAAGAATTTCTCATTTCATTAATTTTTCATGGAGAAGAGATACTTCTCTGTTTGGACAAGTAGTGACCCCCGTAAAAATCAAAAGGGAAAGCATCAATGTATGTCCTCATGTTCTAAAAGAGTTGAAACGATACCACTTTACCCATGTACGTATTCCTCGCGAACTTTGAATCGAAAAGATCGATTCATCTTGATCGGATTGTATGTCCAGGATGTTATCTCTCCGGTTCAGAATCGTCCTGGGCTGAGTTTCGATCTGCGAAGCAAAAAGTTTTTATTAATCTTTGTACATTGATACCAAATCCCGGGATCGACCCTGGGGCGCCTCGGACCACTTGTCATTCCCCCAACCACTATCTTTGCGGTGTTGTTGGCGTCCACGGGTGGTTCGCTTTTGTTATATCGTTCTCAAAGCGATTGGCAATCTCCCGTGGAGAATAAAATAAGCTTAACTTAGAGTTTGAAACGACCGAGAGCCAATTGGGACGATACGGAGTTACCGATCTTTGAGCCCGCTTGGTGTTTTACTTGCATTCTCCCAAGTAAGGCTATTCGAGAATCTCTCTTTACGGGCGTTCGGGGCATCGTCCTCAAATTGATTTGCTCCAGGCCTAGCTTAATAAGGAACTTACGCATTTGATAAAAGAGGAGAAAATTCGCCCTTTAACTCTAGACAGCTAGAAAGTAAAAAATATCCCACGCAGGGGAACTATACATGGAATTAAAGGAGTATTCATGCGAGATTGGTTCCACCTCTTTTGCTGGCTATTCCAATGATTGGCTGATTTTGTCTTGGATCATACACCAACGATCGTTGTTTGAGGATCCATAATCACTTGCTTCGGATCACAACTCGGAGGTCTTTCACTCCCGAACCGGGCGACCAAGGCGGTGAGCTCATCATCAAAGTAACCTTTTGATTTTTCGGGCAACGATACTCGAATTGGGCATTGTTACTTGCTAACACCGGCGACAGATTTTCCACTTTGTTTTTGCCGTGAGCGGTCCGACTCCTTGAGCTTGAGCCTCTGCCGTCGCTCGGGAACTCGTAGGGATGATCAACCGGTCCGCTGCTAGAACCACCAGCGGAAGGTCGATATGGTCGATATTCTTGATTGGGAAGTGGTCGGGTACTTTTTGCTCCGTAGGTTTTCCCCGGGATTAATCTTCCAAATCAACTTTACTCCGGTCGCCTTGGTTCCAAGCTACATCGTGCTTCTTCACTTATCTCTAAATCGTGAAGGTGATTTGTGACACTTCGTAGGGTGAGTCCGTCTATATTCATCATTTTGAGTACAGCCATTGGTCGTCTTTGAATTGATTCCTAGCTGTCGAACCGCCTCGATGAATATAGAATGAAGCTCGGCGGACCAAAGGGGCCTTTTCTTTCCGACAAAATCGTCGTAGGCAGCTTGGCCATAGTTCTTTTGTTCGAGTAATTGCTTCCTTACAAAGCATGCTGCCAAATGTTTTGGAGCACTCAAACGTTGACCGGTTTCTTTAGGATGCCCGAGCACCATGCAATATGGCCCTCGTTATGAACTGGCGATCATCACTTGCTGATGTGACGATGACCGGTATATTCAACTCGAATCAATGATCTTTAAGAGATCGAGACCATCCATATCGATCCCTACCATGGGCCGTGACGACGATGTCAAAATCATATTTGTACTGTCTCGCTCCTCTAAGGCTTCCGTTGCTTTCACATAAGCTGAAATCCTATACATGCACTTTCTCGGCATGGCAACGAGGATCGAGAGGGAAACGGGGTTACCATCAATGGCCATGACTCGCAGATCCTCGGGATAGGAAACTTCCCATACTTCCGCCCGAGATGAACGCATACTTATTTTCCTTTCAAAACTTTCCATATGTAGACCGAAAAATGGGTGTTTCGACTAGAGGCTGGGCTTTAGATGTTCTTTGGACTTGCAAAGACAAAAGCGACGATGGCCTTTTGTGACGAGTTACGGAGGTGCATGGAGACTTCAAGTTCTTTATAAACTTTTTCTCGATCCGTTAGTCTCATGAGATGCCTTTTCTCTCCTTTTCGATCCTAGTGCCTTGGATCCATTTCGTAATAACTCTTACCTCCCGCTCAATCCGTCGTTCTTTTTTTATTTTTCTGATATGGAGGAGCCCTCAAATCTTTTCACTTTCTCTACGAACGAGGCGCTTATTTCCCTCTTCAAATCTTTTCGCTTCCTCCTACGAACGAGGCAATTATTTCCTTCCTCAAATCTTTTCGCTTCCTCCTACGAACGAGGCGCTTATTTGCCCTCCTCAAATCTTTTCGCTTTCTCCTACGAACGAGGCAGTTATTTGCCCTCCTCAAATCTTTTCGCTTTCTCCACTAACGAGGCGCTTATTTCCCTCCTCAAATCTTTTCGCATTTACTTACGTGAAGGTTTTCAATGCTTAGTCAAATCGGCGAGGAATTCACGCATTTAAACATGATGATGTTCGTGGATAGATCTTGTTCTTTGCCCCTGGATTAAAAGAAGAATGTCTCACATGGGGATTTTGTAACAAACAGTAGACATTCATTCATACATGTCACTACTTCTCTTGAGGATTCGTAAGGACCGGCTAGTAATGCTCAAAGAAGAGATATTTTGAGAGCCCATAATAAAAAAAACTAAAGCTTCATGTAGGCTACACATTCGGAGTTCCATCGGCGTTGAATTGGCTGGGTGTGACATCAAGGAAACTCCAATTGTAGTGATGCATGTCTCTTCCCTCGAATGGCATCGGTTACGCTTCTCGAGACCGACTTTCTGGGATGTATCTCCAACGAAATCGGATTGTACGAGAACTTGCTCTGGGTGATGAATCGGTGAATGAGCATTTTCAATGCTCGAGATGTGGCTCATCAAGGAACACGTCACCAAAGGAGATGGGGCCGCTACGTACATGGCAAACAAGCGGTGTTAATAGCATCCCTATACCTCTTGTTCTCTCGCTCGAAGCTTTTCATTTTCTTCCCTCGAAACACAAGTTCATGACTTTCATTTTTAACCTTCAATCGGGACCGCTTGTTTTGAAACCAAAACTTGATCTTCAAGGGCTCCATTCCTATCATCCGGCTCAATTCATTTTTGCGTCTCTTATTCACGTAAGAGCACTCCTTAAAGGCAGACTTCGAGCACTCGATTTGATGTTTTCTTTTTTGGGGTTGGCTAGCATTCTGCTGCTGCCATTGTTGTTGTTGTTGAGATCTTGGATTTCACCGCCAAGGGAGTTGGGTTTTACGGCTTCAGTGTTGGATCCGGTCTCGAAATCCAGCAGTTCGCTTTCGGGGATGTCTAGGTTGGTTGCCTCCGGTAAGTGCTGATAGCCTCTAGACATGTCGGATTGAAATACTTCTTACCGCCTTTTTGTTCACTCTATTCTCCGCCGTATGCTTACTCTCTCCAAATTCTTTCGAGTAATCGGGTATGTTCTAAAGCCTCCCTTTTAACGCGGATGAAAATCACTAAGCCGACGTTTTCCCAAGATTTCGTGTTTCCCGCTTTGCCTTGTTTTTTCAACGTGATGGGACCTCGAATCCATTCGCACCGATTTTCTTTTCTTGATAACCATGCTTGTCTCCCGCTCGGTTTTCAACATGGTGGGACTCCGACTCCTTTCGTAGCTTTTCGGATTTGTGGGGCTCGAGATCACGGATTGACGATAGATCCAGGATCCAATGAATGAAACGCCCGTAGTTTCACCCGAGTAACTAACGTGGCTTTGCAAGAATTGCTGTTTCTTCTCTCGAAAAATATGCTTGTCTCCCACTCGCTTTTCAACATGGTGGGGTCCTCAAATCTTTTTGTAACTTCTTCGGATTTGTGAGGCTTGAGATGGTAGATCCGTGACCCACGGACGAAACGCCCGTAACTTCACCCGAGTAACTAACGTGGCTCTGCAAGAATTGCTGTTTTTTCTCTCGAAAAGTAGGCTTGTCTCCCACTCGGCTTTCAACATGGTGGGGTCCTCAAATCTTTTCGTAACTTTTTCGGATTTGTGAGGCTTGAGATGGTAGATCCGTGACTCACGGACGAAACGCCCGTAGTATCACCCGGATAATTAACTCGGCATCCACAATAATTATTGCTATAGCTTTTCCCGCCCTTTAAATTAGGATTTAACGCCGAGACGATTATCGCTTTCATATCTTCATCTCCAACCTTCTAAGCACTCTTTTGCATCCACTCTTTTTTAGCCCCTTCAACAACAATGGCTTCCCTTCCCGCACATGCCTTCTCGCCTGAAGTTTTGGCCAAATGCGAGAAACTTTATAATCTCCTGGGCCAGGGCTATTCTTATATAGCCAACCATCCGGAGGCCGAAACCGAAATCCGTCTCATATTTGTGAGTATGGACACCGTTTCTATTCAAGGTACCAAGTTAGAAGAGAAATACAGGATCTTCCCTACCCTCTTCACAAACTTCCCGGAGGCTTACCATGTTGCTCATCGAGATGTTACTTTGGCCCACCTTGTGAAGGCACGCTACCAGGATCGGTCGGACAGCTTGGTGTTGGCCGATCTTGTAGAGCCGACAATTATAAGAAGGCCCTCGACTACGGTAATGAACAAGTCTCCCTACTTGATTCGTGATAGGGGAAACTTGGTGGGATGTTTGGCCATGTCCCGACCATCTTCGAGCGCGATCCGCTCAATATTGTTTTAAAATTTCAATGCACATGGCCGGGAAGAAAGACTGGACGATCCGACCCTGGATATAGCCCGCGGGAGAATGCTGATCCATGACCTCGGAATCTGCTGGCCGAGCATCACGAGGAGAAGGTAGCCAACCTCAAAGAGAAATGTGAGCTCCTCCTTTTTTAAGTTGGCGGATCTCGATTCTCGGAGCGATCAGTGTAGGCGGAGCATCAACCGTATGGAGAGTCGGTTAAACTCCTTTGTGATGCTCATTAGGGCTCGGTTTGGCTTTACGTTTCCACCCCGTTGATCTATTTGTAAAGCTTTCCGATGAATGAAATGAATGCAAATTTTTACTCATTTCATCTTGGTCGTCATATTTTTTTCGTAAGATAACCCTTTTACTCTGCGAATATGTAAATCTCACGCTCCCGATGGTCAATCCAATTGGGCCGAGAGAGGCTCCCCCATTCGAAATAATCTCTCAACAAAGATTAGTAGCGAGGAAACAAACGGATGCTCAAATGTGAACAACTCGTGAATCAGTATTAATATTATAACTCGATTATGAAAACATCGAGTGAATCGAGCATAATATTTCTTTACTGCGTCGAAATTGACTGGATTGGTAAAGACACGACCATCCATCTCGGCCGGAATCAAAGCACCACTAGGGAGCACCTTCTTTACTATATATGGACCACCATAGTTTGGAGCGAATTTCCCTTCCGGGAGTGGGACTATTGGCAATAATTTTCTCAAGACCAGGTCATTGATCCGAAAATATCGAGGCCGAACTTTTTTGTTGAATGATTTAGTAACTCTCTGCTTGATAACACCGGCCACGACATACAGCCTTAAGTCTTTTTTCGTCGATCGATTCAATTGGCTTGCTCTCTCTGGATCCATTCAGCTTCCGTCGCCTTAGCTTGAGACAAGATACGTAAGGAAGGAATTTCCACTTCAACTGGTAGAACACCTCCATTCCATATACGAGAGAATACGGGGTTGCCCCGGTAGATGTTCGGATCGAGGTCCGATACGCCATAAGTGCAAATGGCAATCTCTCATGCCAATCGCGATAATTTTTAGCCGTCTTCGCTAAAATTTTCTTAATGTTCTTATTGGCGGCTTCTACTGCTCCATTCATCCGAGGACGATATGGGGAAGAGTTCGAGATGCTTGATCTTGAATTCCTTAAACAATTCGTCCATTAGTTTGTTGTTTAAGTTCGAGCCATTATCGGTGATTATGGCTTCAGGTGAACCGTATCGAGCAATGATATCCCGGCGGATAAATTTCGCGATATTTCGTGCCGTGACCGCTAAATAGGATGCGGCTTCGATCCATTTGGAGAAATAGTCAATCGCCACCAAGATGAATCGATGCCCATTGGATGCTTTAGGGTTGATAGGACCGATAACATCAATGCCCCACATAGAAAATGGCCATGGTTCCGACAAATGATGCAATTCATTTGGAGGAACATTGATCTTGTCTCCATGAATCGGCATTTGTGACGCCTTCGAACATGCTGAATACAATCGCTTTCCAACGAGAGCCGGTAATAACCTAACCTCATGATCTTCTTAGCTAACATGTGACCGTTCATGTGTGGACCACGAATCCCTTCATGTACTTCCATCATCAAACGAACCGCTTCGGTTGAGTCAACGCACCTTAGTAGGACGAGAATCGAATGACCGCTTGTACAAATTCTCTCCAGTCAAGAAGAACTTCGATGCCATCTTCCTTATGTACTTTTGGTCGATACGGTACTTTTTTCAGGGAACTCCCGCTTCGAATATAAGTCTTGATGTCATGGTATCATGACTTACCATCGGGTTCATTGATCACGGCCATACAATATGCCGGGTTTTTTAATACCTCGATTTTCAGTGGGTCAACCTCAAGTCCATTGGCGACTTGTAACATTGAAGACAAGGTAGCCAATGCATCAGCGAATCGATTATGAGTCCCGGACGAGATATTCAAATGAGATATCTTCAAATTCCTCCACCAATTCATCCATATACTCATGGTAGGGTAGCAATTTAGCATCTCTCGTCTTCCACTTTCCAACAAATCGAAGGATAATCAAAGCGGAATCTCCGAATACCTTGAGTCGGGCTATCCCCATTTCAATCGCAGCCTACGGACCGAGGATGCATGCCTCATATTCTCGCTACGTTATTTGTGCAAGGGAATACTAATTTTGCTGCCACTGGGATAATACTGACCACCTGGAGATATCGAACCGCGCCCGTGCCCGACCCCCGATAAATTGACAGCTCCGTCAAAATACATAGTCCAGGATGTAATCCTCCACCGACGTGATTCGATCCTCGAATGATAGGCATCATCATCTTGCCCCGGATTTTCAGCTAGGACACTGCTATAGTTCGTCCCTTGATTGACTTTTGGGACAAATATTGAACGTCAAACTCGGAGATGAGGATTTGCCATTTAGCAAGTCTACCAATCAAGGCGGGTTGATTAAGCAAGTATTTGATAGGATCGCATTCTGTCACCGAAGCACTTGGTGATGCAAGGTATATTGCCGAAGCCCGTGCAGTACCCGGACTAACGCCGCACATGTTTTCTCTACTTCGGAGTAGTTCATTTCCGGTTGTGAATTTCTTGCTCGGATAATAAATAGCTCGTTCTTTCCCGTCCTCCTGCTTCTCTTGGGCTAACATAGCACCCAAGGATTCGCTAAGGATTGTGAGGTAGAGGATTAGAGGTTGCTCCGGCGTTGGAAGAACAAGCACGGGTGGATTCATCGAGATCTTTGCTTGAGTTTTCCAAAAGCTTCTTCGCATTCGCTATCCCATTGGACTAGCGCATTTTTCTTTAATAGCTTGAGAAATGGCTTAGCAGTTTCGACAACCGAGAGATGGATCGAGCAATATAGTTTAGCCTACCCATCAAACTTCGAACTTTTTTAACCGTCGTCGGCGGCTTAAGCTCACGAATAGCCTTAACTTTCGAAGGGTCGACTTCAATGCCCTTACTGCTACCACGAATCCGAGTAGCTTGCCCGAGCTGGTCCCAAAGACACACTTGGCGGGGGGTTGAGGCGTAACTTGTACTTTCGGAGTCCGTCGAACAATTTTTTCAGCGTTTCGACGTGATCTTCTCCATGCCTTGTTTTTGCTATCATGTCATCGACGTAAACCTCAATCTCATTATGCATCATGTCGTGGAAAAGGGCAACCATGGCTCGTTGGTAAGTGGCTCCGGCGTTTCGAGACCGAACGGCATTACCCGGTAATGGAACATTCCCCATGGTGTGGTGAAAGTGGTTTTCAACTTGTCATTGACATTCATCGGGATCTGATTGTATCCGGAGAAACCATCCATGAACGAAAACAATTCAAACCTGCAAGATCGAATGCGGCTGTCTTTCTTCATGACAGGGACTATGTTAGCGACCCAATCGGAATATTCTCGTAGTCTCAATGAATCCTACATCGAGAAGCTTTATGACCTCCTATTTGATCTTCTCGCACTAATTCCGGTCCGGCCCTCCTTGACTTTTGCACAACTGGCTTAGCCGAAGGATCGATCGGCAAACAATGCTCGACGATGGAACGGTCAAGACCGGGCATATCTGCATAAGACCAGGTGAAAACGTCCCGGTAATCCTTCAAGAGCCTAATCGGGCGTTCGGACACTTCGAGGAAAGGCTTGCCCCGATCTTAACTTCTTTAGGGTTTTCCGCATTGCCTAGGTTGATCGAGATAATTTGTTCACCGGTCGAGGGCTTGATCTCCTCATGTCGTTCGAAATCTTGACGAACTTCCTCATAATCTGGATCGAACTCATCTAGGTCGTATACTTCGAATCCACTAGGTTTCCCTCCTCATGTATCCCCCATGATGACAAACTTGTTGGTCATTGGTTATCATCATCGGGTTGGTTTGGGGAGCTGGAATCGAGGGTGGTATGCTCGAACCCATGCCTGTTATAATAATATCTTCCAAAGTGTAGCCGATAGGGAACACCTTCCGAGGCCTTCTTTGGAATTACCCGCCGAGGGAATTAGAGCTGGCACAACCGGCGAGAGGGCTTGAGCTGGACGGGCTGAAGCTTGGCTATGAAGTTATCCATCATCTTGTGAGACATCATCCCTTCAAATCGCTCGGTTAGAGCACCGAGCTGTTCATTCAAAGTCTCATGGACAACGGCGTTAATGTCCGCCATTCTCTCCGCCACCAATCGAGTAATATGCGGAGGATCCGTGATAAATTTCCTAAAAAGCGACAAGCCAAGAGTAAGTACAATGAGCAAGGATAGAGGGCCGGTCCATGACTTCCTTCTAAACTCAATGAACGAACTAGACATGACTGAAAAGACCACATCGAGACAATTTTCAGTTTCGTCGAGTTTTACGATAAAATTCATCTTAATTCGTACATTGATCAACACAATGCCAAAATTTAGGAGCTGACAGATGACATACCGACGAACAACTTTTGTGTTTCACTCTACGGCGGGTTCCACACGGATCAATGCAGTTTAATACTTCTTTAAACAAATTCAACCAGAAAAATTGCTTTATCCGGTTTCCAACAAAAGAACGGAAGACCTCTTAAAAAAATGAATTAGAGATTGAAATTTTGCAGGCTATTAGTTGAAACAACGATCTAGAACTTTCATGTTTGGTAATTCCACAAAAAGGTACGTTTTCTAGTTCTAAATTGTAAAATGAATCTGGAGTCTGAAAACATGTGAAATTCCAGCCTGCTCCATCTCGGCTACTAATTCCTTATTAAAAGGAAAATGCATCGGATTGCTGCAAAAGTTTTTGTCATGAGAGATTATGATCTTCCGAACATTTTTTATGAAAACAAGTTCTTTCAATTGTGAAGGGATATCAATGCGACCCATTCGTGTACCAAATGACTCAACCTAGATCATGGACCGACCCAAAACAAGATAAGAAAAATCAGTGATAAAGCTCAAGAAATTACCTCCATTGGAGAGAAAGTGTTAACCACAAAGACATGCGCATGAAAATGCTCGTGAGGTTCGATTTCTATCTAGCATGGCTTGACAAAAGTGGAGCCCCGGGGATATCCGGACTAAACCACATCGGCTTGTGATTGAACCAAGATCCCCCGTAGACATCCGGTTCAGCCAAGTAACGACCCACATCACACGACGAATGATGGAGGTGTTAACTCTTGGCACCGATTTGAAATAGTTCGGGACTCGAGAAGAGCGACTCGGGCCAGATGACGATGGCCGAAGTATCCCTAATCAAGTACCATCTTAAGCCTAGCCATTCGGGTTCAATGGCGGGTTGTGTGTGCTAAGTGTAAATGTAAAAACAGAAAAAACATGCGCGGCGATTCATAGCATCCAACACTTCAATATAAACCATACACAATCTCCTTCAACCTACACAAAAAGGTTAGCAAACACTCATCCCCTTATAACTCCCTTTCCCGCAAAACCATTTAACACCTAGGGATTAAAATTCAACCAAGATTGCCAAATCAAGTAATTTTCCTTTTCATGAACTTATCTCGCCTAAGTCCTCTTTGCGTCCCAGTGGAGTCGCCAAGTCAGTCGCGACCTAAAAAATAAACAAGTTAAATTCCAGGCTAATGGATTATCGGGTTAATTAATTAACTAACCTAACTCGGACTCTCCCGAATCCATACCAAATCACTACTTAAGGTTCGAATGATTAACATGCAATGTGATTTGAATTTGGAGTCGCCACTAATCATTTTCGGTAGGTTGACTAGAAACCCAAATAAAATAGCGGGAGAAAACTATCTTATTTCTGCGTACCGGAGATTAAGAGTCCGGGGACTTGATTACGCTAAATTATTCTAACGCCCTTTCGGTACCATTTTCATGAAAAATATTTGATTTGGTAATTTACTCGAATTTCAAAGGTGCAGTTTTTTTATTCTTTTTTTGTTTTTCTTCTTTTTTCTGAAAATGTAAAACATTGAGTTTTATGCGATATACACCATGGACGATTTAGAAAGAAAGAAAACGCGGCCAATCACAAGTATTCACAAAAATAAATTAACATATAATAATACTAAACTTCGGAATACGTGGCACGTCTAAAATAAACAATCAAATATTCAAATCAAATGATTACATCTTTGTAGATCAAGATGGAGACGATTACCTTTTATTACACAAAATCTTACTCACGTACACGTTATAGTTTCTTTCAAGATCTCGAAGCTTGAAGAGCGTGGCCGTCGTCGAAAATGGCAAGCAGATAACGTTGTTGGGTGGCGAGAGCGAAGTATGTAACGGGACTCGTCGAAGATGATGCTCGACCAAAGCTCTTTTTCTCTCACTTTCCAATTTTCTTTTCGGTTTCTTCTCAAGGACTATCTCAATTCTTTTCTCCTCAAAAACTCTCTCAATTCTCTCCTACTCCAAAAAAAAAAAACTCCTCTTCTCTTCAAGAACTCTTCTTCTTTTATAGGCAAAGTTCTTCATCCTTCATTCTTCATCTTCATCTTCTCTTCTTCACCTTCATTTCTCCATCTTCCATCTTCATCTTCTTTTCTTCATCTTCATCTTCCCTTCTTCATCTTCATCTTCTCTTCTTCACCTTTATTTCTCCATCTTCCATTTTCATCTTCTCTTCTTCACCTTCATTTCTCCATCTTCCATTTTCATCTTCTTTTCTTCACATTCTCTTCATTATCTTCTCTTCATCATCTTCCTTTCTCCATCTTCTCTTCATCCTCTTCTCTTGGTATCTCGCAATGCAGTCCCCGAGGTTCTAGTATTTGCAATACGATCCTTGAAGTTCTAGTATTTGCAATACGATCCCCCGAAAAAAATATTTCTTTCAAGCCCAAATATTCTTGGTACGTTTTCACCCCATGCCTAGTCTAGGCGCCCGTTGAATTAAGTTTGAATTATATGCCAATGCTATGTGGGATGATTTTTGTTTAGAACTAAAATTAGTTCTAATTTTTATGCAAGAAATAGATTAGTCAAAATTTTAGGTGTCAACAGGCGTGTACACATATCTTATCATATCATGTCATGTGGATCCACCTTTTTAAATATGCGTGAGGCCCTCTCATCCTTGTCAATGAGACATATAGCATATCATATCATATAATCTCACCACCAAAGGTAGCAAGATCAAGGAGAGCATGCATCACAATGGTCCAAGGTTCAAGAGGTGGCCCCCACGAGACATGCGTCATCGTGTGGCACTTAGTTCTTGATCAACATATCATATACTTTTCAAGCAAACATTAAAATAGTTAAAGCTTTAAGGGCTAGGTAAGGGTTAGATATCACTAACCTTACTTAGACGAACGTTAGCAACAAAAGAAGTAGTTAGTCGTCTTGTGCTTGTGTAACGGTTTTGGAGGCGATTCGGCAAAGTTAGTTTTGTGGTGGTGAGATGGTGACTCAAAGTGGCCAAAAGAGAGAGCGAGAGAGTCGTTCAAAGGAAAAAAAGGGTGAGAATGAAGTGGTCTTGAGTCTCTTTATAGGCTTTCTTGACTTGCTCCACAAGTTTCATTAAATTGTCACATGTTTCTAAATCTTGTCTTGCTCACCAAGTTTTACTTGTTTCTAAAAGTCTTGACTTTCTCTTCAAGTTTTACTAATTCTCACATTTTTCTTATGCTATTTAACACAAAATTAAATTCCTTTAATGCCCTTTTCCCTCTTACACGCCTATTCTAGGGCATTTTACATTATTTTCATTTTTATTTTTCTTATTTGAGTCTACTAATTAATTCTTTTGTCTTTTCTATATTAATAATTGGCATAGAATATTCTAGAGATGTCATTTAGGAATTGCCACATAGCTAGTCTAGGCTATCCTAAGATCCTAGACTATTTTTCTTGCTCTTCAAGTAAAAAATTAGACATTTTTGTTTATTCTAGATTACTTTTTCTAATCCAAATTTGTCTTATATGCTTGACTTGTTCCTCAAGCCAAAAATTATTTTATATCTTTATTTTACTTATCTTATATTTTTGACTTGTTCTCCAAGTCGAATTAGTCTTATGCACTTTTCACATGTTGCTCTCTTATTCCGACTTGTTTTCTAAGCCAATTTCATCCTTATATGCTAACTTACTCTTCAAGCCAATTATTTCTAAACTTATTTTGTCTTCATGTGCTAGCTTGTTCCCCGAGCCAATTATTTCTAAGCCTATTTTGTCTTCATGTGTTAGCTTGCGCTCCAAGCCAATTATATAGAACATTTTTCGTTTAATTTTTGCTTAATAATTGAGAATGTTCTAGAACCCTTTTCTTGTTCCCCAATCAAATCATATAATTTTACTTTATTTATTCAATCATGGCGCAACGTGTCTCATTCTATGATCTCTAGACCATATGATAGTATTTTTATTATTGAATATCTTATTTCCTTTTTCTTATGTCTCTCATGCCTATATTACATGAGAAGACAATTTCTTTTATTTCTGTTTACATTTAAAATAGAGATTTAACACATAAATCTCGGTACCCCTTGGTGTCGCCTAATCGAGAAGGTCCGTAGGCTTTCATTTCTATTCTATAGATGCCTAGCATAACTAATGCTAATGGAAATTTGGGCATTCTATTTAAATAGGTAGGGTCGTCTAGTAATCGACCTCTTATTCATTGCTCTAGGACTTTAAAAAGTGCTACTTGTCAAACTCTCAAGACATCTATGCGGTTCTCTACTTTGGGCGCCTAACAAGCTAAAGGCCGGACTATCTATTTTGCCAAATAAAATCGGCTCATGTATAAGCACGTCCGGAGGCGTCGCCCAATCTATGGTTTAACGCGCTCTAGTATGTGTGCGGTTGCCTATCAAGTCCAGAGCCACTCAAATTTAGCTCGGTTCGGGATTAATCACCCGCTCCTAAACCGATGACATAATCGAACACTATCGAGCTCACCTCTCATGACTAATTCAAATTGATGCGGGATTGATTCGTCTCAATCCGTAGTCCTCCAACAAGACATCACGCAATCCAGGGGTAGCTAATCCTTGACTAGTGTGTGGGGCCGGTATGGGATTCTAGTATAAATCGACCCTCTTTGGACTAATGGCCGGTTTGGTTATCAATCAATATTAGCTCGCAAATCACGTCATGGATCAATCCCTAGCTAGCTACATGGTGATCCTATGGTTGATTCATGGCTGAACGAGACCGATCATAATCGACCCATGCTTGATTTAAGGTCGCCACACGGTCGAACTTCAATCAACAAAAAGCCAATTAACATATTGAGCCACGAACCTTATCGAAGGCGATCTCTATTTCCTTGGTGGCCTATTTCAACTCTAGCAACTTTCCGTAATTAGTCCGAACCCTAAGATTGAATTGGCCCTAAGTTTTGGGGTGTCGTAGAAATTGGTAAGTCGATCAAGCATGTGCGAATTAATAGTAGCATGGAGTTATGCTCAAAGCTGGTAAATAAATTCTGCATGAAGAAGGGCATAGTGAAACACCGCACTTGTTCCGATAAACCACAATAGTTTATAGAATTAATGAGTAGAACTTTATTAGAGACAGCCCGTAAAATGATCTCTAGTGCTAAGGTGGCTAAGAGATTCCTAGCAAATTTGCTTAGTTCGGTAAGCTATCCGATGAATAGATCCTCATTGACTGCAATTGGATATTGGGCTTCCGAAGAAGCGTGGTCGAGTAATGTTGCTAATTATTCTATTTTTAGAATGTTTTATTGATAATGTTATTTTCGAGTAAGTGATGGTAAGCTCGATGTGAGGCTAAGGTGCATATTCTATGGCTATGCACAAGGTGAGCAGGGGCCATCAATTGTGGTACCCGAGTATAAATTCACCCGATGAAAGCGGAGGAGTTACCTTTGACAAGTCTCCAAGTACTTTTGTTTAGGAGTGTTTGTGGCGGTGTTAATGCGAATCAAGGCGGTGTTCAGCTCAAAGTGGAGTTACAACTAGAAACTCCTAAGGTAGCGAGGACTAATGCGGTAATCAATACAGATTATGCTAGTAGCGGGGTGGAGCTCATAGAGCCAATGATTATTGTAACTACTAAATTTGACAAGGTGCATATTCGACCTTCCGTCGAGATATGGATGCAATGATAGTTTTATTTTATCCGTGATACGAGGAGGTTATGTCAAAAAATCCTTGTGGAGTAGCTAAATGCAAAGGTGGAGTTGGTATCTTGATGAGGTCCACAGTTATGGCGAAGTTCAAGCACGAGTTGAACTTAAAAGATCTTTGTATCGGTTGAGCCCACGAAGGGCTATTGGAGAGTAATAGCCAAGATAATTTCTACTTGAAGCGATTGTGACTTGACTCAAATGTCGAGCCAAAGTAGAGATTGTTAAAATATGTCTCGAATTTGAGCCAATTGAAGAAGTATCAAAATTAATGCGTTCGAGTTTCTCTCGATAAATAAAGTCCACATTGGACTTTTGTGATCGCCTACGAATTGTAGAGAGGCCAAACTCTCATTAAATGCTTTGCATGCTGAAAATGTATTCAGCTGCAATTGTGAGAAGAAGAAGACTGGGCAAGGGTGTGCTTTTCGATTAAGCATGCATGAATGTTTGGGCTGCACATGTACTTTGTTGACTCACTATTGCAAGAGGATAATAAGCATGCTTTTATTGATAATTTTATTTTTTTGCTTTTGCTGTGTTCATTATTTTTTACATATAAATGTTCCGTAAATACCAATAGATTATTCCTTTTCATTTCATGTAGACTTTATCGGAATCGGATCACCACTCTCTCCCTCGCCTCGGGCTGGTGCCAATAATGAAATCGAGGGTTCCGCAAGCGTGATCATAGACTTTTTCTTTATATACAACATTATATAGTACTCTGGAAAACATGCGTTGTTATCTTAATCTTCACACTAAAACTAAAATTGTACTAACACTTTCAATATTAGAGAAAAAAGAACCAGTTCAAGAAAGCCAATCAAATGGGCATATTCTTTTGGAAGTTCGGAACATCCTCATTCACTTATTCTAGCAAAATGCTCTTTTGTTATCTCCATTAGGATAAAAAAAAGCAGTCAATTAAAAGAAAAATAATCATGCAATATTTGGGATATATAAATATATCAATAATCCCTGCAAGAGATGATACTACTGAAGGCCCTTGTGAAGAGAAACTCCGCCTCCTCTTCCTCCTCCGATAAAAAATCTTGCATTTGTACACCACAACTAGTAGAATTAAAACCACAATCCCAGTCCCCACCAAAAGATCACTGCCGCGGGGAACAATAGCGGCACATATAGTGGGGATTGGGATTACGGTTTTAATTTTGCTAGTTGTGGTGTGCATATGTGTGATCTTTTATCGGAGGAGGAAGAGGAGGGGGAGTTTCTCTTCACAAGGGCCTTCAGTAAGACAAGTGATATCTCTTGTAGGGATTATTGATATATATCCCAAAAAATTACAAGATTATATTTTTTAACCGACCGCTTTTTTGTATTTTTTTATCCTAATGATTATGATAAAAGTGCATTTTGCTGGAATAAGTGAATGAGGATGTTTCAAATTTCCAAAAGAATATCCCCTCATACTAGCGGTCGAAGAACCCGTTCGATTCTATGCAACCAAAGATTATGGCTTCCGGGACTTGATTACCTATAGCCATGAGGTAATCATAAATGACACGACCGTGCTTATGCAATAATTGAAAAGTCAGCTACCCAAGTTAACCATTGGGGAATTGCCCCAGTGGCTACTCTTCCCATTCGGAAAGAGGGAGATGGGGGTTCGAATCCCCACTTTCGGGGTGAGTGGGGTGGGGAAGCGTAAAGAGAGAGCAGAGTTTCACAACCTGCATGCTTATATAGTAGAATAAGATAAGATAGAACCAAACTAAAAAAAAAAGCCTACCTAAGTGTACTTGTTAAAAAAAAAAACTAGAGATTATAAATCCGAGGACTTGGTTAATCGTAGGACGGGTATTTCAAGACGTTTTTTCAGTATTGAAGCTCTATTTTGAAGATGTTCTTTCAGTATTGAAGCTATATTTTCTGTGAAGTGCTAAGTTTATTCATGATCTAATTTCAAAGTGGGCATCATTTTTAACCAAATTTTGAGACGTTGCCAAAACACTTATTCCCCAACGTTATTGATTAAAAGGCCATTTGCTCTTTGGTGGTGCTGGATTTGTGTGTGAGAATATGGATGCAAATAAAATGTCAAGTCCTATGCAACATAGAAATTCAATCTAAATATGTCCAAATGTGGCAACGACATAACAAATTTTCAAATTCAATATAATAAGAAAAGGACATGATACTAAAATGGCATGGCAAGAATGCACACATAATGAGAGAATGACATGAGAAATTCGAAGTTCAATGAGAAGATAACAAACATGGCAAATACCAAATTCAAATGCAATAGGTCCATTGGCAATGAAATGACGTGTTTCGAATTTAGGCATAACGAGTAAATAAGGTGCGATATCCGAATTCAAGACATGAGAAAATGACACCAGAATTCACCCGAATGGGTCACACCAATCGTCGGAGAGTTGTAAGTATTTGAGCTTCCACAAGTTCATGGCAATTGTGTGCATGTAGGCTCATGTCGATAGTTCTACATCACATAATAGGAAAAGAGACCATCGTTAGATAGTTCTACCCGACAACAATTGGCACCAACAACTACCACCAGCAGAAAGGTGTCATAGGCTAAAACTTTTCTCTGAAAATGCTTCCGTCTTCCGTATGATGCCGTATTAATATCAAGTCGTACATAGAATGCAAAAACAGTTAATTATCTACTAGCATTGCATAACTAGAGGAACATGACATGTGCTTTCGGAACTCATTGAAGATCCTTTCCGGATAGAGCGAAAAGATTTACCGGCAAATCAAACTCATAATCAAAATAAAATCTCATCGAAGTAACTACCCATAATCAATTATGACAAAGCTCAAAATCTCCTCCGGATCCCACAAAACAAAACAAAAAAACAACCTTCAGATTGTGGAATCCGTCACCAGCGCGAATTGAGATCTTCTTGGGCTTATAACTCTCATCAAGCTTAAAATCCACGGAGAGAGCCACCATCTTCAACCAAATCAAATCAAGTCCCAAAGAGTACAACTTACACTTGTGACTTTCAAAAGCATCGTATCACCAACGACAATGAGCAGAAAATCAGGAATTGACGACGAAATCAAACCTGGAGCTTTAATTTCTTCTAGAACCGAACGTTCAACAAATGAGGCTGCGTGCCGTCGGATCCCGAGTCCCGCCAAGAAAACCACCATAAAAACAAACCTAACGATCAATTCTCGAAATTCTTCCCGAAACAGAGAACGTAAGAGAGAAAGAGTGAGAGAGAGTACTGCCGATAAGTGTCAAGGTTGTCACCGAGGAGAGCGAGGCATCGGCGGGTCGAGAGAGAGCATGCAAGAGAGTAGAGCCTGAATTGTTCTCAAACGCACACGTGAAGGAATTGGCTCGGCATGGTATTTTTAGATCATTACGTAAGCTCTCAACATCACTAACTCTCTCCTATGATTTAATGTGAAGCGAGCGGGGAGGAGCAAACTATTATAGGGAGAGAGAGAACTTCGGGATTTAGCTTTGATTTGAATGAGTAGGTGCTGTTGGAGGAGCCTCGGAAGACTCCATTCTTTGAGGAACTGAATCATACTTATTTGCATTAGTCCGGCTGAAGTTGAGGAGGGGCTGTTGACTTGTTCATCATATATTCCTCTTTTCATTTATCTACTTTCTCTTTAATTGTTGCTTTTTCGTTTCATCGCCTTGTCTCGATCACAAAACAGATGTACAGATCACAACAAAACTCAAATGGACTCCAACCGATGATCACAACATGCTCATGTCTCACATACATGTATTACCTGGCCAGTATCAACCACAATGCTTCATTGATATCCATCCGACCTGTTCATCCCAGTCATTCCTTTCCCGGGCACGCCGCTAACCCCGTGATAAAAGTTTGCATACAAGCCTGGTACTTGCTCCATCCATATTCAGTCAATTCACATATTGCCTTCATTACACTCTCAACCATGGCTACTGGCTCGCCTGCTGCAAATTGTAGTCCCGAAAACGCAGTTTTATAGATGACCACATAAAACAGAGTAAAAACTAGAAGATCTAGTTATCCTTTACATAGATTAAACTGCCGCTAGCGATACAATTGATAGAGACGACCAATGGAAAATGGAACAAGGTGACCTGCATGATCGGAAAGAGATCAATAGAGATTCGGTCAAGATTACAGGGCTTTCTTTCCTACCCGGATTGATTATTTTTCCTTGTTTTTAGCATATTTTGTACGCCCCGTTATTCACGTATCTTCCATTTAGTTAGACGAGGTTCATCTCATATAGGCCAAACCGATCAGAATGCCAAAATATTTTTCTGAGGAATGATGAATTCTGAAGTATTTCGTACATGTCGTCTTTATTATCTATAATTGATTTTCATGAAGGTTAGCTTATAATCGACGGTCCTTACTAAATAGCAATAAAGAAGGAAACTAAGTTTGTAAAATTTGAAAAAATATGAAAGTTAGTTGTTCCTAAAAAATAGGCTTCCTATGGCGCACATTCCAATGCAACATGGCAATTCGAAACTTGGAAGAGGAATGTGTTAACGCGTGCGGGTTATACCAATAGATTGCTGGTGAACGAACTTTCCAAGATTTTTTGCGAACATATATATATATTTGGCTTGAAATTTTCGCTCTTTAGTTAGTTGTTGGTAAATCTCCTTCACTTTTATTTTTCCGATGCTAACCTAAATCTTACATTTTCTTTGTCTCGAGAATTATTTCCTAGAACGTTCCTAAATCCCCTTGTTGACATTAAAGTAAAACCAAAAAAGCTTCCCGTTAAAATATAAATGATTATTCAAGTTCACAATAGTGTGTGTGTGAATTTTCAAGTCAACATTTGTGTGTTGTGGAAGTTTCTGAAAAAAAGCAGATCATAACAATTGAAGTGGATATTAAGCAATAATTAAAAGGCAATTCAGATAGCTTTCCGAACCGTAAGCGACTTTTTAAATTCTCTCTTATGTTGACAAATGGTCTAATGGCAATGTTCATGCATGTGATGCTGTTTTGAGATATTATTATTGGCAGGTGGCAATGTTCATTCATTCTTAAATTTAAAAAAATTTCAACAAAAGGTAAAAGGGGGAAGAAAAGAAGAAACAAGAGAGGAGCTCAATGTACGAATTCCATGCAGAAGAGATCCATCATGGAACGCGCGTTTTCAATTCAATTCAAAGAGATGGATCACGTAATTTTCATGGATAGTTTTTCCATGAAAGGTCCAATTTGACACAGAAACAAAGAAATCAGGTTGAGTCAAGAGAGTTCCAAAAGAGAGAAAGGACCTCCATCCAATATCGGACTATCTTTCATGATTGTCATTAGTTTTGACTAGTTATTGGGATAATCGAGATTGAAGAAGATCCTCTGATGCCGAGCTCAGTTGGGCATTAAATGAAGTGAGACATTTGGATGATTGAATGTTATGTACAGATTGAGCCCCTCGCATGGACCAAGAGCCTACCACCACGGTTGGATTAGTAAATTGTTCTTCTTTTTAATTACTTTTGCCAGATCAATGTGGAGTACAGATTTGTCCATTCTTCCCCTCCGAGAAATTCAACGGTTTCAACGATTTAAAGCAAATGGATTCAGATATTGGACATATAATTGAAACAAATAAGGAAATTGCAAGGAACTTCTAATGAATGAGAACAAATTATTTAAATACTTGGACGCATGCTTGCTTATTGACCGGATTTGAACAATGAACTTCTCCATGGAAGTCAATGATGTGCACAGAGGCAGTAAAAAGCTTAAGATACTCAACCGAAAGGCTTTGATAATTACAGATAAATACTAAACCTGAGAAATCTAATCTAATTCGAATTTCCAATCCAAAAATCAAGCAAAATCTAATCTGAGTGATCTTCTGCAAAAACCTGATGGGCTTCTTGATTGACGTTGTACAATTTTTGTTCCAACTGTATCGTCCATGTTATGCATTCTGATCTTCTTCGCAAGAATCTCTAGCTGTCTTTTGACTTATGGCCTACTTCATGGATGACTTATAACCACTCCTGATCCTTTGGCAACAGCTATCTCTTAATGATTGATCCTTCTTGCCTCATATTTTGACTTTCTTTCATGTTTCGAGTTAATTCATCCATGACACATATGATGAACTCCACTTCCCCATGTCAATTGTGGGTTAATTCATTTTGTTGAAATTATTCGATTTAATTTAGGGGATTTTTTAAAAGGTCATTGATAGTGGTAAAAGTCATTGTGCATAGTTGTGCAATAGACAGATGTCTCGTCAATGAAGCGATAGACAAATGACACGATGCAGGGTTTGGGGGTGCTGATAAGGTGCAAGAGGTCATCATGGGCTGCAGAATAATAGTCTTTGAGTGACGGTAAGAATAACAGCGTGCTCTGGGCCACAAATTATTGAAGGAGTGGATCCCATAATAATTTTTAATTACTTGTTAGTCAATTTTTGTGGCTCACAACATTAGATAAGAAAATGTCACATAAGCATATTCCTGTAAACAATATACCTGCAAGTGATTTGAAAGCATAGTAACCTGCGAGACTCGATCGAACTCCGTAAGGAAATGAAAGGAGGAAATGTCATTCTCTACATAGATGTCATGTAGGAAAGTTACTGCCATCAAAATCACTAAAAACATGCGAAAGAAATGTCATTTCCATTTGCATCAGTAATATCACTTCAGTGGTTTCTAAACTCTCATTATATTCTATTTGCTCGATCTGCGATAACAAGCAACGGTTAGGTTGCTGTCCCTAGCTTACCGCGTTGTGTAAACAAGAACGATCTTGGCTGCCCGCCCGTTGCCCATCTTGTGTTAGCAAAAAGAAAATAGTTGATGCCAAAAACCTTCTCGATGAATGCTTAAAAACTTCACGTAAGTAGTTTTTATCATCACATTCATTCTTTTTCTAGTTTTCCCAAGCCACTACCGTTTTCATAGCTACTCTATTTGTCGCAGAGTAATCTTGCAATGTTTTCTAAGGCATCTTTGGCTGCTCTATTCAGCGCAATGTCCTTCTTGGGTTTGTATGTGCCTCTTCCCACCAGCTGGCCGTCTACAAATACGAGGAAACTTGAACTTTCACTCCATAGATCCTTAAAGCTCAACATCAAACTCTTCTTTTGGCACAGTTCATATAGCTCGGTGACTGGATGCAGTTTTAAAGTTGTTGGACTAATTATCGGCTCCAACATGCTTTTTGAGACCTACCATATGTGCAGACAGTATGAAATTGGTTAGCAACATGTTCATGGGCTTTACAAGTAACAAGTATTCAGACCAAAAGAAAAAGATTAGGAAAAAAAATAGGTATTTAAACTTTTCTCTCATGGAAGGTTGGGTGGTCTAGTGGGCGGCCTGACCGGACCCATTCTAACCCGACTTCATGTGGTCCTACCCAAGCCCAAACTCGACCGTCTAGGCCCCGTTAGTAGAAAAACACAAGCCAAATGTTTCCGACAAAGCTTGAGAAAGATAGCATGAAATTAATATGAGTGATTGCAATCTGTATTATTACCTTCCACACAGTGTCCATTGACCAATTGCTATCAACGAACACGGCACCGATGGTTGATTCGACGATATCAGCTAGAGACTTTGGCACGTCAACAAGACCACATGAATGCAATGGGAAATCTAGAATCTGTCGTTTGAATTCTTGAATCTAGGACACATCCATAGAATTGAGTTAACTGAAACATGCTTTTTGATTCAAATATATCCACCAAACAGACACAAGTAAAACAAAAGGTCAAGTTATCATTTACATTGATTAAACTGTGGCAAAATATCCAAGCGTCAACCACATTTTCAGCCATAGAGAACGGAACAAGGTGGCATGCATGATAGGAAGAAATCAATTAAGATTCGGTCAAGCTTAAAAATTTCAAAAAATTATGAAACTTACTTGCTCCTCAAAAAAGGCTTCCTATGGTGCATATACCGATGCAACCCGAGCTTGATCGCCACGCGTGCGAGCTTTTCGGTGTCCACATTGGCTGCTCGGAGCCGGGTCAGTGACCCGGGTTCCATGTCTGGATACATGAAGTATAGTTCCTTGGCGAACAACAAATTGAGCACTGAGTCCCCGATGTACTCCAATCTCTCGTAGCAAAAAGTCTTGCCCGCAAACGTGTGATGAGTGAGAGCTTCTTCGAGCAATCTTTTGTCATTGAACTTGTACTGCAAGATCTCTTCGACGTCGTCGAGGCTCGGTTGGCTCTCGAAGCGAGTCGATTCTAGTTTGGAACCGCCGTCTTTTCCATGTATGTCGAGCTCTCCCAATTCAACGATAAGCGCTTCCTCTTCTCCTTCTTCCTCGTGATCAGGAAGTGATTCTTCTTCTTTTGAAGGTTTCATGGCAAACAAAATCACTTCACCGAAAGACCCCCGAAATTCGCAACGAGGAAGAGGATTGCGCTGAGGTGCGAAGATTATACGAAGAGACTGTTGGGGAACGAACTTTCCGAGATTTGTTGCGGACATATATAAAGAGCAAAGACCAAGAAAGTTGATTTCTTTTGGATAATTTTTTACTTTGACGTCCCTATCCGTTAGAAGTTCAAATTGATAAGGAAATTTTTGCTCTTTAGTTTTTTTTTTTTGGTCGGAATTGCTCTTTAGTTCGTTATTGGTAAATCTCCTTCACTTTTATTTTTCTTCTGCTTATTATATTATTAAATCTCATGTCATAGCAACTACTCTTAACCGGGCAAAAAAGTTTATTCTTGCTTTTTTTTTTCACTCTATAATTATTTCTCGTTAAAATATGAAATATTGTTTAACTTCATAAAGTTATTGATATTTGCGTGAATTTACAAGTCAACGTTTGAGTGTCGTGGAAGTTTCTGAAAAATCAAATTTATGAAAATCGAAGTGCTCTGGCAACATAATTGGTATTAAGCAACAATTAAGAGGCAATCCAAATAGGCTTTCGAAATTTAGGCAACTCTTTAAATTATATTAAAAGCAATGACACTACCTTATTTCGTAGAAGCAATAAATGATGCCATCTACCTTATGTTGACAAACGGTCAAATGGCAATACTCCTGCCTGTCATGCCATTTTGAGATACTAATATTGGCAAGTGGCAATATCCATTCATTCATAAATTGAGAATTTTTTTTAGAAGAGTTAAAAAGGAAAAAAAAAAAATAATAACAATAGAAGAGCCCAATCTAGTGTGTGTTTTCAACTCAACGTCATTTTCCATCAAAGGTCCAATTTGACACGGAAACAAAGAGATAAAAGACTGTCATCCAATATCGAACTATCTTTAACAATTGTCATTTTTTCTTTGAAAATATTAAGTCCATATCTTAAATTATCTTTCACGCATCAAACTAAGTCCACTAAACACCGAGGCAAATGATGCATTTAGTTTGGGTGAGGGAGAGTCGTAAGTTTAGTTCGAAGGGCCACTTCATACATTGACTATTTCACAGATTCCAAATTATGTTGAATATTTTCAAATTATATTTTTTTATACTTATATAATCATAGAGATGATTTAAGAAAAGATCGAGATTGAAAAAGATCCTCTCTAGATGCCGACCTCGGTTGGGGTTTAAATCAAGTGAGACATTTAGATGAATGAATGTTGTCCACAGATTGAGCCCCTTGCATGGATCAAGAACTCCACCATCATGGTAGGATTAGTAAACTGTTCTTTCTCTCTCTTTTTTTTATCACTCTTGCCATATTAATGTGGAGTACAGATTTTTCCATTCTCCCCCTCGGAAAAAGTCAATGGTTTCAATGATTGAAAGCTAATGGAGATTGACATGCGTTGGAGTCTCAACGACTTTGTAAGATTCGAATTATTTTTTAAAAAAAAGGCGTGGACATAGAATTGAACATGAGGAAATTTCAAGGAACTTCTATTAACTGAGTGCCTTTGGACGCATGCTCGCTTAATGACCAGATTTGAACAATAAACTTCTCCATGGAAGTGAATGTAGAAATAGTAAAAAGCTTAAGATACTCAACGGAAAAGCTTTTATAATCAAAGATAAATACTAAACCTTAGGAATCAACTTTGAATTTCAAATTCAAATATCAAGCAAAATCTAACCCAAGTGATCTTCTACAAAAATCTGTTGGGCTCCTTGAATGATGTTGCACAATTCTTATTTGAAGTGTATTGTCCGTGTTGAATGTCTTGCGAGATATATGTGTCACCATTGATTCTTCATATATCTTTAACGAGGCATTTTGTTGTGCGTTCTAATGTTTATGGCAAGAATCTCTAACTACATGGATGACCTATGAGCACTCTTGATCTTCCGACTGTTGAAGTTCGTTTATAAAATAAACAAAAAGTTGCTTTTTCCAATCTCTCAAAGGATGAAAAGAATAGTGCAAGTCCCTTTATTAGTTAGAAAGCTCTTTTAAAATAAAGAAATGGGCAAGTGTGTTAGACCTCACTATACCCGCGTGTGATTGCATGATTATTAGGCTCAATTTGCACGCTTGTGCGGTTGCGAGCAATAGTCGACATTCATCAACAATCATATTCTTATATTTTTATTTTATTTTCGAAATTAAATTTAATTGTAATGTCCTAGCAAAACATTGTGACTGTTCACTTAGTAGTTGCGATTATTTTTTAATATTAATCTTGAATTTTAATTGATTAATTATGTCCAATAGTTATAATTCTTCGGGCTTGACAGTTTAAACATGAAGAATTGTGCCTGTTCGAGTTAGCAAGTTTAGACTTTCAAAAAGTTGCAATCTTTCATACAAAAATTATTTTCGAAAAATGAAAAGGTATGATCGAATAAACTGATTGGTACACGAAGAGTTGCATGAGAATTAGCTACTTTTCGGATGCAAAAAGTTGTGTGAATTTCTCATTACATATTCAAATGTTCTGTTCATTTTCAGAATTTTTCTTCCTCAATTTTCATTTTTTCTAAACAAGAGAAGGACATCCTCTGCTTGCGATTGTTTCCTAGAGAGTTTTTGGAAAAATGTTAGAATTGCTATATAATATTCTCACTTGAGACTCTGTTGTATCCCGAAGGATTCTTGCTGGTAACCTTTAGCAATGTTGTGGGGCAAAGAGTGCTATCACGCCTTAGAGTCCGATTTCTTTATTCATCCCATTCCACCGTATTTTACCAACACTAGCTACAATTGTCCCTTAGTTGACGGATCCTTCTTGCCTGATATTTTGACTTTCTCTCATGTTTCGAGTTAATGGATCCTTGAAACGTGTGATGAAGTCCACTTCCCTTACCGTGTCAATTCCGAGTTAGTTAACTTTGCTGGAATTATTCTATTTAATTTTGGTAATTCTGTAAAAGGTTACTGACAACTATAAAAGTCATTTTGCGATAAATAGATAGTTCAACAATGAAGGGACCAGACAAACCGCACCATGCAGGGTTTGAGGGTGCGGGTAAGGTACAAAGATTTTCTGGGGCTGCATAATTTCAAAATAAAATTAAAATAAGACATTTTAAATTTTTTGTAAAGTGGATGAAATATGGTCGTTAAGATTTCACAGCTTTGTTCCTTAGACATCAAGAAAGCTGAACGAGCTAATCATACATATCAACAATTACACTTCTTGACAAATCTCAATGCCCTCGGAACTATTCTGTGAATGTTGAAAATTGTAAGTGTTAGAGTCAAAATATTATTACATTTTTTTCTATATATGAACGAAAAATTGGCATGCTCTACCTACTCCGCTGTAGTATCTCAATGGTGAATTTTGAGAATACTCCTCACTAATTTTTGTAATATGCATTCGATTTGTCTTGATAGAAGGAAACAAGTAAAGAGCTGTTTTTCATGACGTGCTTTTAACTTGTTCAGCATTCTTGAGTTTCTTAAGGTAACAAACCTGTAAATGTATAACTCTTAATTAACCACTTTTTAAAAACTTGACGCTCAGTTCACATTTCATAAAAGAGATCGCTACACAAGGTTTTACTCCTAAGAAAACTGAAGGACTTTATCTTCTCTCTGATCTAATGGAGCCAACAAAAGATTCACAAGATACAATCGATAGAGGCGACGAGTTGGAGAATGATCAAGATTGTCCCAATTGTGTCGAAGAATTGAAGAGCCGACAAAGGGGTCGTACGGAAGGGAAAGCAACGATGATGTTGGTGATGATCGAAGGGCGAGGGTCTACACCAAACAAGAGGGAGAAAATGTCGTTCCCGAAGAATAGACGGCAAGGGTAAAAGTTCAAGAATCGGCAGAGGGATCGCATCGAAGGGAAAGTGACGATGTAATTGCGGGAGAAATTACCAAAATCAGCCATGCTTTGAAAGCAAGAAGGTCGTCCCAATTGCATGAAGTTTTGCGTGCACCAATAGTTGGGATGTTCTTTCTCCATGCAAAAAATCAATGCCGGTGTTGAAGTTGGAGATGATCAAACCACGAGGATAGAAGTCGAGCAAGAGGAAGAGATGAAGATGATTAGTCATCAAGAATCGATGGTATCTATACTACACTGTGAAGCAATCTTTAAATTACATATAATCACACGTTCAATTCGGCCATACATTTCATAATGCAATTTACGGATAGGCATAAACAATAAGAGGTAGTACTAGCGTCCTAGTGATAATAGTGAAAAAACACGGGCTGACTTGTAGACCTGGAACATTGGCTTAGCAAGGGATGAACCTCGTAAAAGTGTAGTTGTGGCTCGATTGAGTAATGGTCATGATTTGAAGAAGCAACTGATCTCCACGTGCGAAAACTAATCGATGAGGGATGATTGTTCAAACTACAAAAGATGCAAGGACACAATTTACACTTTAAATTAATGATTCAACGGAATGAAGTAATACCTTATCTAAAGATATTGTCTCGCCGATTCATGTTCTAAATCCTCCTCGAATGGATTTTTTCCTTTTTGGGTCAGAAAAGACTTCCTTTCATTTTCTCAAGTGGGTTCATCATTACAAATTAGGCGGGCCACAGAACAGATGAGGTTTCATAGGACAGTGGGCGGATCATGAAGCCAATCTTTAGGAAGAAAGTTGCACCTATGGACCTTTGCAACCCAGTCGCAATTTGGCTTGCATCCCAAAGCAATGGGCGACTCTCAAAATGGACAAGAGTTCATGTTTAGGTGTCCCTTGCACACAAAAATGAATGGGGCTTCTACCAATTGCCAAAGAGAATGTACCCCGTATCCTGGATAATTGATGGAGAATCAGAGTCCATTCCTGTCTTTCTTTTTGCCCGAGATTCAGTCAAACCCCTTATTCTTTTTCCCATTTTCAATTGCACGAAACTTACCCATTTTCCCTTGTCAATTTCGGCATCCCTACCTTCCACAAATGCTTTGATTCTTACTTTCCTTAAGGTGGTCCAAGGGTTTGCGTGCATGCCAGGGCTTTATTAAAGAATTCTGCATTAATCCATTCGTATCACGATGGCTTAAAATTCTTGCATAAAATTTTGAGTGAGAAATATGCTCCCGTTAGTTATGTCGATGACGCTACTATTTTCACATGCAATGGTGCTCGGGGGTGGGAATTAAACAAGGGACGAAGCTTCTATCACAAGATTCAGAACGCCTGTGATTCTTAGCCTATTAGTAATGCATATGCTTTGTATGATTTTTTCTTATGCTCTTTGCCTGACTAATTCAGGCAGGATGGAAAAGTTCCAAACCCAAGGTGAGCCCCGCCATGCCGCTTCTCGTAGTTCTACTTCTAAACATTCATGGGTAACTATGGCTCTCAAAGCTGCAACAAGTACAAGCTGCAGTGTCCTCCTTCCCATTATTTATCCGGTCACATAATTTATTGAAGCAAAATGTGGTAAGAAAAGATCCTGAGATAATAGTTCTTATCTAAAAAACTTGGACATGAATGAAAACTATTACCTTCTCGTAAGGTACCGTCGTATTCCTATATGATTCAGGTTTGCCTGTGAGATTATACATGTTGTTTTGGTTAACATTTCTTGTGGTAGTCATCACCCCTTTTATGTTCTTACTCATTATTGATCAAAATCAATTCTGCGGACTGTCCCAGCCCGGGTTTTAAAGGGACTCAACGAATCAATGGAAGAATGCAAAGGCTTTGTTTGTTTTACGGAAAATGAAGTATTTTTGGAAAATATTTTCCAGGAAGGCTTTTTCTAGTAAAATGACCATATTTTTGAAGTTTGGCAAACCTCAAAATAAATTGGAAAATATTTTTGCTGTTTGGCAAGGAAAATGTTTTTTTCCATACACGCCTATTTTGACACCCTAGGATTTCAATCGTGGCTCTAGGATTGATCTAACGGCTTAGATTCCTCCTCGGGTAAAAAGAAAAATGCCCCAAAATTAGGTCAAGTTTGGATTATGCCGAAATGTGAAATTGGTTCGACCAAAGTGAAATTGAAGGTCCTTAAACCAAATGTTGTAATTGATTTAAAGTAAGGAGATGGCTAGAAGGAGGCTAATTTTCTAACCATAATTGGTATTTTTGCCAACTCTCATCCATTATTAAATGAACAGAATTTCAAAAATAACCAAAACAAATATGAAAAAATATTTTTCATCAAAATTGGTTTCTTAAGCATGACCAATGGTAATAAAATTTATTTTGAATTTTATGAATTTTAATTGATTTTTAAATATTTTTTCTAAAAATTTATGACAAAAAAACAAGTATCAACAATAATAACAGAAAATGTAATAAAATGGTGCAACATGTCGTGATCTAAAATTTCCACAAATAAAAAATTCAAAAAATATGAAATAAAATAAAAAATAGAAAATTATTATAAAATTCAAAAAGACTGTCCAAAACTACGTCATTTTAGGTCGACTTGAACCCATTCCGTCCAGGTTGGGCACATTTGCGATGGGTCGGTTAGCCAGTTAGTATCATTTTTCTTAAATAAAATAAAATCAAAATTAAATTTGAAAATCATTTAAAAATAATAAAAAAAAGGAAATTGATTAAAGCATCCAAAAAATTATAAAAAAATTGAAATTTTTTTTGTAAAAAATTAGAAAATTTAAGAAAATCTCAAAAAATAGGAAATAGCTAGATTTAACATTTTGACCTAATTTTCTTAGTTTTGGACTTAGATCCCACATAATTGGATGATTTTTCCTTTTTGAGGAAATCGTGCACTTTTTTTTTAAATCGAAATCCTAATTGAACATTCTCTAAGCCTCTAAGGCATTATTAGGGGTCATTTGATGCAATTTATCCCCGTCCATTGAATATTTGATTTCGCACTTTTGTTTCTTGATTGTGGTTGCTAGGGAGTCTCTCATTTGCATGAAAACCTAAAAATTGGATTTTTACCACGTAAAATTTGAAAAGTGAAAACCTATATGAACAAGTCGAAAAACACTCGACATAGGTACCGAAAGGGCATCAATGGGGACACCGGCATAACCAAGTCTTGGAACCCATAATCTCTAGTTGCAAAGAATCGAATGGCTTCTCTTGACCACTCGATAGGATTTTTGATCTATCCTTCTCAAAGACTAGTGGCGACTCCAAGCATCTACACTTTTGCATGTTACATGATCATATAAGGATCAAAATCAATTTACCCACCCACCGTGGCCATTCGGTATGGGTATGAGAGGACCCGAGCTAAACCCATCCTTGAGCTTTATTAATATGTTAGCCCACCTTGATTCCCTTCTCGAGGTGGGTCGCGACAAATATGCATGACAAGATGTTGCAGCTACACAAGCCATCACTTCCTTGGCTTGTGTCTTCAATGGCATCTATGTTGGAGTATCGGATATTACCTATTCTACATATTCCATGGCATGCCCTTAACTCCTTGCTACCAAGACATACTTTATTTAGTTCTAGTAAATATTGTTGCGACCTAAAAATCGGTTTTTCAATTATTAGGATAATGGATTACCAGATTAATTAATTAAATTAACTAACCTAGCTCGAACTCCCCCAAGTTCTATCAAATCGCGACTTATGGTTCAAGTGATTATTTTGCAAAAGATTTTTACTTTTTCGGAGCCGCCACTAATCATTTTTGGTAGGTTGATTAGAAATCTAAATAAAATAGTGAGAGAAAACTATTTTATCGCTACGAACCGTAGATTTTAAGTTCGGGACTTGGTTACATTGATTTTTTAAATTATTATTCTTTCGGTACCAATTTCATGGAAAATGTTCAATTTGGTAGTTTTGACGAACTCGACTTGAAGTTCAAAGGTGCTTTTTTGGGTTTTTATTTTTATGATTTTTTTTTATTTTTGATGTATTTTCGAAATGAAAAATTAATGAAAAAATGGGAGTGAATTGGTTCAAGATTGTCTTAAAGTTTTTGGATTTAGTTTGTATTAATTCCCAATTTTTTTAAAGAAAATCTTGTTACCCTATGTCTACATTTTTAAAAATCTATCCTAATGGATTCAAAAGACTTTGTTTTATTGAATGTAATCCATGAGATAGAATTTCTATAAAATCCTGTCTTTCTAAAAAAAAATGATAAGACGTGGTTTTTAAGAAACCATATCTTGCTACATATTTTTTATTTTCTTGGATTTTCTGACATGAAATGAGACATGAATTTTTATTTTCTTTTCGAATTTTTCTGATTTTTTTGTGATTTTCGATTTTTATGGTTGAATTTAAATTAAAGTTGCAAATCTTTTAATGAAAAAATAATTACCGCTATTTCTTTCGAATTAAGTTTCGATCTAAAGCTTGATAGATCGATTCTAAAATTCGAAATACCCGCTATGCAAATAATTTTATCTAAAGCCTGATAGATAGACTTATTTTCATGTATGCGGTTACACATTAGGAAATTTTCCTAATGAATTATCTTGTGAAATATTTTAAGTATCTTGAGTATCTTAAGAAAATTTTCAAATTATCACAAGATATCACAATAAATTCTCAAAATATTTACAATGAATCACAATCTTTCCAATTTAGTCTCACAAAATATTGCCAATATATTCAAGAATATTCCAATGTCCTAATTAGGCAATTTTCTGATATGCAATATATTTGAGACTATCGGTAAGATAAGCCTAGATATGTACAATCTTAAAAAACTAAACAAGATATGCAACAATCTCAAAAGGGGCAAATGAATATATGAAAACTCAAGATAGGAAGCTAACCTCAATCCTCAAGATTGCGCTTTTCCAATTTGAATTTCACCAAAAATTGCAGCTCAAGCCAAGACTCTTTGGACCGATTCGATGAGGACTAGCTGCTCGGTTAAGGAGAAAAATTCACGGACTAACACCAATGAAGGTTGCCGCAATTCCAAGTCAGCGATGCCAAATTGGTTCTGCTTGGCTCTTTGGTGGAACGATAGCAAGTTCGTAGTGATGTGGGGATTTTTTTATCGTCTTGGTCAATCTTGACTATCTGACGACCACCCCACAATCAAGAAGAAAATGAAGTAGGGACCAATGGAAAAGCAGATTTCCCCTATAAGAAATTGAGAAGAAGACAAACCTTACCACTTCATCACGTTAATCCCCATGCTGCTCACTCAAACTTTGCTTTTTGTCTTTTGTGACCATGTTTTGAGGGATATATTCCATAATCATCAAACGGCAAAGGTGTTGGCTTATCTTCAAGATTGTGACCACCAGAGGACTCCTCTCTCTCTAATTTTTTGAGCAATTGTTCGTCAAAAAATTATCACGTTGACCCCTTTTCTCTCTAGCTATTTGTTCACACGTGAAGCTTCTCTCAATTTTTCTGAACGAACCCCTTCTCGTGGCTGTATATGAATGAATTGTGAACTAGCTCCCTATTTATAGAACAAGCTAGGGTTTCACGACTTTTGTTTAACTGCGAAATAGTCCCTCAACTTTGTATAATTACAATTTGATCTAAAGATAAAATATTCTATCCATAAAGCCTTTTTTCTTAATTGACGGGCATTTTTAATTAAAAGGCTTTCTCCCAAATTAAACAATAAAATGGGTTGATTTAAGCTCAAATTAGACCTCAAGACCTGGATGAATTTTTTTTGGAATTCCCTTCTAGGTGGCCTAATTATGCTATTTGAGATTTGGTCCACCGCTCATCGATTTCAATCCATTTTTCACCGGCGATCCGATTAAGTGTAAATGCAATATGATGCTAAAAATAAATATGAAAAATGATCTGACTATTTTTGGTAGAAATTAAAATTAATTCCTAATTTTTTATGCAAAATAAATGACAAAAAAGATTAGTCAAAATTTAGATGTCAACAAATATGCTTACTTTTCTGTAATTTCCTCCTTCCATTTTTTAGAATGGTTCATGTCTCTAAACCCAAATATAGAGGGGTCAAATCTAAAAGAAGTACATGAAGAAGATGTAAGTACGAACTGACATAGATTATTGAGGGTGAGTTGCACAATACATCATACTTAGGAACAATGTCAGATGAAGTTCTCTTGAAAATTTACTCATCATTAGGCATAGTGGACAGTGAACCCAATGTTCAAATCATTAGTAGAGCTCTATGCTTTTCACACATGCAGTATCGTAACTACAGCGTCGTAGCTACACTTGCTGGTTGCTAGCTAGGCATTCTAATTTCACAACTGCTAAATCATATGCATGGCATTTGTTCTCGGCCTGGTGCTCGCTACGATCGTTGGTGTTGCCCTCAGATTTAGAAATGCAGTATTCTTAGAAGATGTCCATGTTAAGCATCTTCTTTTTGTGGGCATTCCCAGTATGTTCTCTCAAGTAGCTCAATGTCTTATAGTAAAAATTTCTTGCATAAATAGAGTAATCATCTCGATGTGCATAACCAACCTAGCGTTATGCACACTATGATGATTTCTCTATTCATGCAAGAAAATTTTAACTGTAAGATATTGAGATACTTGAGAGAACATACCATAATTCTCACAAAAGAAGATTCTAAACATGGACATATTCTGAGAATACTGCATTTCCAAATCTGAGGGCAGCACCAATGATTGCAGTGAGCACTAGGCTGAGAACAAATGCCATCTTACGTTATTTAGTAGCTGTGAAATTAGAATGACTATCTAGCAACCCGGAAGTGTTAGCTACAACACTACAGCTACGGCACTACACGTGTGAAAATATTCTGCTAGTGATATGAACATTGTGTCTACTATTCACTATGCCTGACGAGGAGCAAATTGCAAGAGAACTTAGGGACGACATTGTCCCTAAGGATGATGTATTGCGCAATAATCTATGTTAGTTCGTACTTACAACTTCTTGGTGTACTTCTTTTAGATTTGACACCTGACATCGATCGTTCTTTGAAATGGAAGGAAGAGTTGCTATTAAAATGCAAGCTTCACCCACTTATCACCCACAATTTTAAACTTTTACGGTTGGCCTTTCTTGCTTCCCACGTAAGACTAGAAATGGAGGCGATTTGCTCAATGTGGGACCTGAAGGTTCGTGAGCTGTAGTGGAAGAGAAATTTGAACTCTTCGTATTTCTCATGAAATTCAGGGTTTTCAATGTTACCAATGGCCTCCAATTCTGCCAGCCCCCTTATTTCCTCCTCAACATCGGTCAACATCCAGGTGGGATGTGATGTGAGGAAATTTTAAGAAAAGAGATTATGTAGTTTTTTCCACTTGGACATGATCTCGTCAGCACGAGGATCGTCCTGGTGAACAAGCCGAGAAGCTGTACTGGGATTCGTTTTGCTTTGTTTCAGGCTAAAACAGCCCTTCCTCCCTCTCTCTTTAGATAAATTGAAAAAAATTGGGTTTCCTATTTAATGCAAGCATCATGACATGGCAACCTCACATTTTTCTCCCAAAATAGGAGAATCCTAAAATCGCACGTTTTTTCTTTAAGTTGAGGTTAAAGAAAAAGAGGTGGCAAGAGTTATACTTGACTATAGAAGAGAGTGGTGAAGACAGAGACAGTGAGACGTCACGAGAAAGAACATGAAGCCCGGGCGAGGCTCGTGGGACCCATTATTTAGGTAATTATGTCCGTTTAAATGTTTAGGGGTGGATGAACCCATTTGGGAGTAGAAATATCGCGCCGCTTTCTATAATTCAAAATCAACGAAATATCAAAATTGAAAGAGATAAATATGGAAGAATATATTCGAGATGGTTTAGTCGAAGTTGGGGCTATTTGGAGAACTAATTCCTAACTGCCATGGCTACCTATAGCCATCAGGTAATCATAAAAGACACGACATGCTTAGCAATAATTGAAAAGTCAGCTACCTAACTAGTCGTGTGGGGGAAAAAAAACTAGAGATTATAAATTTGAAGAATTGGTTAACTGTATGAACTATTTCACGACGTTCTTTAAGTATCGAAGCTCTACTTTCTCTAAAGTGCTAATTTATTCATGATGTAATGTCCCAAGCAGGCGTCATTTTTGTTCCAAATTTTTAGACGTTGCCAAAGCACTTATTTAACATCGTTATCGATTACAAGGCCACTTTCTCGTTTGTGGCATTGGATTTGTGCGTGAGAGACTATGGATGCAAATAAAATGTCAACTCCAAATGCAACATAGCATTTCAATCTAAATATGTCCAAATGTGGCAATGTCATAGAAAATTCAGATTCAACATGACAACCTGAAATGGCATGGCAAGAATGTACACATAATGAGAGAATGACATTGACAAAATTGAGATTCAATGAGAAGATAACATACATGGCAAATACCAAATTCAAATATAATAGGTATGGCAATGAAATGACGAGTTTCGAATTTAGGCGTAACTAATAAAGGGCACGCAACATCAGAATTCAAAACATGAGAAAATGGCATTAGAATTCACCTAATGAGAGCCATGATCTTCAACCAAATCAAATCAAGTCCCAAAGAGCACAATTTACACTTGTGACTTTCAAAAGCAACGTATCCCATGACAATGAGCAGAAAATTATGGTCAATAAAAATCAGGAATTGATGAAGAATCAAACCTGGAGCTTCACTTTCTTCCCGGGAACCGAACGTTCACCGATGAGGTTGCGCAATCGGATTTGAGTCCTCCCAAGAAAAGCACCACAAAAACAAACCCGACGATCAATTCTCGAAACTCTTCTTGAAGCGAGAGAACTTAGAGAGAGAGAGAGAGAGAGAGAAAATGTACTGCCAGTAGGTGTCGAGGTTGTCGCCGCCGCGAAGGGAGGAGAGGGAGGCATCGGCGGGCCCGAGGGAGCGCGCAAGAGAGAAGAGCCTGAATTGTTCTCAAACGCACACGTGAAGGAATTGGAATTGGCTCTGGCATGGTCTTTTTAGATCCAAACGTAAGCTCTCAACGCGGTTATAGGGAGGGAGAGAACATCGGGACTTATTCAGCTTGATTTTCGCTGATTTAACGGAATCGGTTAAGAAGGTAAGATAAGCTTTGATTTGAATGAGTCGGGGATCTAAATTTAAAATTGTTTGATATTTGATCATGCTTATAACAAATTATCCTCTTCCATATTTTGATTAATTTTTATTTACAATTTTTTAACAAGATCGACGAAATAATCAAATTGCATTTTACCTTCGACTTTGAAATATAGTTTTCACTCACAATATTCGAAATTAAATTACAAAAACAAAGCAACCCATTTGGCAAGAAAGGACGAGGGTAGATTTGAAGGCGTGAAATGAACTGTTGATGAGGATATGTATCGAACTGCAAAGAAACCGACCGCTTTGGGTTGGCGGTTTTCCTTCACATGGTGGCGACATCTGTCTCTACTCCTCTCACACACAATAACAACAACATGGTGGAGTCGATGAGTTCAATCTTAGCTAGCAACTAGTGGAGCTATTGTGAAAGAAGAAGATAGTTTAGATTCCGTTCATTTCGTTTCGTAGAAAACATGTGCTTCTCGGCAGTCATTTTTCAGAAAAAATGACAATATTTTTTAGTGTTCGGCTCAAACCTAAAAAAGAACTTGGAAAATACTTTTTTCCGTTTGGTATGAAAAATTAGAATTGATGTTTCTCAGTGTTCTAGTTTAATAATTTTTATTTCTAGTTTTACTTTCTTTTTATTTTGTTTTTTCTTAATTTTTTTCTTTTCTCGTTGAATAAGAAAGGAAAATAAAAATAAAAATATATAAAAAAATAAAAAAAAGAATAGAAAATAAAAAAGAAAATAATAAAAGAAAAAGAATGTGAAAGAATAAAGGAAGAAAAAAAATGATGAAAAATGTTTTGCTCTTCTCAAAGAAAGAAATCAATTTCCCCACTTTTGAAGGTGTTTTCTTTCGACAAAGAAAAAGGTGTTTTCTTAATGAGTGGAAAGTGTTTTTCTTAACTCATTTATTTTCAACGGAGCAAATGCCGAGAATCATTTTCTTGTAAGTTGTTTTCCGCGAAACGAATAGTCTTAGAGAAGGTTTTGCAGGAGTAAGATATGGTAGTGAGTGTTTTTTTCTTTTCCTAGATATGAAGCATATTTATTTGGCTTCGATTCACGTTGGCTAGCTAGGGTACCCAGCCCGACTTGAGCCGAAATGTCGAAATAACCAAACTTCTTCATGTTGCCCAAACCTATTGAAGACCCCACCCAAAAATACCTGAAAATTTTGGTTCCGGTTGGGTCATTCAGAGTTAGGCCTCTAAATGAACCGTCGAAGCGGATAAATCAAGAAAGTGCATCAAGAGCAATGGTGAAAAATTTTTTCCACAATGTGGCTCAAATGGGATCTTGGTACGCCTCATTATTGTGATCTTTCAGATTTTGTTGTTCGAATCTCACCGTCCTTATGATCTTGGGCACAGATCTAGCCATGTGATTCGTGTGCAATATTCGGCCTTTTATATTACACGCTATTGACATCTGAATTGTGCCGATTGATTTTTTTTTTTTTTTGAGGAAAATGATTTGAAAATATTAGAGATACCTGGGGCTTAACCATTTAAGCATCAAAATCAATGATTTCTTAGAAGCCTCTAGAATTGATTTGGTTTCTACCTCCTTCTAACGAAATTCGCGTACTTTGACAGAACCCATAGAGACACCCATACCCACAAGCTCATTCACGTCATCATATAGGCACATTGTTGTCCTTGCATTAAAAAGAAGATAAAAAAATGGTTTCTTTACCAAAAAAAAAAAGAAAAGATTTATATCACGAAAATTCCAAATTAATGCACATATAACAAATTTACCATAAAAAAATCTCAAATTAGTACATCTTTGACAAATGTACTCAAATTAATTTTTTTTACCACAAAAATCTTTGAACTACTACACCTCCGACAAATTTTATCCTCCGCTAGTCTCCGTCCCCAAAAAATCTCAAATAAGATATACCTATAACAAATGGGGGTAAAAACCCAAGTTGGTGTACTTGTCATCAGTCATGTGCCATCCAACTAAGCAATATGATGACAAAATTTAACGAAAATTAAGGGAGGGTAGAATTTCTGGATATTAAAAAATTAATTTAGGATAAATTCATCATAAATGCATCGATTTGATGTTTTTCAACGGCATTAACCCTAAGACCAAAAAAAAAAAAAACAGGTATTAACCGAAAAAGAAAATATCCATTTGTTTTGAAGGAACGAGTCCAGGGGTGCACACTGTTAAGGACGTTGGAAACAGAATCAAGTGGCTGGCTAATTTCTCTCTCATCTAACGACTTCGGATTCGTTCTTTGGAAGCTTACTTTTCGCTCACTGAGACCAAAAGCTCGGAAGAAAAACTGAAAAAAACCTGGGATCTCGCTCAAAGATCTTCATACCGTTTGAAGGGTCATCCGCGTTCGTGGCCGATTCGAACTCTCTCCGCCTCATTATATCTTCCTCTTCCTTTCGGACGCCGATCTCCTGTTTCTTCCATGGTGACCAATCGCTCGTGAAATCCAGTTGAGGCGAAGCATGCATGAGAAGCTCAAGGATTTCTTCTCAAGATGCCGAAGCTGTGGCTGATTGAAGTCGTTCCTGAGCTTCGCCAGTTGCACTCCTTGTTCTTGTACTCACTTAATCCTCCTTTGTCAGTTCCGATCATCATCAGAGATCCGTCAGGACTCCTTGTAAGTTCAACATCTGATGGCAACGGCAATGGCACATCCTCAAGGTAAGTGCTCCATTCTCAGTTGTAGTTCGCGAAAAATAGACTGCGACTCTAGTTACTGTTTGTGTGAAAATCGGCCACAATTGAGTTTGCTTTGATGATATGATTTCATATTATTGCTGATTGTGGTGATTATAGCAGAACCTATACTTTAATTCTGCGCATGAACACCTAGGGTGAAGCACACTTAACTTGTTCTATAAAACGATTGAATGACATCGCAATGCGTGTTCGTATAAGAAACGAGTTCAATAGCTATTTTGTTTGATGCTTAACCTCTTGCGATCTGATCATTGCACTTCTAGGCATTCATGGTTTTATTTCCATGGTTGAGGTGAGAATCGTCATGTGCTAATACAAATTAGGTGCGACTTGTTATAGGCTTTCCTGCTTGAATTGACTAATGAATCATGCTTGAGGGGAGAATCGTCATGTGCTAATACCAATAGGGTTCGGTATGTTATGAGTGTATAGCTGAAATAAATTAGCAAGGTTAGGAATTTTCGTTGCGCTCCTGAGCTTCACTGATTGCGCTCCTTGTTCTGCTCTGTTTTTTGTTCAGAGATCTCGAAGTACGTTATACGACTCCTTGTAAGTTCAACAGCTGATCGCAACGGCAATGGCACTTCCTCAAGGTAAGTGCTCCTCCGTTCTCAGTCGTACTTCGTGCAAAATAGGATGCGATTCTAGTCACTGTTTGTGTGAAAATTGGCCACGATTGATTAAAGAATCCTGCTGATTGTTGGCTCAATATATGGCATGAAAACCGCGTCTCATATAAAATCAAGCAATCAAGTCGGTGTTCTGCCTTTTTCTCTATGCCTTATTTCCCTTCCCATCTTTGTAATTATGTGTACTCTCGGCTCTGGCTGTGTATGTGTGGTGGCTGGTGAGCGGTGACAATGATCCTGGGATGAGCGAAATTAGTCATCGGAATCAAGATGGAGTGGAGAATGTGTTTGATATTATCTGAATGACCTAGGCATGCATTACTCTATGTTGAGGATCCATTAGTGATTAGAACCAGCTTTGATGATACTATGATGCGTTTGTTCTGGATTGGCAATATTCTCTTGCATTTGGATCGTAGGATTGAAATGCGTGCCATATGCTTTATGAAATTCTTGAAGGAAGTCGTATACACATACGCGAGGCATTTTCCTGAGTCTGAGCCTCTTGCTGCCCATCACTCGTTGACATTGAAATATGTGCATTCGATTGATGAGTTTTTGTTTTTGATTCCTGGGGCTTAGTGTGGGACCGAGACCCCTATATGCCAAGTTTGTTTCATTTCTGTTTGATCACTTGTTCATTTAGTTTTATACTTTGGTTTGTTAACCTTTCTCTGTGTATTAAGGCATGTCAACTGATGTATAAAGCATGTAAATCCCTATCATGAGTAGGGTTGCATAACTGAATAAACTGTTGTAACATATTCATGGTATTAAGACTTGTGTTTGCTGGTAGGAGTTCCGTGCTCTTTTTCCTGTAGGTTTCTGCGTACAAGAGCAGGCTGTGAGGTTGGTGCAATAGAAAGTGAGAGGAAATTCTCCTCCTACTCGATTTTGATCCTAGGCTCTTTGTTACAATTGCAACTTGGTGTGGGGATTGTTTGAGCTGACTGTTAGCTTATTCCATACTTGGCCGTGACCTTCTCTCACTTAGAGTTTGATTGATATTCGTCCATTCTTGATGTATTCTCATTCCTTGTTTGATGATATGCCCGAGCTAAGTTATTGTGGTTCTGTCCCTATTATCCATCAATGTGAGTGTATGTGAGCATGATTTACACATTTGTAGTCAACATTTTGACTTGATGATATGATCCTGTTAAGATTGAAGTTCATTTGTGCATAAAAATTAGTTCATTTTTACTCCTTTCGTCCATTTCTTTGTCCCATGCTATGTTCCGATGATTTGCCATGGTGGACGGCGATGAACATGTGGTTTGGAATTATTGTTCTCAACTTTCATTTTTGGAGGAAGCTGGTCCCTGGAGGTAAGACAAAATCATTGCTCTTTGTCGACTATTTGTTCAAATCATGTTTCGATCATGTTCAATACAAATTTTAGTTGGACTTTGCTAAAATAAAATGAAGACGTGCTTAAGTGTTCATGTGAGTAGATTCATGGTGCTCTTAGTGACAAATATTAGGTAGTTGTTTTTGCATTTCTATTGCTTTTATTACTTGAGTGGACACTTTCAAGACATTGGTTGTTATTTTCCTTTTTAGCATGGCTAGGACGTAATAGAAAGGTTCTTTAGTGATAAATAATCAAGTTTAGGGATTGAAAGGGCATTAGCTACATATCTAGTCAAGTCCCCGTCCCTAGAATTCTGGTTGCGTAGAAACTAAAGTGATTCTGTTAAGATACAAGTACGAGTTGTGCTAGAGAAATTCCACATTAGACAATTGATGTGGTGTTAAGCAGTTAACATATCCTAGTTGGCCCATAATTTGTTGATCTAAGCTTTTGAGTGAAGGTGGGTCCAATTAGATATGTTAACGGGCTCGGGCTTGGGCTTCCTTTTGATAGATGTCCATAATATCTGTTTCTAAACTACGATGCATCATGTTTCCGATGGTGGTAGAAAACATGATCATCTTAATGAACGTTTTCCGACATATGACAACCAGAAGATCATTATTCCGAATAATGTTTTTACTACCAACGTCATCTTACTATCGAAATCTTGATATGAGAGATGAAGTTGAATTCGGTCTAGACATATCGCACCAATTGAGATGATCTCCAGGATTAAAAAAGAAACTAAAAAGGTCAACAGTTATATTATTAGCTAATAATATAGCTACCGACCTTATTATTTCTGCTTCATCATGGCAATCTTCTCGGTTGGTGTAGATATGGGCACACAAAGTCAACTGCATCTCTCATATCAAGACTACGATAGTAGCTATTGATGCCCTTAGTAGCAAGAACACCGTTTGAAATATTATCTTCTTATTATCGTATCTCGGGAAAATGGTCGTTAAGATGTTAATCTCCTCCAACACCATCTGAAACGCAATGCATCATAGTTTAAAAACATATATTGTGAACATCTATGGAAAGCACATGGCTCTATTCGCTTTTAAACTTGGACCCATTGACTTCACAACAATAGCTGATGTCATAGGATGCATCACAAACAAGAAGATAATCTGCTTCAAATGTCATTTTGCAGATGTTTCCAAATATGAATACCACAAGTAGCAATTGGGAGCTTATACAACCGAACAATTTTTCATGGCAATTCCTAGTATAAGGAGCCATAGAATGGCTAAGTGGATGCTAACTAGCATGTTCACCATCTAATGGAGTTTGTTCATAGCTATCTTAATTACATCTAGCGTCAAAGCTAGTTTTGTTCGTTCTTTGAAAGCATGAAGTTGCATTACATCCAAATGCAAAATCATCACATGTGAAAAGACATGTATAACTACTTTGTCGGGGTATTCAAATTCAAGAAAATGGCTTTCTAAGCCTAGAGCAATACATTGGTCTCATTATGTTCACATTTTATAAGAAGTGCCAACTAGTTTTTTGCTATTCGAGCTATAGAAAGCAGGTCTCATTTTGCATCAAAATTAAAATTGAGAACTACTTTGACTTCACTCTGAAAATATTAATTAAGAAGTTTTATTTATGAGCACTCGTAACTAGCTATAGTGATTCCACCCCACCTTGCCTCCCCGCCCTGGCATTGCATGAAGAGCAGGATCTATTACCATCCATATCTACCAAACATATTGGCTAGAGATCAATCTATTGAATGTTGATACCACAAGGTAGATCAACATATGTAAAATTTATAATAACTAGAGCCTTATAGGTCATATACTATCTGATAAAAGTTGTTTTCCTTAGTACTTACGGTGAGACATGGAACTTGCTGGATTTTCGACCATCTAAATGCGATTCTATACATAAGGGTGGAGAGGTTCGATTGTGACACATTGTGTACTTTTAGGCTGGTAGGTTAATGTCTCGCAGATAAGGTCACAATTAGTTATCACCGATATAACAACATGCAATGATATACCTCGGCTACCAATCTTTCAATCAAGTGCTAAAAGAGTCATGACAACATCTTTTGATATTTTCTATTATCTCTTACCACCCTATATTTCGAGGATGATTTGCTAATTTTTTGGCTTTGATATGCTCCTTCAAATAGACTCATTGTCTTTGCAACCTCATCTTTTGGCATAAACCGCATGTAAGTCCTCTAGGTATATGTGCTTACCATAGAAACAACAACTCAAAAGACCAATAAAAACAAGATCAATGATTAAAAAGGGGCAAAAGGATACAAGGAGTGCCAATATTTGTGTACGGCCCTCACTTTAGTATCAAATTTTTTTAATCACTCAAGTGTCAAATTTTTTGAAAAATGGTTATTTTAGTGCCAACTCCAAGTGAACTTCGCCAAAGATCCGATGTGGCTTCTATGTGACTTACCGAAACTTCCATATCAACAATAAAAAAAACCAAAGGTTAAAAAAATTTAAAAAGCTAAAAAATGTGCTACATAAACTAAAAGAAAAAAGAAAGGTTGTAGCGGCTAGGGCTTGGAAGCCCCAACCACCGCCGTACACCATCGCCGGTAATGGCTTGGGGTAGGGGATGGCCGAGGGGGTCGCCCGGCCCGGCCACCCCGCCCCCCCTCGAAGTTCCAGGGTCGCGAAGGCTGTCACGACCCGAACCATGCGAACTCGTCGACATACCACCTGGCCATATTATCGTACAGCTCTCCAGGATCCAAAGGTCAACAAATTTTCGCGGAAGCAAAAACAAATCCCCGTATAGAAAACAACAACGATACGATAACTTGGGATGGTAAAAATAAGCTTATGTACATATACACATATTCTTTACAACTTTTCAAACATAAGGCTTCGGAGGCCACCGTACAAGCCTCGTGACCACGTACTACAAAAAAGACAATGAGTCTATTTGAAGGAGCATATCGTAGCCAAAAAATTAGCAAATCATCCTCAAATATAGGGTGGTAAGAGATAATAGAAAATATCAAAAGATGTTGTCTTGACTCTTTTAGCACTTGATTGAAAGATTGGTAGCCGAGGTATATCATTGCATGGTGTTATATCGTTGATAACTAATTGTGACCTTATCTCAAGACATTAACCTACCAGCCTAAAATTACACAATGTGTCACAATCGGAACCTCTCCACCCTTATGTATAGAATTGCATTTAGATGGTCGAAAATCCAGCAAGTTCCATGTCTCACCGTAAGTACTAAGGAAAACAACTTTTATCAGATAGTATAGAATGTCTCACCATGTCTCACCGTATGTGTATATGTACATAAGCTTATTTTTACCATCCCAAGTTATCGTATCATTGTTGTTTTCTATACGGGGATTTGTTTTGCTTCCGTGAAAATTTGTTGACCTTTGGATCCTGGAGAACTCGTACTATAATATGACTAGGTGGGATGTCGACGAGTTTGCATGGTTCGGATCGTGCCAACTCGACACCCCGGAACTACCAAGGGGTCGCCAGGGTTAGCGACCCCCCGGCCATCCCCTACCCCTAACCATTACCGGCGATGGTGTGCGGCGGTGGCATTCCAAGCCCTAGCCGCTACAACCTTTCTTTTTTCTTTTAGTTTATGTAGCATATTTTTTTTAGCTTTTTAAATTTTTTTAACCTTTGGTTTGTTTTATTGTTGATATGGAAGTTTCGGTAAGTCACATAGAAGCCACATCGATCTCCGGCGAAGTTCACTGGAGTTGGCACTAAAATAACCATTTTTCGACAAAATTGACACTTAAGTGATTAAAAAAATTTGATACTAAAGTGAGGGCCGTACACAAATATTGGCACTCCTTGTATCCTTTTGCCCCTTTTTAATCATTGATCTTGTTTTTATTGGTCTTTTGAGTTGCTGTTTCTATGTTAAGCACATATACCTAGAGGACTTACATGCGGTTTATGCCAAAAGATGAGGTTGCAAAGACAATGAGTCTATTTGAAGGAGCATATCGAGCCAAAAAATTAGCAAATCATCCTCGAAATATAGGGTGGTAAGAGATAATAGAAAATTGGTCAAAACCTACTATACTTCAAAAGTTCTCACCAAAAGTCTAGAGGCCACTACCCTAGGCCCCATCCTCACTATCGGAGACGAGTCTCTAGCTCTTCCTCTTCTTCGCCTTTTAGATGGCGGCTCCACATCTCGATAGCCTCACGATCTCTACGTTCTCCTCGGACTCCAAAATCTTCGGGTTTGACTGCAGGTCTTCGTGGCCTTGTATCTAGCCTCGTTACCGCGCCATCGGAGGGGCAGCCTGAGTGGGGTCCCATTCCCCAACTCCGTCATAGGGGATATCAAAGCTCCTCAGCGGACCTACCAAAGATATCCTCATGTCCGTACGTCCATGCCAGGTACGTATGGGGCTTCCAAAAATTTTCTCGTACATCTACCCGGATGGTAGTAGGGTGTCTAAAATAAACCTTATCCTCACTCACGGGATACTCGGTAATCATGATTTCCATGTCCCTCGATATCCCGAACCATCTGCGGTGGATCATTCATGATCGAGGTGGAGGGTCTGAAAAATATTAGCCCGCGACAGGTGAGAATAAATTTCAGTAAGAAAGTCCCTAATCTTAGGTTAGGGCGCTAGTGCCTCAGACATGTCCTATATTAGCAATTCTCAATAATTCCTCCCTCAATCAATAATTCAACAAATAAATTCCAGAATACACGTCATTCTTTCTCCCAAATTGCTACACCTTCATAAAAATTCCACGTTACTCTCATGCTCGCATTCAACGCCTCAGGCTAAAATAAAAATATTCCACGTTAATCCAACGCCCGCGTTTAACGCCTTAGGTGATAATAAAAATATTCCACGTTACTCCAATGCCCGTGTTTAACGCCTCAGGCTATCATATAAATGGACAGACCCGCGTAATAACACCTCGGCCATTATATAGTCCGGACCCGCGTAATAACACCTCGGGGCACTATAAGCTGCGTAATAACACCTCGATTATTATCCCGCTTTTAAAGCCTCAGATAAAATAATACACGGAACCCCGTGTTTAACGCCTCAGGGTAGAATAATAATGTAGCCCGGTCATAACGCCTTAGGGAAAAATTCCTCACTTCCACTCGATTTATTGCTCATAACGACCATATAGTAATAACAATTCCTCGATCGCTCGCCCGATACCACACGATCCATAAAACCTTCCGATCGATCAATCTTTGCCACGTGATCTTGCTAAATTTCCGGATACTCGGTAATCACGATTTCCATGTCCCTCGGTATCCCGAACCGCTGCGGTGGATCATTCATGGTCGAGGTGGAGGGTCTGAAAAATATTAGCCCACGACAAGGTGAGAATAAATTTCAGTAAGAAAGTCCCTAATCCTAGGTTAGGGCGCTAGTGCCTCCAGACACGCCCTATATTAGCAATTCTCAACAATTCCTCCCTCAATCAATAATTCAACAAATAAATTTCAGAATACACGTCATTCTTTCTCCCAAATTGCTACACCTTCATAAAAATTCCACGTTACTCCCATGGCCGCATTCAAGGCCTCGGGGTAAAATAAAAATATTCCACGTTAATCCAATGCCCGCGTTTAACACCTCGAGCGATAATAAAAATATTCCACGTTACTCCAATGCCCGTGTTTAACGCCTCAAGCTATCATATAAATGGACAGACTCGCGTAATAACACCTCGGGCCATTATATAGTCCGGACCCGCGTAATAACACCTCGGGGCACTATAAGCCGCGTAATAAGACCTCAGATTATTATCCTGCGTTTAAAGCCTCAGGATAAAATAATACACGGAACCCCGTGTTTAACGCCTCGGGGTAGAATAATAACGAGCCCGCGTCATAACGCCTCAAGGCAAAATTCCTCACTTCCACTCGATTTATTGCTCATAACGACCATATAGTAACAACAATTCCTCGATCGCTCGCCCGATACCACACGATCCATAAAACCTTCCGATCGATCAATCTTCGCCACGTGATCTTGCTAAATTTCCCGGATACTCGGTAATCACGATTTGTATGTCCCTCGGTATCCCGAACCGCTCATGGTGGATCATTCATGGTCGAGATGGAGGGTCTGAAAAATATTAGCCCTCGACAGGCCGCCACATGGACTCCCATTGATGTCTAATTTTAATTTTCTAAAAATTTAACCACATGGACGCCACATGGACTCCCATTGATGTCTATGTGGTTGATTTTTTTAAAATGACACGTGATATTAAATAATTAATTAAAAATCACGTGTATTGTTTGGTCGGAATTGATACTTAAATGATTATTTTTTGCCATAATTAGAACTTAAATGATCATAAAAATTTCACGTCATTCTTTCTCCCAAATTGCTACACCTTCATAAAAATTTCACGTTACTCCCATGCCCGCATTCAACACCTCAGGCTAAAATAAAAATATTCCACGTTAAACCAATGCCCGCATTTAACGCCTCAAGCGATAATAAAAATATTCCACGTTACTCTAATGCCCGTGTTTAATGCCTCAGGCTATCATATAAATGGACAGACCCGCGTAATAACACCTCGGACATTATATAGTCCGGACCCGCGTAATAACACCTCGGGGCACTATAAGCCGCGTAATAACACCTCGGATTATTATCCCGCGATTAAAGCCTCGGGATAAAATAATACACGGAACCCCGTGTTTAACGCCTCAGGGTAGAATAATAACAGCCCGCATCATAGCGCCTCAGGGCAAAATTCCTCCCTTCCACTCGATTTATTGCTCATAACGACCATATAGTAACAACAATTCCTCGATCGCTCGCCCGATATCACACGATCCATAAAACCTTCCGATCGATCAATCTTCGCCACGTGATCTTGCTAAATTTCTGGATTAGCAGATCGAGACCACACGATCTCATCCAATTTTTCTCCAATAAAAGATTGGGACCACACGATCTTTCTAATTTTCCTCAACTACTCAATCGAGACCACTCGATTTAATTATTCCGAATAAATATTCGATTGGGACCATGTGATTCACTCACATTAAATAATTGATAAATCGGGGCCATCCGATTAAATCACACTCAAGCCGTCGACCAATCGGGCCACACGATTAATTTATGCTACCACAAAAATTAATCTATGCCACACGATATTATTATGCTAACGTAGCAATTAATAATCACCGTACGATTGAAATTTTGCTAACGCATACAATTAACATGTACCATACAATTAAACTATAATAACGTGGCAATTAATCGGGACCGTACGATTAAAATACCCTAACGTGCATTAAATCTCCACCACACGATTAATCTACATAAAGCAGAATTCAATCGTAGCCGTCCGATAAATTTTCCTAAGCAAGATCCAATATGGACCGTTCAATTAAAGCATGATAAGCTAGATTTAATCCTAACCCTCCAATCTCAATCATGCATTTACTATTCACTCAAGAACACATTTTCTCTCTCCTCCATCATCATTTTCGGCCAAGCTAAGTTCTTGTGCAAATTCCTCAAAATTTTTCATCAAAACTACTCAATCTAATGTCCATTAGCAACCTAGATACCTAATCCAAGATTATAAACCAACTTACTTCAAGATCTAGCAATTTCCTCGGTGAAAAGTTGAGAGAAATTTTGATCCGGTCGGCGGCTCTAGCGGTTCCTCTCGGTCGGTTTTGACCCACGAAAATCCGGCCACTCCGGGCGGCTCACGATGGTGGTTATGCTTCGGCGGTTCAAGGTGAGGCCGGTGAGAGCTTGAGAAATTTCGGCAATGGTGGACGGGGAGGATGAGGAATTTGGCCAAGGTGAGTGAGAGAGAGAGTAGTGAGAGAAGCTCTTGCAAGTCAAGAAGGGTAAATTGATAATTTTTCTCTACGTTAACTAGTCAATTTAGGCCACTAGGGTATTTAACCGAAATGCCCTTGAGCCAAAGTGAAAAATTAGATATTTTCCTAGAGTAAATAGGTCTTTTCCCATTTTCAGTCCTAATTTTATTTTCCTAAACCCTTTGGGGCGAACCGCAAGTAACCATACTCCGGATGAGGCGACGTCCAAAATTTTATTATTGGAACCCCTGAAGGTCCGACGTCTAATTTCGAAGTCCGGTTCATGATCAATCTCAATTAATTGAAATTTCGAGTGTATCTCATACTAACGGGCTATTTTTAGGAGTTACGCGTATCGACCCGTGATTAATATCACATTTAAGAATTTCTCGAGCCATGGAGATTTTGGTTGTCATTTAATTGCGAAGGTCAATCATTAGTGCCGATAGACACAATCGTTAGAAAATAATTTAGGGACGTTCGGAACCCATATGAGGTCAAACGGAATCACCCGTGATCCAAGTGTAGGGTATTACCCAAATCGTTCCTTAACCATTCTAGGATCGGCCTATTGGTCCAAAATATTCCCTCGACAATTTTCATGGCCAAAGAGTCAATCCAAGATCAAGTTCTTAGGTCTACGTACTTGATTTTTTTAGCTAGCCATTCCCATTTGGTTAGTCTCAAGAAGAGGGATCAATTCCGAGTGAGATTTAGCTGAAATACATCAATGAGACCTTTCATTTATTCAAAACTACGAAAGTGAGTCGAATACGGGACGTCACAATTCTTCCCCCTTACAAAAATTTCGTCATTGAAATTTACAACAAACTTAACTATTCAAATAAATGGGGGCCCCGGTGTCTTATCGTTTTTTCATTTTCTCATGTTGCCCCTTCGGGGCCCATGGTGCTCCCATATCACCTTCACCAAAGGGAATTATCTTGTTCCTCATAACTTGTTCTTTTCGTCTGCTATTTGCACTAGCCTCTCCACGTAAGAGATCCTTTCATCTACTTCTACAACTTCATGATCCAAAGACATGAGTTGGGTCCGGCTCGTACTTCCTCTACATGGATACGTGGAAGACATTATGAACTTGGGACAAGTTCGCGGCGAAGGCGAGTCGATAGGCCACCTGAAATTCCAAAGGTCTACGCTCGTCCTATCCGCATAATTCTTTTGACGACTACTGGGCAATCTTTAGCCTTTCTTTGATCACTTTCACCGCCTCAACTAATTGCTGAACTAGCTCCGGTCCCGTTATACTCCTCTTGCCAACTTCATCCCAACATACTGGAATCCAAAGAAGCTCTGCCGTATAACGCCTCAAATCGTACCATTCCAATACTGCTGGAAGCTGTTGTTGTAGGCGAACTCGACCAAATGTAACTGTTCCTCCTATCCTCCTTTAAAATCTATCATACATGCCCGCAACATGTGCTCCAAGTGTTTGAATTGTCCTCTCCGACCGTCCGTCTGTCTCGAGGATGATAGGCTGTGCTATACCGCACTTTGGTTCCCATGGTATTTTGAAAACTCTTCCAAAAGGTTGCGGTGAACTTGGAATCTCTCGTCCGAAGTAATTTTAACCGGAACTCCATGAAGTCTCACTATCTCGACGCATATACAACTCAGTGTACTTACACATTGCGAAGTCCTTTCGCACCGCTAGAAAGTGTGCAGGACTTCGTCAACTGTCTACAATCACCCAAGTCGAATCGTGCCCTCTCTAGCTCCTCGGTAATCCCATGACGAAATCCATGCTCACGTGCTCCCATTTCCTCTTGGGAATCTCCAGCGGCTGAAGTAATCATCCAGGCTTGCAATATTGTGCCTTTTCTTATTGGCACGTCAAATATTTAGCTACGTATTTAGCCACGTCAACTTTCATTCCATTCCACCAGATAATGTTGACGCAGATTCTCGATATATCTTGGTGCTACCTAGATGTATACCTGTAGCTACTACGATGAGCTTCGATAAAATCTTTTCCTTAAGGTTCTCATCATTAGAGACACATAGACGTCCACGAAACTTCAAGATTCCATTCTCAGCCACTTGAAATTCTGGTTTCCTCTTAATTGAATCCATCTCTAGGATCTTTTGAATATCAGGGTCCGTGGGTTGGAACGCTTTAATCTTCGCCCGAATCTCCGGTTCGATCCTTAAAGTTACTAACAATCTTGAGAGATTGCAAACCTCAAACTTAAACTCTGAATCCCTCACTTCTTCAAGTGAAGTCCACTCTTTCACCATCAAATGCGCAATGCTCTCTTTTTGGGAGAACAAATACTTTAAACTTTGATGGTCCGTATAAATCTGAAACTTTTCTCCCCATAAATAATGCCTCCAAATCTTCAACACAAAAACAATCACCGCAAGCTCCAAATCGTGCGTTGGGTTGTTCTATTCATGAGGCCGTAATCGTCGCGATGCATATGCAACCACCCTACCATGTTGCATCGGGACACATCCTAGTCCCTTTAGCGAAGCATCGCTATATATCTCAAATCCTCCAGGACCGGATGGTATCGTCGAACCGGTGCTTGTCGTCAACCCGTGCTTAAGTTATTGGAAACTCCTCTTGCACTTATCTCGTCCATTCAAAACGAAGTTTCCTTCTTCATTAGTTGCGTCAACGGAATAGCTATCGAAGAGAACTTCTCCACAAATCGTCGATAATATCCCGCTAGACCCGAAAAACTCCGAACCTTCATGACTGAGGTCGGTCTTGGTCAATTCACGACGGTCTCAATTTTTGCCAGGTCTGTTGAGATCTCATCTCCGCAGACGATATGTCCAAGAAATGCTACTTGATAGAGCCAAAATTCACACTTGCTAAATTTGGCATAGAGAGAGTGCTCTCTTAAGGTCCGTAGAACGATGCTAAGATGGTGTTCATGTTCATCCTAGGCTCTTTGAATACACCAAGATATCATCGATAAACACGATGACAAACCGATCCAGAAATTCTCCGAACACCCGATGCATCATATCCATAAAAGCAGCTGGGGCATTTGTCAATCGAAAAGGCATGACCGTAAACTCATAGTGTCCATATCTAGTACGGAAAGCGCTTTTGGGTATGTCTTCCTTCTTAATTCTTAGCCGATGGTAGCCCATCCTCAAATCGATCTTAGATAATACCGCAGCCCCTTGCCGTTGATCGAACAAGTCATCTATCCTTGGCAATGGATACTTGTTCTTGATGGTTACTTGATTCAACCGCCGATAATCAATACATAAACGTAATGACCTGTCCTTCTTCCTCACGAACAACACCGGCGCTTCCCACGGCGATCCACTAGGGCGGATAAATCATTTAACCAAGAACTCTTTGCATCTCGAACCTTCAATTCCTTCAATTCTAAGAGGGACATTCCGTGGGGGGCATTGGAGATCGGTTCTGTCCCGGGGGCTAACTCAATTACAAACTCCACTTCCCTTTCAAGTAATAATCCCGGCAATTCTCAAGGAAAGACATCGGGATATTCGCGAACCACGGCTATATCCTCTAGCCTCGGTCCTTCAACCGACGAATCAACTACCGCAGCCAAATATCCTTTAAATCCTTCGTTTAACAACTTGGTCACTTCCAATGACGAGATCAAAGGAATCGAGATTCCTCCTCGACTTCTCACAAACTCAAATCTATGATGACCAATCGAATTAAATTGGATCACCCTACTACCGCAAAAAAAAAAATAGCCCTTTGTTTTCCTGACCAATCCATTCCAATTATGACATCATAGTCATACATGGTCGAAACTGCTAGGTCTATTAATTCTTCTCTACCACCAATGACTATCTTACATCCCGAACACCCTAATGTAACTAATACTTTATCCTTTAAGGGTGTAGTTACATGCAATATCACTTCTAGCAGCTTTAACTCAATTCCAACTAATTCCACAAATTGTGCACATATAAACGAGTGCGATGCTCCAAAATCAAATAAAGCATATGCAGCATGATCACATAAGGAGACCGTACACTGTGATCACGCCAGTGCATTCTCTCGCCTCATTGCGCCCCACTACATATACTCTTCCTTGCGCCGGCGGTCTGTTTCGATTATTCCGTGGAGCGGCGCCAATTTGAGGTCTTGCTTGGGGTCGTTGGGGCTGAAATCGAGGTCCTATGGCTTGCTTCGGGCAATTTCTTATTTGATGATCAAAATTGCCACATTTGAAGCACGCTCCAGTCCCGCTCGAGCAAGGTCCATTTTCGCGCCTCCTTCCACAAAGTCGACAATTCCAGGTTGACCGGTACGCCGGTTTCCGCTATTTCTCCCGACCGGAGGGGCGAAATGTCGATTTCTCATCATTGGCCTTTTGTCAAATGCGGTTGTCCCTAGCTAGCATGAATCGCGATCCGGATACGGCAGTCCTCTCCTTCATATCCCGTTCCACCATCCGACATCTTTCGTAAAGCTCATCATAATCCCTCGGGTTCAAGAAGATCAACCGATCGCGAAGTTTCGACTTCAATCTGTCCCGAATCTTCTCGCTCTATCCAGAGGATTCTCCACCATCCTTGGTGCATACTTTGACAGCCTTGAAAAATATGTCTCATACCGATCAATAGTTATCCGATTCTCGCGGAGCTGCTGAAATTCTAACATCTTCGCTCTTGAAGCGGTTTCAGAGAAGTACTTCCCATTGAAGACTTCAACGAAGATGGTCCAGTTTGGCACCGTACCCTCGAAAAAAACTCTTCCCTTGATGGCCTTCCACCAATCACAAGCAAAGTCCCGCAATTGATATACTGCCAGGGTCACCTTCTCCTCTTCTATACACCTCGGATCCTCAAACGCTTTTTCCAAATCCTCAATCCAACGAGGAGCAACTTTCCGATCACCTTTCCTAGTGAACTTAGCCGGTTTCAACTTCAAAAACTGTTCTACCAACTCGGTGCATCTGTCTATTCCCAACATCGTTCCCTTGATTTACGTTTACCCCATGGGCGTAGCAGAGTAGCAACAAGCAGCCTTCAAAGGGTTTTGGCAATAGTGGCAGCTCGTTCTTGAGTCTCCTACCCATTAAGTTTCCAATTTTCTCTAGAGCCCTAAGGACTCCATCCACTCTTGGATCTTCCCTAACTGTGGTCCTTGAGCTAGAAGCTCCTCCGGAACCTCCTCTAGAACCTCCTCCGGAACCTCTACCTCTATTGTCCATTTCCATTAACTTTCATAATACCTCGAATCAAAATAATTTCACCAAGGAATTAGAGACCTAAGCCACCTTCTCGAGTCTAGTAGTTTCACACTGCTTAATACAACAATTAGCATAAAGCTAACAATCGTTTCGGGTAGAACGATTTAACAAACAACATCAAACAATCAATGACGAAACCAATCAATCATGCAAATCACAAGTGCACGTTCAAATGCCCCGTATAACGCATTTATCTCGCGTAAACATCTAGGGCCTGTATAACGCATTTATCTCGCATAAACATCTAGGGTCTCCCTGTCTAACCATCCCAAAGTCATCGCTCCTTATCACTCCATATCTCATCCAAACTTGGATCGAGCCGCCCTTGCTCGATACCACTCCAAACTAGGATGTCACGACCCGAGCCCTGCGAGCCCATCGACATCCCACTTGGCCATATTATCGTACGCTTCTCTAGGATCCAAAGGCCAACAAATTTTCGCGGAAGCAAAAACAAATCCCCGTATAGAAAACAACAGAGCAAGGGCATAATATCTGATGCATCCATATGATGTTACCGATTGTGATGAAGTCGACGGGGTAGAGTTACACGAGTGAATAGAGCTCTGTGCTTTTGATAGATGTCCATAATATCTGGTTCTAAACTACGATGCATCATGTTTCCGATGGTGGTAGAAAACATGATCATCTTAATGAATGTTTTCCCGACAAATGACAAATAGAAGATCATTATTCCGAATAATGTTTTTACTACCAACGCCATCATTCTATCGAAATCTTGATATGAGAGATGAAGTTGAATTCGGTCTAGACATATTCGCACCAACCGAGAAGATCTCCATGATTAAAAAGAAACTAAAAAGGTCAATAGTTATATTATTAGCTAATAATATAGCTACCGACCTTATTATTTCTGCTTCATCATGGCAATCTTCTCGGCTAGAGTAGATATGGGCACACAAAGTCAATCGCATCTCCCATATCAAGACTACGATAGTAGCTATTGATGCCCTTAGTAGCAAGAACACTATTCGAAATATTATCTTCTTATTATCGTATCTCAGAAAAATAGTCGTTAAGATGTTAATCTCCTCCAACACCATCCGAAACACAATGCATCATAGTTTAAAAACATATATTGTGAACATCTATCGAAAGCATATAGCTCTATTCACTTTTAAACCTGGACCCATTGACTTCACAACAATCGCCGATGTCATATGGATGCATCACAAACAAGAAGAAAATTTGCTTTAGATGTCCTTTTGCGAGATGTTTCCAAATATGAATACTACCAGTAGCAATTAGGAGCTTATGAGAACCGAACAATTTTTCATGGCAATTCCTAGTATAAGGAGACATAGAATGGCCAAGAGGATGCTAACTAGCATGTTCACCATCTAATGGAGTTTGTTCATAGCTATCTTAATTACATCTAGCGTCAAAGTTAGTTTTATTTGTTCTTTGAAAGCATGAAGTTGCATTACATCCAAATGCAAAATCATCACATGTGAAAAGACATGTATAACTACTTTGTCGTGGTATTCGAATTCAAGAAAATTGCTTTCTAAGCCTAGAGCAATACATTGGTCTCATTATGTTCACATTTTATAAGAAGCACCAACTAGTTTTTTGCTATTCGAGCTATAGAAAGTAGGTCTCATTTTGCATCAAAATTAAAATTGAGAACAACTTTGACTTCACTCTGAAAATATTTATTAAGAAGTTTTATTTATGAGCACTCGGAACTAGCTATAGTAATTCCACCCCACCTTGCCTCCCCGCCCTGGCATTGCATGAAGAGCGGGATCTATTACCATCCATATCTACCAAACATATTGGCTAGAGATCAATCTCTTGAATGTTGATACCACAAGGTAGATCAACATGTGTAAAATTTATAATAACTAGAGCCTTATAGGTCAAGTTGTTTTCCTTAGTACTTACGGTGAGACATGGAACTTGCTGGATTTTCGACCATCTAAATGTGATTCTATATACAAGGGATGAGAGGTTCTGATTGTGACACATTGTGTACTTTTAGGCTGGTAGCTTAAGGTCTACATATAAGGTCACAATTAGTTATCACCGATATAACAACATGCAATGATTTACCTCGGCTACCAATCTTTCAATCAAGTGCTAAAAGAGTCATGACAACATCTTTTGATATTTTCTATTATCTCTTACCACCCTATATTTCGAGGATGATTTGCTAATTTTCTGGCTCTGATATGCTCCTTCAAATAGACTCATTGTCCTTGCAACCTCATCTTTTGGCATAAACCGCATGTAAGTCCTCTAGGTATATGTGCTTAACATAGAAAACAGCAACTAAAAAGACCAATAAAAACAATATCAATGATTAAAAAGGGGCAAATGGGCACTAGGAGTGCCAATATTTGTGTACGGCCCTCACTTTATTATCAATATTTTTTTTATCTCTTAATTGTCAATTGTTTTTCAAAAAATGGTTATTTCGGTGCCGGCTCCGGTGAGGTTCGCTAGAGATATGATGTGGCATCTACGTGACTTATCGAAACTTCTAGATCAAAGAATAAAAAAAAACCAAAGGTTAAAAAAAATTTAAAAAACTAAAAAATATGCTACATAAACTAAAAGAAAAAGAAAGGTTGTAGCGGTTAGGGCTTGAAGCCCCACCACCACCGTACACCATCACCGGTAATGGCCGGGGGTAAGGGATGGCCGAGGGGGTCGTCGGGCCTTGGCGACCCCCTCGGCCATTCCAAGTTTAGCGAAGCTTAGCCATGGCTGGCCTCACAAACCTATAGCGAGGTGCGGTCGGCCTCATTTGCGACGGCCAAGCCTCGCCAAGCCGTCACCGAGCCGTCGTTGGGTGAGGTCCGTCGTGCCCAGTGTGACATTCTAAATTTCCCGCCATTTTGAGACTAACGATTGAGAAGTCATCTAATGATATATTTCGGTCTTATCTCGCTTAGACTCGATCGCCTCGAGTTAATTGACCATGAAATGGGATCTCGAAATTGGACAATGGACAATGAAGCATGCCAACATTTGACACGAATTGGACGTCACCTCATCGAGGGTAATTTTTATTGGAAAGCGAAAATTTTGGACTATCAATGCAAGATTACTATTTTGCCCTTGGGAGGTATAATTTGGTATTAAGGAAGGATGAAGGGCAATTTGGTCATTTACAATTTCAGCATGTGATGGCCCAAATTATGGGGGTGTTATGGTCATTTTGCATGGATAATTGTGGAGAAATGACAAATGTCATCTTATGAGCAACCCCTTTTGCACCAATTATTTGTGTCTTGCACCAATTATTGGTGTCTTAAAGCCTTTGACCATTTGACCATTGATCAATGATGCAAGAAAGCCTCTCTCTCTCTCTCTCTTCTCTTCATTTATTTTCGCCGGCCATGTCCTCTCTCTACCTTCCATTTTTCATTGTTTTTCCTCAAACCCTCTCTTCCTCTTTCGCTAGCTCGCTGTTCTACCCCGATCGCTTCACTGTTCCGGCTATAACTTCTTCGTCTCGACATCTGATTGAAATGAGTCCATCTCCATTAGAAAGCTTATCGTCTTATCTTTCTAAAAACATATTATAAGCACCATTTGGCCCAGTATGTTTTCTTGTAGAGCTATTTATTTGAACAAAGGTTAGGCGGGTCAGTTTGGAAATCCGGTTTGAGGGAGAGCTCAATTTTGTTGTCTTAAAGAGCTCATTTTGCTTCAAATTTTCGGTGACATACTATTAAGATATATTATAAGGGTTTGATAAGTTGAGGATGGCAATTTGTTGGAATTAAAATAGGTTTTAGAGGCTGATTTGGGCTGGTTTTTATGAAGCAGATTCTGCCCCTTTGCTGATCACGTGAAAATAGAATAGAAGAGGCCCTATGAGGTGTTGTTTTGCTCCTACATTTTTGGTGAGACCTCTATAATCATAGATTGAGAGGTTAGCAAGAATATTATGGGACAATTTGAAGTTTAGAGGAAGTTTAATTGCTGATTTAAGTTGGTTGTTGCAAGAACAGTTTCTGGTTAGCTGCTGCCCTGTTCGGGTTGAAGCCGTTAGAGGCTATTTAAGGTGTCAATTGGCTTTGAAATTCTTGGTAAGGTACCTTAGGATATAGTATAAAGTGTTATTGTGGAGTACACGAATTGGATTGGAGGTTAAAAGTGGTTTCATGGCGGATTTGTGCAATTGAACTCAAACCGTATACTGCCCTGTTTTTTGACAGAATTGAAGTTGGACCTTGAGGTTTCATTTGGTGGAATGAGCTAGTCCAATTTGCTTTGTAAGTGACCCCTAACCCTTTATTAGGAAGTTAGGGTACTAATGGAGGATTTTGGCCTTCAATTGATTGATTTTACGAGGTGAAATGTACTTGTAATGAGCAAGGCCCAATGTGGTTTATGGTTGCCGAACAATGTGTGTTTACCTTAGAGTGAAATTGTGTTTTCATGGCCATATGATATTTGATTGCCATGATGTGTGAACTGCTTGCCATGCAATGAAAGTGTTTGGCCATGGTGTTTCTCATATTAATAGCATTGTTGATTGCTTGAATTTGATATACTCGATCATGAAGTTTGTGAAAAGATAAGAACGGCTCGTGAGCCCTTGATAATGAGAGACATAACATGAATTGGCTAGTAGATGGAAGCGAGATATGTGAAACCCTAGGACTTAGCCATGCGGGGATGAGTTTGCCTTGGGACTTGTGCCATGTGAGGAGAAGCTATACCCCGAGTCTTGGTCATGCGGGGTAAGTCGATACATGTCGACACGGGCCATTGAGATGGCATTGGGAGCCCGATGCGTTGAAACGTGGGTCCTAGAAATTGTTATAGCCTCGAGGCGTAATTTAACACGAGCTTGGCCGTGGAATTGAGATTGAATGGTAAGCCCGAGGCCAATTTACATGGGCCAATTCACCGAGTTGAGAAATTATGATAAAATGAGAATTAAACTATGATATATGAAATTGTTTTCATGCTTAGTATGTAAAGCTTGGTCATCCGACGAGCTATGCCTTGAAACTATGATTGTTATGCCATGCATGTTGACATACGTTGTTGTTTCATGCTATGTGCTTTGTTTTGTGGTTTGTTATAAAAATTAAATAAATAATAATGTCTCTAGAGGTACTAGCTGCCTAGTTTAGGTTTAGGGCTAGCTTACTGAGATTTATATCTCACCCCGTCGTGGGATTAACATTTTCAGGTCCCGGATGATGGAAACCGAGCTTGACAAGGATGAATATTCGAGGAAATAATTGTAGAAAATGGATTTACTTTTGTGACCCTAAGGATTTCATTTTGTTTGGAAGTTAGAATTGAAACCTTTAGACTTGTAATTGATGTTGTGAAACGACGTACTTTCTTGTCCCGAGTTATCTTGTATTAAATTTGCTTGAAGATGTTTTATTGCTTCGGTATGCTTGTATCCTTTGGAAGTTTTTAAGTTGATGGCCGAGGGATTCCGAGAGACTAAAGAAAGTCAAACGGCCCGGTGGGATGTTCGCGTGCTGCTTGGGTTCGGGCGTGACACCCAACAATGGCGAGGTCGGCCTCATTGTGCGTTTGCGTGGCCGACTACAGCCATAGGTTGCTTGGGGCTCGACAACCCCACTCATCCATCCCCTACCCCTCATCGGCCATTGTCGACTATGGTAGGGCAACAAGCAGTGTGAGGGCCGCAGAATTTCGCTTTCAGCTTATTTTTTTTTATTTTTTAGTACTTTTCTATCTAATTTTAATTTTCTAAAAATTTAACCACATGGACGCCACATGGACTCCCATTGATGTCTATGTGGTTGATTTTTAAATGACACGTGATATTAAATAATTAATTAAAAATCACGTGTATTGTTTGGCTGGAATTGATACTTAAATGATTATTTTTTGCCAGAATTAGAACTTAAATGATCATTATTTTCTCCAATTTGGCACTTAAGTAATCCAATAAAATATTGGCACTTAGTAAGCGTCTAATATTGGCACTTCAAGTGGCCTTTTGTCATTAAAAAGGTCAGAGCTTATAAACAAAGACAACATATATGGAAAGATACAACATCGATTAATGCAGAATCGGAAGATTTCATAATTGTAGCAAAGCAGACTATTTAGCTCCCAAAATTGTTTCGCAAGATGATGCCAAAATTGATAGATAGGACAAAGTTTGGGGTTTGCGCTCGAATTGTTTGGCCTACGTGCAATATAAAATGCCTAAAATGGCCAAGACAATGACACGGTTCGGTCAGTGCCCAAGACCATCAAGACAGTAAGGATAATGAGAGTAGAACAACAAAATTTAAAAGATCATAATAATGAAGCGTACCTCTGTGAACCGCTGCTCTTGTTGGGAGCGTGTAACAAAAGTCCAATAAATGACATTTTTCCTAGGGAGATTACTAAGAGGGAGCCTAACTTTGAGCCCATTAATATATCTAATTGGATCCATCTTCACTCAAAAGTTAGACCAATTATGAAATATTAACTACTCCATCCAACACCAACTTTTTAATGTGGGACTTCTTTAACACAACTCATATGTACATCTCAACAATCTCCCCTACACATGTGAACTCTAATATTAGATTTACTTCCCCTCAATTCAAGTATCCTTCTACATCAACTTATCTCGCATTGATTCTCCAATGCCCAACTTCATCCTTGGTCTGTTTCTTCGGAGTGAACCATGAAGTCTATCATGAGGCTCGCGTTGTTATACCACAATGCCCACCAGTCCCAAAGCTGCGTTAGTCACAATATTTCCCGAAAAATGACTTTAGTTCATTTTTAGTTTTCTGTCATTTTCCCGAAAAATGACTTATTGGAAATTATTTTCTAAAAATAACTCGTTTTTTGGGAACCAAACGAACCCCTAGTAGTAAAGTCCAATCATTCCATCTATATCAAAGAATTGTTTCTCAACCATATCCATACCAAAGCATTATTTCACAATTGGAAGCATGATTGTTGCAAGACATAGCAATTAAATTTGGTAGCTTCTTGCTCTTCAATGATGCAAGTTTACATATCAAAACGTTAATTTGCTTAAAAAATACAAATTAGTGGAAATATCCATACCAAATCAACTATCGCCGATCTCGGTGACGACCGACCTTGTTGCTGTTGGGCGAGTTTCGCCTAGGCCGTTGCCATCGCTCGATGTCAACCTCACCAGCCTAGCCCAAGCGAGGGCGACCCTCGCCGATCTGGTGAAGGTCGCCCTCACTTGATAGCAACGGTGGCTAGGATGGAGAGAAAAGGAAAAAGGAAAAGAAAGAAGAAAAAGAAAAGGAGAAGGAAAAAATAAAAATTTAGAAAAAATAAAATATTAAAAAAGTAAAGGATGAGATGCCCTTCGGCCAGGCCTTTCTTTGAAACAATGAGGGCCCTCCAAGATCTTATTTAGAATAATGTGCATTTCAGGCTATTATTTGAAATTTTAAAAAGAAAAATTGAGGGAGCTACACCTTCACTCCTAAACTATTAGTTATCACATAAATTCCTTCAACTTTGATTTTATTGCAGATGTCAACCCTTCAAGTATTTTACCCAAGATTGCAAATTTCTATATTTGGTTTACTCGACTCATCTTTTGGCCTCCTCATGTGCTAAATTAAATTAAAGTTCTCCAAAATATGTACATAAAAATTAGGGGAGAAATGCAGCAATGTTAGAAAAAGATCAAGATGAAAATTTGGTTGGCTTCGTGAAGAGCTAAACTTTTAGTAGGGTTTCAAATATTTTCCAAAATATGTACATAAAAATTAGGGGGCCAATACGGCGATATTAGAAAAGGATTAAGATGAAAATTTGGTTGACTTCGTGAAGAGCTAAACTTTTAGTAGGGTTTCAAATATTTCCCAAGCACTATAAACTATCTATGTCTGAATATTAAAAATTGAAAGTTTGTGATTTTTTTTACAAAACAAAATTCGGGGTAGATTTGTGACTGGATTTAAAGTTTGGATTTTTTTCTAAGACAAAGAGAAAAAGTTTGAGGTAGATTTGGAATTAAATCTAAAATTTGGAATTTTTTGAAGAATTAAGCCAAAATAAAATACAGAAGTAGAATGAACTTAACCAGAAAAAAAGCCAATCGACTTTCTGGCCACAATGTAAGGGTACAGTGCTACTCTAAATAGCCGTCTTATTTGTATCCATAGCGACTGGTTGCCTTTTACTCATGCTCTTTACAAAGCTTTTTAATGCTTTAAAATGTTATGAAAACAAAAAAAAATCTACTTTTTCTCTTGCTTGCATATGGCTGTGAGTCGTGTGATTTCTGTCACTTGTCAAAGCAAAATAAAATGAATAAAAATAGGGCGGCCTTATTTTCACTAAGCCACTCTTTTTCAATCAACAGACCGAAATACCCTTATCTCTTTTCAATTTATTTTTTCTTTTTTTATCAACCTAGCCAGCATAATTGCCTTTATTTATATTCTCTCTATTAAATTATCAATTGCGCAATATAAATGTAAAAAATATCACCTTACATCACCTTAGTATGCATTATGTTATTGCTTTGCCTAGAGCAACTCGTTATTTTAAATTGCGGGCTCATTTTTTTAATGACAAAAGTTGTATAAAGGTTAGAAATTTCTAGTTATAACGGTTTATGATTGCTCAATTAGCTGCCTATTTTCATGAAATAGTTTGAGGGAAACATTATTTCAAAATTGAAAAGTAAAATTCAATATAATAATCTAGCAAAATTTTAACTTATGGTTGATTTTTGGGAATAAATTTGCAGGTTTCTCAAGTTAAATATCGTTGATTTGTGCTTTCTTTTGAGCTTTTCACATTGTAATATAAATGGCAAATTGGGTTTGCTAATTTATTCACACATTTTGCAATTTCAAACTCGCATCAAATTTTAATAAAGGAAACTTTTAAGCATATTTTAAAGTTTTGATCCATTTGCTACGAGATTTAATTTATAATGGACATTAATTATCTTTTTCATAGCACGATTTTTTTTTGGACTCATTGCATGAGTTGGACACCAAGACGTTTCACCTTTTTCCCTTTATGTGTTTATCCTTTATTAATATTTAGATATGATCTAAATATAAAATTGTTTGATATTTGATCATGCTTATAACAAATTATCCTCTTCCATATTTTGATCAATTTTTATTTTCAATTTTTTAACAAGATCCACGAAATAATCAAACTGCATTTTACCTTCGACTTTGAAATATAGTTTTCACTCACAATATTCGAAATTAAATTACAAAAACAAAGCAACCCATTTGGCAAGAAAGGACGAGGGTAGATTTGAAGGCGTGAAATGAACTGTTGATGAGGATATGTATTGAACCGCAAAGAAACCGACGGCTTTGGGTTGGCGGTTTTCCTTCACATGGTGGCGACATCGATCTCTACTCCTCTCACACACAATAACAACAACATGGTGGAGTCGATGAGTTCAATCTTAGGTAGCAACTAATGGAGCTATTGTGAAAGAAGAAGATAGTTTAGATTCCGTTCATTTCGTTTCATAGAAAACATGTGTTTTCCCGGCAGTCATTTTTCAGAAAAATGACAATATTTTTTAGTGTTCGGCTCAAACCTAAAAAAGAACTTGGAAAATAGTTTTTTCCGTTTGGTATGAAGAATCAGAATTGATGTTTCTCAGTGTTCTAGTTTAATAATTTTTATTTATAGTTTTACTTTCTTTTTATTTTGTTTTTTCTTAATTTTTTTCTTTTTCGGTTGAATAAGAAAGGAAAATTAAAATTAAAATTTTTTAAAAAATAAAAAAAATAGAAAATAAAAATAAAAATAAAAAAAAAAAAAGAATGTGAAAGAGTAAAGGAAGAAAAAAATGATGAAAAATGTTTTGCTCTTCTCAAAGAAAGAAATCAATTTCCCCACTTTTGAAGGTGTTTTCTTTCCGACATTAAAAAAGGTGTTTTCTTAAAGAGTGGAAAATGTTTTTCTTAACTCATTTATTTTCAGTGGAGCAAATGCCGAGAAACGTTTTCTTGTAAGTTGTTTTCCGCGAAACGAATAGTCTTAGAGAATGATTTGCTAATTTTCTGGCTCGATATGCTCCTTCAAATAGACTAATTGTCTTTGCAACCTCATCTTTTGGCATAAACCGCATGTAAGTCCTCTAGGTATATGTGCTTAACATAGAAACAACAACTCAAAAGAACAATAAAAACAAGATCAATTATTAAAAAGGGGCAAAAGGATACAAGGAGTGCCAATATTTGTGTACGGCCCTCACTTTAGTATCAAATTTGTTTTAATCACTTAAGTGTCAAATTTTTCGAAAAATGGTTATTTTAGTGCCAACTCCAAGTGAACTTCGCGGAGATCCGATGTGGCTTCTATGTGACTTACCGAAACTTCCATATCAACAATAAAAAAAACCAAAGGTTAAAAAAATTTAAAAAGCTAAAAAATATGCTACATAAACTAAAAGAAAAAGGAAAGGTTGTAGCGGCTAGGGCTTGGAAGCCCCGACCACCGCCGTACACCATCGCCGGTAATGGCTTGGGGTAGGGGATGGCCGAGGGGGTCGCATGGCCCCGGCCACCCCCGCCCCCCGAAGTTCCAGGGGTCAAGTTACGACCCGAACCCCGCGAACTCGTCGACATACCACCTGGCCATATTATCGTACGTCTCCAGGATCCAAAGGTCAACAAATTTTCGCGAAGCAAAAACAAATCCCCGTATAGAAAACAACAACGATACGATAACTTGGGATGGTAAAAATAAGCTTATGTACATATACACATATTCTTTACAACTTTTCAAACCTAAGGCTTCGGAGGCCACCGTACAAGCCCGTGACCACGTACTACAAAAAGATCAATTGGTCAAAACCTGCTATACTTCAAAAGTTCTCACCAAAAGTCTAGAGGCCACTACCCTAGGCCCCATCCTCACTATCGGAGACGAAGTCTCTAGCTCCTCCTCCTCTTCAGTCCGAGATGGCGGCTCCACATCCGATGGCTCTACAATCTCTACGTTCTCCTCGGACTCCAAAATCTTCGGGTTTGACTCGCAGGTCTTCGTGGCCGGTATCTGGACTCATTACCGCGCCATCGGGAGGGGCAGCCTGAGTGGGGTCCCATTCCCCAACTCCGTCATAGGGGATATCAAAGCTCCTCGGCGGACCTACCAAAGATATCCCCATGTCTCGTACGTTCATGCTAGGTACGTATGGGACTTCCAAAAATTTTCTCCTACATCTACCCGGATGGTAGTAGCGTGTCTAAAATAAACCTTATCCTCACTCACGGGCTACTCGGTAATCACGATTTCCAAGACCGTCGATATCCCGAACCACTGCGGTGGATGATTCATGGTCGATGTGGAGGGTCCGAAAAATATTAGCCCGCGACAGGGTGAGAATAAATTTCAGTAAGAAAGTCCCTAATCCTAGGTTAGGGCGCTAGTGCCTCCCGGACACGTCCTATATTAGCAATTCTCAACAATTCCTCCCTCAATCAATAAATCAACAAATAAATTCCAGAATACACGTCATTCTTTCTCCCAAATTGCTACACCTTCATAAAAATTCCACGTTACTCCCATGCTCACATTCAACGCCTCGAGGCTAAAATAAAAATATTCCACGTTAATCCAACGCCCGCGTTTAACGCCTCGGGCGATAATAAAAATATTCTATGTTACTCCAATGCCCGTGTTTAACGCCTCGGGCTATCATATAAATGGACAGGACCCGCGTAATAACACCTCGGGCCATTATATAGTCCGGACCCGTATAATAACACCTCGGGGCACTATAAGCTGCGTAATAACACCTCGATTATTATCCCGTTTAAAGCCTCGGGATAAAATAATACACGAAACCCCGTGTTTAACGCCTCGGGGGTAGAATAATAACAGAGCCCGCGTAATAACGTCTCGGGGCAAAATTCCTCACTTCCACTTGATTTGTTGCTCATAATGACCATATAGTAACAACAATTCCTCGATCGCTCGCCCGATACCACACGATCCATAAAACCTTCCGATCGATCAATCTTCGCCACGTGATCTTGCTAAATTTTCGGATACTCGGTAATCACGATTTCTATGTCCCTCGGTATCCCGAACCTCTACGGTGGATCATTCATGGTCGAGGTGGAGGGTCTGAAAAATATTAGCCCTCGACAGGGTGAGAATAAATTTCAGTAAGAAAGTCCCTAATCCTAGGTTAGGGCGCTAGTGCCTCCAGACACGTCCTATATTAGCAATTCTCAACAATTCCTCCCTCAATCAATAATTCAACAAATAAATTCCAGAATACACGTCATTCTTTCTCCCAAATTGCTACACCTTCATAAAAATTCCACGTTCCTCCCATGCCCGCATTCAACGCCTCGAGGCTAAAATAAAAATATTCCACGTTAATCCAATGCCCGCGTTTAACTCCTCGGGCGATAATAAAAATATTCCACGTTACTCCAATGCCCGTGTTTAATGCCTCGGGCTATCATATAAATGGACAGACCCGCGTAATAACACCTCGAGGCCATTATATAGTCCGGACCCGCGTAATAACACCTCGGGGCACTATAAGCCGCGTAATAACACCTCAGATTATTATCCCGCATTTAAAGCCTCAAGATAAAATAATACACGGAACCCCGTGTTTAACGCCTCAGGGTAGAATAATAACAGAGCCCGCGTCATAACGCCTCGGGGCAAAATTCCTCACTTCCACTCGATTTATTGCTCATAACGACCATATAGTAACAACAATTCCTCGATCGCTCGCCCGATACCACACAATCCATAAAACCTTCCGATCGATCAATTTTCGCCATGTGATCTTGCTAAATTTCTGGATTAGCGAGTTCGAGACCACACGATCTCATCCAATTTTTCTCCAATAAAAGATCGGGACCACACGATCTTTCTAATTTTCCTCAACCGATTAATCGAGACCACTCGATTTAATTGTTCGAAATAAATATTCGATCGGGACCATGTGATTCACTCACGTTAAATAATTGATAAATCGGGGCCATCCGATTAAATCAAACTCAAGCCGTCGACCAATCGGGCCACACGATTAATTTATGCTACCACAAAAATTAATCTATGCCACACGATATTATTATGCTAACGTAGCAATTAATAATCACCATACGATTGAAATTTTGCTAACGTACAATTAACATGTACCATACAATTAAACTATAATAACATGGCAATTAATCGAGACCGTACGATTAAAATACCCTAACGTGCATTAAATCTCCACCACACGATTAATCTACATAAAGCAAAATTCAATCGTAGCCGTCCGATAAATTTTCCTAAGCAAGATCCAATATGGACCGTTCAATTAAAGCATGATAAGCTAGATTTAATCCTAACCCTCCAATCTCAATCATGCATTTACTATTCACTCAAGAGCACATTTTCTCTGTCCTCCATCATCATTTTCGGCCAAGCTAAGTTCTTGTACAAATTCCTCAAATTTTTCATCAAAACTACTCAATCTAATGTCCATTAGCAACCTAGATACCTAATCCAAGAATAGAAACCAACTTACTTCAAGATCTAGCAATTTCCTCGGTGAAAAAAGTTGAGAGAAATTTTGATCCGGTCGGCGGCTCTGCGGTTCCTCTCGGTCGGTTTTGACCCACGAAAATCCGGCCACTCCGGGCGGCTCACAATGGTAATTATGCTTCGGCGGTTCAAGGTGAGGCGGTGAGAGCTTGAGAAATTTCGGCAATGGTGGACGGGGAGGATGAGGAATTCGGCCAAGGTGAGTGAGAGAGAGTGTAGTGAGAGAAGCTCTTGCAAGTCAAGAAGGGCAAATTGATAATTTTCCTCTACGTTGACTAGTCAATTTCGGCCACTAGGGTATTTAACTCGAAATGCCCTTGAGCCAAAGTGAAAAATTGCATATTTTCCAAGGGTAAATAGGTCTTTTCCCATTTTCAGTCCTAATTTTATTTTCCTAAACCCTTTGGGGCGAACCGCGAAGTAACCATACTTCGGGTGAGGCGATGTCCAAAATTTTATTATTGGAACCCCGAAGGTCCGACGTCTAATTTCGAAGTCCGGTTCATGATCAATCTCAATTAATTGAAATTTCAATGTATCTCAAACTAACGGGCTGTTTTTAGGAGTTCGCGTATCGACCCGTGATTAATATCACATTTAAGAATTTCTCGAGCCATGGCGACTTTGGTTGTCATTTAATTGCGAGGGTCAATCACTAGTGCCGATAGACACAATCGTTAGAAAATAATTTAGGGACGTTCGGAACCCATTCGAGGTCAAACAGAATCACCCGTGATCCAAGTGTAGGGTATTACCCAAATCGTTCCTTAATCATTCTAGGATCGGCCTATATTGGTCCAAAATATTCTCTCAACAATTTTCATGGCTAAAGAGTCAATCCAAGATCAAGTTCTTAGGTCTACGTTGTTGACGCCTAAATTTTGACTAATATATATTTTGCATAAAACCTCACAATCCTTAGTGAATCATTGGGTGCTATGTTAGCCCAAGAGAGGCAGGAGGATGGAAAAGAATGAGCCATTTATTATCTCGAGCAAGAAATTCACAACCTCGGAAATGAAGTACTCCGAAGTAGAGAAAAACATGGCGGCGTTAGTCCGGGTACCGCATGGCTTCGGCAATATACCTTGCATTACCAAGCGCTTCGGTGACGTAATGCAATCCCATCAAATATTTGCTTAATCAACCCGCCTTGATTGGTAGACTTGCTAAATGGCAAATCCTCATCTCCGAGTTTGACGTTCAATATTTGTCCCAAAAGTCAATCAAGGGACGAGCTATAGTAGATGTCCTAGCTGAAAATCTGGGGCAAGATGATGATACCTATCATTTTGAGGATCGAATCATGTCGGTGGAGGATTACATCTCGGACTATGTATTTTGACGGAGCTGTCAATTTATCGGGATCGGGCACGGGCGCGGTTACGATATCTCCAAAGCGGTCGGCATTATCCCGTGGCAGCAAAATTGGTATTCCCTTGCACAAATAACGTAGCGAGAATATGAGGCATGCATCATCGGTCCGCAGGCTGCGATTGAAATGGGGATAGCCCGACTCAAGGTGTTCGGAGATTCCGCTTTGATTATCCTTCGATCGTTGGAAAGTGGAAGACGAGAGATGCTAAATTGCTACCCTACCATGAGTATCTGGATGAATTGGTGGAGGAATTTGAAGATATCTCATTTGAGTATCTGTCCAGGACTCATAATCGATTCGCTGATGCGGGACTCATAATCGATTCGGCCGATGCATTGGCTACCTTGTCTTCAATGTTACAAGTCGCCAATGGACTTAAGGTTGACCCACCGAAGATCGAGGTACTAAAAAGGTCGGCATATTGTATGACCGTGATCAATGAACCCGATGGTAAACCATGGTACCATGACATCAAGACTTATATTCGAAGCGGGAGTTCCCCGAAAAAAGTACCGTATCCGACCAAAAGTACATAAGGAAAATGGCCTCAAGTTCTTCTTGAATGGAGAGAATTTGTACAAGCGGTCATTCGATTACGTCCTACTAAGATGTGTTGACTCGGCCGGAGCGGTTCGTCTAATAATGGAAGTACATGAAGGGATCCGTGGTCCACACATGAACGGCCACCTGTTAGCTAAGAAGATTATGAGGTTGGGTTATTATTGGCTCACGCTCGAAAGAGATTGTATTCAAGCATGTCCGGAGTCGTCACAAATGTCAAATTCATGGTGACAAGATCAATGTTCCTCCAAATGAATTGCATCACCGTCGGAACCATGGCCATTTTCTATGTGGGGCATTGATGTTATCGGTCCTATCAACCCTAAAGCATCCAATGGGCATCGATTCATCTTGGTGGCGATTGACTATTTCTCCAAATGGATCGAAGCCGCATCCTATTTAGCGGTCACGGCACGAAATATCACGAAATTTATCCGCCGGGATATCATTGCTCGATACGGTTCACCCGAAGCCATAATCACCGATAATGGCTCGAACTTAAACAACAAACTAATGGACGAATTGTTTAAGGAATTCAAGATCAAGCATCTGAACTCTTCCCCATATCGTCCTCGGATGAATGGAGCAAGTAGAAGCCGCCAATAAGAACATTAAGAAAATTTTAGCGAAGACGGCTAAAAATTATCGCGATTGGCATGAGAGATTGCCATTTGCACTTATGGCGTATCGAACCTCGATCCGAACATCTACCGGGGCAACCCCGTATTCTCTCGTATATGGAATGGAGGCTGTTCTACCGGTTGAAGTGGAAATTCCTTCCTTACGTATACCGTCTCAAGCTAAGGCGACGGAAGCTGAATGGATCCAAAGAGAGCAAGCCAATTGAATCGATCGACGAAAAAGACTTAAGGTCGTATGTCGTGGCCGGTGTTATCAGCAGAGAGTTACTAAATCATTCAACAAAAAAGTTCGGCCTCGATATTTTCGGATCAATGACCTGGTCTTGAGAAAATTATTACCAATAGTCCCACTCCCGAAGGGAAATTCGCTCCAAACTATGGTGGTCCATATATAGTAAAGAAGGTGCTCCCCTGGTGGTGCTTTGATTCCGCAGAGATGGATGGTCGTGTCTTTACCAATCCAATCAATTTCGACGCCGTAAAGAAATATTATGCTCGATTCACTCGATGTTTTCATAATCGAGTTATAATATTAATACGGATTCACAAGTTGTTCACATTTGAGCATCCGTTTGTTTCCTCACTACTAATCTTTGTTGAGAGATTATTTCGAATGGGGGAGCCTCTCCGGCCCAATTGGATTGACCATCGGGAGCGTGAGATTTACATATTCACAGAGTAAAATGGTTATCTTGTGAAAAAATATGACGACCAAGATGAAATGAGTAAAAACTTGCATTCATTTCATTCATCGGAAAGCTTTACAAATAGATCAACGGGGTGGAAACGTAAAGCCAAACCGAGCCCTAATGAGCATCACAAAGGAGTTTAACCGACTCTCCATATAGTTGATGCTCCGCCTACACCGATCGCTCCGAGAATCGAGATCCGCCAACTTAAAAAGGAGGAGCTCACATTTCTCTTTGAGGTTGGCTACCTTCTCCTCGTGATGCTCGCAGCTGATTCCAGGTCATGGATCGGCATTCTCCCGCGGGCTATATCCAGGGTCGATCGTCCAGTCTTTCTTCCAGCCATGTGCATTGAAATTTTAAAACAATATTGAGTGGATCGCGCTCAAAGATGGTCTCGGGACATGGCCAAACATCCCACCAAGTTTCCCTCTCACGAATCGAGTGGGAGACTTGTTCATTACCGTAGTCGAGGGCCTTCTTATAATTGTCGCTACAAGAGCGGCCAACACCAAGCCGTCCGACCGATCCTGGTAGCGTGCCTTCACAAGGTGGGCCAAAGTAACATCTCGATGAGCAACATGGTAAGCCTCCGGGAAGTTTGTGAAGAGGGTAGGGAAGATCCTGTATTCCTCTTCTAACTTGGTACCTTGAATAGAAACGGTGTCCATACTCACAAATATGAGACGGATTTCGGTTTCGCCTCCCGGATGGTTGGCTATATAAGAATAGCCCTGGCCCAGGAGATTATAAAGTTTCTCCCATTTGGCTAAAACTTCGGGCGAGAAGGCATGTGCGGGAAGGGAAGCCATTGTTGTTGAAGGGGCTAAAAAGAGTGGATGCAAAAGAGTGCTTAGAAGGTTGGAGATGAAGATATGAAAGTGATAATTGTCTCGGCATTAAATCCCAATTTAAAGGGCAGAAAAAATAGCAATTCTTGCAGAGCCGAATTAATTATCCGGGCAAAACTACAGACGTTTCGTCCGTGAATCACGGATCTACCATCTCGAGCCTCACAAATCCGAAAAAGTTACGAAAGGATTTGAGGACCCCACCATGTTGAAAACCGAGTGGGAGACAAGCATATTTTCCCGAGAGAAGAAACAGCAATTCTTGCGGACCCACGTTAGTTATTCGGGTGAAACTACGGGTGTTTCATTCATTGGATCCTGGATCTATTCAATCCGTGATCTCGAGCCCCACAAATCCGAAAAGCTACGAAAGGAGTTGGAGTCCCATTGATTGAAAACCGAGTGGGAGACAAGCATGGTTATCAAGAAAACAAAATCGGTGCGAGTGGATTCGGGGTCCCATCACGTTGAAAAAAATCTTGCGAGCCACGTTAGTTACTCGGGTGAAACTACAGGTGTTTCATTCATTGGATCCTCGGATCTATCGTCAATCCGTGATCTCGAGCCCCACAAATCCGAAAAGCTACGAAAGGAGTTGGAGTCCCATTGATTGAAAACCGAGTGGAAGACAAGCATGGTTATCAAGAAAAGAAAATCGGTGCGAGTGGATTTGGGGTCCCATCACGTTGAAAAAATAAGACAAAGCGGGAAACACGAAATCTTGAAAAAAACGTCGGCTTAGTGATTTTCATCCGCGTTAAAAGGGAGGCTTTGGAACATACCCGATTACTCGAAAGAATTTGGAGAGAGTAAGCATACATCGGAGAATAGAGTGAACAAAAGGCGGTAAGGGGTATTTCAATCCAACATGTTTAGAGGCCATCGACCTTCTTGGAGGCAACCAACCTAGACATCCCCGGCAAGCGAACCGCTGGATTTCGAGACCGATCCAACGCTGAAGCCGTAAAACCCAACTCTCTTGGCGGTGAAATTCAAGATTTCGACAAGAACAACAACAATGGCGGGGCAACGCAGAACCCCCGAAAAGAAAATATCAAATCAAAGTGCTCAAGCCCTTCAAGGAGTGCTCTTACGTGAATAGGAGACGCAAAAATGAATTAAGCCGGATGATAGGAATGGAGCCCTTGAAGGTCAAGTTTTGGTTTCAAAACAAGCGGACCCGATTGAAGGTTAAAAATGAAAGTCATGAACTTACGTTTCGAGGGAAGAAAGTGAAAAGCTTCGAGCAGAGAACAAGAGGTATAGGGATGCTATCAACACCGCTGTTTGCCGTATGCCCGTAGCGGCCCCATCTCCTTTGGTGACATGTCCCTCGATGAGCCACATCTCGAGCATTGATAATGCTCATTCACCAGTTCATCCCCCGAGCAAGTTCTCGTACAATCCGATTTCGTTGGAGATACATCCCGAAAAGTCGGTCTTGCAGAGGCGTAACCGATGCCCTTCGAGGGAAGAGACATGCATCACTACAATTGGAGTTTCCTTGATGTCACGGCCCAGCCAATTCAACGCCGATGGAACTCCGAATGTGTGGCCTACATGAAGCTTTAGTTTTTTATTATGGGCTCAAAACATCGCTTCTTTGAACATTACTAGCCAGCCCTTACGAATCCTCAAGAGAAGTAGTGACATGTATGAATGAATGTACTATTTGTTACAAAATCCCCATGTGAGACATTCTTATTTTAATCCAGGGGGCAAAGAACAAGATCTATCCACGAACATCATCATGTTTAAAGGCGTGAATTCCTCGCCAGATTTGACTAAGCATTGAAAACCTTCACGTAAGTAAATGCGAAAAGATTTGAGGAGGGAAATAACCGCCTCGTTAGTGGAGAAAGCGAAAAGATTTGAGGAGGGCAAATAAGCGCCTCGTTCGTAGGAGAAAGCAAAAAGATTTGAGGAGGGCAAATAACTCGCCTCGTTCGTAGGAGGAAGCGAAAAGATTTGAGGAAGGAAATAACTGCCTCGTTCGTAGAAAAAGTGAAAAGATTTGAGGGCTCCTCCATATCGAAAAGTAAAAAAAGAACGACGGATTGAGCGAGAGGTAAGAGTTATTACGAAACGGATCCAAGGCACTAGGATCGAAAAGGAGAGAAAAGGCATCATGCGAGACTAACGAGATCGAAAAAAGTTTATAAAGAACTTGAAGTCTCCATGCACCTCCGTAACTCGTCACAAAAAGGCCATCGTCGCTTTTGTCTTTGCAAGTCCAAAGAACATCTAAAGCCCGGTCTCTAGTCCAAACACCCATTTTTCGGTCTACATATGGAAGGTTTTGAAAGGAAAATAAGTCTGCGTACATTCCAGGCGGAAGTATGGGAAGCCTCCTATCCCGAGGATCTGCGAGTCATGGCCATTGATGGCAATCCCGTTTCCCTCTCGATCCTCGTTGCCATGCCGAGAAAGTGCATGTATAGGATTTCAGCTTATATGAAAGCAACGGAAGCCTTAGAGGAGCTGAGACAAGATAAATATGATTTTGACATCGTCGTCACAGCCATGGTAGGGATCGAGTATGGACGGTCTTAGTCTCTTAAAGATCATTGATTCTGAGTTGAATATACCGGTCATCGTCACATCGGCAAGTGATGATCGCCAGTTCATAACGAGGGCCACATTGCATGGTGCTCGGGGCATCCTAAAGAAGGTTTTTGCGTTCGAGTGCTCCAAAACATTTGGCAGCATGCTGTAAGGAAGCAATTACTCGAACAAAAGAACTATGGCCAACCCGCCTACGACGATTTTGTCGGAAAGAAAAGGCCCCTTTGGTCCGCCGAGCTTCATTCTATATTCATCGAGGCGGTTCGACAGCTATGAATCAATTCAAGCACGACCAATGGCCGTACTCAAAATGATGAATATAAACGGGCTCACTCTACGAAGTGTCACAAATCACCTTCACGGATTTAGAGATAAGTCGAAGAAGCACGATGTAGCTTGGAACCAAGGCGACCGGAGCAAAGTTGAGTTGGAAGATTAATCCCGGGAAAACCTACGGAGCAAAAAGTACCCGACCACTTCCCAATCAAGAATACCGGCCATACCAACCTTCCGCTGGTGGTTCTAGCAGCGGACCGGTTGATCATCCCTACGAGTTCCCGAGCGACGGAGGAGGCTCAAGCTCAAGGAGTCGACCGCTCACGGCAAAAACAAAGTGGAAAATCTGTCGCCGGTGTTAGCGAGTAGCAATGCCCAATTCGAGTATCAATTGCCCGAAAAATCAAAAGGTTACTTTGATGATGAGCTTACCGCTTTGGTCGGCCGGTTCGGAGCCGAAAGACCTCCCGAGTTGTGATCCGAAGTAAGTGATTATGGATCTTCAAACAACGATTGTTGGTGTATGATCCAAGACAAAATCAGCCAATCATTGGAATGGCCAGCAAAAGAGGTGGAACCAATCTCGCATGAATACTCCTTTAATTCCATGTATAGTTCCCCTGCGTGGGATACTTTTACTTTCTAGTTGTCTAGAATTTGCCTAGAGTTAAAGGGGCGAATTTTCTCCTCTCTTATCAAATGCGTAAGTTCCTTATTAAGCTAGGCCTCGTAGCAAATCAATTTGTGGACGACACTCCCGAACGCCCGTAAAGAGAGATTCCGAATAGCCTTACTTGGGAGAATGCAAGTAAAAGACCAAACAGGCTCAAAGATGGGTAACTCCGTATCGTCCCAATTGATTCTCGGTCGTTTCAAACTCTAAGTTAAGTTTATTTTATTCTCGACGGGGATTGCCAATCGCTTTGAGAACAATATAACAAAAGCGAACCACCCGTGGACGCCAACAACACCGCAACATAGTGGTTGGGGGAATGACAGGTGGTCCGAGGCATCCCAGGGTCGATCCCGGGATTTGGCATCAATGTACAAAGATTAATAAAAACTTTTTGCTTCGCGGATCGAAACTCAGCCCAGGACGGTTACGGAACCCGGAGAGATAACATCCTGGACATACAATCCGATCAAGATGAATCGATCTTTTCAATTCAAAGTTCGCGAGGAATACGTACATGGGTAAAGTGGTATCGTTTCAACTCTTTCGAACATGAGGACATACATTGATGCTTTCCCTTTTGATTTTTACGGGGGTCACTACTGTCCAAACAGAGAAGTATCCCTTCTCCCCGAAAAATTAATGAAATGAGAAATTCTTGGAGCCTTTGACAATCTCATGTCTCGAAGCGACAATGAAGTTTTGCAACGTATTTGCATGAACAGGGGCAACTCACGATCCACGCCTCTAAGAAATTTTTTATGTACTTGCGAATTTTGTCCGCCATAATGAAAAGTTGCTGCATAGTTTGCGCATGATTGTTCCTCATGTTTAATTTACCAACTTTGAATAAGGAACATGAACTACATAAGATACATCGAATGTATAGAAGGGGGCATGACGGGATGATGAAAGGCAATCCTTTCCCAAACACGTCCAATTTTTTCAGGCGAGATGAACGGTGGCAAATTCCGCATTCCCCGAGGTAAAAAGTTTTCTCGCGAAAGGTACGATAACCGAAGTGATGGAGGCATTCATTTCTCTACCCTAAACACTGCAAGTTATCCGTTGATCAACCCATTTGAGCGGAGATTTCACTTCCACAACCCTCGTCAAGAACCACCCCACATTGGGGCAAAACAGAGGTAATTCCATCGGCATCACGAGACAAATGGTTAGAAATCTTCTTGCTTGGACTAACATCAATCTTCGGGTGGTTCTTTGCATTGTACTTGCGCTTTAATTCAAGTGCCTTAGGGTGACGAAGAGCATTTCTTTTTCTATCCCACACATCTATATCCATTTGCACAATCCATTTGAGCCTGCAAATTCGTTTCTAAAAGCCCTTATTGGTGATCATTGTTGTCCCAAAACAAATATGGCCCATCTTTGAGTAGAAGGACCCGAAAAGCTGGATCCATAGAAAATCTCCCAATGAACTCATCAAGATACAATCGTAAAAGAGAGTTGGGAGTAAAAAAAAAAGGAGAAGAAAGAGGAAAAGCCTGATTCCACAAAAAAACTCCTGGGCATTTAAAAAGCAAAGTGCCTACCAAAAGCAAGGCCAATGCCCTTTCAATTCATTGTTCATTTGTAGAATATTTCGAGCTTGAATGCACAATTTTCCTGTATATCCTAAAAGGGTTGAGAGAAAAATCTCCATGAAGTGTCAAATTGCAAATGCAATCTTCGAGTTCACACCATCCTCGAGCAATGATGGCATCCTAGAAGGCCACGATCGGTGACAAGATTGTAATGATCACCAATATCAAGCCCCTTCTCAAACATCTTCCGAGCCAAAAAGAACCATTTCGTTTTTCGTCCCAAATCATTACCTCCATTACAACCCTTTAAAAGCCTTTTCCGACTAGGGCACTTGAATTAATGTGGAGTTCAATGATTTTAAGTATCACTCGAAGAAGTTCGAGCAAGATTACTTCTCTCTCATTTTTGCGGGGTTCTTGACTTGTAAACCCGGAGAGATGACGAAGGAATTCATTTCAAGAGGCCTTGACTCAGCTAGAGTCCCCTTTGTAAACCTTTGACCTAGCCCTCATTACGGTCCTAATCAAGACCTCCAGATCGGCTCGGTCGTATCAATTGCGAGGTTACTCGGATCCTTATCGAATGCGATGATGGAAAGATTGAGTGATTTCTTTTGAATCCTGCAGACAGGATAAATAACTTTTCTTGAGAGTGAGAGAAAATCCTTTCTGACTGAAGTCCCCCATTCAGCTCACATTCGAGGTATTCATAATGTGAGAACATCCCCGGACAGGATTGATAATGCAAACTTGATAGAATGGTTATGCATAAACCATGATATGAGTGATTGCATTATGCACATGTTATTTCTAATCATTGCAAGCTCGGTAGGATAGTTTTGCATGAACTCATTGTTGAATATGTTTGCGCATGTTACCTCGGACATTCTATGATGGGTAATACATTCCCGATGTTCGATGTCCCTCCCAAGGTCTCGAAATTCATCCAAGGATTATTGAATGAGCAAGTTCTCCGGGCAAATGCCTACCATGTAAGATACGAGCGATCTGTTTCGTTCTTTGATTAATCGTTCGGAGAACCCGGGTAAGTTTTCAAACCCATTTTCAAATCAACAACTCCTCCGATGATAGTTGTTAGGATTCAATCCAGGCAATATGCCTCTCCGTCAGTCGTGTAGACATATGCACCGGCGATCTTGACATCTTATCATGACGACATAGCTCTTATGATTTCGGTCTCGGATCACGAAGACATATGCACTGGTGATCTTGACCTTTAGTCGGCTCATAATGACATAGCTCTTATGATTCTCGGCTCCTTTATCAAATCACGAAGACATAAGCACCCGTGATTTTGATCCAAACCAAATCATAACGACGTAGCTCTTAAGATTTTGGTTCCCCTTTGTCGATCACGAAGACATATGCACCGGTGATCTTGACCTTTAGTCGGCTCATAATGACATAGCTCTTATGATTCTCGGCTCCTTTATCAAATCACGAAGACATAAGCACCGTGATTTTGATCCAAACCAAATCATAACGACGTAGCTCTTAAGATTTTGGTTCCCCTTTGTCGATCACGAAGACATATGCACCGGTGATCTTGACCTTTAGTCGGCTCATAATGACATAGCTCTTATGATTCTCGGCTCCTTTATCAAATCACGAAGACATAAGCATCCGTGATTTTGATCCAAACCAAATCATAACGACGTAGCTCTTAAGACTTTGGTTCCCCTTTGTCGAATCGTGAAGACATATGCACTGGGCGATTTCGACATTTAATCAACTCACAACGACGTAGCTCTTGTGAACTTGATTCTACTTCTTTCGACTCACAACGACGTAGCTCTTGTGATCCGGAAGGATACACATATCTTCTTGCGTCTTGCATTAGGGAGAAGTCTCGATAACAGATAGGCCAAATACCTTAAGGTCCTCGTGTTTGCAAGAAACTTGGAAATTAAGGGAATCACCAGCTTATGAGGTATTTGGTAAAACAGGTATTCTCATATGCGATCCGTGTGCGGGTTTCTCTAACATGAAAAGAGAAATTATGACACATGTTATTTACGGTCTTGCATATCATGCATCACTTCATTACATAAAAAATGGGACTAAAACTCCCGCCAAAAAGTTCATCCATCATTTGCACTATCAAAATTTAGGGTTCAATTTTGTCTTTGAGCGGAACCTCTACGAGCCTCCACTCAAAGAGGGGCAAACGACGCCTAAATTTTGACTAATATATATTTTGCATAAAAATTAGAACTAATTTTAGTTCTAAACAAAAATCATCTCACATATTCATTTAGCATTGGCATACAATTTGAGCTTAATTTAACAAGGGTCCTGGACTAGGCATGCGGTGGAAAAATGCACCAAGAAGATTTGGGCTTGAAAGAAATATTTTCTCGGGGACTATTGCAAATACTCAAAACTTCGGGATCAGTATTGCAAATACTCAAAACTTCAGGGACTTATTGCAAATACTTAAAATTTCAGGGACTATATTGCAAATACCAAAAGAAGATGGAGAAAGGAAGATGATGAAGAGAAGATAATGAAAGGAAGATGAAAATGGAAGATAAAGAAAGGAAGATGAAGATGAAGAAAGGAAGATGAAGATGAAGAAGAGAAGATGAAAATGGAAGATGGAGAAATGAAGGTGAAGAAGAGAAGATGAAGATGAAGAAGAGAAGATGAAGATGGAGAAAAGAAGATGAAAATGGAAGGTGGGGAAATGAAGATGAAGAAAAGAAGATGAAGATGAAGAAAGGAAGATGAAAATGGAAGGTGAGGAAATGAAGATGAAGAATTTTGCCTATAAAAGAAGAAGAGTTCTTGAAGAGAAGGGGGAGAAGTTTTTGGAGTGAAAGAGAATTGAGAGAGTTTTTTTGAGTGAAAGAGAATTGAGGAAGTTTTTGGAGTGAAAGAGAATTGAGAGAGTTTTTTTGAGTGAAAGAGAATTGAGAGAGTTTTTGGGGTGGAAGAGAAGAGAATTGAGAGATTTTTTTGAGAGGAATTCTTTAGAGAGGAAAAAGAGAATTCTTGAGAAAAAAATTTTTAAGAGAGTTTTGAGAGGGCTTGAGTGTTTTGAAGCTCGGTGCTACCATTGCCAATTTCTGCACCCATCAACACAAGCCACAAGTTCATCACCATCGTTCAAGCTCGCCGCAAAAAAAGAAAGCTAAGTGATTTCCTAACTTCCTCTAAGTTCGGATACAAATTAGCCCGGATTTTCTACACTCGATTTTTCTCTATACGTTTTTATGTTAAATAACAGCTGCATATCAACGATGAGACATCAATGGTACGAGAATAGAAGGAGAGCAAAAGGGAAAAATATCAACGCCCAGATTGCGGTCTCATGAAATTCTAGCGAGTTGAGAAAGAAGCGTGAAAGAGAGATAGGACCAAGAGATTTCTCGGTCTAACGAGTCACCAAATCGGTCCAATGGTCAAGACAAGCCCGAATCACGAGTTTGGTGCACGAGTTCAAATTGGGGAGTAACCTTGAACCTATTTTATCCTAATTTCATGTAATTTCTTTATTTCAAAAAATGTCATGAGAAGAAAAATCCAAAAAAATTGATTCTTTGATCTTCAAGTAGAATTCATCAAATTTGTCAAATCCATTATTTGTTTCATGAATTTTAAGGTACCGAAAGGGCATTAGTTGTAATTAATGTAACCAAGTCCCCGGACTCTTAATCTACAGTTCGTAGAAATAAGATAGTTTTCTCCCGCTATTTTATTTAGGTTTCTAATCGACCTACCGAAAATGATTAGTGGCGACTCCAAATTCAAATCACATTGCATGTTAATCATTCGAACCTTAAGTTGCGATTTGGTATGGACTTGGGAGAGTCCGAGTTAGGTTAGTTAATTAATTAACCCGATAATCCATTAGCCCGAAAAAGATGACTTGTTTATTTTTTTTTTAGGTCGCGACATACGTACTTGATTTTTCTAGCTAGCTATTCCCATTTGTTAGTCTGCTCAAGAGGGATTAATTCGAGTGAGACTTAGCTGAAATACATCAATGAAACATTTCATTTATTCAAAACTTCGAAAGTGAGTCAAAATACGGGATGTCACAATTCTTGCCCCTTACAAAAATTTCGTCGTCGAAATTTACAACAAACTTAAGTATTCAAATAAATGGGGGCGCCGGTGTCTCATCTTTTTTCGTTTTCTCAGGTTGCCCCTTCGGTTCCATGGTGCTCCCATATCACCTTCACCAATGGGAATTATCTTGTTCCTCATAACTTGTTTTTTTCTATTTGCTATTTGCACTAGCTTCTCCACGTAAGAGACCCTTTCATCTACTTCTACAACTTCATGATCCAGTAGCATGAGTTGGGTCCGGCTCGTACTTCCTCAACATGGATACGTGGAAGACATTATGAACTTGGGACAAGTTCGGCGGCAAGGCGAGTCGATAGGCCACCTGAAATTTCAAAGGTCTACGTCGTCTATCCACATAATTCTTTTGACAACTTTGGGCGCTCTTTAGCCTTTCTCTCGATCACTTTCACCGCCTCAACCGATTGCTGAACTAGCTCCGGTCCCGTTATACTCCTCTTGCCAACTTCATCCCAACATACCTGGGAATCCAATAAGCTCGCCGTATAACGCCCGAAATGGTACCATTCCAATACTTTCTTTGGAAGAGCTTTGTTGTAGGCGAACTCGACCAAATGTAACTGTTCCTCCTAACATCCTTTAAAATCTATCATACATGCCCGCAACATGTGCTCCGAGTGTTTGAATTGTCCTCTCCGACCGTCCGTCTGTCCGAGGATGATAGGTCAGGCTATATTGCACTTTGGTTCCCCGGCATTTTGAAAACTCTTCCGGAAGGTTGCGGTGAACTTGGAATCTCTGTCCAAAGTAATTGTAACTGGAACTCCATGAAGTCTAACTATCCGACGCATATACAACTCAGCGTACTTACACATTACGAAGTCCTTTCGCACTGCTAGAAAGTGTGCGAGACTTCGTCAATCTGTCTACAATCACCCAAATCGAATCGTGCCCTTTCTAGCTCCTCGGTAATCCCATGACGAAATCCATGGTCACGTGCTCCCATTTCCACTCGGGAATCTCCACCATTTCCACTCGGGAATCTCCAGTGGCTGAAGTAATCCTCCGGGCTTGCAATGTTGTGCCTTTACTTGTTGGCACGTCAAATATTTAGCTACGTATTTAGCCACGTCAACTTCCATTCCATTCCACCGCAATGCTTGACGCAGATTCTCGATATATCTAGGTGCTACCTAGATGTATACCGTAGCTACTACGATGAGCTTCGATAAAATCTTTTCCTTAATGTTCTCATCATTAGAGACACATAGACGTCCACGAAATTTCATGTGACACCCAAGATTTTTTAAACCTTGAAAGGACTATGGGCCCCTCCCTTGCCATTTTTCCACGCCACCCATCACCCTCACCATCCCATCCCTCTCACTCTCTCTCCTCCTTTCTTCCCCCCACGTAATCTTTCTCTCTCCCTCTCTCTTTCTTTTTATTTCTTACGCCGTGCGAAGCTTCCCCCCGTTCTTTGTTCATCTTCTTCTTCCTTCTTTCTTCTTCTTCTTTTCTTCGAGTTGAATATCCCTCTCCACCTGGACAACCATCCACTGCCACTCCACCGCCGCGCCATCACCTCCGCCGCGCCCGTCGTCGTTCGTGAGCCATGAGGACCCGCAACCTCGGCACGCGAGGCCCGAAGGCCCGCTACCCCGATGCCGGCTCAAGCCTCCGCGCGTCATCAGCCCATCGCCGTGCCACCGCACCTCGGCCTCGCGTTGCCGCCACTCCAACCCGAGACAACCTACGGCCCGTCGGTCCCGCGCGCCCAAGCTACCTCAAGCCCCGGATCCGAGCCGCGAGGTCCGAGGGACCGGAGATCTCAACCCTGTCCCGCGCCGCCGGACGCCGGCCCGAGCCCCTTAGCTAGGCCTCCTCTGTTCGTCGCTCGAGACCCACTAGATCTAGGTGTTCCGGCCGCTGGAATCGCAGCCCCGTCGTCGTCCCGAGAGCGTACGGTCGAAATTTCCGTTCGGTGAACGAGTGCTCGTGAACGGTATTGGCGTAAACGGTGTTCGGGTGAACGAGTGTCTCGTCGGTCGTGAATAGTATTTCCGGCGTGAACAGGTGTTTTCCGCTTGAATAGTGATTTTCGGCCTCGACCTCGAAAATCGTGCCCGACACGACCTCGACCACCGTTGTTGGTGAGTTGACCCTAATCCTTGGTTGGGGCGCGAATTGCGCCTAGGATTAGTTAATTAGCCGGTAGGGTATTGAGGTAGGTTTGATTATGGTCGAATTAGTTAGAAACCCGATTTATGGTAAATGGCCATAATCGATTAAATTAGAATTGTCTGTGGCTAATTGAGGTTAGTTGATTGATTGTGTGTTGTGATTTGATCGCGAGCGAGCAATAGGTTAAAACGAGCGATCGATTGGCAAATTTAAATCAAACCGGCTAATCAATGACTCGGCACGAAATTGAGCCTCATGGGGCATACTCGAATTGATTTATTCGTGTTGAATTGATGATTGTGTTGGGGCGGATCGCCTCATTGAAATGTTGATCTAAGTGCCTTGAGTGTTCGTTGAGTGGATTGATGTTGTTTGGGGATTGATTGTCCCGTGTGATCTTGCAATATCTATTTGATAGTTTGCATTCATATGACCGTGTGCGATATCAAAGATATAATTTGGCATTAAAATAGCCTTGGGCCGAGTCGTTGAGCACGTTGTGTGAGCATCCGGCCTAAATTAAAGAGAATAAATTGATTGATGTGTCAGGGTGTCTTTGCATGGTCATATGAAGGAACGATGATGGGTTTTCCTAGCAAGTTCGTCTTTGTACACGGAGTACACGCTATACCATTTTTATGGGACCACACGACTTGCCGGAAGCACGATAATTCATGCCCCGTATGGTACGTACGGTTTTAAGGGATTATCGGATGCCGGTCGCAGACTTGTGATGGACCGAAGCCCCGTATAGGGATGCCTACTTGCCATGACGTGCGGGTTGCCTTTGGATACACCGCTCGTAGTAGCCGTTGCCGAGAGGGAAAAGGAACGTAGCCCGGTCCTGCCGGGAAGAATCTTTGGATCGCATTAATTGTGAGAGTCGATCACGCCGGTAGCGTGGATCCTCGTCACCTGTGGCTACGAGAGCGCGATCATCGTTAATAAATGGACTTGTGTGGTGTCCGGTGCATACTTGTGAGTGTGATGCTTTGTTCGGATGGTTGTCGATATGACATTGTTGGGTCGAGTCAAGCATTGCATTATGTGTGGTTGAAGGCTGGTAAGTGTGCATGTGGATGATTATGGTCTTGTAATGTGCTTGTTGGATATATGTTTATGTTGTTGTTTGATGATCCTTATGGTTAGGATGTTCTAGGCGAATCGGTGTCCTAACCGAGTTTAGGCTTGATTCACCGAGATTTATATCTCACCCTGTTAAGGGAATCACTTTCGAGTCCCAAGTGATGGAACTCCACGGATACCAAGGCCAGGTTGTGAAGGTAGTCTTTTGGAGTAGATGAGAAGTTAACCTTATTTGACCCGGTACCCTTTTGAGGTCTTAGTGAGCCGCCCGAGCGTGGGGTTGTATATTTACGTAGCTCGGTAGGGTTAAAGCTCATATGCTTGTATGGTAACATATATGTTACTTTTTGATTAATTGCCTTGGTATGTATCTCTGCTATGCTATCCCTGTTGTTTTATGTTTTGGGAGTAAACCGCTTCCGCATGCGTATTTAGTAGATAGGCCGATAACCCGCCCGGGACGTTATCCTTCGTGACCTCGTGGCGATTTGGTAGGGATGTCGCGGGCTCGAGAGTCGGGCGTGACACTTCAAGATTCCATTCTCGGCCACTTGAAATTCTGGTTCCCTCTTAATTGAATTAATCTCTAGGATCTTTTGAATATCAAGGTCCGTGGGTTGGAACGCTTTAATCTTCGCTTGAATCTCCGGTTCGTCATTAAAGTTACTAACAATATTGAGAGATTGCAAACCTCAAACTTAAACTCTGAATCCCTCACTTCTTCAAGTGAAGTCCACTCTTTCACCATCAAATGCGCAATGCTCGATTTCCGACTAAGAGCATCCGCTACTTTATTAGCATTCCCAGGATGATATAAATTATCACCATCGTAGTCCTTCAGCATTTCCATCCAACGAAGCTGCCTCATATTCAACTCTTTTGGGAGAACAAATACTTTAAACTTTGATGGTCCGTATAAATCTGAAACTTTTCTCCCCACAAATAATACCTCCAAATCTTCAACGCAAAAACAATCGCCGCAAGCTCCAAATCGTGCTTTGGGTTGTTCTGTTCATGAGGCCGTAATCGTCGCGATGCATATGCAACCACCCCGCCATGTTGCATCGGGACACATCCTAGTCCCTTTAGCGAAGCATCGCTCTATATCTCAAATCCTTTAGGACCGGATGGTATCGTCGAACTGGTCTTTCGTCAACCCTGTGCTTAAGTTCTTGGAAACTCCTCTTGCACTTATCTGTCCATTCAAAGCAAGTTTCCTTCTTCATTAGCTGCGTCAACGGAATAGCTATCGAAGAGAACTTCTCCACAAATCGTCGATAATATCCCGCTAGACCCGGAAAACTCCGAACCTTCGTGATTGAGGTCGGTCTTGGTCAATTCACGACGGTCTCAATTTTCGCCGGGTCTACCGAGATCCCATATCCAGAGACGATATGTCCAAGAAATGCTACTTGATAGAGCCAAAATTCACACTTGCTAAATTTGGCATAAAGAGAGTGCTCTCATAAGGTCCGTAGAACGATGCTCGGATGGTGTTCATGTTCATCCGGGCTCTTTGAATGCACCAAGATATCATCGATAAACACGATGCCAAACCGATCCAGAAATTCTCGCGAACACCCGATGCATCATATCCATAAAAGCAGTGGGGCATTTGTCAATCTAAAAGGCATGACCGTAAACTCGTAGTGTCCATATCTCGGTACGAAAAGCGTCTTCGGTATGTCTTCCTTCTTAATTCTCAGCTCATGGTAGCCCGTCCTCAAATTGATCTTAGAAAATACCGCAGCCCGTTGTAGTTGATCGAACAAGTCATCTATCCTTGGCAATGGATACTTGTTCTTGATGGTTACGTGATTCAACCGCCAATAGTCAATGCATAAACGTAATGACCTGTCCTTCTTCCTCACGAACAACACCGGCGCTCCCCACGGCGATGCAAAGGCGGATAAATCCTTTATCCAGTAACTCTTGCATCTAAACCTTCAATTCCTTCAATTCTACGAGGGACATTCTAGTGGGGCGCATTGGAGATCGGTTCCGTCTCGGGGGCTAACTCAATTACAAACTCCACTTCCCTTTCAAGTGATAATCCATCTTCACTAGGGAGATTATTAAGAGGGAGCCTAACTTTGAGCCCATTAATATATCTAATTGGATCCATCTTCACTCAAAAGTTAGACCAATTATGAAATATTAACTACTCCATACAACACCAATTTTTCAATGTGGGACTTCTTTAACACAACTCATATGTACGTCTCAACAATCTCCCCTACACATGTGAACTCTAATATTAGATTTACTTCCCCTCAATTCAAGTATCCTTCTACATCAACTTATCTCGCATTGATTCTCCAATGCCCAACTTCATCCTTGGTCTTTTTCTTCGGAGTGAACCATGAAGTCTATCATCGGGCTCGCGTTGTTATACCACAATGCCCACCGATCCCGAGGCTGCGTTAGTCACCATATTTCTTTCTTCGATACTCACCAAACACCGATACATATTGTGTGGGGGCCACCAATCAACCATTGGCTCGATGTTACTTGTTGAGAGTGCACAATAGAATCCTAATAGCTTCACCCAGGGATATCGTTAAGAGGAAGCCCAAGTTCGAGTCCTTCACTTAAGAGTTTAATCCTTTGAGTTATGGGTCAACTTGAATATTAAGTGTTTCACACCATACCAATTCTACTATGTGGGATTTCTCTAATGCAACTCACACATGCATCTCAACAGTTTCCATACCCCACCAAATTTATCGGCCTCCATGAAAATTGGAAAGTATCTAAAGTATGACCGAAGATATCTAAGGTTCTTGACTTTTTTAGCACTTGATTGAAAGGTTGGCTGAAATCAAATGACCTTATTTACAAAAAGAAGAAAATAATGATAATGTAATTACGAGGTAAGTCATGGGATGCTGGTATGCTAGTGATAACTAATTGTGACCTCATCCACAATCCTTGACAACCTACTAGCCTAAAAGTACACAACGTAACAATCATAACCTCCAAGCTCTTGTGTCTCGGTCGCAGTTAGATGGTAATTTAAGGTTCACGATGAAAATGTAGCAACAAATTCCATGTCTCACCACAAGTCTTAAGAAAATTAGCTTTTTATCAAATAGTATATGGCCCTAGAAGATGCCAATAGCCGTAGATTTTACAAATGTTGATCTACCTTGGGTACCAAAGTTCAACAGATTATTTTCTATTTAGTTAGTTTAGTAGATATGTCTGGTAATAAATTCCGCTCTTGATGCAGTGCTGGATTCAGGGAGGCAGGTGGGATGGATTATTGTGGATTATTGTAGCTAGTTGCGAGAGCTCACGAACAGAACTTCTTACTCAATTAATATTTTCAAAGTCAAGTCAAGGTACTCCCCAGTTTTAATTAAGATGCAAAATGAAACTGTTTTCTGTAGCTCAAATAGGAAGACTAGTTAGCGCTTCTTGAAACCTTTCTTAGAGGAATTTTCATAATTTGTTCGTAGTGTGGGTGTTTTCATTAGAGTGAATAGTTAATATTAGCAAAATAGTGATAGACTTAGTTCCATTTGTTTTGCTGAAAACAAAAATGTTTTCTACATTATTCAGCGTTTGTTCAGTGAAAGCAAATGAGCCAAGAAAAAGATTTTCCACTCATGAAAAAAACACATTAAAAAATGAGGAAGATGTTTATGTATTTTAAAAAAGAGGGAAATACTTTTCTTCATCTTTCTTCCCTCTACCCCTTCACAATACTTTTCTTTCTAATTATTTCAAGAAATAATTCCTCATTTATTCTAATATGTTAATATTTATTCTTTCTCTTTCCTTTTCTTTTTTTCTCTACTGGTCACCAACCATAGCCACTTGCCCTAGGCCGGCGAGGCCAACCCCACCGACTCTTGCGAGGTGAACTACCCGAGGCCGGGGACATCGAACTCACTGGCCATCGTCGTGGCTGCCAATCAGCTGAAGAAGAAGGTAAAAGGGAAAGAACGAAAAGAAAAAAATAAAAAGAAAATAGGAATTTTTTAAATTAAAAAATGGAAATAAAAATAATTGGAAATAAAAAATGATTAAATTTATGGCTTGGAGGAAAATCTTCCATACCGAACAACCGAAAAAAAAAATTTAGTTCATTTTTAGTTTTCTGTCATTTTCCGAAAAATGACTTATTGGAAATTATTTTCTAAAAATAACTCGTTTTTTGGGAACCAAACTAACCCCTAATAGTAAAGTTCAATCATTCCATCTATATCAAAGAATTGTTTCTCAACCATATCCATACCAAAGCATTATTTCACAATTGGAAGCATGATTGTTGCAAGACATAGCAATTAAATTTGGTAGCTTCTTGCACTTCAATGATGCAAGTTTACATATCAAAACGTTAATTTGCTTAAAAAATACAAATTAGTGGAAATATACAAAAAAACCCCTATACCCCCCAAAAAAAAGGAAAATTTCAAAAAAGAGCTTGAATTGTTCTCGTTTTTTCAAATAAAAGCTTAAGTGGACTCGTTTCAAAGAAGAGCTTGGCCAAAAGGGTATTTTCTTCCTTTACTTGTTTAATTTTTTTTCCTATTTTCTTTGTTTTTATTTCCTTTTCTTTTCTCCTATACTTTCCTTTGCTCTTTTTTTTTTTTTTAATTCTTCTCCTTTCCCTCGACTATCACCGGTCTCGGGTGACGACCGACCTTGTTGCTGTTGGGCGAGTTTCGCCTAGGCCGTTGCCATCGCCCGATGTCAACCTCACCAGCCCTAGCCCAAGCGAGGGCGACCCTCGCTAGATCCGGTGAGGGTTGCCCTCACTTGATAGCAAGTGGTGGCTAGGATGGAGAGAAAAGGAAAAAGGAAAAGAAAGAAGAAAAAGAAAAGGAGATGGAAAAAATAAAAAATTTAGAAAAAGAAAATATTAAAAAAGTAAAGGATGAGATGCCCTTCGGCCAGGCTTTTATTTGAAACAATGAGGGCCCTCCAAGATCTTATTTAGAATAACGTGCACTTCGGGCTATTATTTGAAATTTTAAAAAGAAAAATTGAGGGAGCTACACCTTCACTCCTAAACTTTTAGTTATCACATAAATTCCTTCAACTTTGATTTTATTGCAGATGTCAACCCTTCAAGTATTTTACCCAAGATTGCAAATTTCTATATTTGTTTTACTCGACTCATCTTTTGGCCTCCTCATGTGCTAAATTAAATTAAAGTTCTCCAAAATATGTACATAAAAATTAGGGGAGAAATACAGCAATGTTAGAAAAAGATCAAGATGAAAATTTGGTTGGCTTCGTGAAGAGCTAAACTTTTAGTAGGGTTTCAAATATTTTCCAAAATATGGACATAAAAATTAGGGGGCCAATAGGGCGATATTAGAAAATGATTAAGATGAAAATTTGGTTGACTTCGTGAAGAGCTAAACTTTTAGTAGGGTTTCAAATATTTCCCAAGCACTATAAACTATCTATGTCTGAATATTAAAAATTGAAAGTTTGTGATTTTTTTTACAAAAAAAAATTTGGGGTAGATTTGTGACTGGATTTAAAGTTTGGATTTTTTCTAAGACAAAAAGAAAAAGCCTGAGGTAGATTTGAAATTAAATCTAAAATTTGGAATTTTTTGAAGAATTAAGCCAAAATAAAATACTGAAGTAAAATGAACTTAACCAGAAAAAAAGCCAATCGACTTTCGGGCCTCAATGTAAGGGTACAGTGCTACTCTAAATAGCCGTCTTATTTGTATCCATAGCGACTGGTTGCCTTTTACTCATGCTCTTTAAAAAGCTTTTTAATGCTTTAAAATGTTATGAAAACATAAAAAAAATCTACTTTTTCTCTTGCTTGCATATCGCTGTGAGTCGTGTAAATTCTGTCACTTGTCAAAGCAAAATAAAATGAATAAAAATAGGGCGGCCTTTTTTTCATTCCTGTTTTGGCTAAGCCACTCTTTTTCAATCAACAAACCGAAATACCCTTATCTCTTTTCAATTTATTTTTCTTTTTTATCAACCTAGCCAGCATAATTGCCTTTATTTATATTCTCTCTATTAAATTATCAATTGCGCAATATAAATGTAAAAAATATCACCTTACATCACCTTAGTATGCATTATGTTATTGCTTTGCCTAGAGCAACTCGTTATTTTAAATTACGGGCTCATTTTTTTAATGACAAAAGTTGTATAAAGGTTAGAAATTTCTAGTTATAACGGTTTACGATTGCTCAATTTGCTGCCTATTTTCATGAAATAGTTTGAGGGAAACATTATTTCAAAATTGAAAAGTAAAATTCAATATAATAATCTAGCAAAATTTTAACTTATGGTTGATTTTTGGGAATAAATTCGCAGGTTTCTCAAGTTAAATATCGTTGACTTGTGCTTTCTTTTGAGCTTTTCACATTTCAATATAAATGGCAAATTGGGTTTGGTAATTTATTCACACATTTTGCAATTTCAAACTCGCATCAAATTTTAATAAAAGAAAGTTTTAAGCATATTTTAAAGTTTTGATCCACTTGCTACAAGATTTAATTTATAATGGATATTAATTATCTTTTTCACAGCACGAATTTTTTTTGGACTCATAGCATGAGTTGGACACCAAGATGTTTCACCATTTTCCCTTTATGTGTTTATCCTTTATAAATATTTAGATATGATCTAAATATAAAATTGTTTGATATTTTGATCATGCTTATAACAAATTATCCTCTTCCATATTTTGATCAATTTTTATTTTCAATTTTTTAACAAGATCGACCAAATAATCAAATTGCATTTTACCTTCGACTTTGAAATATAGTTTTCACTCACAATATTAGAAATTAAATTACAGAAACAAAGCAACCCATTTGGCAAGAAAGGAAGAGGGCAGATTTGAAGGCGTGAAATGAACTGTTGATGAGGATATGTATCGAACCGCAAAGAAACCGACGGCTTTGGGTTCGCGGTTTTCCTTCACGTGGTGGCGACATTGATCACTACTCCTCTCACTCACAATAGCAACAGCATGGTGGAGTTGATGAGTTCAATCTTAGCTAGCAACTAATGAAGCTCTTGTGAAAGAAGAAGATAGTTTAGATTCCGTTCGTTTCATTTCGCAGAAAACATGTGCTTCCCGAGTAGTCATTTTTCAGAAAAATGACAATATTTTCTAGTGTTCGGCTCAAACCTAAAAAAGAACTTGGAAAATACTTTTTTTCCGTTTGGTTTGAAAAATCAGAATTGATTTTTCTCGGTGTTCTAGTTTAATAATTTTTATTTCTAGTTTTACTTTTTTTTTATTTATTTATTTTTCTTATTTTTTTTCTTTTTAGGTTGGAGAAGAAAGGAAAATAAAAAATATTTTTTAAAAAATTTATAAAAAATAAAAAAAGAACAGAAAATAAAAATAAAAATAAAAAAAGAAAAAGAATGTGAAAGAATAAAGGAAGAAAAAAAATGATGAAAAATGTTTTGCTCTTCTCAAAGAAAGAAATCAATTTCCCCACTTTTGAAGGTGTTTTCTTTCGACAAAAAAGGTGTTTTCTTAATGAGTGGAAAATGTTTTTCTTAACTCATTTATTTTCAGTGGAGCAAACGCCGAGAAATATTTTCTTGTAAGTTGTTTTCCGCGAAACGATTAGTCTTAGATAAGATTTTGCAGGAGTAAGATATGGTGGCGAGTGTTTTTTTCTTATTCCTATATATGAAGCATATTTATTTGGCTTCGATTCGGGTAGGCTAGCTCGGTACGCAGCCCGACCTGAGCCGAAATGTCGAAATAACCCAACTTCTTCATGTTGCCCAAACCTATTGAAGACCCCACCCGAAAATACCTGAAAATTGTGGTTCAGGTTGGGTCCTTCAGGTTAGGCCTCTAGATGAATCACCGAAGCGGATAAATCGAGAGAGTGCAGGAAGAGCAATGGTGAAGAAAATTTTCCACAATGTCGCTCAATTGGGATCTTGGTACGCCTCATTATTGTGATCTTTTAGATTTTGTTGTTCTAATCTCACCGTCCTTATGATCTTGGGCACAGATCTAGCCATGTCATTGATGTGCAATATTTGGCCTTCTATATTACACGCTGTTGACATCTGAATTGTGCCGATTGATTTTTTTTTTTTTTTGAGGAACATGATTCGAAAATATTAGCGACACCTGGGGCTTAACCATTTAAGCATCAAAATCAATGATTTCTTAGAAGCCTCCAGAATTGATTTGGTTTCTACCTCCTAACGAAATTCGCGTACTTCGACAGACCCCATAGAGACACCCATACCCACAAGCTCATTCACGTCAGCATATAGGCACATTGTTGTCCTTGCATTAAAAAGAAGATAAAAAATGGTTTCTTTACCAAAAGAAAAAGAAAAGATTTATATCACGAAAACTCCAAATTGATGCACACATAACAAATTTACCATAAAAAAATCTTAAATTAGTACATCTTTGACAAATTTACTCAAATTAATTTTTTTTACCACAAAAATCTCTGAACTACTACACCTCGACAAATTTTATCCTCCGCTAGTTTCCGTCCCCAAAAAATCTCAAATAAGATATACCTATAACAAATGGGGGGTAAAAACCCAAGTTGGTGCACTTGTCATCAGTCATGTGCTATCCAACTAAGCAATCCGATGACAAAATTTAACGAAAATTAAGGGAGGGTTGAATTTCTGAATATTAAAAAATTAATTTATGATAAATTCATCATAAATACATCGATTTGATGTTTTTCAACGGCATTAACCCTTAGACCAAAAAAATAAAAATAAAACAGGTATTAACCCAAAAAGAAAATATCCATTTGTTTTGAAGGAACGAGTCCAGGGGTGCACACTGTTAAGGACGTTGGAAACAGAATCAAGTGGCTGGCTAATTTCTCTCTCATCTAACGACTTCGGATTCGTTCTTGGAAGCTTACTTTTCGCTCACTGAGACCAAAAGCTCGGAAGAAAAACTGAAAAAAACCTGGGATCTCGCTCAAAGATCTTCATACCGTTTGAAGGGTCATCCGCGTTCGTGGCCGATTCGAACTCTCTCCGCCTCATTATATCTTCCTCTTCCTTTCGGACGCCGATCTCCTGTTTCTTCCATGGTGACCAATCGCTCGTGAAATCCAGTTGAGACGAAGCATGCATGAGAAGCTCAAGGATTTCTTCTCAAGATGCCGAAGCTGCGGCTGATTGAAGTCGTTCCTGAGCTTCGCTAATTGCACTCCTTGTTCTTGTACTCACTTAATCCTCCTTTGTCAGTTCCGATCATCATCAGTGATCCGTCAGGACTCCTTGTAAGTTCAACATCTGATGGCAACGGCAATGGCACATCCTCAAGGTAAGTGCTCCATTCTCAGTTGTAGTTCACGAAAAATAGACTGGGATTCTAGTTACTGTGTGTGAAAATCGGCCACAATTGAGTTTGCTTTGATGATATGATTTCATATTATTGCTGATTGTGGTGATTATAGCAGAACCTATACTTTAATTCTGCGCATGAACACCTAGGGTGAAGCACACTTAACTTGTTCTATAAAACGATTGAATGACATCGCAATGCGTGTTCGTATAAGAAACGAGTTCAATAGCTATTTTGTTTGATGCTTAACCTCTTGCGATCTGATCATTGCACTTCTAGGCATTCATGGTTTTATTTCCATGGTTGAGGTGAGAATCGTCATGTGCTAATACAAATTAGGTGCGACTTGTTATAGGCTTTCTTGCTTGAATTGACTAATGAATCGTGCTTGAGGTGAGAATCGTCATGTGCTAATACCAATAGGGTTCGGTATGTTATGAGTGTATAGCTGAAATAAACCGCGTCTCATATAAAATCAAGTAATCAAGTCGGTGTTCTGCCTTTTTCTCTATGCCTTATTTCCCTTCCCATCTTTGTAATTATGTATACTCTCGGCTCTGGCTGTGTATGTGTGGCGGCTGGTGAGCGGTGACAATGATCCTGGGAAGAGCGAACTTAATCATCGGAATCAAGATGGAGTGGAGAATGTGTTTGATATTATCTGAATGACCTAGGCATGCATTACTCTATGTTGAGGATCCATTAGTGATTAGAACCAGCTTTGATGATACTATGATGCGTTTGTTCTGGATTGGCAATATTCTCTTGCATTTGGATCGTAGGATTGAAATGCATGCCAAATGCTTTATGAAATTCTTGAAGGAAGTCGTATACACATACGCGAGGCATTTTCCTGAGTCTGAGCCTCTTGCTGCCCATCACTCATTGACATTGAAATATGTGCATTCCATTGATGAGTTTTTGTTTTTGATTCCTGGGGCTTAGTGTGGGACCGAGACCCCTATATGCCAAGCTTGTTTCATTTCTGTTTGATCACTTGTTCATTTAGTTTTATACTTTGGTTTGTTAACCTTTCTCTGTGTATTAAGGCATGTCAACTGATGTATAAAGCATGTGAATCCCTATCATGAGTAGGGTTGCATAACTGAATAAACTGTTGCAACATATTCATGGTATTAAGACTTGTGTTTGCTGGTAGGAGTTCCGTGCTCTTTTTCCTGTAGTTTTCTGCGTACAAGAGCAGGCTGTGGGGTTGGTGCAATAGAAAGTGAGAGGAAATTCTCCTCCTACTCGATTTTGATCCTAGGCTCTTTGTTACAATTGCAACTTAGTGAGGGGATTGTTTGAGCTGACTGTTAGCTCATTCCATACTTGGCCGTGACCTTCTCTCACTTAGAGTTTGATTGATATTCGTCCATTCTTGATGTATTCTCATTCCTTGTTTGATGATATGCCCGAGCTAAGTTAGTGTGGTTCTGTCCCTATTATCCATCAATGTGAGTGTATGTGAGCATGATTTACACATTTGTAGTCAACATTTTGACTTGATGATATGATCCTGTTAAGATTGAAGTTCATTTGTGCATAAAAATTAGTTCATTTTTACTCCTTTCGTCCATTTCTTTGTCCCATGCTATGTTCCGATGATTTGCCATGGTGGACGGCGATGAACATGTGGTTTGGAATTATTGTTCTCAACTTTCATTTTTGGAGGAAGCTGGTACCTGGAGGTAAGACAAAATCATTGCTCTTTGTCGACTATTTGTTCAAATCATGTTTCGATCATGTTCAATACAAATTTTAGTTGGACTTTGCTAAAATAAAATGAAGACGTGCTTAAGTGTTCATGTGTGTAGATTCATGGTGCTCTTAGTGACAAATATTAGGTAGTTGTTTTTGCATTTCTATTGCTTTTATTACTTGAGTGGACACTTTCAAGACATTGGTTGTTATTTTCCTTTTTAGCATGGCTAGGACGTAATAGAAAGGTTCTTTAGTGATAAATAATCAAGTTTAGGGATTGAAAGGGCATTAGCTACATATCTAGTCAAGTCCCCATTCCTAGAATTATGGTTGCGTAGAAACTAAAGTGATTCTGTTAAGATACAAGTACGAGTTGTGCTAGAGAAATTTCACATTAGACAATTGATATGGTGTTAAGCGGTTAACATATCCTAATTGGTCCATAATTTGTTGATCTAAGCTTTTGAGTGAAGGTGGGTCCAATTAGATATGTTAACGGGCTCGGACTTGGGCTTCCTTTTGATAGATGTCCATAATATCTGTTTCTAAACTACGATGCATCATGTTTCCGATGGTGGTAGAAAACATGATCATCTTAATGAACGTTTTCCCGACATATGACAACCAGAAGATCATTATTCCGAATAATGTTTTTACTACCAATGCCATCTTACTATCGAAATCTTGATATGAGAGATGAAGTTGAATTCGGTCTAGACATATCTGCACCAGTTGAGATGATCTCTAGGATTAAAAAGAAACTAAAAAGGTCAACGGTTATATTATTAGCTAATAATATAGCTACCGACCTTATTATTTCTGCTTCATCATGGCAATCTTCTCGGTTGGTGTAGATATGGGCACACAAAGTCAACCGCATCTCTCATATCGGGACTACGATAGTAGCTATTGATGCCCTTAGTAGCAAGAACACTGTTCGAAATATTATCTTCTTATTATCGTATCTCGGGAAAATGGTCGTTAAGATGTTAATCTCCTCCAACACCATCTGAAACACAATGTATCATAGTTTAAAAACATAAATTGTGAACATCTATGGAAAGCACATAGCACTATTCGCTTTTAAACTTGGACCCATTGACTTCACAACAATCGTTGATGTCATAGGATGCATCACAAACAAGAAGATAATCTGCTTCAAATGTCATTTTGTAGATGTTTCCAAATATGAATACCACAAGTAGCAATTGGGAGCTTATACAACCGAACAATTTTTCATGGCAATTCCTAGTATAAGGAGCCATAGAATGGCTAAGTGGATGCTAACTAGCATGTTCACCATGTAATGGAGTTTGTTCATGGCTATCTTAATTACATCTAGCGTCAAAGCTAGTTTTGTTCGTTCTTTGAAAGCATGAAGTTGCATTACATCCAAATGCAAAATGATCACATGTGAAAAGACATGTATAACTACTTTGTCGGGGTATTCGAATTCAAGAAAATGGCTTTCTAAGCCTAGAGCAATACATTGGTCTCATTATGTTCACATTTTATAAGAAGTGCCAACTAGTTTTTTGCTATTCGAGCTATAGAAAGCAGGTCTCATTTTGCATCAAAATTAAAATTAAGAACTACTTTGACTTCACTCTGAAAATATTAATTAAGAAGTTTTATTTATGAGCACTCGGAACTAGCTATAGTAATTCCACCCCACCTTGCCTCCCCTTCGGCATTGCATCAAGAGCGGGATCTATTACCATCCATATCTACCAAACATATTGGCTAGAGATCAATCTATTGAATGTTGATACCACAAGGTAGATCAACATCTGTAAAATTTATAATAACTAGAGCCTTATAGGTCATATACTATCTGATAAAAGTTGTTTTCCTTAGTACTTACGGTGAGACATGGAACTTGCTGGATTTTCGACCATCTAAATGCGATTCTATACATAAGGGTGGAGAGGTTATGATTGTGACACATTGTGTACTTTTAGGCTGGTAGGTTAATGTCTGCGAGATAAGGTCACAATTAGTTATCGACTGATATAACAACATGCAATGATATACCTCGGCTACCAATCTTTCAATCAAGTGCTAAAAGAGTCAAGACAACATCTTTTGATATTTTCTATTATCTCTTACCACCCTATATTTCGAGGATGATTTGCTAATTTTCTGGCTCTGATATGCTCCTTCAAATAGACTCATTGTCTTTGCAACCTCATCTTTTGGCATAAACCGCATGTAAGTCCTCTAGGTATATGTGCTTAACATAGAAACAGCAACTCAAAAGACCAATAAAAACAAGATCAATGATTAAAAAGGGGCAAAAGGATATAATGAGTGCCAATATTTGTGTACGGCCCTCACTTTAGTATCAAATTTTTTTTAATCACTTAAGTGTCAATTTTTTCGAAAAATAGTTATTTTAGTGCCAACTCCAAAGAACTTCGCGGAGATCTAATTTGGCTTCTATGTGACTTACCGAAACTTCCATATCAACAATAAAACAAAGGTTAAAAAAATTTAAAAAGCTAAAAAATATGCTACATAAACTAAAAGAAAAAAGAAAGGTTGTAGCGGCTAGGGCTTGGAAGCCCCAGCCACCGCCGTACACCATCGCCGGTAATGGCTAGGGGTAGGGGATGGCCGAGGGGGTCGCCGGCCTTGGCGACCCCCGCCCCCTCGCAGTAGTTCCCGAGGGTCGGCGAAGCTGTCACGACCCGAACCATGCGAACTCGTCGACATCCCACCTAGCCATATTATCGTACAGTTCTCCAGGATCCAAAGGTCAACAAATTTTCGCGGAAGCAAAAACAAATCCCCGTATAGAAAACAACAACGATACGATAACTTGGGATGGTAAAAATAAGCTTATGTACATATACACATATTCTTTACAACTTTTCAAACCTAAGGCTTCGGAGGCCACTATACAAGCCTGTGACCACGTACTACAAAAAGATCAATTGGTCAAAACCTACTATACTTCAAAAGTTCTCACCAAAAGTCTAGAGGCTACTACCCTAGGCCCCATCCTCACTATCGGGATACGAAGTCTCTAGTTCCTCCTCCTCTTCGTCTTAGATGGCGACTCCACATCCGATGGCTCTACGATCTCTACGTTCTCCTCGGACTCCAAAATCTTCGGGTTTGAATGCAGGTCTTCGGGGCCGGTATCCGGACTCGTTACCGCGCCATCGGGAGGGGCAATCTGAGTGGGGTCCCATTCCCCAACTCCGTCATAGGGGATATTAAAGCTCCTCGGCGGACCTACCAAAGCATATCCTCATGTCTCGTACGTCCATGCTAGGTACGTATGGGGCTTCCAAAAATTTTCTCCTACATCTACCCGGATGGTAGTAGGGTGTCTAAAATAAACCTTATCCTCACTCACGGGATACTCGGTAATCACGATTTGCATGTCCCTCGATATCCCGAACCACTTGCGGTGGATCATTCATGATCGAGGTGGAGAGTCTGAAAAATATTAGCCCGCGACAGGGTGAGAATAAATTTCAGTAAGAAAGTCCCTAATCCTAGGTGAGGGCGCTAGTGCCTCCAGGACATGTCATATATTAGCAATTCTCAACAATTCCTCCCTCAATCAATAATTCAACAAATAAATTCCAGAATACACGTCATTCTTTCTCCCAAATTGCTACACCTTCATAAAAATTCCATGTTACTCTCATGGTCGCATTCAACACCTCGAGGCTAAAATAAAAATATTCCACGTTAATCCAACGTCCGCGTTTAACGCCTCGGGCGATAATAAAAATATTTCACGTTACTCCAATGCCCGTGTTTAATGCCTCAGGCTATCATATAAATGGACAGGACCCGCGTAATAACACCCCAGGCCATTATATAGTCGGACCCGCGTAATAACACCTTAGATTATTATCCGCGTTTAAAGCCGCAGGATAAAATAATACACGGAATCCCGTGTTTAATGCCTCGGGGTAGAATAATAACGAGGCCCGTGTCATAACGTCTCAGGGCAAAATTCCTCACTTCCACTCGATTTATTGCTCATAATGACCATATACTAACAACAATTCCTCGATCGCTCGCCGATACCACACGATCCATAAAACCTTCCGATTGATCAATTTTCGCCACGTGATCTTGCTAAATATCCGGATACTCGGTAATCACGATTTTCATGTCCCTCGGTATCTCGAACCGCTGCGGTGGATCATTCATGGTCGAGGTGGAGGGTCTGAAAAATATTAGCCCGCGACAGGGTGAGAATAAATTTCAGTAAGAAAGTCCCTAATCCTAGGTTAGGGCACTAGTGCCTCCAAACACGTCATATATTAGCAATTCTCAACAATTCCTCCCTCAATCAATAATTCAACAAATAAATTTCAGAATACACGTCATTCTTTCTCCCAAATTGCTACACCTTCATAAAAATTCCACGTTACTCCCATGCCCGCATTCAACGCCTCAGGCTAAAATAAAAATATTCCACGTTAATCCAATGCCCGCATTTAACACCTCAGGGCGATAATAAAAATATTCCACGTTACTCCAATGCCCGTGTTTAACGCCTTAGGCTATCATATAAATGGACAGACCTGCGTAATAAGACTTGAGGCCATTATATAGTCCGGACCCGCGTAATAACACCTCGGGGCACTATAAGCCGCGTAATAACACCTCGGATTATTATCCTACGTTTAAAGCCTCGGGATAAAATAATACACGGAACCCCGTGTTTAACACCTCGGGGTAGAATAATAACGAGCCCGCGTCATAATGCCTCGGGGCAAAATTCCTCACTTCCACCCGATTTATTGCTCATAACGACCATATAGTAACAACAATTCCTCGATCGCTCGCCCGATACCACACGATCCATAAAACCTTCCGATCGATCAATCTTCGCCACGTGATCTTGCTAAATTTCCGGATACTCGGTAATCACGATTTCTATGTCCCTCGGTATCTCGAACCGCTGCGGTGGATCATTCATGGTCGAGGTGGAGGGTCCGAAAAATATTAGCCCTCGACAGGGTGAGAATAAATTTCAGTGAGAAAGTCCCTAATCCTAGGTTAGGGCGCTAGTGCCTCCAGACATGTTATATATTAGCAATTCTCAACAATTCCTCCCTCGATCAATAATTCAACAAATAAATTCCAGAATACATGTGATTCTTTCTCCCAAATTGCTACACCTTCATAAAAATTCCACATTACTCCCATGCCCGCATTCAACGCCTCGAGGCTAAAATAAAAATATTCCACGTTAATCCAATGCCCGCGTTTAACGCCTCGGGTGATAATAAAAATATTCCACGTTACTCCAATGTCTGTGTTTAACGCCTCGGGCTATCATATAAATGGATAGACCCGCGTAATAACACCTCGGGCAATTATATAGTTTGGACTGCGTAATAACACCTCGGGGCACTATAAGCCGCGTAATAACACCCGAGATTATTATCCCGCATTTAAAGCCTCAGGATAAAATAATACACGGAACCCCGTGTTTAACGCCTCAGGGTAGAATAATAACAGAGCCCGCGTCATAACGCCTCAGGGCAAAATTCCTCACTTCCACTCGATTTATTGCTCATAACGACCATATAGTAACAACAATTCCTCGATCGCTCGCCCGATACCACACAATCCATAAAACCTTCCAATCGATCAATCTTCGCCACGTGATCTTGCTAAATTTCTGGATTAGCAGATCGAGACCACATGATCTCATCCAATTTTTCTCCAATAAAAGATCGGGACCACACGATCTTTCTAATTTTCATCAAGCTGCGCAATCGAGACCTCTCGATTTAATTATTCCGAATAAATATTCGATCGAGACCATGTGATTCACTCACGTTAAATAATTGATAAATCGGGGCCATCCGATTAAATCACACTCAAGCCGTCGACCAATCGGGCCACACGATTAATTTATGCTACCACAAAAATTAATCTATGCCACATGATATTATTATGCTAACGTAGCAATTAATAATCACCGTACGATTGAAATTTTGCTAACGTACAATTAACATGTACCATACAATTAAACTATAATAACATGGCAATTAATCGGGACCGTACGATTAAAATACCCTAACGTGCATTAAATCTCCACCCCACGATTAATCTACATAAAGCAGAATTCAATCGTAGCCGTCCGATAAATTTTCCTAAGCAAGATCCAATATGGACCGTTCAATTAAAGCATGATAAGCTAGATTTAATCCTAACCCTCCAATCTCAATCATGCATTTACTATTCACTCAAGAACACATTTTCTCTCTCCTCCATCATGATTTTCGGCCAAGCTAAGTTCTTGTGCAAATTCCTCAAATTTTTCATCAAAACTACTCAATCTAATGTCCATTAGCAATCTAGATACCTAATCCAAGATTAGAAACCAACTTACTTCAAGATCTAGCAATTTCCTTAATGAAAAAGTTGAGAGAAATTTTGATCCGGTCGGCGGCTCCAGAGGTTCCTCTCGATCGGTTTTGACCCACGAAAATCCGGCCACTCCGGGCGGCTCACGATGGTGGTTATGCTTCGGTGGTTGTTGACACCTAAATTTTGATTTTTTTAAATTAGTCATATTTCATAAAAATGAGAATTTACTTTAGTTCTCGCCAAAAATAATTTTCATAACACATTTTATTTTTGTCATGTTTGCATTTGCATTAGCATCAATCTGCCTTGGTGATGTGAGATTGACCTAGTTTGACAGGCGATTTGGACCTAGATTGATGGGTAAATTCTTGAGTATTTGTGCCGAAAATTTGAACCAATTGGGGCGGGGCTTATAATTTAGAAAAAGGCTTTAGTTTTAATATTTGATTAGTTATAAAAAGCCTAATTTCTGCACAATGGGCTTAGCAGAAATTTTCAAGGAAAAATAAATTAATTTGGTGCAATTTAGCCCTTTGGGAATTAATTCAAATCGTATTTTGAGCCCAGGTTTATTTTGCAAAAATTGAGAAACTTTAGGCCCCAAACTTGCAACAATATTCTCTATAAATACTAACTTATACTTAGGTTTTTGGGGAGTGGCCAAACATTATACACATACGGCACATTGAGAATAGAAAGGGTCTCTCGACCAAAGCTTTCTGGGACAACCGAGGCCCTCACTTGTTGAAGGCTGAATCTCTCACCGCTTGAGTTTGGTCCAATCTTCTGCTGCAGTTTCAAGGACAAACGTACTCCTGTTTCGTGACGTTTTTCCTCCTGTTCGGTGCCCAATTGGTTGCTGTTACGATTGCCAAACCCCTCCTATTCTGGGAGCCATTTCTTCACTAATTTGCTGCTGTCCAGGGCGTTTATATCGTTGTTGCCGTCCAGAACAGCTCTGTTTTTGGACGTGTTTTTTTACTAACCAGTGCAGGTTTCACGCCCGCAATTGAGAGCTGTTTACAGCATTATTTTGGTGCAAATTTCTTGTCGTATGGTGCTGTTTTTTAGGTGGATTTATGCTTGAATTTGCTGCCGCAAAGTGAGCCTAATCGGAACCATAAACTCACCTTGCCAAGCCCCGCTAGCCACCGCCGGTGTCCGGTGATCCACGTATCCACTCGCCGGTCCAATCCGCAAGCGATCTCGAGTAATTCGATTCAATTCGAATTAGGAAAGTTATCCATAAGATAGGTAAAATTCTGATTTCAAATATTCTATTGCCTATCTCGAAAAATTCTGCATATTTAAAAATATATTTGCATATCATGTCATATTTGCATATCTTGCATATTTGCATCAAAGTGGATATTTGTTTTTTAAAATACATGTTGATTAGAAAAATTTTCTTTCCTAATCCGTAACTTGCCACACGATCGAGAAAGTTCATCTTTAAGATTATTGATGGAATACTCGATTAGGCAAGGAATTTGGGTTCAATCGATAATCGTAGGATTACGAATTAAAGATTGACTCAAAGATTCGCGAAATATTTCAAAACTTGATTGATATATCCACTTTCTTGATTGACATTGATTGGCATATTCACTTTCCTCATTTGATTTGAATTGTTTGATCATCGTATTTTTTAGAATATATCCGTCGCATGATGTAATCTCGAAAATTCTAAAAGATTCGCATTCATTCACTTTCCATAGTTGAAAATTGCATATCGTTTCAAAAAAATAGCATCATGTAGATAGTTGCATTTCTAATCCTTTTTGTAAATAATTAGGTTAGATTTCATTTTAGAATAGAAATTGCATGTTTAAATAGAATTTTATGTCTAAAATAATATATCTTAATATATTAGGGTTTAGGTCAATTTAAACTCTAAAATATTCAACATAAAAATTATTTTGGCATAGTTCTAATTTAGGAAATAAATTCATCCGAAAATAAAAAAAATATTCATCTATGCTTTGTGTCATCTATGCCATGTCATTCATGCCACGTCATCCATGTCATGTCATCTATGCCACGCCATATATGTCATGTCATCTTTACCACGTCTTACTTGCCATGTCATCATTCTTGCCATGTCATATTAGGGTGCATTTTAGCTCAAATTGCATATTAGAATTGCATGTCTTCGTTTTAATTAATATACGAGTCGGGTAGTTAATTTAATCATGGTCCCACTTGCGCATTCGTTTAGTTTGCACGTCATTTGGTTTAGTCTTGCATTTAATCCATGCCATTGCATATAGTGTAGTCTTTCATGCATTCATATAAAAATCGAAAATTAAAAAAAAAGAACTATTTTGCGTGGCGCATGCTCTTTTGATTATATTTCGGATGTTCATTAATTGATTGTGCACCCGCATGATAACCTTTGTTAGTGAATTAGGTCAAAATCAATTAATGTTGTCTTCTCAAATGACTTTTTCATGAAATAAAATGGTACCGTAAGGGCGTTAGAGTAATCTAGCGTAATCAAGTCCCCCGAACTCTTAATCTACGGTTCGTAGGAATGAAATAGTTCTCTCGCTATTTTATTTAGGTTTCTAATCGACCTACCATAAATGATTAGTGGCGACTCCAAATTCAAAATACATTGCAAGTTAATTAATTGAACCTTAAGTTGCGATTTGGTAGGATCGGGGAGAGTCCGAGTTAGGTTAGTTGAATAATTAACCGATAATCCATTAACCTAAAAAAATTTGATTTTTAGGTCGCGACAGTGGTTCAAGGTGAGGCCGGTGAGAGCCCGAGAAATTTCAGCAATGGTGGACGGGGAGGATGAGGAATTCGGCCAAGGTGAGTGAGAGAGAGAGTAGTGAGAGAAGCTCTTGCAAGCCAAGAAGGGTAAATTGGTAATTTTCCTCTACGTTGACTAGTCAATTTAGGCCACTAGGGTATTTAACCGAAATGCCCTTGAGCCAAAGTGAAAAATTGGATATTTTCCAAGGGTAAATAGGTCTTTTCCCATTTTCAGTCCTAATTTTATTTTCCTAAACGCTTTGGGGAGAACCGCGAAGTAACCATACTCCGGGTGAGGCGACGTCCAAAATTTTATTATTGGAATCCCTCAAGGTCCGACGTCTAATTTCGAAGTCCGGTTCATGATCAATCTCAATTAATTGAAATTTCGGCGTATCTCAAACTAACGGGCTGTTTTTAAGAGTTACGCGTATAGACCCGTGATTAATATCATATTTAAGAATTTCTCGAGCCATGGCGACTTTGGTTGTCATTTAATTGCGAGGGTCAATCACTAGTGCCGATAGACACAATCGTTAGAAAATAATTTAGGGACGTTCGGAACCCATACGAGGTCAAACGGAATCACTCGTGATCCAAGTGTAGGGTATTACCCAAATCGTTCCTTAACCATTCTAGGATCGGCCTATATTGGTCCAAAATATTCTCTCGACAATTTTCATAGCCAAAGAGTCAATCCAAGATCAAGTTCTTAGGTCTACGTACTTGATTTTTCTAGCTAGCCATTCCCATTTGGTTAGTCTGCTCAAGAGGGATCAATTCCGCGTGAGACTTAGCCGAAATACATCAATGAGACCTTTCATCTATTCAAAACTTCGAAAGTGAGTCGAATACGGGATGTCACAATTCTTCCCCCTTACAAAAATTTCGTCGTCGAAATTTACAACAAACTTAACTATTCAAATAAATGGAGGCGCTGGTGTCTCATCGTTTTTTCATTTTCTCGGATTGCCCCTTCGGTTCCATGGTGCTCCCATATCACCTTCACCAATGAGAAATTATCTTGTTCCTCATAACTTGTTCTTTTACGTCTGCTATTTGCACTAGCCTCTCCACGTAAGAGACCCTTTCATCTACTTCTACAACTTCATGATCCAGCACATGAGTTGCGTCCAGCTCGTACTTCCTCAACATGGATACGTGGAAGACATTATGAACTTGGGACAAGTTCGGCGGCAAGGCGAGTCGATAGGCCACTCGAAATTCCAAAGGTCTACGTCGTCTATCCGCATAATTCTTTTGACGACTACGGGCAATCTTTAGCCTTTCTCGATCACTTTCACCGCCTCAACCGATTCTTGAACTAGCTCGGTCTTGTTATACTCCTCTTGCCAACTTCATCCCAACATATTGGAATCCAAAGCAAGCTCTGCCGTATAACGCCTCAAATGGTACCATTCCAATACTCTGCTTGGAAGCTATTGTTGTACGCGAACTCGACCAAATGTAACTGTTCCCCTAACCTCCTTTAAAATCTATCATACATGACCGCAACATGTGCTCCAGGTGTTTGAATTGTCCTCTCCGACCGTCCGTGCATGTCCGAGGATGATAGGGCGTGCTATCTTGCACTTTGGTTCCCATGGTATTTTGAAAACTCTTCCAAAAGGTTGCGGTGAACTTGGAATCTCTGTCCGAAGTAATTGTAACTAGAACTCCATGAAGTCTAACTATCCGACGCATATACAACTCAGCGTACTTACACATTGCGAAGTCCTTTTGTACTTGCTAGAAAGTGTGCGGACTTCGTCAATCTGTCTACAATCACCCAAATCGAATAGTGCCCTCTCCGGCTACTCGGTAATCCCATGACGAAATCCATGCTCACGTGCTCCCATTTCCACTCGGGAATCTCCAGCGGCTGAAGTAATCCTCCAGGCTTGCAATGTTGTGCCTTTACTTGTTGGCACGTCAAATATTTAGCTACGTATTTAGCCACGTTAACTTTCATTCCATTCCACCAAGCAATGCGACGTAGATTCCGATATATCTTGGTGCTACCTAGATGTATACTGCAGCTACTACGATGAGCTTCGATAAAATCTTTTCTTTAAGCTTCTCATCATTAGAGACACATAGACGTCCACGAAACTTCAAGATTCCATTCTCAGCCACTTGAAATTCCGGTTTCCTCTTAATTGAATCCATATCTAGGATCTTTTGAATATCGGGGTCCGTGGGTTGGGACGCTTTAATCTTCGCCCGAATCTCCGGTTCGATCCTTAAAGTTACTAACAATTTTGAGAGATTGCAAACCTCAAACTTAAACTCTGAATCCCTCACTTCTTCAAGTGAAGTCCACTCTTTCACCATCAAATGCACAATGCTCGATTTCCGACTAAGAGCATCCGTTACTTTATTAGCCTTCCCAAGATGATATAAATTATCACCATCGTAGTCCTTCAAAGCATTTCCATCCAACGAAGCTGCCTCATATTCAGCTCTTTTTGGGAGAACAAATACTTTAAACTTTGATGGTCCGTATAAATCGAAACTTTTCTCCCCACAAATAATGCCTCCAAATCTTCAACGCAAAAACAATTACCGCAAGCTCCAAATTGTGGGTTGGGTTGTTCCGTTCATGAGGCCGTAGCTATCGCGATGCATATGTAACCACCCTACCATGTTGCATCGGGACACATCCTAGTCCCTTTAGCGAAGCATCGCTATATATCTCAAATCCTCCAAGACCGGATGGTATCGTCGGAACTAGTGCTGTCGTCGACTCCGTGCTTAAGTTCTTGGAAACTCTTCTCGCACTTATCTGTCCATTCAAAGCGAGTTTCCTTCTTCATTAGCTGCGTTAACGGAATAGCTATCGAAGAGAACTTCTCCACAAATCGTCGATAATATCCCGCTAGACCCGAAAAACTCCGAACCTTCGTGACTGAGGTCGGTCTTGGTCAATTCACGAAGGTCTCAATTTTCGCCGGTCTACTGAGATCCCATCTCCAGGAGACGATATGTCCAAGAAATGCTACTTGATAGAGCCAAAATTTACACTTGCTAAATTTGGCATAGAGAGAGTGCTCTCTTAATGTCCGTAGAACGATGCTCGAGATGGTGTTCATGTTCATTCGGGCTCTTTGAATACACCAAGATATTATCGATAAACATGATGACAAACCGATCCAGAAATTCTCTGAACACCCGATGCATCATATCCATAAAAGCAGTTGGGGCATTTGTCAATCCAAAAGGCATGACCGTAAACTCGTAGTGTCCATATCCGGTACGAAAAGCAGTTTTGGGTATGTCTTCCTTCTTAATTCTTAGGCGATGGTAGCCCGTCCTCAAATCGATCATAGAAAATACCGCAGCCCCTTGCAGGTTGATCGAACAAGTCATCTATCCTTGGCAATGGATACTTGTTCTTGATGGTTACTTGATTCAATTGCCGATAATCAATGCATAAATGTAATGACCTGTCCTTCTTCCTAACGAACAACAACGGCGCTTCCCATGGCGATGCACTAGGGCGGATAAATCCTTTAACCAAGAACTCTTGCATCCCGAACCTTCAATTCTAAGAGGGACATTACGTGGGGCGCATTGGAGATCGGTTACGTCCCGGTGGGCTAACTCAATTACAAACTCCACTTCCCTTTCAAGTGATAATCCCGGCAATTCTTAAGGAAAGACATCGGGATATTCGCGAACCACGGCTATATCCTCTAGCCTCGGTCCTTCAACCGACGAATCAACTACTCGCAGCCAAATATCCTTTAAATCCTTCGTTTAACAACTTGGTCACTTCCAATGACGAGATCAAAGGAATCGAGATTCCTCCTCGACTTCTCACAAACTCAAATCTATGATGACCAATCGAATTAAATTGGATCGCCCTACTACCGCAAAAAAAAATAGCCTTTGTTTTCCTAACCAATCCATTCCAATTATGACATCATAGTCATACATGGTCGAAACTACTAGGTCTATTAATTCTTCTCTACCACCAATGACTATCTTACATCCCGAACACCCTAATGTAACTAATACTTTATCCTTTAATGGTGTAGTTACATGCAATATCACTTCTAGCAAGGTTTAACTCAATTCCAACTAATTCCACAAATTGTGCGGATATAAAAGAGTGTGATGCTCCAGAATCAAATAAAGCATATGCAAGCATGATCACATAAGGAGACCGTACTGTGATCACGCCAGGTGCATTCTTCGCCTCATTGCGCCCCACCGCATATACTCTTCCTTGCGCCTGGCGGTCTGTTTCGATCATTACGTGGAGCGGCGCCAATTTGAGGTCTTGCTTGGGGTCGTTGGGGCTGAAATCGAGGTCCTATGGCCTGCTCCGGGAAATTTCTTATTTGATGATCAAAATTGCCACATTTGAAGCACGCTCAAGTCCTGCTCAGGCAAGGCCCATTTTCGCGCCTCCTTCCACAAAGTCGACAATTCCGGTTGGATTGGTACGCCGGTTTCCCGTTATTTCTCCCCGATCGGAGGGACGAAATGTCGATTTCTAATCATTGGCCTTTTGTCAAACGGCGGTTGTCCCTAGCTAGCATGAATCGCGATCCGAGATGCGGCAATCCTCTCCTTCATATCCTGTTCCACCATCCGACCTCTTTCGTAAAGCTCATCATAATCCCTCGGGTTCAAGAAGATCAACTCGATCAGCGAGTTTCGACTTCAATCTGTCCCGAAATCTTCTCGCTCTGTCCAGAGGATTCTCCACCATCCTTGGTGCATACTTTGTGACACCTTGAAAAATGTGCCTCATACCGATCAATAGTCATCCGATTTCGGCGGAGCTACCTGAAATTCTAACATCTTCTCGCTCTTGAGCAGTTTCAAGAGAAGTACTTTCCATTGGAGACTTCAACGAAGATGGTCCAGTTTGGCACCGTACCCTCGAAAAAATTCTTCCCTTGATGGCCTTCCACCAATCACAAGTAGTGTCCCGTAATTGATATACTTTTCAGGGTCACCATCTCCTCCTCTATACACCCCAAAACCTCAAACGGTTTTTCCAAATCCTCTATCCAACGAGGAGCAACTTTCCAATCACCTTTCCTAGTGAACTTATCCGGTTTCAACTTCAAAAACTGTTCTACCAACCGGTGCATCTGTCTATTCCCAACATCATTCCTTTGATTTACGTTTACCCCATGGGCGTGCAGTGTAGCAGCAACAGCGACTTCAGTGGCTTGGGCAATAGCGGTAGCTCGTTCTTGAGTCTCCCTTACCCATTAAGTTTCCAATTTCCTCTAGAGCCCTAAGGACTCCATCCACTCTTGGATCTTTCCCTAACTATGGTCCTTGAGCTAGAACCTCCTCTTGGAACCTCTAACTCTATTGTCCATTTCCATTAACTTTCATAATACCCGAATCAAAATAATTCCACCAAGGAATTAGAGACCTAAGCCACCTTCTCGAGTCTAGTAGTTTCACACTGCTTAATACAACAATTAGCATAAAGCTAACAATCGTTTCGGGTAGAACGTTTTAACAAACAACATCAAACAATCGATGAAAACCAATCAATCATGTAAATCACAGGTGCACGTTCAAATGCCCCGTATAACGCATTTATCTCGCGTAAACACCTAGGGTCTCCTTGTCTAACCATCCCAAAGTCATCGCTCCTTATTACTCCATATCTCATCCAAACTTGGATCGTGCGCCCTTGCTCCGATACCACTCCAAACTAGGATGTCACGACTCGAGCCTTGCGAGCCCATCGACATCCCACCGGCCATATTATCGTACGGTTCTCTAGGATCCAAAGGCCAACAAATTTTCGCGGAAGCAAAAACAAATCCCCGTACGAAAAACAACAGAGCAAGGGCATAATATGTGATGCATCCATATGGTGTTATCGATTGTGATGAAGTCGACGGGGTAGAGTTACACGAGTGAATAGAGCTTTGTGCTTTTGATAGATGTCCATAATATATGTTTCTAAACTACGATGCATCATGTTTCCGATGGTGGTAGAAAATATGATCATCTTAATGAATGTTTTCCCGACAAATGGCAACTAGAAGATCATTATTCCGAATAATGTTTTTACTACCAACGCCATCATTCTATCGAAATCTTGATATGAGAGATCAAGTTGAATTCGGTCTAGACATATTCTGCACCAACCGAGAAGATCTCCATGATTAAAAAGAAACTAAAAAGGTCAACGGTTATATTATTAGCTAATAATATAGCTACTGACCTTATTATTTCTACTTCATCATGGCAATCTTCTCGGCTATAGTAGATATGGGCACACGAAGTCAATCGCATCTCCCATATCAAGACTACGATAGTAGCTATTGATGCCCTTAGTAGCAAGAACACTATTCGAAATATTATCTTCTTATTATCGTATCTCAGGAAAAATGGTCGTTAAGATGTTAATCTCCTCCAACACCATCCGAAACACAATGCATCATAGTTTAAAAACATATATTGTGAACATCTATCGAAAGCATATAGCTCTATTCACTTTTAAACCTGGACCCATTGACTTCACAACAATCGCCGATGTCATATGGATGCATCACAAACAAGAAGATAATTTGCTTTAGATGTCCTTTTGCGAGATGTTTCCAAATATGAATACTACAAGTAGCAATTAGGAGCTTATGAGAACCGAAGAATTTTTCATGGCAATTCCTAGTATAGGGAGACATAGAATGGCCAAGAGGATGCTAACTAGCATGTTCACCATCTAATGGAGTTTGTTCATAGCTATCTTAATTACATCTAGCGTCAAAGTTAGTTTTGTTCGTTCTTTGAAAGCATGAAGTTGCATTACATCCAAATGCAAAATCATCACATGAGAAAAGACATGTATAACTACTTTGTCGGGGTATTTGAATTCAAGAAAATTGCTTTCTAAGCCTAGAGCAATACATTGGTCTCATTATGTTCACATTTTATAAGAAGCACCAACTAGTTTTTTGCTATTCGAGCTATAGAAAGTAGGTCTCATTTTGCATCAAAATTAAAATTGAGAACAACTTTGACTTCACTCTGAAAATATTAATTAAGAAGTTTTATTTATGAGCACTCGAACTAGCTATAGTAATTCCACCCCATCTTGCCTCCCGCCCTTGGCATTGCATGAAGAGCGGGATCTATTACCATCCATATCTACCAAACATATTGGCTAGAGATCAATCTCTTGAATGTTGATACCACAAAGTAGATCAACATCTATAAAATTTATAATAACTAGAGCCTTATAGGTCATATACTATCCGATAAAAGTTGTTTTCCTTAGTACTTACGGTGAGACATGGAACTTGTTGGATTTTCGACCATCTAAATGTGTTTCTATACACAAGGGATGAGAGGTTCGATTGTGACACATTGTGTACTTTTAGGCTGGTAGCTTAAGGTCTACATATAAGGTCTCAATTAGTTATCACCGATATAACAACATGCAATGATTTACCTCGGCTACCAATCTTTCAATCAAGTGCTAAAAGAGTCATGACAACATCTTTTGATATTTTCTATTATCTCTTGCCACCCTATATTTCGAGGATGATTTGCTAATTTTCTGGCTCTTATATGCTCCTTCAAATAGACTCATTGTCCTTGCAACCTCATCTTTTGGCATAAACCGCATGTAAGTCCTCTAGGTATATGTGCTTAACATAGAAACAACAACTAAAAAAACCAATAAAAACAAGATCAATGATTAAAAAGGGGCAAAAGGACACTAGGAGTGCCAATATTTGTGTACGGCCCTCACTTTATTATCAATATTTTTTTGATCACTTAATTGTCAATTTTTTTCAAAAAATGGTTATTTCGAAGTGCCAGCTCAAGTGAGTTTCGCTAGAGATCCGATGTGGCATCTACATGACTTATCGAAACTTATAGATCAACAATAAAAAAAACAAAGGTTAAAAAAAATTTAAAAAACTAAAAAATATGCTACATAAACTAAAAGAAAAAGGAAAGGTTGTAGTAGTTAGGGCTTGGAAGCCCCAACCACCACCGTACACCATCACCGGTAATGGCCGGGGGTAAGGGATGGCCGAGGAGGGTCGTCGGGCCCGGCGACCCCCCTCACCATTCCAAGGTTAGCGAAGCTTAGCCATGGCTGGCCTCACAAACCTACGGCGAGGTGTGGTCGGCCTCATTAGTGACGGCCAAGCCTTGCCAAGCCGTCCCCGAGCCGTCGTTGGGTGAGGTCCGTCGTGCCTTGATGTGACATTTTGAATTTCCTGCCATTTTGAGACTAATGATTGAGAAGTTATCTAACGATATATTTCGGTCTTATCTCGCTTAGACACGATCGGTCTCGAGTTAATTGACCATGAAATGGGATCTCGAAATTGGACAATGGGCAATGAAGCATGCCAACATTTGACATGAATTGGACGTCACCTCATCGAGGGTAATTTCTATTGGAAAGCGAAAATTTTTGACTATCAATGCAAAATTACTATTTTGCCCTTGGGAGGTATAATTTGGTATTAAGGAAGGATGAAGGGCAATTTGGTCATTTACAATTTCAGCATGTGATGGCCAAAATTATGGGAGTGTTATGGTCATTTTGCATGGATAATTATGGAGAAATGACAAATGTCATCTTATGAGCAACCCCTTTTGCACCAATTATTTGTGTCTTGCACCAATTATTGGTGTCTTCAAGCCTTTGACCATTTGACCATTGATCAATGATGCAAGAAAGCTTCTCTCTCTCTTCTCTTCATTTATTTTCGCCGACCATGTCCTCTCTCTACCTTCCATTTTTCATTGTTTTTCCTCAAACCCTCTCTTCCTCTTTCGCCAGCTCGCTGTTCTACCCCCAAATGCTTCACTGTTCCGGCCATAACTTCTCCGTCTAACATCTGATTGAAATGAGTCCATCTCCATTAGAAAGCTTATCGTCTTATCTTTCTAAAAACATATTATAAGCACCATTTGGCCCAGTATGTTTTCTTGTAGAGCTATTTGTTTGAACAAAGGTCAAGCGAGTCAGTTTGGAAATCCGGTTTGAGGGAGAGCTCAATTTTGTTGTCTTAAAGAGCTCATTTTGCTTCAACTTTTCGGTGACATACTATTAAGATATATTATAAGGGTTTGATAAGTTGAGGATGGCAATTTGTTGGAATTAAAATAGGTTTTAGAGGCTGAATTGGGCTGGTTTTTATGAAGCAGATTCTGCCCCTTTGCTGATCACGTGAAAATAGAATAGAAGAAGCCCTATGAGGTGTTGTTTTGCTGCTAAATTTTTGGTGAGACCTCTATAATCATAGATTGAGAGGTTAGCAAGAAGATTATGGGACAATTTGAAGTTTAGAGGAAGTTTAATTGCTGATTTAAGTTGGTTGTTGCAAGAACAGTTTCTGGTTAGCTGCTGCCCTGTTCGGGTTGAAGCCGTTAGAGGCTATTTAAGGTGTCAATTGGCTTTGAAATTCTTTGTAAGATACCTTAGGATATAGTATAAAGTGTTATTGTGGAGTACAATGTATTGGAGTTTAAAAGTGGTTTCATGGCTGATTTTGTGCAATTGAACTCAAACCGTATACTGCCCTGTTTTTTGACAGAATTGAAGTTGGACCTTGAGGTTTCATTTGGTGGAATGAGCTAGTCCAATTTGCTTTGTAAGTGACCCCTAACCCTTTATTAGGAATTTAGGGTACTAATGGAGGAATTTGGCCTTCAATTGATTGATTTTACAAGGTGAAATGTACTTGCAATGAGCAAGGCCCAATGTGGTTTATGGTTGCCGAACAATGTGTGTTTACCTTAGAGTGAAATTGTGTTTTCATGCCCATATGATATTTGATTGCCATGATGTGTGAACTGCTTGCCATGCAATGAAAGTGTTTGGCCATGGTGTTTCTCATGTTAATAGCATTGTTGATTGCTTGAATTTGATATACTCGATCATGAAGTTTGTGAAAAGATAAGAACGGCTCGTGAGCCCTTGATAATGAGAGACATAACATGAATTGGCTAGTGGATGGAAACGAGATATGTGAAACCCTAGGACTTAGCCATGCGGGGATGAGTTTGCCTTGGGACTTGTGCCATGCGAGGAGAAGCTATACCACGAGTCTTGGTCATGCGGGGTAAGTCGATGCATGTCGGACACGGGCCATTGAGATGGCATTGGGAGCCCGATGCGTTGAAACGCGGGTCCCGAAAATTGTTATAGCCTGAGGCGTAATTTAACGCGAGCCTAGCCATGGAATTGAGATTGAATGGTGAGCCCGAAGCCAATTTACATGGGCCAATTCACCGAGTTGAGAAATTATGATAAAATGAGAATTAAACTATGATATATGAAATTGTTTTCATGCTAGTACGTAAAGCTTGGTCATCTCGACGAGCTATGCCTTGAAACTATGATTGTTATGCCATGTATATTGACATACGTTGTTGTTTCATGCTATGTGCTTTGTTTTGTGGTTTATTATAAAAATAAAATAAATAATAATGTCTCTGGAGGTACTAGCTGCCTAGTTTAGGTTTAGGGCTAGCTTACTGAGATTTATATCTCACCCCGTCGTGGGATTAATATTTTCAGGTCCCGGATGATGGAAACCGAGCTTGACAAGGATGAATATTTGAGGAAATAATTGTAGAAAATGGATTTACTTTTGTGACCCTAAGGATTTCATTTTGTCTAGAAATTAGAATTGAAACCTTTAGACTTGTAATTGATGTTGTGAACAGACGTATCTTCTTGTCCTGAGTTATCTTGTATTAAATTTGCTTGAAGATGTTTTATTGCTTCGGTATGCTTGTATCCTTTGGAAGTTTTTAAGTTGATGGCCGAGGGATTCCGAGAGACTAAAGAAAGTCAAACGGCCTAGTGGGATGTTCGCGTGCCCGCTGGGTTCGGGCGGGACACCCAACCAAGGCGAGGTCGGCCTCGCTATGGGTTTGCGTGGCCGACTACAGCCATAGGTTGCTAGGGCTCGACAACCCCACTCATCCATCCCCTACCCCTCATTGGCCATTGTCGACTATGGTGGGGCAACAATGGCAAGAGGGCCGTAGTAACTTCTGCTTTCGGTTACTTTTTTTTTTATTTTTTAGTACTTTTCTATTTAATTTTAATTTTCTAAAAATTTAACCACATGGACGCCACATGGACTCCCATTGATGTCTATGTGGTTGATTGTTTTTTAAATGACACGTGATATTAAATAATTAATTAAAAATCACGTGTATTGTTTGGCTGGAATTGATACTTAAATGATTATTTTTTGCCAGAATTAGAACTTAAATGATCATTATTTTCTCCAATTTGGCACTTAAGTAATCCAATAAAATATTGGCACTTAGTAAGCGTCTAATATTGGCACTTCAAGTGGCCTTTTGTCATTAAAAAGGTCAGAGCTTATAAACAAAGACAACATATACGGAAAGATACAACATCAATTAATGCAGAATCGGAAGTTTTCATAATTGTAGCAAAGCAGACTATTTAGCTCCCAAAATTGTTTCGCAAGATGATGCCAAAATTGATAGATAGGACAAAGTTTGGGGCTTGCGCTCGAATAGTTTGGCCTACGTGCAATATAAAATGCCTAAAATGGCCAAGACAATGACACGGTTCGGTCGGTGCACAAGATCATCAAGACAGTAAGGATAATGAGAGTAGAACAACAAAATTTAAAAGATCACAATAATGAACGTACCTCTGTGAACCGCTGCTCTTGTTGGGAGCGTGTAACAAAAGTCCAATAAATGACATTTTTCCTAGGGAGATTACTAAGAGGGAGCCTAACTTTGAGCCCATTAATATATCTAATTGGATCCATCTTCACTCAAAAGTTAGACCAATTATGAAATATTAACTACTCCATACAACACCAACTTTTCAATGTGGGACTTCTTTAACACAACTCATATGTACATCTCAACAATCTCCCCTACACATGTGAACTCTAATATTAGATTTACTTCCCCTCAATTCAAGTATCCTTCTACATCAACTTATCTCGCATTGATTCTCCAATGCCCAACTTCATCCTTGGTCTGTTTCTTCGGAGTGAACCATGAAGTCTATCATCATGCTCACGTTGTTATACCACAATGCCCACCAGTCCCGGAGCTGCGTTAGTCACCATATTTCTTTCTTCAGGATACTCACCAAACACTAATACATATTGTGTGGGGGCCACCAATGAACCATTGGCTCTAATGTCACTTGTTGAGAGTGCACAATAGAATCCTAATAGCTTCACCCAGGGATATCGTTAAGAGGAAGCCCAAGTTCGAGTCCTTCACTTAGGAGTTTAATTCTTTGAGTTATGGGTCAACTTGAATATTAAGTGTTTCACACCATACCAATTCTACTATGTGGGATTTATCTAATGCAACTCACACATGCATCTCAACAGTTTCCATACCCCACCAAATTTATCGGCCTCCATGAAAATTGGAAAGTATCTAAAGTATGACCGAAAATATCTAAGGTTCTTGACTTTTTTAGCACTTGATTGAAAGGTTGGCTGAAATCAAATGAGCTTATTTATAAAAAGAAGAAAATAATGATAATGTAATTACGAGGTAAGTCATGGGATGCTGGTATGCTAGTGATAACTAATTGTGACCTCATCCACAATCCTTGACAACCTACTAGCCTAAAGGTACACAACGTAACAATCATAACCTCCAAGCTCTTGTGTCTCGGTCGCAGTTAGATGGTAATTTAAGGTTCCCGATGAAAATGTAGCAACAAATTCCATGTCTCACCACAAGTCTTAAGAAAATTAGCTTTTTATCAAATAGTATATGGGCCTAGAAGATGCCAATAGCCGTAGATTTTACAAATGTTGATCTGCCTTGGGTACCAAAGTTCAACAGATTATTTTCTATTTAGTTTGTTTAGTAGATATGTCTGGTAATAAATTCTGCTCTTGATGCAGTGCTGGGTTCAGGGAGGCAGGGTGGGATGGATTATTGTGGATTATTGTAGCTAGTTTCGAGAGCTCATGAACAGAACTTCTTACTCAATTAATATTTTCAAAGTCAAGTCAAGGTACTCCCCAGTTTTAATTAAGATGCAAAATGAAACTGTTTTCCGTAGCTCAAATAGGAAAGACTAGTTAGGGCTTCTTGAAACCTTTCTTAGAGGAATTTTCATAATTTGTTCGTAGTGTGGGTGTTTTCATTAGAGTGAATAGTTAATATTAGCAAAATAGTGATAGACTTAGTTCCATTTGTTTTGCTGAAAGCAAAAATGTTTTCTACATTATTCAGCCTTTGTTCAGTGAAAGCAAATGAGCCAAGAAAAAGATTTTCCACCCATGAAAAAAACACATTAAAAAATGAGGAAGATGTTTATGTATTTTTAAAAAGAGGGAAATACTTTTCTTCATCTTTCTTCCCTCTACCCCTTCACAATACTTTTCTTTCTAATTATTTCAAGAAATAATTCCTCATTTATTCTAATATGTTAATATTTATTCTTTCTCTTTCCTTTTCTTTTTTTTCTCTCTGGTCACCAACCATAGCCACTTGTCCTAGGCCGGCGAGGCCAACCCCACCGACTCTAGCGAGGTGAGCTACCCGAGGCCAGGGACATCGAACTCACCGGCCATCGTCGTGGTTGCCAATCAGTGAAGAAGAAGGTAAAAGGGAAAGAACGAAAAGAAAAAAATAAAAATAAAATAGGAATTTTTTAAATTAAAAAATGGAAATAAAAATAATTGGAAATAAAAAATGATTAAAATTATGGCTTGGAGGAAAATCTTCCATACCGAACAACCGAAAAAACAAATATTTAGTTCATTTTTAGTTTTCTGTCATTTTCCCGAAAAATGACTTATTGGAAATTATTTTCTAAAAATAACTCGTTTTTTGGGAACCAAACGAACCCCTAATAGTAAAGTTCAATCATTCCATCTATATCAAAGAATTGTTTCTCAACCATATCCATACCAAAGCATTATTTCACAATTGGAAGCATGATTGTTGCAAGACATAGCAATTAAATTTGGTAGCTTCTTGCTCTTCAATGATGCAAGTTTACATATCAAAACGTTAATTTGCTTAAAAAATACAAATTAGTGGAAATATACAAAAAAACCCTATTCCCCCCCAAAAAAAAGGAAAATTTCAAAAAGAGCTTGAATTGCTCTCGTTTTTTCAAATAAAAGCTTAAGTGGACTCGTTTCAAAGAAGACCTTGGCCAAAAGGGTATTTTCTTCCTTTACTTGTTTAATTTTTTTTCCCATTTTCTTTTTTTAATTCCTTTTCTTTTCTCCTATACTTTCCTTTGCTTTTTTTTTTTTTAATTCTTCTCCTTTCCCTCAACTATCGCCGGTCTCAGGTGACGACCGACCTTGTTCTTTGTCGGGCGAGTTTCGCCTAGGCCGTTGCCATCGCCCGATGTCAACCTCACCACCTAGCCCAAGCTAGGGCGACCCTCGCCGGTCCGGTGAGGGTCGCCCTCACTTGATAGCAACGGTGGCTAGGATGGAGAGAAAAGGAAAAAGGAAAAGAAAGAAGAAAAAGAAAAGGAGATGGAAAAAAATAAAAAATTTAGAAAAAAGAAAATATTAAAAAAGTAAAGGATGAGATGCCCTTCGGCCTGGCCTTTCTTTGAAACAATGAGGGCCCTCCAAGATCTTATTTAGAATAACGTGCACTTCAGCTATTATTTGAAATTTTGAAAAGAAAAATTGAGGGAGCTACACCTTCACTCCTAAACTATTAGTTATCACATAAATTCCTTCAACTTTGATTTTATTGCAGATGTCAACCCTTCAAGTATTTTACCCAAGATTGCAAATTTCTATATTTGGTTTACTCAACTCATCTTTTGGCCTCCTCATGTGCTAAATTAAATTAAAGTTCTCCAAAATATGTACATAAAAATTAGGGGAGAAATGCAGCAATGTTAGAAAAAGATCAAGATGAAAATTTGGTTGGCTTCGTGAAGAGCTAAAATTTTAGTAGGGTTTCAAATATTTTCCAAAATATGCACATAAAAATTAGGGGGCCAATACGGCGATATTAGAAAAGGATTAAGATGAAAATTTGGTTGACTTCGTGAAGAGCTAAACTTTTAGTAGGGTTTCAAATATTTCCCAAGCACTATAAACTATCTATGTCTGAATATTAAAAATTGAAAGTTTGTGATTTTTTTTACAAAACAAAATTCGGGGTAGATTTGTGACTGGATTTAAAGTTTGGATTTTTTCTAAGACAAAAAGAAAAAGTTTGAGGTAGATTTGGAATTAAATCTAAAATTTGGAATTTTTTGAAGAATTAAGCCAAAATAAAATACAGAAGTAAAATGAACTTAACCAGAAAAAAGCCAATCGACTTTCGGGCCTCAATGTAAGGGTACAGTGCTACTCTAAATAGCCGTCTTACTTGTATCCATAGCGACTGGTTGCCTTTTTACTCATGCTCTTTACAAAGCTTTTTAATGCTTTAAAATGTTATGAAAACATAAAAAAATCTACTTTTTCTCTTGCTTGCATATGGCTGTGAGTCGTGTAAATTCTGTCACTTGTCAAAGCAAAATAAAATGAATAAAAATAGGGTGGCCTTAGTTTCATCCCTGTTTTGGCTAAGCCACTCTTTTTCAATCAACAGACCAAATACCCTTATCTCTTTTCAATTTATTTTTTCTTTTTTTATCAACCTAGCCAGCATAATTGCCTTTATTTATATTCTCTCTATTAAATTATCAATTGCGCAACATAAATGTAAAAAATATCACCTTACATCACCTTAGTATGCATTATGTTATTGCTTTGCCTAGAGCAACTCGTCATTTTAAATTACGGGCTCATTTTTTTAATGACAAAAGTTGCATAAAGGTTAGAAATTTCTAGTTATAACGGTTTATGATTGCTCAATTAGCTGCCTATTTTCATGAAATAGTTTGAGGGAAACATTATTTCAAAATTGAAAAGTAAAATTCAATATAATAATCTAGCAAAATTTTAACTTATGGTTGATTTTTGGGAATAAATTCGCAGGTTTCTCAAGTTAAATATCGTTGATTTGTGCTTTCTTTTGAGCTTTTCACATTGTAATATAAATGGCAAATTGGGTTTGCTAATTTATTCACACATTTTGCAATTTCAAACTCGCATCAAATTTTAATAAAGGAAAGTTTTAAGCATATTTTAAAGTTTTGATCCACTTGCTACGAGATTTAATTTATAATGGACATTAATTTTCTTTTTCATAGCACGATTTTTTTTTGGACTCATTGCATGAGTTGGACACCAAGACGTTTCACCTTTTTCCCTTTATGTGTTTATCCTTTATTAATATTTAGATATGATCTAAATATTAAATTGTTTGATATTTGATCATGGTTATAACAAATTATCCTCTTCCATATTTTGATCAATTTTTATTTTCAATTTTTTAACAAGATCGACGAAATAATCAGATTGCATTTTACCTTCGACTTTGAAATATAGTTTTCACTCACAATATTCGAAATTAAATTACAAAAACAAAGCAAGCCATTTGGCAAGAAAGGACGAGGGTAGATTTGAAGGCGTGAAATGAACTGTTGATGAGGATATGTATTAAACCGCAAAGAAACCGACGGCTTTGGGTTGGCGGTTTTCCTTCACATGGTGGCGACATCGATCTCTACTCCTCTCACACACAATAACAACAACATGGTGGAGTCGATGAGTTCAATCTTAGCTAGCAACTAATGGAGCTATTGTGAAAGAAGAAGATAGTTTAGATTCCGTTCATTTCGTTTCGTAGAAAACATGTGTTTTCCCGACAGTCATTTTTCAGAAAAATGACAATATTTTTTAGTGTTCGGCTCAAACCTAAAAAGAACTTGGAAAATACTTTTTTCTGTTTGGTATGAAAAATCAGAATTGATGTTTCTCAGTGTTCTAGTTTAATAATTTTTATTTATAGTTTTACTTTCTTTTTATTTTTTTTTTAATAATTGTTTTCTTTTTCGGTTGAATAAGAAAGGAAAATTAAAATTAAAATTTATAAAAAAATAAAAAAATAGAAAATGAAAATGAAAATAAAAAAAGAAAAAGAATGTGAAAGAATAAAGGAAGAAAAAAATTGATGAAAAATGTTTTGCTCTTCTCAAAGAAAGAAATCAATTTCCTCACTTTTGAAGGTATTTTCTTTCGACATAAAAAAAGGTGTTTTCTTAAAGAGTGGAAAATGTTTTTCTTAACTCATTTATTTTCAGTGGAGCAAATGCCGAGAAACATTATCTTGTAAGTTGTTTTCCGCGAAACGAATAGTCTTAGAGAAGGTTTTGCAGGAGTAAGAAATGGTAGTGAGTGTTTTTTTCTTTTCCTAGATATGAAGCATATTTATTTGGCTTCGATTCCGGTTGGCTAGCTAGGGTACCCAGCCGGACCCGAGCCGAAATGTCTAAATAACCAAACTTCTTCATGTTGCCCAAACCTATTGAAGACCCCACCCAAAAATACCTGAAAATTTTGGTTCAGGTTGGGTCATTCAGGTTAGGCCTCTAGATGAATCGTCGAAGCAAATAAATCGAGAAAGTGCATCAAGAGCAATGGTGAAGAAAATTTTCCACAATGTGGCTCATCTGGGATCTTGGTACGCCTCATTATTGTGATCTTTCAGATTTTGTTGTTCTAATCTCACCGTCCTTATGATCTTGGGCACAGATCTAGCCATGTCATTTGTGTGCAATATTCGGCCTTTTATATTACACGCTGTTCACATCTGAATTGTGCCGATTGATTATTTTTTTTTGTTGAGAAAAATGATTCGAAAATATTAGAGATACCTAGAATTGATTTGGTTTAACCATTTAAGCATCAAAATCAATGATTTCTTAGAAGCCTCTAGAATTGATTTGGTTTCTACCTCCTAACAAAATTCGCGTAGTTTGACAGAACCCATAGAGACACCCATTCCCACAAGCTCATTCACGTCAACATATAGGCACATTGTTGTCCTTGCATTAAAAAGAAGATAAAAAATGGTTTCTTTACTAAAAAAAATATATATTTATATCACGAAAACTTTAAATTGATGCACATATAACAAATTTACCATAAACAAATCTCAAATTAGTACATCTTTGACAAATTTACTCAAATTAATTTTTTTTACCACAAAAATCTTTGAACTACTACACCTCGACAAATTTTATCCTCCGCTAGTTTCCGTCCCCAAAAAATCTCAAATAAGATATACCTATAACAAATAGGGGGTAAAAATCTAAGTTGGTGCACTTGTCATCGTCATGTGCCATCCAACTAAACAATTTGATGCCAAAATTTAACGAAAATGAAGGGAGGGTAGAATTTCTGGATATTAAAAAATTAATTTAGAATAAATTCATCATAAATACATCGATTTGATGTTTTTCAAAGGCATTAACCCTTAGACCAAAAAAAAAAAAAACAGGTATTAACCCAAAAGAAAATATCCATTTGTTTTGAAGGAACGAGTCCAGGGGTGCACACTGTTAAGGACGTTGGAAACAGAATCAAGTGGCTGGCTAATTTCTCTCTCATCTAACGACTTCGGATTCGTTCTTTGAAGCTTACTTTTCGCTCACTGAGACCAAAAGCTCGGAAGAAAAACTGAAAAAAACCTGGGATCTCGCTCAAAGATCTTCATACCGTTTGAAGGGTCATCCGCGTTCGTGGCCGATTCGAACTCTCTCCGCCTCATTATATCTTCCTCTTCCTTTCGGACGCCGATCTCCTGTTTCTTCCATGGTGACCAATCGCTCGTGAAATCCAGTTGAGGCGAAGCATGCATGAGAAGCTCAAGGATTTCTTCTCAAGATGCCGAAGCTGCGGCTGATTGAAGTCGTTCCTGAGCTTCGCTAATTGCACTCCTTGTTATTGTACTCAATTAATCCTCCTTTGTCAGTTCCGATCATCATCAGTGATCCGTCAGGACTCCTTGTAAGTTCAACATCTGATGGCAACGGCAATGGCACATCCTCAAGGTAAGTGCTCCATTCTCAGTTGTAGTTCACGAAAAATAGACTGCGATTCTAGTTACTGTGTGTGAAAATCGGCCACAATTGAGTTTGCTTTGATGATATGATTTCATATTATTGCTGATTGTGGTGATTATAGCAGAACCTATACTTTAATTCTGCGCATGAACACCTAGGGTGAAGCACACTTAACTTGTTCTATAAAACGATTGAATGACATCGCAATGCGTGTTCGTATAAGAAACGAGTTCAATAGCTATTTTGTTTGATGCTTAACCTCTTGCAATCTGATCATTGCACTTCTAGGCATTCATGGTTTTATTTCCATGGTTGAGGTGAGAATCGTCATGTGCTAATACAAATTAGGTGCGACTTATTATAGGCTTTCTTGCTTGAATTGACTAATGAATCATGCTTGAGGTGAGAATCGTCATGTGCTAATACAAATAGGGTTCGGTATGTTGGTGAAAATTTGAAAGTTGAACTAAGGCCCTAAAGCTAAGGTAATAGGTGATAGTAGGATCCATTCACAAGAGATGTAGTTGCCAATGTTATGAGTGTATAGCTGAAATAAATTAGCAAGGTTAGGAATTTTCGTTAAACAAAAGAACAAAAAGGTAAAAGAATTTAACAGAGAAATTTTTGCAAAGTCATGCAAATATGCTTAATTCACAAAGAAATGACAAATAGATCAAAAATGGGGGAAAAGAGGCCTAATTCATTAAAAAACCTCCAACTTCAGGTCCAGTTCCCCAAACTTTTTTTGTCCAAAGGAAAAATCTCAATTTTTACTCTAATCTCGAATCGCCCTCATCAATCTTCTTCAAAAACTGCCTTTTGAAATTGCCTGTTGGTCTTCCCTAATTTTCATATTCTAGAACCGTTGAATTTTGGAGAATTTCACTAATCTTTGTTTTGGTGAATTTTGTCCAAAGGAAAAATCTCAATTTTTACTCTAATCTCGAATCCGCCCTCATCAATCCTCTTCAAAAACTGCCTTTTGAAATTGCCCGTTGGTCTTCCCTAATTTTCATATTCTAGAACGGTTGAATTTTGGAGAATTTCACTAATCTTTGTTTTGGTGAATTTATCATCCACGTGGAAATGCCACATCAAGTTGGGACTAAACCACAAGCTAGATTTGAGAATAAAAATTGAATGTTTGTCATTTTCTTTTATAAAATCAAATTTGGGGCAGATTTGTGACTAGATTTAAAGTTTGGGTTTTTTTTTCAAAGACAAAGAAAGCTTGAGGTAGATTTGAAACTAAACCTAAAGTTTGGGATTTATTAGGAAATTAGGCCAAAAAATATAGAAGTAAAATGGACTTAACCATAAAAAAACCGATTGACTTTTGGGCCTCAACGTGACGTGCAGTACTACTCTAAATAGCAGTCTTATTTATGTCTATAGCGACGGTTTGCTTTTGGGTCATGCTCTTTGCAAAGCTTTTTAATGCTTTCCTATTATAAAAACATGAAGAGCTAATGAATTAAAAGAATTGTGAAAGAGGACTACTAGATATACAAGGATAATAAATAATGCAAATCTATCTTTTTCATGATCGCTATTTGGCTCCCTTCCTTGCTTATGGTTGTGAGTCGAGTCAATTTTGCCACTTGTCAAAGCCATATAACATGAACAAAAATAAGGTGCTGCTATTTCCACTCCCATTTGCGCTGATCCATTCCTTTTTTCAATCAATAGATCGAAATACACTTCTCACGCTCAAATTTATTGCTTCTTTTACTACCAACCTAACCAATATAATTGCCTTTATTTATATTTTCTCTCTTAAATTATCAATTTCACAGTATAAATGTCAAAATACATCTAATTAAATATCATTTCGTCATGCATTATGTCATTGCTTTGCCAAGATCAAGTCGTGATTTGAAATTACGGTCTCATTTTTTCAATTACAAAGTTGTATAAAATGTTAGAAATTTCTAGTTATAACCTTTTATGAATACCCAATTAGCTGCCTATTTTTGACGAAATAGTTTGAGGGGAACTTTATTTCAAAGTTGAAAATTAAAATTCAATCTAATTGTCTAGCAATAATTTGATCCTTTGGGTATTTTTGGGAATACATTTTGTTGACGCCTAAATTTTGACTAATATATATTTTGCATAAAAATTAGAACTAATTTTAGTTCTAAACAAAAATCATCTCACATATTCATTTAGCATCGGCATACAATTTGAGCTTAATTTAACAGGGGGTCCGGACTAGGCATGCGATGGAAAAATGCACCAAGAAGATTTGGGCTTGAAAGAAATCGGGGATCGTATTGCAAATACTTGAAACTTCGGGACTGCATTGCAAATACCAAAAGAAGATGGGGAAAGGAAGATGGTGAAAGGAAGATGAAAATGGAAGATGAAGAAAGGAAGATGAAGATAATGAAAGGAAGATGAAGAAGAGAAGATGAAGATGGAAGATGAAGAAAGGAAGATGAAGATGAAGAAGAGAAGATGAAAATGGAAGATGGAGAAATGAAGGTGAAGAAGAGAAAATGAAGATGAAGAAGAGAAGATGAAAATGGAAGGTGGGGAAATGAAGATGAAGAAGAGAATATGAAAATGAAGAAAAGAAGATGAAAATGGAAGGTGAGGAAATGAAGATGAAGAATGAAGGATGAAGAACTTTGCCTATAAAAGAAGAAGAGTTCTTGAAGAGAGAGGGGAGTTTTTGGGGGAGTGGAAGAGAATTGAAAGAGAGTTTTTTGGAGTGGAAGAGAATTGAGAGAGTTTTTGAGAGGAATTCTTTAGAGAGGAAAAAGAGAATTCTTGAGAAAAAATTTGGAGAGAGTTTTGAAAGGGCTTGAGTGTTTTGAAGCTCGGTGCTACCATTGCCAATTTCGCACCCATCAACACAAGCCACAAGTTCATCACCATCGTTCAAGCTCGCCGCAAAGAAAAGAAAGTTAAGTGATTCCTAACTTTCTATAATTTCGAATACAAATTAGCTCAGATTTTCTACATTGATTTTTCTCTATGTTTTTATGTTAAATAACAGCTGCATATCAACGATGAGACATCAATGATACAAGAATAGAATGAGAGCAAAAAGGGAAAAATATCAACGCCCGGATTGCGGTCTCATGAAATTCTAGCGAGATGAGAAAGAAGCGTGAATGAGAGATAGGACCAACAGATTTCTCGGTCTAACGAGTCACCAAATCGGTCCAATGGTCAAGACAAGCCCGGAGCACAAGTTTGGTGCACGAGTTCAAATTGGGGAGTAATCTTGAACCTATTTCATTCTAATTCCATGTAATTTCTTTATTTCAAACAAATGTCAAGGGAAGAAAAACCCAAAAAAATTGATTCTTTGATCTTCAAGTAGAATTCATCAAATTTGTCAAATCCATTATTTTTTTCATGAATTTTAAGGTACCGAAAGGGCATTAGTTGTAATTAATGTAACCGAGTCCCCGGACTCTTAATCTCCGGTTCGCAGAAATAAGATAGTTTTCTCCCGCTATTTTATTTAGGTTTCTAATCGACCTACCGAAAATGATTAGTGGCGACTCCAAATTCAAATCACATTGCATGTTGATCATTCGAACCTTAAGTTGCGATTTGGTATGGACTTGGGAGAGTCCGAATTAGGTTAGTTAATTAATTAACCTGATAATCCATTAGCCCGAAAATGATAACTTGTTTATTTTTTTTTTTTTTAGGTCGCGACGACTTGGCGACTCCACCGGGGACCCAAAGAGGACTTAAGCCGGATAAGTTTATGAAAAGGAAAATTACTTGATTTGGCAATCTTGGTTGAATTTTAATCCCTAGGTGTTAAATGGTTTTGCGGGAAAGGGAGTTATAAGGGGAGGAGTCTCGTGGCTAACCTCTCCTTTTGCGAGCTTGGTGATGAGAATTTTATTTTTTGAACTATCGGAGTCTTGATTGCCCTTAAAATGTCGTGCATGCCGCTAATATAATTGCACTACACCACCTTGACTTGTGACCGAACCCGGGTCACCCGATAGTTTCAAGATGGTATTTATGTGGTTCTTTAACCTTGGCGGTAAGGCTTCGCTAAAGGTTATCCCACTTGGATCCCGAGTTCTTCAAAAAATGGCTCAAGGGTTGTTCTCATGCGCGTGAGGCTATGATGCATGAGAGTTGCCTTTGTCGACCGAACCAAGCCGAGATGATTGGACCCGACTAGTAATGACTATGTATGCGAGGCGGCAACTAGTCATGATGAACGTGCGCGAGGCTGCGACATGTCGTTCGTCCTTCATTTCATTTTGCTAAAAGAACTAAAATTTGAATCCACGATTCATGCGCATGTCTTTGTGATTGACATTTTCTTCCTATGAGCGGTAATTTCCTGTCTCTCACGCCATGTTATCTCATTTTTATTTTGGGCTGGTCCATGGTTTAGGTTGATTGTTTATGAATCTCATTGTCTTGTTTCCAATTTCACACTTTGCTTCCGTAGTTTTTACAATTTCATCGCTTATCCTCAATTCCGATTTGGCTTGTTCCTATTGTACGATTTTTACTAAATTCTATGATCGAGTTTTGAGTAAGTGCCAAACATGAAAGTTGTAGATCTATGTTTCAACTAATATCCTACAAAATTTCAGAATTAAATTCATAGTTTAAGATGGCTTTTCGTTTTTTCAACTACCTGCGGTTATAACAGTTTTTTGAATGCGATTTTTCGAAAAGACACATTAAACTGATTTGATACGCTCATTTCTAGTCCGATTGGCCAACATAAAAGTTGTTCATCATCTTCTCAACTATAAGCTCGTAAAATTTGGACATATTTTGACCAACGTGCGAATTAATACGGATTGTTTCGTAAATATCGACGAAACTGAAAATTGCCTGATGCGATCTTTTGGTCATGTCTAGTTCGTTCATTGAGTCTAGAAGGAAGTCATGGACCGGCTCTCTATCCTCGCTCGTTGTACTTACTCTTGACTTGTCGCTTTTCAGGAAATTTATCTCGGATCCTCCGCATATTACTCGATTGGTGGTGAAGACAATGGCCGACATTAACGCCGTTGTCCATGAGATTTTGAATGAACAGCTCGGTGCTCTAACCGAGCGATTTGAAGGGATGATGTCTCACAAGATGATGGATAACTTCATAGCCAAGCTTCAGCCGTCCAGCTCAAGCCCTCCGCTAGTTGTGCCAGCTCTAATTCCCTCGGCAGGCAATTCCAAAGAAGGCCCCGAAGGTGTTCCCTATCGCTACACCGCTGGAAGATATTATTATAACAGGCCCGGGTTCGAGCATACCACCCTCGATTCCAGCTCCCCAAACCAACCCGATGACGATAACCAACGACCAACAAATTTGTCATCATGGGGGATACATGAGGAGGGAAACCTAGTGGATTCAAGTATACGACCAAGATGAGTTCAGTCCAGATTATGAGGAAGTTCGTCAAGATTTCGAACGACATGAAGAGATCAAGCCCTTGACCGGTGAACAAATTATCTCGGTCGGCCTAGGCGATGCGGAAAACCCTAAAGAAGTTAAGATCGGGAAAACCTTTCCTCGAAATGTCCGAGCGCTTGATCGACTCTTGAAAGATTACCGGGGCGTTTTCGCCCGGTCCTATGCAGATATGCCCGGTCTTGACCGCTCCATTGTCGAGCATTGTTTGCCGATCGATCCTTCGGCTAAGCCGGTGGTGCAAAAGTCAAGGAGGGCCGGACCGGAATTAGTGCGAGAAGATCAAAGAGGAGGTCGTGAAGCTTCTTGATGTAGGATTCATTGAGACTACGAGAATATTCCGATTGGGTCGCTAACATAGTCCCCGTCATGAAGAAAGACGGCCGCATTCGGGTTTGTGTCGATTATCGAGACTTGAACAAGGCCGATCCCTAAAGATGATTTTCCCCTCCCGCATATCGACGTACTTGTTGACAAGATCTGCAGGGTTTGATTTGTTTTCATTCATGGATGATTTCTCCGGGTACAATCGGATCCTGATGAATGTCAATGACAAGTTGAAAACCACTTTCACCACACCATGGGGAATGTTCCATTACCGGGTAATGCCGTTCGGTCTCGAAAAAGCTGGAGCCACTTACCAACGAGCCATGGTTGCCCTTTTCCACGACATGATGAGGTTTACGTCGATGACATGATAGCAAAAACAAGGCATGGAGAAGATCACGTCGAAACGCCTGAAGAAATTGTTCGACGACTCGAAAGTACAAGTTACGCCTTAACCCCGCCAAGCGTGTCTTTGGGACCAGCTCGGGCAAGCTACTCAGATTCGTGATAAGTAGTAAGGGCAATGAAGTCAACCCTTCGAAAGTCAAGGCTATTCGTGAGCTTAAGCCGCCGACGACGGTTAAAGAAGTTCGAAGTTTGATGGGTAGGCTAAACTATATTGCTCGATTCATCTCCCGATTATCGAAACCGCTAAGCCATTCCTCAAGCTATTAAGGAAGAATGCGCTAGTCCAATGGGATAGCGAATGTGAAGAAGCTTTTGGGAAACTGAAGCGCATCTCATGAATCCACCCGTGCTTGTTCCTCCAACGCCGGGGCAACCTTTAATCCTCTACCTCACAATCCTTAGTGAATCATTGGGTGCTATGTTAGCCCAAGAGAAGCAGGAGGATGGAAAAGAACAAGCCATTTATTATCTCGAGCAAGAAATTCACAACTTCGGAAATGAAGTACTCCGAAGTAGAGAAAACATGTGCGGCGTTAGTCAGTCTGCTGCACAAGCTTCGGCAATATACCTTGCATTACTAGGTGCTTCTAGTGACAGAGTGCGATCCCGCCAAATACTTGCTTAATCAACCCGCCTTGATTGGTAAACTTGCCAAATGGCAAATCCTCATCTCCGAGTTTGATGTTCAATATTTGTCCCAAAGGTCAATCAAGGGACGAGCTATAGCAGATGTCCCAACTGAAAATTCGGGCGAGATGATGATGCCTATCATTCTAAAAAATCGAATCATGGAGGATTACATCCGGACTATGTATTTTGACGAGCTGTCAATTTATTAGGGTCGAGCACGGTGCGGTTCCGATATCTCCAGGTGGTCGGCATTATCCCGTGGCAGCAAAATTGGTATTCCCTTGCATAAATAACGTAGTAGAATATGAGGCATGCATCCTCGATTTGCAGGCTGCGATTGAAATGGGGATAGCCCGACTCAAGGTGTTCGAGATTCCGCTTTGATTATCCTTCGATCGTTGGAAAGTGGAAGACGAGAGATGCTAAATTGCTACCCTACCATGAGTATCTAGATGAATTAGTGGAGGAATTTGAAGATATCTCATTTGAGTATCTGTCCGGGACTCATAATCGATTCGGCCGATGCATTGGCTACCTTGTCCTCAATGTTACAAGTCGCCAATAAACTTGAGGTTGACCCACCGAAGATCGAGGTACTAAAAAAGCCGGCATATTGTATGACCGTGATCAATGAACCCGATGGTAAGCCATGGTATCATGACATCAAGACTTATATTCGAAGTAGGAGTTCCCCTGAAAAAAGTACCGTATCCGACCAAAAGTACATAAGGAAGATGGCCTCGAAGTTCTTCTTGAATGGAGAGAATTTGTACAAGCGGTCATTCGATTCTTACTAAGGTGCGTTGACTCAACCGAAGCGATTCGTCGATGATGGAAGTACATGAAGGGATCCGTGGTCCACACATGAACGGTCACATGTTAGCTAAGAAAATCACGAGGTTAGGTTATTACTGGCTCTCGTTGGAAAGCGATTGTATTCGGCATGTTCGAAACCGCCACAAATGCCGATTCATGGAGACAAGATCAATGTTCCTCCAAATGAATTGCATCACCGTCGGAACCATGGCCATTTTCTATGTGGGGCATTGATGTGATTGGTCCGATCAACCCTAAAGCATCCAATGGGCATCGATTCATCTTGGTGGCGATTGACTATTTCTCCAAATGGATCGAGGCCGCATCCTATTTAGCGGTTACGGCACGAAATATCGCGAAATTTATCCGCCGGGATATCATTGCTCGATACGGTTCACCCGAAGCCATAATCACCGACAATGACTCGAACTTAAACAACAAACTAATGGACGAATTGTTCAAGGAATTCAAGATCAAGCATCTGAACTCTTCCCCATATCGTCCTCGATGAATGGATCGGTAGAAGGCGCCAATAAGAACATTAAGAAAATTTTAGCGAAGACGGCTAAAAATTATCGCGATTGGCATGAGAGGTTGCCATTTGCACTTATGGCATATCGGACCTCAATCCGGACATCTACTTGGGGCAACCCCGTATTCTCTTGTATATGGAATGGAGGCTGTTCTACCGAGTTGAAGTGGAAATTCCTTCCTTACGTATCTTGTCTCAAGCTAAGCTAACGGAAGCTGAATGGATCCAAAGAGAGCAAGCCAATTGAATCGATCGACGAAAAAAGACTTAAGGCTTTATGTCATGGCCGATGTTATCGGAGAGAGTTGCTAAATCATTCAACAAAAAAGTTCGGCCTCGATATTTTCGAGATGAAGTGGAAATTCCTTGAGCATTCGTTTGTTTCCTCGCTACTAATCTTTGTTGAGAGATTATTTCGAATGGGGAGCCTCTCTGGCCCAATTGAATTGACCATCGGGAGCGTGAAATTTACATATTCGCGAGTAAAAGGGGTTATCTTGCGAAAAGATATGACGACCAAGATGAAATGAGTAAAAACTTGCATTCATTTCATTCATCGGAAAGCCTTACAAATAGATCAACGGGGTGGGAATGTAAAGCCAAACCGAGCCCTAATGAGCATCACAAAAGAGTTTAACCGACTCTCCATACGGTTGATGCTCCGCCTACACCGATCGCTCCGAGAATCGAGATCCGCCAGCTTAAAGAGGAGGAGCTCACATTTCTCTTTGAGCTTGGCTACCTTGTCCTCGTGATGCTCGGCAAGAAATTCCAGGTCATGGATCAGCATTCTCCCGCGGGCTATATCCGAGTCGAGATCGTCCAGCCTTTCTTCCAATGCCATGTGCATTGAAATTTTAAAATAATATTGAGCGGATCGCGCTCGAATATGGTCCGGGACATGGCCAAACACCCCACCAAGTTTCCCCTCTCACGAATCAACGGGGAGACTTGTTCATTGCCGTAGTCGAGGGCCTTCTTATAATTGTCGGCTACTGGACCGGCCAACACCAAGTCTGTCCGACCGATCCCGATAGCGTGCCTTCACAAGGTGGGCCAAAGTAACATCTTGATGAGCAACATGGTAAGCCTCCAGGGAAGTTAGTGAAGAGGGTGGGGAAGATCCCGTATTCCTCTTCTAACTTGATACCTTCAATAGAAGCGGTGTCCATATCCCTAAACATAAGGCGAATTTCGGTTTCGGCCTCCGGATGGTTGGCTATATAAGAGTAGCCTTGGCCTAGGAGATTATAAAGTTTCTCCCATTTGGCCAAAATTTCAGCCGAGGCGTGTGCGGGAAGGGAAGCCATTGTTGTTGAAGCGGCTAAAAAGAGTGGATGCAAAAGAGTGCTTAGAAGGTTGGAGATGAAGATATGAAGATGATAGTTGTCTCGGCGTTAAATCCTAATTTAAAGGGCAGGAAAAGTTATAGCAATAATTATTGTGGAGGCCGAGTTAATTATCTAGGTAAAACTACGGACGTTTCGTCCGTGAATCACGGATCTACCATCTCAAGCCTCACAAATCCGACAAAGCTACGAAAAGATTTGAGGACCCCACCATGTTGAAAACCGGAGTGGGAGACAAGGATACTTTTCGAGAGAAAAAACGGCAATTCTTACGAGCCACGTTAGTTACTCGGGTGAAACTACGGGGCGTTTCGTTCGTTGGATCCCCGGATCTATCGTCAATCCGTGATCTCGAGCCTCACAAATTCGAAAAGTTACGAAAGGAGTTGGAGTCCCATCATGTTGAAAACTGAGTGGGAGACAAGCATGGTTATCAAGAAAAGAAAATCGGTGCGAATGGATTCGGGGTCCCATCACGTTGAAAAAAATAAGACAAGGCGGGAAACACGAAATCTTGGGAAAAACATCGGCTTAGTGATTTTCATCCGCGTTTAAAGGGAGGCTTTGGAACATACCCGATTACTCGAAATAATTTGGAGAGAGTAAGCATACATCGGAGAATAGAGTGAACAAAAGGCGGTAAGAGGTATTTCAATCCAACATGTTTAGAGGCCATCGGCACTTACTTGGAGGCAACCAACCTAGACATCCCCGAAAGCGAACTGCTGGATTTCGAGACCGGATCCAACGCTGAAGCCGTAAAACCAAACTCTCTTGGCGGTGAAATTCAAGATCTCGACAAAGAATAACAATGGCGGCGGCGACGCAAATCAACCCCGAAAAAGAAAATATCAAATCAAAGTGCTCGAAGTGCCTTCAAGGAGTGCTCTTACGTGAATAGGAGACGTAAAAATGAATTGAGCCGGATGATAGGAATGGAGCCCTTGAAGGTCAAGTTTTGGTTTCAAAACAAGCGGACCCGATTGAAGGTTAAAAATGAAAGTCATGAACTTACGTTTACGAGGGAAGAAAGTGAAAAGCTTCGAGCGAGAGAACAAGAGGTATAGGGATGCTATCAACACCGCTGTTTGCCATGTCCGTAGCGGCCCCATCTCCTTTGGTGACATGTCCCTCGATGAGCCGCATCCGAGCATTGAAAATGCTCATTCACCATTCATCCCCGAGCAAGTTCTCGTACAATCCGATTTCGTTGGAGATACATCTTAGAAAGTCGGTCTTGCAGAGGCGTGAACCGATGCCCTTCGAGGGAAGAGACATGCATCACTACAATTGGAGTTTCCTTGATGTCACAACCAGCCAATTCAACGCCGATGGAACTCCGAATGTGTAGCCTGCATGAAGCTTTAGTTTTTTTATTATGGGCTCTCAAAATATCTCTTTTTTGAGCATTACTAGCCAGCCCTTACGAATCCTCAAGAGAAGTAGTGACATGTATGAATGAATGTACTGTTTGTTACAAGATCCCCATGTGAGACATTCTTCTTTTAATCAAGGGCAAAGAACGATACTATCCACGAACATCATCATGTTTAAATGCGTGAATTCCTCGCGATTTGACTAAGCATTGAAAACCTTCACGTAAGTAAATACGAAAAGATTTGAGGAGGGAAATAACTGCCTCGTTAGTGGAGAAAGCGAAAAGATTCGAGGAGGGCAAATAATCGCCTCGTTCGTAGGAGGAAGTGAAAAGATTTGAAGAGGGAAATAACCGCCTCGTTCGTAGAGAAAGTGAAAAGATTTGAGGGCTCCTCCATATCGAAAAATAAAAAAGAACGACCGATTGAGCGGGAGGTAAGAGTTATTACGAAATGGATTCAATGCACTAGGACCGAAAAGGAGAGAAAAGGCTGTCTGCATGAGGCTAACATATCGAAAAAAAGTTTATAAAGAACTTGAAGTCTCCATGCACCTCCGGAACTCGTCACGAAAGGCCATCGTCGCTTTTGTCTTTGCAAGTCCAAAGGACATCTAAAGCTCGATCTCTAGTCGAAACACCCATTTTTCGGTCTACATATGGAAGGTTTTGAAAGGAAAATAAGTATGCGTTCACTCCAGGTGGAAGTATGGGAAGTTTCATATCCCGAGGATCTGCGAGTCATGGCCATTGATGGTAACCCCGTTTCCCTCTCGATCCTCGTTGCCATGCGAGAAAGTGCATGTATAGGATTTCACTTATGTGAAAGCAACGGAAGCCTTAGAGGAGGAGAGACGATACAAATATGATTTTGACATCGTCGTCGCAGCCCATGGTAGGGATCGATATGGACGGTCTCGGTCTCTTAAAGATCATTGATTCCGAGTTGAATATACCGGTCATCGTCACATCGCCAAGTGATGATCGGCGGTTCATAACGAGGGCCATATTGCATGGTGCTCGGGCATCCTAAAGAAGCCGGTGCTGCGTTCGAGTGCTCCAAAACATTTGGCGACATCTTTGTAAGGAAGCAATTACTCGAACAAAAGAACTATGGCCAAACTTACTACGACGATTTTGTCGGAAAGAAAAGGCCCTTTTGGTCCGCCAAGCTTCATTCTATATTCATCGAGGCGATTCGACAACCTAGGAATCAATTCGGCACGACGACCAATGGCTGTACTCAAAATGATGAATATAGACGGACTCACCCTACGAAGTGTCACAAATCACCTTCACGAGATTTAGAGATAAGTGAAAAAGCACGATGTAGCTTGGAGCCAAGGCGACCGGAGCAAAGTTGATTGGAAGATTAATCCCGGGAAAACCTACGGAGCAAAAAGTACCCGACCACTTCCCAATCAAGAATACCGGCCATACCGACCTTCCGCCGGTGGTTCTAGCAACGGACCGGTTGATCATCCCTACGGGTTCCCGAGCGACGGCGGAGGCTCAAGCTCAAGGAGTCGGGCCGCTCACGGCAAAAACAAAGTGGAAAATCTGTCGCCGGTGTTAGCAAGTAGCAATGCCCAATTCGAGTATCAATTGCCCGAAAAATCAAAAAGGTTACTTTGATGATGAGCTCACCGCTTTGGTCGCCCGGTTCGGAGCCGAAAGACCTCCCGAGTTGTGATCCGAAGCAAGTAATTATGGATCTTCAAACAACGATCGTTGGTGTATGATCCAAGACAAAATCAGCCAATCATTGGAATGGCCAGCAAAAGAGGTGGAACCAATCTCGCATGAATACTCTTTTAATTCCATGTATAGTTCCCTGCGTGGGATACTTTTTATTTTTTAGCCGTCTAGAATTTGCCTAGAGTTAAAGGGCGAATTTTTCTCCTCTCTTATCAAATGCGTAAGTTCCTTATTAAGCTAGGCCCTGTAGCAAATCAATTTGTGGACGACGCTCCCGAACGCCCGTAAAGAGAGATTCGAATAGCCTTACTTGGGAGAATGCAAGTAAAAGACCAAACAGGCTCAAAGATGGGTAACTCCGTATCGTCCCAATTGATTCTCACCCGTTTCAAACTCTAAGTTAAGCTTATTTTATTCTCCACAGGAGATTGCCAACTGCTTTGAGAACAATATAACAAAAGTGAACCACACGTGGACGCCCAACAACACCGCAAAGATAGTGGTTGGGGGAATGACGATGGTCCGAGGCGTCCCGAGGTCGATCCCGGGATTTGGCATCAATGTACAAAGATTAATAAAAACTTTTTGCTTCGCGACCAAAGCTCAGCCCGGGACGGTTATAGAACCAGGAGAGATAACGTCCGGACATACAATCCGATCCGAGATGAATCGATCTTTTCAATTCAAAGTTCGCAAGGAATACGTGCATGAGTAAAGTGGTATCGTTTCAATTCTTTTAGAACATGAGGACGTACATTGATGCTTTCTCTTTTGATTTTTACGGGGTCATTTTGCTTTGTCCAAATAGAGAAGTATCCCTCTCCCCGAAAAATTAATGAAATGAGAAATTCTTGGAGCCTTTGACAATCTCATGTCTCGAGCGACAATGAAGTTTTGCAACGCATTTGCATGAACAAGGGCAACTCGCGATCCACGCCTCTAAGAAATTTTTTATGTACTTGCGAATTTTGTCCGCCATAATGAAAAGTTGCTGCATAGTTTGCGCATGATTGTTCCTCATGTTTAATTTACCAACTCGAATAAGGAACATGAACTACATAAGATACATCGAATGTACGAAGGGGGCATGACGGGATGATGAAATGCGATCCTTTCCCAAACACGTCCAATTTTTTCAGGCAAGATGAACGGTGGCAAAATTCCGCATTCCCCGAGGTAAAGAGTTTTCTCGCGAAAGGTACGATAACCGAAGTGATGGAGGCATTCATTTCTCTACCCTAAACACTGCAAGTTATCCGTTGATCAACCCATTTGAGCGGAGATTTCACTTCCATAACCCCGTCAAGAACCACCCCACATTGGGGCAAGACAGAATAATTCCATCGACATCACGAGACAAATGGTTAGAAATCTTCTTGCTTGGACTAACATCAATTTTCGGATGGTTCTTTGCATTGTACTTGCGCTTTAATTCAAGTGCCTTAGGGTGACGAAGAGCATTTCTTTTTATATCCCACACATCTATATCCATTTGCACAACCCATTTGAGCCTGCAAATTCGTTTCTAAAAGCCCTCATTGGTGATCATTGTTGTCCCAAAGCAAATATGGCCCATCTTTGAGTAGAAGGACACGAAAAGCTGGATCCATAGAAAATCTCCCAATGAACTCATCAAGATACAATCGTAAAAGAGAGTTGGGAGTAAAAAAAAAAGGAGAAGAAAGAGGAAAGGCTGATTCCACAAAAAATTCCTAGGCATTTAAAAAGCAAAGTGCCTACCAAAAGCAAGGCCAATGCCCTTTCAATTCATTGTTCATTTATAGAATATTTCCGAACTTAAATGCACAATTTTTCCGTATATCCTAAAAGGGTTGAGAGAAAAATCTCCATGAAGTATCAAATTGCAAATGCAATCTTCAGTTCATACCATCCTCGAGCAATGATGGTATCCTAGAAGGCCACGATCGGTGACAAGATTGTAATGATCACCAACATCAAGCCCCTTCTCAAACATCTTCGAGCCAAAACGAACCCTTTCGTTTCTCGGTCCCCAAATCATTACCTCCATTACAACCCTTTAAAAAGCCTTTTCCGACTAGGGCACTTGAATTAATGTGGAGTTCGGTGATTTTAAGCATCACTCGAAGAAGTTCGAGCAAGATTACTTCTCTCTTATTTTTGCGGGGTTCTTGACTTGTAAACACGGAGAGATGACGAAGGAATTCATTTCGAGTAGCCTTGACTCAACTAGAGTCCCCTTTGTAAACCTTTGACCTAGCTCTCATTACGGTCCCGATCAAGACCTCCGGATCGGCTCGGTCGTATCAATTGCGAGATTACTCGGATCCTTATCGAATGCGATGATGGAAAGATTGAGTGATTTCTTTTGGATCCCGAGACAGGATAAATAACTTTTCTTGAGAGTGAGAGAAAACCCTCTCGGACTGAAGTCCCCCACTCACTCACATTCGAGGTATTCATAATGTGAGAACATCCCTGGACGAGGTTGGTAATGCAAACTTGATAGAATGGTTATGCATAAACCATGGTATAGAGTGATTGCATTATATACATCATTGCAAGCTCGGTAGGATAGCTTTGCAGAACTCATTGTTGAATATGTTTGCGCATGTTACCTCTACCATTCTATGATGGGTAATACATTCCCGATGTTCGATGTCCCTTCCAAGGTCTCGAAATTCATCCAAGGATTATTGAATGAGCAAGTTCTCTTGGCAAATGCCTACCATGTATGATACGACGATCTGTTTTGTTCTTTGATTAATCGTTCGGAGAACCCGGTAAGTTTTCGAACCCATTTTCAAATTAACAACTCCTCCGATGATAGTTGTTACGATTCAATTCGAGCAATATGCCTCTCCTGAGCGTGTAGACATATGCACGCGATCTTGACATCTTATCAAATCATGACGAGCAGCTCTTATGATTTCGGTCTCGAATCACGAAGACATATGCACTGGTGATCTTGACCTTTAGTCGGCTCATAATGACATAGCTCTTATGATTCTCGGCTCCTTTATCAAATCACGAAGACATAGGCACCCGTGATTTTGATCCAAACCAAATCATAACGACGTAGCTCTTAAGATTTTGGTTCCCCTTTGTCGATCACGAAGACATATGCACTGGTGATCTTGACCTTTAGTCGACTCATAATGACATAGCTCTTATGATTCTCGGCTCCTTTATCAAATCACGAAGACATAAGCACCCGTGATTTTGATCCAAACCAAATCATAACGACGTAGCTCTTAAGATTTCGGTTCCCCTTTGTCGAATTGTGAAGACATATGCACTTGCGATTTCGACATTTAATCAACTCACAACGACGTAGCTCTTGTGAACTTGATTCTACTTCTTTCAACTCACAACGACGTAGCTCTTGTGATCCGGAAGGATACACATATCTTGCGTACTTGTCTCCCATTGAGGAAAAGTCTCGATAACGGGATAGGCCAAATACCTTAAGGTCCCCGTGTTTGCAAGAAACTTGAAAATTAAGGGAATCACCAGCTTATGAGGTATTTGGTAAAACAGGTATTCTCGTATGCGATCCATGTGCGGGTTTCTCTAATATGGAAAAGAGAAATTATGACACATGTTATTTACGATCTTGCATATCATGCATCACTTCATTACATAAAAAATGGGACTAAAACTCCCGCCAAAAAGTTCATCCATCATTTGTTCTATCAAAATTTAGGGTTCAATTTTGTCTTTGAGCGGAACCTCTACGAGCCTCCACTCAAAGAGGGGCAGTTGTTGACGCCTAAATTTTGACTAATATATATTTTGCATAAAAATTAGAACTAATTTTAGTTCTAAACAAAAATCATCTCACATATTCATTTAGCATTGGCATACAATTTGAGCTTAATTTAACAGGGTCCTGGACTAGGCATGCGATGGAAAAATGCACCAAGAAGATTTGGGCTTGAAAGAAATATTTTCTCGGGGACTGTATTGCAAATACTCGAACTTCAGGACCGTATTGCAAATACTTGAAACTTCAGGGACTGCATTGCAAATACCAAAAGAAGATGGGGAAAGGAAGATGGTGAAAGGAAGATGAAAATGGAAGATGAAGAAAGGAAGATGAAGATAATGAAAGGAAGATGAAGAAGAGAAGATGAAGATGGAAGATGAAGAAAGGAAGATGAAGATGAAGAAGAGAAGATGAAAATGGAAGATGGAGAAATGAAGGTGAAGAAGAGAAAATGAAGATGAAGAAGAGAAGATGAAAATGGAAGGTGGGGAAATGAAGATGAAGAAGAGAATATGAAAATGAAGAAAAGAAGATGAAAATGGAAGGTGAGGAAATGAAGATGAAGAATGAAGGATGAAGAACTTTGCCTATAAAAGAAGAAGAGTTCTTGAAGAGAGAGGGAGTTTTTGGGGGAGTGGAAGAGAATTGAAGAGAGTTTTTGGAGTGGAAGAGAATTGAGAGAGTTTTTGAGAGGAATTCTTTAGAGAGGAAAAAGAGAATTCTTGAGAAAAAATTTGGAGAGAGTTTTGAAAGGGCTTGAGTGTTTTGAAGCTCGGTGCTACCATTGCCAATTTCTGCACCCATCAACACAAGCCACAAGTTCATCACCATCGTTCAAGCTCGTATGACAAAAGAAAGTTAAGTGATTCCCTAACTTTCTATAATTTCGAATACAAATTAGCTCAGATTTTCTATATTGATTTTTTCTCTATGTTTTTATGTTAAATAACAGTGCATATCAACGATGAGACATCAATGGTACAAGAATAGAATGAGAGCAAAAGGGAAAAATATCAACGCCCGGATTGCGGTCTCATGAAATTCTAGCGAGATGAGAAAGAAGCGTGAATGAGAGATAGGACCAACAGATTTCTCGGTCTAACGAGTCACCAAATCGGTCCAATGGTCAAGACAAGCCCGGAGCACAAGTTTGGTGCACGAGTTCAAATTGGGGAGTAATCTTGAACCTATTTCATTCTAATTCCATGTAATTTCTTTATTTCAAACAAATGTCAAGGGAAGAAAAAACCCAAAAAAAATTGATTCTATGATCTTCAAGTAGAATTCATCAAATTTGTCAAATCCATTATTTTTTTCATGAATTTTAAGGTACCGAAAGGGCATTAGTTGTAATTAATGTAACCAAGTCCCCGGACTCTTAATCTCCGGTTCGCGAAAATAAGATAGTTTTCTCCCGCTATTTTATTTAGGTTTCTAATCGACCTACCGAAAATGATTAGTGGCGACTCCAAATTCAAATCACATTGCATGTTGATCATTCGAACCTTAAGTTGCGATTTGGTATGGACTTGGGAGAATCCGAGTTAGGTTAGTTAATTAATTAACTCGATAATCCATTAGCCCGAAAATGATAACTTGTTTATTTTTTTTTTTTTAGGTCGCGACACATTTGTAGGTTTCTAAAGCTAGATATCATTGATTTATGCTTCCTTATGAGCTTTTCACATTTTAATATGAATTGCAAGATGGGTTTGACAATTTATTTACACATTTTGCACTTTCAAACTAGAATAATTTTTTAAGAGAAAGTTTTCTGCATTTTTTAAAGTTTTCATCTTATTGCTATGAGATTGAATTTATAATCAAGATTAATTACTTTTTCATAGCATTATTTTTTTGGTGTCATAAAATGAGTTAAACATCAAGAAGTTTCATGTTTTTTTCCTTTATGTATTGATCCTTTGTTAATATTTAGATATGATCTAAATATAAAAATGTTTAACATATGATCACGCTTATAACAAATTAAACTTTTTCATATTTTGATCATTTTTACTTTTTGTTTTTGTTTTATCAAGATTGGCCAGATAATTAAGTTGAAGTTTAACTTTCCACTTTGAAATATAGTTTCACTTACACTATTCGAAAATTGACAACGTTAATGGGTTTACAAAATTACAAAAATGATATTCACATTAGTCACTGCTTTCCTCCTCGATAAGCTCGGGCGATGGTGGTTACTATTGGGCAACACTTGTGGGATGGCCGTATCACTTTTCTCTCTTTGAAAGTGCCTCACGATGATTGATCGAAGCAACAAGGAGCACGTGTGGGCATTGGGCATATGCATAGCCTCCTTATTCGGCTATGTGGCCTCCTTCTCGGGTGGGATGGGTCCCGTCTAGGCGGAGGTGATAGGACCCATCCCGCCCGAGAAGGTGGCTACGTGGCCGAATAAGGAGGGTATGCATATGCACGATGCCCACATGTGCCCCTGGTCGCTTTGATCAATTGTCGTGAGCCACGTTTAGAGAGGGAAAAGCGATACAGCCATCCCCAAAGTGTTTCCCAATAGTAACCACCGTCGCCCGAGCTTATCGAGGAGGAAAGCAGCCACTATTGTGAATATCGTCTTTATAGTATCGAGTTCGATGATCCATTGAAACATACTCATGGAATTGAGACATGTGTTTCCTTGTAGGAGTTCTGCACTTTTTATGAAGCCAAAATTAGGGGTCAACACTGCTCAATCGCAAAGATAAAGTTGCAACCAAAAAACTTCGCCTTTACACAAACGTACTTACATATGTGAATCCAACATAAACATGTACGAATAGATGCATGGGCCTCTTGTGATGGTCTAGGCTAGTACAGTTATTCAACTTCCTAAGTGAAATAGTCTTTGTATTCAGAGATAATATTTTGAGTCACCTACTCTGGACCAAGATAAATAGGCATTCTTGCTGGACAAGGCAAAATATGAGAATCCTTCTCTATTACAATGCCTTTGATAATCCAAAATCTGCAATCTACGCCTGCATGTTTTCAATTAGTAAATTGTTAGGCGTCTTTAAATCTCTGTGGAAAATGGAAGGTTTGCAACCATTATGCAAGTACTCTAACCCTGCACCACCGACAAAAAAGAAAATTTAATGAAATGTATTGTGTAGCTCAACTTGTGAATGTGCAATTTAATTATGTACCTTGAGCTGCATCGATTGTGATTTGTAGTCTCTGCCCCAACTCAAAACACCGACCGATAGAACTGTACGTACCCAAACGTGGACATAATCACCAGCCGATGTATCCTAGCAATCCCCCACACCGACTCAGCTATGCTTCCCAAGAGGTTTGTCTGAGTACTTGCCTTGTCAAGTCTTCCAGTTGATCGAAACATTCAACTATATACGACACCGAGAAACTGATCAAATTTCACCCCCACAAGAGTTTGAATTTGGGGCAACATCAGTGAGTAAAATCCCAACGAACGTTTTCCACAAGAAACAAGGACGGAAGCCATCGGTTGCCGTAATTAAGGGGATATTCGATTTGATTTAGCAAAAGAAGGGATGGCAGTGATGCCATGAGCAGTAATCGATGTAACAGCCCTAATGTTTTGAGTTGGGGCCAGAGACTACAAATCGCGATCGATGCATCTGAAGGTATATAAAGTAGATTGATGAAATCTTTGCTCCCATTTCCACAAGTTGAGCTACACAATACATTTCATTAAGTTTTCTTTTTTGTCAGTGGTGCAGGGTTGGAGTACCTGCATAATGGCTGCAAACCTTCAATTGTCCACAGAGATTTAAAGATGCCTAATATTTTACTAAGTGAAAACATGCAAGCGAAGATTGCTGATTTTGGCTTATCGAAGGCATTTGTAATAGAGCATGATTCTCGTATTTTGACTTGTCTAGCAAGAACGCCTGGTTATCTTGATCCAGAGTATGTGACTTACAATATCATCTCTGAATACAAAGACTACTCCTCTTAGCAAGCCGAATAACTGTACTAGTTTAGACATCACGAGAGGCCCATACATGTATTCGCACATGTTTATGTTGGATTCGCATAGTAAATACATTTGTGTAATCAAAGCAGCAATCCCTTTTAAACTGCTCATTGACAATGGACACCGATAAACATCAAGAGCACGATACGCATCGAAGAGGAAAAACTTGACATCAACGTTCAATTCAACAAACTATGAAGTGTATACGAATCAATTTTGAGTCTAAACATTGTGGAACAGCCGATTATATGAAATCAGATACAAGACGTCTCATAATCAAATCATCGCACAGGAAGTGTGCATTATGAATATAAGTTTCGAATTTGCATTTACTGCAACATTTAGCCTAAATACGGTATATTAACCTCTAGATTAGCACAAATCGTCACAAATCAATCCCAGTTTTATGTGATTTATTTGTGAGTTCATTGATTGAACTCGATACTCAAAACATCAACAGAACGAGTAAGAACATGCCACAAAAGATGAGATTACCTGGTTGAGAAAGTGAAGCTTTGATTTGTGATGGAAGACGAATCAACGACCACGGGGGCGTGGATGCTAGAGATCTCTAGACGAGGGGAATTCAACTACCTCTCTCTCTCTCTCTCTCTCTTCTCTATTTTCTCTTTAATCTTTCCAAAATATCTAAAGTCGAACTGTCGATAAGGCAATTACTATTGGGAAAGTGGAGGGTTCAGTTGAGGTACATATTTATGCACTAAGGACACCTTAATTGAAAGATTGCACGTGTAGGCTCTTAGTCGTTGATTTCGAACTATACTGATAAATTATCCATCGTCGTATGTTAGGACTCCGAGATTATAAAAAATTGGTACATATTTGTATCACATTGTCAATTGGAGATATGTATTAGTAGATATCATTAATATAAATTGGTAACTATCCAAAAGTTCACCAAATTCAAGAAGTTGATAATCGTTTTTGTGTACATTTAGATTGTTGGTAAGTTGTCGACTCAATACCAATTATGATTAATACGTCATGGTGACTTTATGCCTTTCTAATTTTAAGGTTGTGTTTTTCACTATTAAAGCTAATTAAATTTTGAGAGTGATTTATTAAGTTCTAATGGAGGTTATGCACCAAGGATGGAAGATTTCTTATCTGAATCTAGGGCTATACTTTTTATTATGAGGGTACAACACATATGTAATACTTTTAGGTCTCTTTCTCAAAAGATAAACCACCATATTGTCAAGTTGGCTACTTAGTCTTAAATTTGATTGCGGTAATCCGGATCCGAGTCTCATTAGGTATAGTGTCACGTCCCGCACCCATCGACACGTCAACACCCTTAGTTGGTCATTAAGTTGTGACGTCCTAGAACGTGTTACCGACCCATTAAAAATTTTGTGTTTCATTTAATCGCACGCGGAAGCAACTCACTTTCCCAAACAAACATAACAATAGGGATAGCCGTAGGGAAAATAACAAATAGCGAAGCACTTTTATTTAATTACCGCTAACCCCGGGAGGACTATAATATTTATAGGCCTATCACAATGCCACTGCCTACTTCTACGGGGGTCCTTCCGTGGGAATATATCCAATCGATCAATTACGGCCGATTAATGGCACGCTCGTCTTTCTACGGGGGTCTTCCGTCTTATCCGAAATACTTCCAATTGAACAATTACGGCCGATCGAAGACACACTGGTCTTTCTACGGGGGTCTTCCGACTTATCCGGGTATTCTCGAGTTAATGGAACTCTCATGCCAAATATGCGATAAATAAATTGAACGTGATCATATACACACAATTCAATCCCTATCCTTGAGAATTGCCAATCAATTAATTGCATAAGCCAATTTATATGGCTATTCCCAATATCGATATCATAATTTAATATTAGACATTATACAAGAGCACATTAATAAATATAATGCCTAATTACCGAAAATTAATTTACTTAATTAAAAAATAATAACTATCAAAATCATCTAATAACTTAATATAAAAATGATTGCTTATCATAAAAGTACTCAATAGCTTATCAAAAAATACTCAATAGCTTATCTTAAAAATACTTGATAACTTATCATAGAAATACCGATAGCTTATCATAAATACTCGATAACTTGTCATAAAAATAGGTGATAACTTATCATAAATTAGGTGATAGCTTATCATAAAAATAGTAAAAAGATAGGTTGTCATAAATATAATGATAACTTCTCATATAGAATAGCGATAGCTTATCGCATAAAATACCGATAGCCTATCGCATCCTCGATAACTTATCAAGTCCACTTATCACTTATCATATATCATAATAGCCTATCAACGAATCACTAATTAAATTAGTACTAAGCATAATTAGACTAATCTCAACTCATCCTAGTCAAGTTTAATATGCTAATCAAGGGATTAGGGTGATAACTCACTCGGTTACGATTCCGGAAACACTGCACGTCGGCAGCAGCGAGGGCTACAAGTGGCTCGGTCCAAAAGCAACACCGAACCATCGAGGACAACCGGACAGCAGCGCCACAGAATCGGTGGGGCTGTTTTTGCTTGACGAGGCTCGAAACAACGGTGGAAACGGCTCGAATGAAGCTCGTATGACAATAGGAGGTCACGGTGGCACTTGAGGTGACTTTTGCTAGCCAAAACTAGCAAAAAGGGGCTGAGATGTACTGGAAATGGAGCTGGTTGAAAATGAAACGGGGGAGAGAGAGAGAGAGATAGAGAGAGATAAAGTCCAAGGGGGATTTATCTTACTAAAGCTTCTTGTGCAAGCTTGATTAAGATGAGTTCCCCTCATAAATGACATGCCACAAAAGTCTTCCCTCATGATGGTTTCTTGGCTTTTCTTCATAAAGCAAGAAGGGTATTTTGGTCATTTCTCAAGGTAAGGGTATTTTGGTAATTTCACAAAGTATAGTATGAAGCACTAAACGTGTATTTGAGCTAATATCTTGCATGAATTCGTATAAATTGAAATTAGGCTCAAATGAATCTAGTTTGGGCTTTATAATGGCTTAATGGGCTTTAGTAGGCTTACTTGGGCCCAATGGCTAAACCTACTTAGTCTTGAGGTCCAATGGGTTCTCGTTCGGCCCGCTTTCTCATAGGCTACAAATCTCGGACCATCGATCCTTAAATCGAGACTCTAGAGAAAATCGATAAATTGATATTTCAATTAGGTGACGTTCAATAGTTTAGTCATGAGGTCCTCGAAGATTCGATACCCACATTCGGATTCTAATCAATGGTCAAATTCGATCGATCGCGACTATAGTGCATCTCGAACTAATAGGCAACTTCTAGGAGTTACGTGTATTCGACCGTAATTGATTCGATATCAATCCACGTTCGAGTTTTCTCAAGCCATGGACGATCTCGGTTGTCATGTAACCTGTAAGGGATCAATCACTAGTTCCAATTTACACGATCATTAGAAATTGGTTTAGAGTCATTCGCAATCCATACAACGGTCAAGTGGAATCACCCGAGATCCGATTGTATACTATTGTTTAAACGTTCTATAGCCAATTCCTTGATCAATTCTTATAGGGTCAAAACTGTGTCCCTCGTCGTGCTCATGGTCGAATTATCAATCCATAGTTGGGTTCTCAAGTTGAGCATATTTAATTCCTTAATAGTATTTCTCATTTGGTTAGCCTCTCATGAGTGATCAATTTAGAGCGAAAATTACTAGCAATGCATCAATTAAAATCGTCATTTCATTATATTCAAAACATGATCGAATTTGAGGATGTCACATATAGTCAATCCAATTCATACTTAATTGCAGACCGATCAGCGTATCCTATTTGATATCATACAGCTCACGAAACAAGAAGAAAAGCACCGCCATTCGCGTCTCTTTCTCAAAAGAAAAAGACCATATCGGGTAAATGCACATGGCTTTCATGTCTCGGACTGCTCATCTTCTATCTTCCTAAACAAATGAGAGATTCCCGAAATTGTCTCGGGTGGTGATGGTGGTGGTAGCGCCCCATCGCCATTAGGAATTGGTAAGAGGCAGAGTTTTGCTTTACCTTTCGGCATTTTGGTTGGAAGTATTGGCCATTTCGTTCCCCTCTCTCCCTCCCTCCTTCCCTCACTAGACATATCCATGCGTTATTGAATGTTTTATCATTCTATTATGTTGCTTCCTAAGTAGATCATGGGGCTATATCCTCCTTTGGGAGATAGAGCAGCTTTGGTGAACGAGTTTATTGGTTACTTTTTGGATAAATTTTATAGGATTTAATTGCATTTACCTTAAAATATTTTTTTATAGTTTCTCTTGCACTTATTTCTATTCCATATTAAAGCATTCCATGCATAGAGTAAAAACTCATAGTATGTGTTCCATCTATGGACAATAAAATCCCATGGATTCAAGAATTGCGTGTCCACTTGCCCAGCCAAAATGATGAGATGTATGTCATGCGATTGAAAGGTATGTAGTCCTAATACTTTGTGATTCTCCCTGGATAAGCTAAAAAAACAAAAAACATTATGTAGTATTGAATTATGCACTGATATTGGATTTTATGAATCACTTGGTGTATGCAATATGTCTAATTTTATGACAAATCTTGGGTGCTTCAGATTTTTCTATCAATGTTATGTCAATAATTTAGATTTCAAAACATGGCGCATCCAAATTTATTTTATATAATCATGGATGAGTTCCGGGAACTAAGTCTATTTGTATGATGTAATTGTGTGTATACCTAAATATTATCACTTGTCCAGTATGTATAACTTAATGAAATAGTTATTACTAAACTGATTTTTTAAAATTGTCATGCATTATCAAATGGCTAAGACAATAAAGGAACACACACAAGTACATAGGATTTATTAGATTAGACTTTTCATTTGTTGGGAAGACAAAAGCCCCGTTTGTTTTGTGGAAAATGAATGACGTGAAAAATATTTTTCTAAAAATGATCGTTCAAAGTAATTAATCAATAAAAATATTTTTCATTAACATTAATTTATTTCTAAGTATTTTCGTGAACAAGACAATGTTTTTCATTCATTCGTTTTGTAAGGGATACAAATGATCAATTTTAGAAAAATATGTTTTATGTCATTTATTTTTGTGAAAAAAATAGAATCTAAGTATCCTAGATGTTTATGGCTAACCCATATGTAGACTTGTCGAAGGACTAAAAGAAATGACAAAGATTGAGATTGATGTTGTCTCATCCGAGCCGGGCTAAGGATTTTTACAAAACCTAGATTGAGATTGATGTTGTCCCATCCGTGCAGGGCTAACGATGTATACAAAACCTTCTTTAAGAAACCTCATATTAAATTCGCCGCATTTTTTATTTAATATTGCCAAGAACATGTGCTATTCAAACTTTTGACTTGTCAGCCTGCGTGGTAGCTCTAGTGCTGAAAATTAAAAATTCAGCAATCTAGTGAGATAACCAAATTAAGTTATAAATTTACTTATCTAATTCGTGAAAAAAGGGTCACTTAATACATTCAGTAGAAAAGATAATCGATAATAATTAGAATTTTGTCAACTATATGGTTAGGACCTATCACGACTCGAACCCCGTGAGCTCGCTAACATTCCCACCGGCCATATTCTTGTACAGCTTCTCAAGATCCAAAGGCCAATAAATTATCGCGGAAGCAAAAGAAATCCCCGTACGAAAAAACAACAACGATACGATAACCTGGGATAGTAAAACAAACTTATATACATATATACATATCCTTACAACTTTTCAAACTTAAGGCTTCGGATGCAACCTGTACAATCCTCGTGACCATGTACTACAAAAATCTAGTGTTCAAAGCCTACTATACTTCCAAAAGAAAACACTACACAAAAGTCGAGAGGCCAACTATCCTAGGCTCCCTCGTCGCTATCATCTATGATATCATCTACGGCTGCGCGCTCATCGACGTCAACCTCGGGCGACCGTTCGTATCGGAGATGGCTCTACAACCTGCCCCATCCACTTCGGTACCAAGACCTCTAGGTCGGGCTCTTGGTCGTCGGGGCCGAATCGGGGTGCTCCACTACGCCGTCCGGAGGTGCAGCACTAGTGGGGTCCCATTCCTCAACTCCATCATAGGGAACATCAAAACCTCTCAAGGGACCCACTAACAGATCCCCATGACGGTACGTCCAAGCCACATACGTATGGGTCTTCCAATGAAGTTCTCTTACATCCACCCGGCCCGTGGTTACATGCCCGAATTCCGAGTTTGCATCAAAATCATGTGACGGTTGATCAATATGAGGCTGAATTTTCAAGGTTGTAGAAATATGCACCTAGAATGGTGGAGAACCCGTGGGATCGGATGAGAAGGTTTCGAGACGGGTTGAGATCCGATATCCGTAGTCGATGATATTGTTGAATCCGAGAGATTACAATGAGATTTTTAGGCGAAGCCAAATGATTGAAAGGGACATGAGAGAAAGAAGCGTTGCCTCGGGATTGCGATTTATTCCGCCCGGGGATAATCATCGCTTTGGAAAGGGGCCAATGCCAAATAGCAAACGCTTTGTCCCTCCGGTCAAAAAGAATATTGTGAAGTCACCAAGTCAAGCAAACTGGATTTGTCGTCCATGTAGTAGGAGACATGGGAACGAACCATGTCCGGCGCGAATCGGAGCATGTTTTAAGTGTGGTTAATCGGGCATCACATAAGAAACTGTCCAAACCAAGGTCCAAGACCCGGACACGAAGGGCAAAAATCGCAGACAGGACCACTTGTCGTAACCTCCTGAGAATGAAGTAAGTCGACCGCCGGCTTATGGATGAGTCTATCTTTGAAGCACGTAAAGATACGGAAAAAACACCTAGCGTGGTCGCGGTATGATTTCTTTGTGTGATCAAGCCGCTTATGCTTTGTTTGATCCTGGAGCTATGCATTCTTTTGTGTCTGCTCAATTTGCTGAATTGGTTGGTATGGATTTGAAACCGTTAAACGTGATATTGCATGTTGTCACCCCTTTGAAGGACAGCGTGTTAGTTTCATTGGGATGTATTAAATGTAAGATAGTTATTGGGGGTGATGAAGAGAGAATAAACTTGGCAATGTTACCTATGTTTGATTTCGATGTGATTGTTGGGATAGATTGACCGAGTAGAAAAAAAGCTTTGATTGATTGCAATAATCGGGTAATTCGGTTTAATCCGGATAGTCTCCCTGGTTATGAATCGGTAGGAAGTCGAGGTGGAACCTCGATTCCTTTAATCTCATCCCTTGAAGTGGAGAAATTGATAATGGAAGAGTGCCAAGTGTATTTGGCTACGCTTGTAAACACGACTCGCTGGGGAACTCAAATTGGAAGATATTGCGGTGGTGCGAGAATTTCCCGACGTTTTTCCTCGGGAGTTACCAGGATTACCCCCGGAAAGAGAGATTGAATTTGTAATTGAGTTAGCCCTTGGAATGGAACCGATTTCTAAGGCGCCTTCTTGGATACCATTGTCGGAACTAATGGAACCGAAAGTTCAAATGTAGGAAGTACTAGATAAGGGATTTATTAGACCGAGCGCATCGCCTTGGAGAGCGCCGGTGTTGTTTGTAAGGAAAAAGGACGGTTCATTTACGATTGTGTATTGATTATAGGCAATTGAATCGGGTGACGATTAAAAATAGGTATCGGTTGCCAAGAATCGATGACCTATTTGATCGGTTGCAAGGAGCCTCGGTGTTACGTAAAATTGATCTAAGGACTGGTTACCATCGATTGAGGATCAAGAAAGAAGACATACCGAAGATCGCCTTCGGAATGAGGTATGGGCATTATGAGTTTGATTATGCCTTTTGGGCTAACTAATGCCCCACATGCATTCATGGATTTGATGCATCGGGTGTTTAAGGAATTCCTAGACCGGTTTGTCATTGTCTTCATCGATGACATTTTGATTTACTCAAGAAGTAATGAGGAGCATGAGAAACACCTAAGAATTATTCTCGCAAACTTTGAAAGAACACTCGCTTTATGCAAAGTTTAGCAAATGCGAGTTTTGGTTGAATAAGGTGGCATTCCTTGGCCACATGGTTTTCGGAGAAGGAATATCTCAGATCCTTAAAAAAATAGAAGCAAGAATGAATTGGCCACGACCTACAATAGTTACTAAGGTCCGAAGTTTCTTGGGATTAGCTGGATATTATCGATGCTTTGTGGAAAAAAATTTGTTGATAGCCATGCCACCGCGAGTTAACGAAGAAAGATACGAAATTTGAGTGGACAGACAAATGTGAAAGAAGTTTTCAAGAACTAAAACATCGTTTGACGATCGCACCAATATTGACAATACCTTCTAGACCTGGAGGTTATGAGATATATAGCGATGTGTCGCTAAAGGGATTAGGATGCGTGTTGATGCAACATGGGAGAGTTGTCGCCTATGCTTCTCGACAATTAAGACCCCATGAGTTGAATTATCCAACGCATGACTTGGAGTTGGCTGCTATCGTCTTCGCTCCGAAGATCCGGAGACACTATTTGTGTGGTGAACGCTTCCAAATTCATACGGATCATCGAGTTTGAAGTACTTGTTTTTTCAAAAAGAATTGAATTTGCGACAATGTCGGTGGATGGAATTATTATAGGATTATGATTGTGTTATTCTATACCATCCTCGGGAAAGAAAATAGAGTTGTAGACGTACTCGGTCGAAAATCAAGTATCACATGTTTATCAATTAAAGGATGGTCCTTGCTCGAAGGACTAAGGGATTCTCGAGTTTAAGCTGGAAATATGTCAACCGGTCAAGTTTGATGGCGACTTTACGAATTGAACCTTAGATTCAAGAGAAAATAAAGATCTTGCAATCCACGTATCCCGAGATTCGGAAAATTTTGGGAATGGGCGCAGAGAAAAGGAAGCCTTGAATTTCAAGTGCCTAATGATGGAATTTTGAAATTTCGTGGACGTTTATGTGTGCCTAATGACGAAAGGCTTAAGGAAAAGATTTTATCCGACGCTTATAGAAGTCATTATAGTATTCACCCGGCAAGACAAAAATGTATCGAATTTACGACGTATTATTGGTGAAATGGGATGAAAGTCAATGTGGCTAAACATGTAGCAAGATGTCCGACACGTCAAAAATAAGGGTACAATATTGTAAACCTGGAGGATTGCTTGTAACCTTTGGAAATCCCTGAGTGGAAATGGGAGCATATAACTATGGATTTTATAATGGGACCGCCGAGGAGGAGTAAAGGTCATGATTCGATATGGGTAGTCGTAGACATGATTGACAAAGTCTCGCTCATTTCATTCCGATGAGAAAGGATTTTGCGATGGACGGATATGTCGAATTACATATGCGTTATATAGTGCGACTCCATGGTGTACTGTGACGATCACTTCGCATCGAGACCCGAAGTTCACAGGAATTTCTAGAAAAGTCTACAGGATGCTTTGGGAACTAAATTGCGATTCAAGACGGGCATATCATCCGCAGATAGACGGACAGACGACGACAGGAAGGACAATTCAAACGCTCGAGGATATCATGCAAGTGTGTGTCCTTGACTTTAAAGGTGGATGGGAAGACCAACTACACCTAGTGGAGTTTGCTTATAACAACAGCTTCCCAAAGAAAGTATTAGAATGGCACCATTCGAAGCTTTATATGGCGGAGCTTGTAGAACTCGGTATGTTGGAACGAAGTTGGAGAGAGAAGCATAACAGCCCGGAACTAGTGGAGCAATCGATGGAGACAATTAAGATTATAAGGGAAAGGTTGAAAATAGCACAAAGTCGTCGAAAAGTTACGCCGACAAACGACGCAAACCTTTGGAATTTCAAGTTGGCGACCACGTCTTCCTTAAAGTTTCACCAATGCGAGGAGTATCACAATTTGGAAAGAAAGGGAAGCTAAGTCCCGGATATGTTGGTCCTTTCAAATTCCGGAAAGAACTGGGACATTAGCTTACCGCTTCGCTTTGCCGCCAAATTTTTCGCAAGTCCATAATGTGTTCCATGTGTCGATCTTGAGAAAAATATGAACCCGATCCAACGCATGTATTAGATTATGAAGTAATAGAAGTGGACAATAAAGTTTCGTACGTGGAAATGCCAATTAGGATCGAGGATCGAAAAGAGCAAGCCTTAAGGACTAAGACAATTTCGCCGGGTCAAAGTAGTGTGGGAGCATCATGGAATAGAAGGCGCCGCGTGGGAAAGCAAAGAAGCGATGAGGTGTCGTTACCCCCATTTGTTTCAATGATGATAGTGTTGTAAAATTTCGAGAACGAAATTTTTGTAAGGAGGAAAGAGTTGTGACATTCCGAATTTCCGACCATTTTGAGGTCTATGAATGAGAAATGACCATTTTGCCCCTCAAGCATTATTCTTGTTCTAAGTTCATCAAAGGGCATTTTGGTCATTTTCATCTTGCTTCAGCCAAAAATGTGAAGATAAGAAGGGTCAATGCTGGTCAATACACATGTGGATAATTATTGACTTGAGACAAGTGTCATTAGAGAGCATGGTTAGCATTAATGTGACCTTGACCTTACAATTCACATAATTGAATTTTTTTATATAAAATCAAGTCTTCTTCAGCCTTCCTCCTTCTTCAAATTCACGAGCACTTCATCTCCATGCTCCATTTCCATCATCTCCTTCATCTTCAAGGTTTTTCAGCAAAACCAGAAAGCTGTTTCAGCCGACCACTTTCTGCCTGTTCCGTTCGGTCCATACGACGGCACCCTCCAATGGTCTTTTGGCCGTCCCTGACCACCCAATTGAAGTTCAACGTGTCCCTGACAACCTCCAATTGGATTCACGTCATTTGAAGCTCCTAGTTGGAAGAACCAAGCTGAGGAAGAAAGCCGGACAGATTTGGAGCTAGCTGAGGGTAAGTGGCTATTCTCCCTCTTAGAAACTTCTTTTGATGCCAAATTTTCAGTGGTAACTTCTAGACTTATAGGGCTGAGTATGGATAGTTTAGGGACACTGAGTGATTAAGGAAAAATTCGAGTTATAATGGTTGGGTTAAAGTGTTTCTACTGGACATATACTGGACAGTTTGTGCACTTTGTTTGGTTAAGTTTATTGGGGGCCATAAATGAGTGGTTATGCTGCTAAATTTTCAGTGGACCCCTAAGACATATAGAATAAGGTTCCCACAAGTTCAATTAGTGTTAAATTGGAGATTTGAATTGGATTTTGGGTGAGACAACACAGGACCAGTTTTTCCCTGTTGTACCAAAGCTGTTCATGGGTTGTACAAGGAATATCTTGGCTTGGAATTAGGATATGAGATATCCTAAGACATTGTGGAAGGTGTTATGAGGGAGTATATGAATTAAATTAAAGTTTGGAAGTGAATTCATGGCTAATTTGTGCTTGAAACTCAAGGAAACAAGCTGTCCTGTTTTTGGACAGAATATACCATGGACTTGAGGGACTACAAATGGTATCACCTTGCTGTGATTTTTTCGTTTGGATGTTTTAAGATGTTACTTTGAGTGCTATTAATGTTTTGGCTCAATTGGATCGAAAATTAATGGAGCTTTGCTATTAGATCGGATGCGGAAATCTATTTAGCCAAGCTTTTGCGGTTGTGAGGAGACTTTTTTTAAGTTGCTTTTGGAACCAAGGGTAAGTGTTCCTGAAACCTTTTTTGATCACTAAGATGCTTCGAATTAGATGACTTATACTACGAATAGCATTAAAATGTGAATTTAACTTAATTGGCATATGAGTGACAGAGGAAAATATATTGTCCCGAGTTTTGAACCATGCGGGTCGATACCCTGGGTCCTGGTTATGCGAGGAATAAAAAAAAAATATACCTAGGCCTTGGTCAAGCGGAGTACATGTGAAAGGAAATATCCCGAGTCTTGATCATGCGGGAAAATGAAATATCCCGAGTCTTGATCATGCGAGAAACGATCAATATAGGTCGACTACGAAACTCTGGTATTGATAGCCTGGAACATTTTGCGAGGCTATGTCATTATCTTGAAAACTCGTAACTGAGATGAGAATCTCATGTGTGAGATACTGAATGAATAGTTGCTAATACGCAAGCTTGATCATTCCTGTAATACTGATTTGATTATACATGTTGTTATGACTTAAGTCTACTCTACCAAGATTCTGAGTTACTTGATCTTGACCTCTATCTATATCACCTACGTGAGATATGGTATGATATATATATGATATTGTCTTTGTGTAAAGAGGCTTGTTTTGTATCTTGTCATCCGTATGCTTTGTTGCATAACTCGGAAAGGCTAGTGGTCTAGTATAAGATTTGGGTTTACTTGCTGAGATGTGAATCTCACCCCGTAGCGGGACCTTTGTTTTCAGACCCCAAGTTATAGAAATGCTGCCAAGTGCGATTGGGAGATCCAAAAGAGATGGCAACCGTATGAGATGAATTCCCGGCTAACTTAGGTATAGTTTTTGTAAGAAAATGCACTACGCTTTGGATAGATGTAGGTGGAGAAGATCCACAACCGCATCGTTATGAAGCGTGGTTCCGTAAGATAGGGAATAGTAGTTTGTTCGGGCCTATGCAGCCATCTATTGTACCCCGCAATGTAGTTTCGGGATGGTGCCACTTGTCCCGTCAAGATGTCGAGGGTGTAGTTCAAGTGTCGCAGTGCTTCTAGGAACATAGCGGTGAAGACCCGGACGGCGGAGGAGGATCACGAGGTGATCGTGATATCTATTTCGAGAGAAGGATGAGTCGGAGGATGAGATGCTGGAGACGAGCTCGATACTTTCTCCGAGAATGTTTCGGCAGGAGACGAGGCCGAGGACGTGACTATTAGTTCCTCCGAGCAGTGCGTTGCTCTTGATAAGTTTCTTTTGGGGTAGATTCGAAGGAATCTGGATGTTCGATTTTTTTTTGGGTTGGCTCATACTGCACATGTTCTTCTACTAGTACGGATGCGACCACCGTCCTTGTATATATTTGTTGTTGTGTGTTACTTGCCCTTTTTGTTCGTATCTTTTATTGTCGGGGTTGGAGTATTCCTTCCGCATGCGCATTTTATTTTATGTGTTCGCCATAGATGTAGTATCCCTGGGTTTAAATTATACGGCTTGGGCGGGTGTGCATTCTCAAAGGACGGCATGACGTTACATGGAGGCTCAAGGAGACGTGGGGACGAGGTTGACGTAACCCCTCTTTTGAAGTAGATAGGACCTTAACCTTACCCGACCCATCTATCTTTTAGTTGGTCTTAGGGAGCAGCCCCGAAGTATGGGGTTGTGTATGTTTAGCTCTGTAGGGTTAAAGATTATCTCGCTTATGAAAATGATTGTCTTTTGCTTGAGTTGGCAAATGTGATTATTGTGAGGTCCTACTTTGCTATCCCCGTGGTCTTCAACTATTGTTTGGGAGTTGTGCATTTCCGCATGTGCTTAATAAACAATTAAAAAGGTATGGGTTGATGACGTTCTCGAGACGTCGTCCTTTTGACTTGAGGCTTTTTGGTAGGGTTGTGATGTACCCGAGAATCGAGGTGTGACAGGGTTCTATCTACCTATAATCTATGGCGATTCGGTCAAGATTATAGATTTCAGGTTCCATCTACCTAGAATCTATATAGATTCTATCAAGATTACAGGTTCTAAGTTGCATCTATGAACTTGGAATATACCTTATATATCTTGGAACCAATAGGTTCTTCTCGGGTTCGGTTCCAAGTTCTACCTTAAAATCATGCACACCCCTAAAAATTGTTCGGAACAGAAATGTTACTAGGAAAGTCACCTAATTTATTCACCGATAGAGAATTGGTGATGTGCACGATCAAAACAAATCAATGGAGATTCGGTCAATATTACAAGGATTTGTTGCCTAACTACATTGATTATTCTCTTGATTTTTGGTATATTTTGTAATCCTTGTTATTCGTGTATCTATCATTTAGTTAGACAAGATTTATCTCATATAAACCAAATTGACCATAATGTCAAAATATTTTTCTAATAATTGACTAATATTGATATGTTTCGTACATGTCATCTTTATCAATTATAATTGATTTTCATGACAAGCAGCTTGTAAATCAATGGTTCTTACTGAACTCTTGGATATGCACGATCACCTAACTCCTCGTATATTCATTACAATCCTTATTATTCCTTCTACATACAGATAGGAATGAAGAGTGAAACAAAGTTGAAAACTTCAAAAAAATATGAAGCTTAATTATTCCTCAAAAACAGGCTCCCTATAACGCACATACCAACGCAACCTGAGCGTGATTGCCACATGTGCGAGCTATTTAGTGTCCAAGTTGGTCGCTCGGAGCCGGTGGCTTCTTGGAGCCACCTTTTATTATTGAACTTGCATTGAAAAATTTCTTTGACGTCGTCGAGACTTGGTTGGCTCTCGACACGAGTACTTTTGGTTTTGGAACCACCTTCTTTTCGCTGTATCTCGAGCTCTACCGATTCAATAATTAGCGCATCCTCCTCTCCTTCTTCAAAAAATCAGATTTATGAAAATCGAAGTGCTCTGGCAACATGATTGATAGTAAACAATAATTATAGGCAATCCATATAGGCTTTCCAAAACGTAGGCAACTCTTTAAATCCAATTAAAAGTAATGAGACTTCCTTATTTTGTAGAAGCAATAAATGTTGCCATCTCCCTTACATTGACAAACGCTCGAATGGCAATGCTCATGCATGTGATGCTATTTTTGAGGTAATATTATTGGCAAGTGACAATATTCACTCATTCTTAAATTAAGAAAAAATTTGAGAATAGGCAAAAGGAAAAAAAAAAAAGCAAATAGAGGAGCTCAAATATGCGTTTTCAATTCAAAGAGATGTATCACATCATTTTCCATCATCAAAGGTCCAAAAAGGTCCAATTTGACTCGGATACAAAGAAGCTCGGTCTAGTCAAGAGACTTCCAAAAAGAGAGAAAGGACCGTCATTCAATATGAAACTAACATCATCCAATATCGAACTATCTTTTACAATTGTCCTCTTTTCTTGAAAATATGATGAGTCCACATCTTAAATTGTCTTTGACGCATCAAACTAAGCCCACTGCTAACACCTAGGTCAAGGATGCATTTAGATTTAGTTAGGGTGAAAGGGAGAGTTGTAATTTTAGTTAGAGCAGCAGTTATAGGCGGATTGTTTGCTTGTGATTGACTGTGACAACTACAATATGGCCTTTTTTAACATCGAAGAACTTGTAGTCTTCGTCAGAAGCTTCATTGCTGGCCGACGCACCGCCACTAAGATCATGTAGAAACACCATTTCTAGCCACTTCATACATTGACTAGCTCATAGGATTCCAAATTATGTTGAATATTTTCAAATTATGCTTTACTTATAATCATAGGGATGGGTTAAGAAAAAATCGAGATTGAAAGAGATCCTCTAGATCCGAAGTTAGTTGGGGCTTAAATCAAGTGAGACATCTGGATGATTGAATGTTGTCGACAGATTGACCCTCTTGCATGGATCAAGAGCCCCACCACAATGATAGGATTAGTAAATTTGTTCTTCTTTTTTTTCCTTTTTAAGCTCTTGCTAGATCAATGTGGAGTTCGGGTTTCTCCATTCTCTCCTTGGAGAAACTCAATGGTTTGAATGATTGAAAGCTAATGGTATATGATATGCGTTGAATTCTCAAGCACTTTGTAAGATTCGAATTACTTAAAAATGCGTGCAAATAATTGCAAATAAATAAGGAATTTGCAGGGAACTTCTATTGAATGAAAACAAATTACATAAATTCTTGGATGCTTGCTTGGTTAATGACCGGATTTTTACAATATACTTCTCCATCGAAGTCAATGATGTGCATAGAGATAATAAAAAGCTTGAAATACGCAACTGAAACGCTTTAATAATCAGAGACAAATACTAAACCTAAGAAATCTAATCTTCATCGAATTTCAAATTCAAAGGTCAAGCAAAATCTAATCCGAGTGATCCTCTGCAAAAGTATGATGGGCTCCTTGATTGATGTTGTGCAATTCTTATTTAAAAGTGTATCGTTTGTGTTTAATGTCTTGACACATGTGATGAACGCTTCCCTTACTGTATCAATTCTTGGTTAATTTATTTTGTGTGAATTATTCTATTTAACTTTGGTGTTTTTGTAAAAGGTCATGATAAAAGTCATTGTATGTAATCTGCCATAAATAGGTAGTTCATCCATGAAGCGACACGGCACGATGCCAGTTGAAAGATATGCGTGCTTACTCGATTATCGGAAAGGATTCAAGAAAATAATATGAGAACTATCAAGCTTTAAGGAATTATAAATTCTTATGTGTTAAATATATTAATCTCCTCCTACCAACTCTATCGAGGGAAATTGTGATTATTATTACCAATGTGGTATTTGTCAGTCCAACCCCAACTGTGGCAAGCAAGAGCCTTTTCTTACTAGTCCCTTCAATTTTCATGAAAATTTGTGAATTGTAGAGGATGACTGCTTTGATCCCTGTTGCATGCTCAAAAATTGAATCTCGAACGCGGCCAACAAGATCCACCGCACTAAGGGTGAGGGCCTTAGCAAGAGCGTTTTCTACACACCTTTGCCGCAAGTCTTCCTCGAAAACTTGACAACATCCTTGTTGCAATTCTTGCCTATCCCAGCTACCATTATTATGTCTTGGAATCGGGTTTCCACTTCTTGCTCTGAACTACAAACTAGGAGCAAGACCTTTTCTCCTCAGGCAGCCAGCCTTGCAATACCAACCACCCTGGTGATTAATGCATCTTAAGGATCCCGAATGCCATAGCGAGTGACGGAATCACCGTGACACCTAGCATCGTCCTCTACCCTAGCTTTAGGGTCAATTTCACAAAGAAGTAATTCGATACATAGCCGAGCAAGATCCCTAGGCTTATGCATAACTCCGAGAAAAAGACCAAGAATTCTTAGTGCATGGTAGAGGAGATTTCTGCATAGTACATAGGCGTGATCATTAGGGCGAAGCCAACCCTGATGTCGGTGATTCATTGCCCCATCATCAAAATCGTGTAGGAAGGTCCATAGCCCAGTCAGTAGGACTGAACCGAGTAGGAAGATGGTGAAGGTGAGAATGATGGTGTAACTACGTCCAGTGGAGTCTAACATTCTTCCGGCGATGAGAGAGCTCATGAGGGCAAAAATGTTGAGGATTTCAACGAGGATTTCGACCTGGTGTTTTGAGCGAGGCCATGATCTTCATAAAAGAGAACTTCGAAATCCACGCTGGAATCCTCAAGATTTGTGGCCTCGTGGGCTCTCTCATTGCCGGAAGAATGTCATACCACATTGGTCGTAGATACACCATCGTTCTTGCCTCTGCCATCTTCTTACTCGATTCCGCACTAATGGGCTATGGGCTATCCTATGTGATTTTTATGACGGATAGTGAATCGCCAACATTGGGGTCGGCTTTGCCCTTATGATCGTGCCTATAAAGTTTGCAAAAATCTCCTCTGCCACACACCGAGGATGTTTAAACTCTTTATAGGAGCTATGCATAAGCCTAGGGATCTTGCTTGTCTATATATCGAATTAATTCTTCGCTAAATTAACCCTAAAGGTAAGGTGGAGAATGATGCTGGGTGTCGCAGCGATCTCTTCACTTGCTTTGGCATTCGGGGTCCTTAAGATGCCTAAATCACCGAGGTGGTTGGTATTGGAAGGCCGGCTCGCTGAGGCGAAAAAGATCTTGCTCCTAATTTGTAATTCAAAGCATGAAGTGGAAACCCGATTCCAAGACAAACAAATAGCAACCGGGATCGACAAGAATGGCAATGAGGATGTTGTCGAGCTTCCAAGGAAGACTCGTGGAGGAGGTGTGTGGAAAGAGCTCTTGCTAAGGCCCTCACCCTTAGTGCGGTGGATCTTGTCGGCCGCGGTCGAGATTCAATTCATCAAGTACGCGACGGAGACCAAACCAGTCATCCTCTACAACCCACGAATTTCCAAGAAAGTCGGAATGACCAGCAAAAAAGGTTCTTGTTTGCCACGTTGGGATTGGCCTCACAAAGATCACATTGATAATAACAGCCACAATTTTGGTCAACAAAGTTGACTAGAGGAGATTGCTCCCAGTGAGCTTATGAGAGATCATCATTGCCTCGACCTAATTAGGGTTTGGCTTGAACGTCCTAGGTGGTTAAGGGTACGCATGAAAACACTTTTGGAGTAGAATTTCTACTCTAAAAGTGCTTTTAGAGTAGAAATCCGTTTGGTTATGCAATTTTTCTATTTCTCGAGAATTATTTTTGCTCCGTAGTAATTTTGAAGCCACTTGAAGAAGTAAAAAGAGATTATTTTCTACAGAAGTAGAAGTAGAAAAATCAACTTCTAGCTAGAAATTGATTTCTAGAACATAAACGTTGCCGTGCGTGCCCTAAGCTTTCACATAGCAATAAGAAAGATTTTGCTTTCCCGCCAAACGTTTGGGTCCCAGTAACGTTTTTTTAGAACTCCTAAATCCAACAGCAAATTTCCCCGAGGACATAAGTTAGGAAAAACTACCTAAGTGTACGTGGTAAAAAAAACTAGAGATTATAAATTTAAAGGATATGGTTAACTGTAGGACGGATATTTCAAGACGTTCTTTCAATATCGAAGCTCTATTTTCTGTGAAGCGCTAAATTTATTCATGATCTAATTTCCTAAGCAGGCATCATTTTTGCTCCAAATTGTTAAGCATTGCCAAAACAATTATTTAACATCGTTATTGATTACAGGGCCATTTTCTCGTTTGTGGCGTTGGATATGTGTGTGAGAGACTATGAATGCAAATAAAAGGTCAACTCCGAGTGCAACATAGAAATTCAATCTAAATATGTCCAAATGTGGTAACGACATAGCAAATTGAGATTCAATATGATTAGAAAAAAACATGCCACTAAAATGGCATGGCAAGAATGCACACATAATGGAAGAATGACATTGGCAAATTCGAAATTCAATGAGAAGATAATAGACATGGCAAATACCAAATTCAAATAAAATAGGTATGTCGATGAAATGACGAGTTTCAATTTAAGTGTAACGAGTAAACGGCGTGCGTATTAGAATTCAAAACATGAGAAAACGACATCACATGCCAATATCAAAATTCACCTGAATGGGTCACATCACATCCATAGTCGAGTCATAAGTATCCGAGCTTCCACAAGTTCAGGGCGATTATGTGCTCATAATTCTACATCACATAATAAGAAAAGAGACGAAAAGTCCTAAATTGGCAAGGTAAACACGACAAGGATTGGCACCAACAAACACCAGCGAAAGGTGTTCCAAGACATAACATCCTATCTTCCAAGCTAAAAAATTTCTCTCGAAAATGCTTCCGTCTTCCGTATGATGTCGTATTAATATCAAATCATACATAGAAAGCAATGAATTATCTACTAGCATTGTATAACTACAGGAAGATAATGCGTGCTTTCGAACTCACCGACGATCCTTTCCGATAGAGTGAAAATATTTACCGGCAAAGCAAACTCATAATCAAACCCGGAGCTTCACTTTCTTCCGGAACCGAACGTTCACCAAATGAGGTTGCGCACCGTCGGGTCTCTTAGTCCTCCCAAGAAATCCACCATTAAAACAAACCTAACGATCAATTCTCAAAATTCTTCCCGAAACAGAGAACTTAGAGAGAGAGAGAGAGAGAGTATGTGCGTACTGCCGGTTAGTGTCGAGTTTGTCGCTGTGAAGCCAAGGGGAGGAGAGCGAGGCATCGGTGGTCGGAGGGAGCACGCAAGAGAGAAGAGCCTGAATTGTTCTCAAATGAACACGTGAAGGAATTGGCTCGGCATGGTATTTTTAGATCGAACGCAAGCTCTCAACATCACCGACTCTCTACTATGATTTAATGTCAAGCGAGCAGAAGGGAGCACACGGTTATAGAGAGAGAGAACCTCTGGACTTATTAAGATAAGCTTTGATTTGAATGAGTAAGGGCTATTGGAGGAGCCCTTCGAAGACGCCATTTTTTGGGGAACCGAATCCGACTTATTTTCACGAGTCCGGCTCAAGTTGAGGAGGGGCTGTTGACTTGTTCATCATATATATTTTGATATCTAGGATCCACCGCCCCGCCGGTTCGCGGCGTCGGCCCGAGGGCCAACCAAACTATATTTGGAGGAGGCTAGCCCCGCAGCCCACCAGCAAGGGCCTCCCACTTAAGTCCGCGAAACGCTTGGGACCCACTTAAGTCCGAGAAACGCGTTGGGAGGGTTTGAACCTTCAACCTAGCTTACGCCTTAGGGCCAAAGAGCTCAAAGCTCACCAAACGCGCCATGCCCGTGGTGGGTACTTGTTCATCATATATTCCTCTTTTGATTTATCTAGTTTCTCTTTATTTGTTGCTTTTTCGTTTAATGGCCATGTCGCGATCGCAAAACAGATGAACAGATCACCATAAAACTCAAGTGGACTCCAACCAATGATCACAACATGCTCATGTCTCAAATGTATTACCTGGCCAGTATAAACTACAATGCTTAACCGATATCCATCCAACCTGTTCATCGTAGTCATTCCTTTCCCGGACATGCAGCTAATCCCGTGATAAAAGTTTGTATACAAGCCCGGTCCTTGCTTCAAATTTTAGTCCCGAAAAAGGAGTTTTATAAATGAACACATAAAACAAAGTAAAAACTAAAAGACCGAGTTATACTTTACATAGATTAAACATAGATGGAAAACGGAAGAAAGATATACATGCTATCACTTTAGTACCATAACTTGGAAGAATATATAAGTTATCATCCCAGCTGAAAAATATATATGCCACACTATTTGCCAAAAGTGGTGGCGTCCGATCTCCATTCCCGACAAGGAGCCTAACTCGCCGGAGGCCGGCAGTTCGTGGGTGGCTCTTTAAATGTGTGTAGCAAGGCATCCAAATCATCATTGAATGGCGGCGGGCTCCCACGGTCAGAGATCCGACGGCGAGTGTGGCTGCGTTCGATGTCTGTTGGCGACAAAATTTCAGGGTTTCGCTCGTTTAAGGGAGACTAGTCTGATGGTTGTGTTGTTTTTCTGAAATGAGCACCGGCATTGTGCTGAACAACAACTAAAGAGTTCGGTCTTGGTGGGGAACCTGGAACGATGTGGCCAGCGCGGCTGGCATCGTGGCGGCCATCGTGTAGAAGACTCGATGGGCATTCGTGAAGCACCAATGGCTCGATATCAAGTTGAAGATTGTGATGACAGAAAAATGTTATATTCTGCACATATCAAGCAAAGAGTGCACGAGTCTATTTATTCAAGTTCTTGGGTGTTGCTAGCCAACAGGGCTTTGTTTAATGACGTCGAACTGGAAGTTCAACAAATCCTTACGTTGTTCTTGCATTAGTCAATCGACTGTTGCATGCGAAATGACGCCTGATGTGACTTGCGTGAAATAGTCATGCATGGACCAAAGTTGTCACAAAAGTGTATGGCTAAGGCTAACCAAAACCAAACGATAGACGTATGCATCTTATTCTAAATTTTGCGCTGTTAAAGTTTGCATAAACAAAATGATGTTAACGATTAGCAGTGTTCTAATTGGCCACATTCGAGCCATCGGAAAATCAGAACGACTTCTTGTCATTCTCTTCTGTTTTTGGGAAATCAAATGACGTCTTGCCTCATTCGAGCCGTTAGGCCTCATTCTAGTATCCAATTTTATGTCTCGTTATTCTAAGGTTGGTTTGATGTAAGATGGTAGTTGCCAAAGTCTATATAATGATATGATTGCCCGATGAAATTGTCAAGGTTGGATATATTGTACTCGGCCAAGCAAAATGTTGCGCAATTTCGGGATTGACGCAGCAAACGAAGCATGAAAAATTGCAAGACAAGTGGCAATACAAGAGGCCAAAGGGTCAAGAAATTACAAGGAGTGGCAAGAATTAATGAAGTTTTTATGGTTGTCGTAATTAACCTCGAGAACAGACATGGAGTGCTTTAGGTTTATTACCAAATATAATGTCAGCACGTGCCCCACGTAGCTAATGGTGTCACTTGAGAATTTTTAAGGAGTATTACATTTCCGCCTAAACTTTCCGTATGAGTAAATCGCCCGGATGTTCCATATGCCCCCGATCTTTGTAATTTGTACAACCTTCCTCCGTAAAGACTGTAAAATGAAAAATTGATTATAATTGAGGAAACTAAAGGAAAAAAAGGAAACATATATTTCTAGGGATTGGACTTATGAATATTCAATTTCTTTCCAATACCATTAGAGGAAGATTGCAATGAATTTCAAAAGATTTTGCAAATTTTTTTAAATATATGGAAATAATATGTAGTTATGTAACAAAATCTATGTGACAAAATGGTAAATGCAATCTCACCTTAGAAGGAAAATTTTGCCGTCAAGTTATCACCTACGATGGGTCGCGTGACATTAAGTGATCAACTTTCAGGTGACCAAGTGGCAGAGTCAGCATTGAGGACATTAAAATCAATGTTAAAAACATCAAAGTTGCGGAGGAAATAAGAAAAAATAAAAAGTAAAGGAAAATAAAAAATATGTAGGGAAATTTTAAAACAATTTTTCATATTAGCCATCATGCTACGTAAGACATCCAATACCCGTGTCTGACTTCCAACCAAAATCAAACGGAAGGACTACATTGCAAATCGCAAAATGTTTAGGATTAAATTGACCAAATTAAAATGTTTATGACTAAATTGAAATCCGTACAACAGCTTTATATTTTTTTAGTAATTTTCCTAGTAAATTGGGAATAAGTTGGAACCACCCTAAAATCCCCAGGCAAATAGTAATCTTCTTGAAGTGGAAGTGGTGTGCAATGTGTAAGTATTGCGATGCGATGAGAAATGTGGGACTTTGGCAATTGCTTCATGCAAATCCTCAAATTCTTTATGTATCGATGGAATTTCTGCCGAGAGAAAGGCACATCCGAGATCAAAAACGCTAAGTGTGAACCAGTTTAGTTTATTTAGAATATTGCCAAGACGATGGTCAAGGAAGATAATACCTCATTTGCCAATAATAGTGACTTGGGAATTAATTACAATGCAGGAGCCTGCGCTTTTCTTCCTATGAAATACCTGCATACACGAGAAATTGAAACTAAAACCATATGGAGGTAAACTGAGCGGCTTGACTAGATATCACGTAAGATGTGAAAAGTTAAGGACATCAACAACCTCATAATGATGCGAATCCCACGGTAAGAGCATACCAGGCACATCAGATAGCATCAGGCTCAGGAGCAGCTTGAATGCATATGTCCAGCATAATCAAAGTACTGCTCGGAGGAACATTGAAGGGAGAGGATGAAGAAGAGGAACTAGCGAGTGATGGGCTTTGTCGGAAGGTAGAGACCACAGATTGTCGAGCCCCAAAATCTTGCTTGATCAGGATTTTCTTTGGGAAGATGAGCAATTCCATAGGACTAGCTGGGAAACCGACTAGACCCCGGTTCCAAAAATTGGGAACCGGTTCCTCCGGTGTTCCCCGCTCTTGACTCGGGACCGACCAGATCTAGAATCGATTACCCCTAATTTCAGCAAAAAGAGGATGTTTATGGGGAGTAGTGAAAATATCTAAAATGTTTATATATAATAGTGTTTTCAAATATGGCAATAATCCTTGCAAGAGGGGCGAGGCAGAGAGGGTTTAGAAAATGTCTCCATTACTTTCTTTCCTTAATTGAGGTCTTTAATATATTTATAAACGGAGGTTTTAATTATTTCTAATAGCAAAAATAAGGGTTTGGAGCCATTTATTTTCAGCATTAAAAATTAATTATGTTCTTTTATTCCTTTTTTAAAGTGCAAAGTTTAAGTGTATGGCCAGATGAAGGATAGAGCTGTTTTATCTTCATTTGGAAAAACAAAAACTAATTTTTTTCCTACATTCAAAAAATAAAAATTAATCATCAACTGCAAAATTAGATGTGCATGTTACATAATAATATGCCAATTTATAATTCAACGTCGTATATTATATAAGATCATATGTATTATGCATTAAAATAATGTCAGATTGTATGAACCGCAAAACCTAAAAGAATAATAACAACTTGAAAGAAATAAATAAAAAGGCAAAGGTATCTATAACAAAAAGGCATTTTTTGTGACGAGGATAATGCTTTTTTAATTATCTAGAATTTTTTATTTTTTGGGGGTGTTGTGGGGTTTCAGAATTATCTAGAGGTTTTGGTGTCAAGTTTAGGGACAATCTTTTAGAATATAATGTTTGATTATATATTTATACTGGTACATGCGCAATTACATCTTGGGCCGGAAGCTTTGCCGTGTCGCCAAGTAATTGGGTAAACCATACGAGCTTTCTTTTATATGCCCGCAGAGGATCACAGTATTTTTGAATTTTCCCTTTGGTTTTTTGCTATGTACATCGTCTCATTTTCGTTGTTCTCGTTGAGGGGAGCAAATGGTCCAGCCTTCTCTTTCTCTTCTTTTCCTTAATGTTATTCTGGTAGTCTCTATGTGGTAATGGCCCATTTTTCCGGTTTGTTGCCTTTCTTCACCATCATCGTCCGCATTTTGAGTCTCAGCTTGCGAAAAAAGAGAGGTGTAGTCCTCACCTCACGGCTTGCGTCTCACCTCGCCTCCTTGCCTCGCGGCCTTGCCGTTTTGCCTCGCCTCTGTTTTTCACTGTAACTGGAGAGAGAGAGGCGTGTTTGATGGTGTCTTTTGTCTGGACTCTTTGAGAAAGAACTTAAGAGGGGACGCGAACAGAGAGGAGAGGACGCGAACAGACTTGAGAGCAGAGACGCTCGGACATGGTCCGACACGTAGTTAAAGGTCCTCGCGTGTCCGTGAGTAAGGTGGGAAAATTTCAACCTTTCAGGACCAAAAATGTAAGCCCCAAATCACTAGCCTAATTTTTCGTCCCCTGTCTCTCTGCTCTCAGCTCGCCTCCTCTCTTCGCCTATGTTTTTCACTGTAATTACAGGGAGAGAGAGAGAGAGAGAGAAGTGTAGTCCTCGCCTCGCGGTCTTGCCGTCTTGCCTCGCCTCGCCTCTGTTTTTCACTATAGCTGGAGAGAGAGAGAGAGGCGTATTTGAAGGTGTTTTTTGTCTGGACTCTTTGAGAAAGAACTTAACAGTGGATGCGAACAGAGAGGAGAGGACGCGAACAGACTGTACTATTTTTATATATATTACGTCTTGAATAATTTTTTTGTAACTTTGCCCGCCTCTCACGCTATTATGCCTAAGTTCGTTGTTCATCATCAAGAGGTTACATAGAAGATCTCCATAAAGAGAAGTTTCGACACTTGGTTAGAGAGCAAATTCTCCCTTACAAGTGTACCTAGGAAGCAATACCATGTCACCCTCGATACAGGTTCTTAACTGGCTGATGATATCTCCAACTTGATCACAGCAGATTGGGCCTGTTTGGTAACACTCAAGATTCTCTTATTCCTAATCCTTTGTTCCCGGGAACCAAAAAAAAAAAGAATAGAATTATGTTGGAAATGTAAATTGACTTTTTGTTTCCAAGAATAGAAACAAGAACAAAAAATAAAGTAGCTTCTTTATTCCCGAGAACAGAATGAGAAACAATGTCGTTTTAGAATGTGTGACGTCCCCGACCCTCTCCGACCCTCGTGCCCGTAATAGGAAACTTAAGCTCCTTTAGAGTTTTTGATCTCTTGAATCCCTCCAAGAGTACTACGGCTTTAAGCCTTTTATAAACCGAAACCGTATGAGGGTCGTAAAGTCGCAACGTTGCGGGGGAGGACATGTGGTGTCCTAGGTACACCGTCCTCAAAATTGACCCTTAATTGTTTTCACTCTTATCAATGATTCGCATGCGGAAGCGATTTCATTTTAAGCTTTTGATTAGTTAAAAATCTAGGGGAAACACTTATGAGTAATAATATGCTTCATCTATCCATATCATTTACATCAAATTATATCGATTTACAACATATATATGCATCATAACATAGCTCCATTTAGGTTCTCTACTTCGGGATGGTAAAATGTCCCAAAAAGTTGCATTTGGCTTTCAAAAATTCCTCCATGTAGATCGGTCTTCTAGGGGTACCCGCCATCCATCTTCATGCTATACTTTTCCTCAATCGAAAGAGCTTCATCTTCGCTTTGCTTTTTAATCTACATGTGGTAACCCTCATCCACCCATACGGTAGTCACATAGCGTATAAGAGTTACTTCTTCTTTCACAACTACGACATCAATATAATAAACTTCTATGGACATAATAATACCGAAACGAGGAGAGGGAATTATCATTACCTACAAATCTGAAAAGATAAGGGGTGAGATACAACTATCTTAGTAAGCAAATATCCAAACCAAATATAGGAAGCAAGCTAGAGGTACAATTCATAATGCAAACAATCATATCATATACGAATCGTTTTCGATTCCTTTTCATATATGCATAACATCTTCACTTTTCATATCATATTGCGCATTTTTTAAGGCCCTCTCACCCTTGCGGATGAGGTATGTACACATGTTTTATCATATCATGTCATGTGGATCCACCCTTTTCACATATGCGCGATGTCCTCTCATTCTTGCAAATGAGGTATATAATATATCATATCATATCATGTAATCTCACTACCAAAGGTAGTAAGACCAAGGAGAGCATGCATCACAAAGGTCCAAGGTTTTAGAGATGGCCCCCACGAGACTCGTGTCGTCATGTGGCATCTATTCCTTGACCAACATAACGTATACTTTTCAAGCAATCATTAGAGTAGCTAAAGCTTTTACGGCCTAGATAAGGGTTAGATATCACTTATCTCACGTAGACAAACGTTAGAAACAAAAGAAGTAGTCGATCATCTTGTGCCTATGTAATGGTCTTGGCGGCGATCCGGTGGTGTTGGTTTTGTGGTGGTGAGATGGTGGCTCAAAGTGGCCGAAAGAGAGAGTGAGAGAGGGAATGAGATAGAGAATCGTTGAGAGGGCAAACGGATAAGAATGAAGTGGTCTTGAGTCCATTTATAGACTTTCTTGACTTGCTCCATAAGTTTCATTAAATTGTCACATATTTCTAAACCTTGTCTTGGTCCCCAAGTTTTACTATTTCTATAAGTCTTGACTTGCTCTCCAAGTTTTACTAATTCTCACATTTTTCTTATGCTATTTAAGACAATATTAAATTCCTTTAATGCCCTTTTCCCTCTTACACGCCTATTCTAGGGCATTTTACATTATTTTCATTTTTATTTTTCTTATTTAAGTCTACTAATTAATTCTTTTGGTCTTTTCTATATTAATAATTGGCATAGAATATTTTAGAGATGTCATTTAGGAATTGCCACATAGCTAGTCTAGGATATCCTAATATCCTAGACTATTTTTCTTGCTCTTCAAGTCAAAAAATTAGACATTTTTATTTATTCTAGATTACTTTTTCTAATCCAAATTTGTTTTATATGCTTGACTTGTTCCTCAAGCCAAAAATTATTTTATATCTTTATTTTACTTATCTTATATTTTTGACTTCTTCTCCAAGTTGAATTCGTCTAATGCACTTTCCACATGTCGCTCTCTTATTGCGACTTGTTTTCTAAGCCAATTTCGTCCTTATATGCTAATTTACTTGTCACGCCAACTATTTCTAAGCTTATTTTGTCTTCATGTGCTAGCTTGTTCTTCAAGCCAATTATTTCTAAGCCTATTTTGTCTTCATGTGCTAGCTTGCTCTCCAAGCCAATTATATAGAACATTTCTCATTTAATTTTTGCTTAATAATTGAGAATGCTCTAGAACCCTTTTCTTGTTCCCCAATCCAATCATATAATTTTATTTTATCTATTCAATCATGGCGCCACGCGTCTCATTCTATGATCTCTAGACCATATGATAGTATTTTTATTATTGAATATCTTATTTCCTTTTTCTTATGTCTCTCATGCCTATATTACATGAGAAGACCATTTCTTTTATTTATGTTTACATTTAAAATAGAGATTTAACACATAAATCTCGGTACCCCTTGGTGACACCCAATCAAGAAGGTCCGTAGGCTTTCATTTCTATTCTATAGATTCCAAGCATAACTAATGCTAACGGCAATTTGGGCATTCTATTTAAATAGGTAAGGTCGTCTAGTAATCGACCTCTTATTCATTGCTCTAGGACTTTAAAAAGCGCTGCTTGTCAAACTCTCAAGACATCTATGCGGTTCTCTACTTTAGGCGCCTAACAAGCTAAAGGTCGAACTATCTATTTTGCCGAATAAAATCGACTCACATATAAGCACGTCTAGAGGCGTAACCCAATATATGGTTTAACGCGCTCCAAGACGTGTCCGGTTGCCTATAGAGTCGAGAGCCACTCAAATTTAACTCGGTTCATGGTTGGAATCACCCGTTTCTAAACCGATGACATAATCAAACACTATCGAGCTCACCTCTCATGACCAATTCAAATTGATGCAAGATTGGTTCGTCTCGATCCGTAGTCCTCCAAAGCCGTGTCACGCCCGAACCCTACAGCCGCGACACCCACCCCAACAAATAAGACAGCATCCAAAGGCCAACGATATAACACTCGAAGAAACAATTCCCCGAAATTAATTAACATCACGACGACTTGGGACGGAAAGCAACTTATGTAAATATACACAATTGTTACAACTTTCAAACCCAGGCAGGCCAAAGCCACCAACTATAACAAAAGATTACGTGGTCGAAGCCCGCCATGCTTCCAAAAGAAAATACTCTACAAAAGCTCAAGAGGCCAACTACCCTAGGCCCGCCCGCTATCCGGACGATATCGACTCGCCTCCAACTCATCCTCCAATCTCGGTGCCCCATCCGATTGCTCTACAACCTCCCCATCTTCTCTGGTACCATGACCTCGGAATATCGAATCTCCCGGGCGGATTATTCATCACCGATGCAGTTCAAAAACAACGAACCCACGACGGGGTGAGATAAAATCTCAAGAGCCCCTAACCCTAGGTTAGGCTCTAGTGCCTCCAACAAGTTTTAAAAAAGAGCAACTTTTCAACATATCCTTCTTCACCTCAATAATTCAACTAATAAATCCCGAATATTCCATACTTGTTCAAAATTCCCACACTTTCTCAAATATTCTACGTTACCCTCATATCGATATTTCATGTCCCGACCGAATAAAAAATAGTCCACGTTGCCCAAAGCCCGCTTCCACGCTCAGCTATCGTATAAAATTTCACGTTACTCCGAAAATATTCCACGTTACTCCACGACTTCATACAAGTTCACAACATCGAGCCTCGACCTTATGAACACGGCCCACATATATACATACTAGGGTCTCGACTCATAGGAATACGACCCATAAATCACGGCCTCGACACATAGAACACGACCGGATTAAGTCTCGGACAATTAGTCGAACACGACTCACTTTGGTCTCGGACGACTTAATTGAACACGACTTCACACTTTCTGGCCTCGCATAATCGACAATACGGCTCACTTTGGCCTCGAAATTATGAAACCATCATACTTTCCCGGTCTCGACAATCGCACAATACGGCTCACTTTGGCCTCGCATCTACTTGATTGAATACGACCCATAAATCTCGGTCTCGGACACATAGGAACACGACCGGATTAAGTCTCGACAATTAGTCGAACACGACTCACTTTGGTCTCGCATACTTAATTGAACACGACTTTCATACTTTCGAGAATAGACGGACCCGCTAATAACGCCTCGGTCACTATCCCGCCTTTAACGCCTCAGATATTATAATACTCATAACCCCGCTTAACGCCTCGGGTATAATAATAGTAAAGCCCGCCACAACGCCTCAGCTATAATTCCTCAATCCAACATCGAGCCCGCGCATAACGCCTCAACAACATATGGTCTTATAAAGACAAACCCCGTCATAACGCCTCAGGTAAAATTCCACATTTCCTCTCTTTCATTCCACTTAAGACCATTTAGCACAATAATTTCCCGATCACTGTCCGATATCACACGATCCTTTAAATACTTTCGATCGATCAATCCTGCCACGCGATCCCGCTAGATTCCTTGATTAGCGCATCGAGATCATCCGGTCTCACCAATTTTCTCCAATAAAAGATCGGACCATGCGATCTCTCCAATGTTTCTCAATTGCCCAATCGAGACCACTCGATTAAATTGTACCCAAACACCAATCGGGACCACGTGATTCACTCACGTTAGAGAATTAATAAATCGGACCACGCGATTCACTCACGTTAGAGAATTAATAAATCGGACCACCCGACTAGATCATACAAGACCAATGGCCAACGGCCACAAGATTAATTATGCTACCGCAATAATTAATCTACGCCACACAAAATTAATTCTACTAACGCAGCAATTACTAACGGCCGTATGTTCAAATTAGACTAACGTACAATTAATTCACGACCATAGTACTAAACTATAGTAATACCATATTTAATTAACACCGTGGCATAACAACATATTGTCACATAAAAAGTAACTATAGTCGAATATAATCTAACCATGGTTCAAAATTAACTAGAGTCAATAACTAACCTAACCATGATTAAATAATAGCATAAAGTAACTAGAGTTAGGCATAAAGTAACCATGGTCCAACTTTGACCATACCCAAATCCTCTTGACTTCACTATTCACTTCAAGAACATGATTTCTCTCTCCTCCTCCTCTTCATTCTCGGCCAAGGCATGAAAATGGCCAAAAACAATCAATTTTTCATTCAAATCTACTCAATCTCAAGTCCCTTAGCAACCTAGATACCTAATCAAGGTTTAGGAACCAACTTACTTGATTTCTAGCCAAATCCTTGGTGAAAATCAGCTGAAACCGAAACAAAACTCCCTCTCTCAAACCGGGTCAGATTTGCCTCATCTGGACCTTTGCCCATTCAAACGGACCTACGGAAAAACTACCGGCCAAATCGAGCTTATAATATATCCCTGAAAGCTAAGACAATAAGCTTTCAAATGGAAGTGGTCTTACCTCAAACCAACATCGATGAAAAATTTATGGCCGGAACAGTGGAGCTGTCGGGACAGGGCAGCGGGTTGGGCGAGGAGAGAAGTGAGAGAAAATTGTGTCAAATGAAGAAGATGAATATGGTGGATAGATAATCTAGGCTAGGATATTTTGGGATAAAAAGTTTGATTAGAATTCTTGGTCTTAAAAATGATGAGACAAAGATTTGTGGGTCCCACCAATAATTCATCTCCTTTCCCAAATCCCCGCATTTCACTTTTCCAACACTTTGGGGCGAAACGTGAAATACACATGCTCGGGATGAGCGACGTCCAAAATATTATTATGGAACCCCCGAAGGTCCGACATCTAATTTCAAGTTAAATTCCATCAATCTCGATTAATTGAAATTTCAACCAATCTCAAACTAACGGGCGGCTTTTAGGAGTTACGCGTATCGACTCGTGATTTATATCACGTTTAAGAATTTCTCGAGCCATGGCGACTTTGGTTGTCATTCAATTGCGAGGGTCAATCACTAGTCCCGATGGGCACGATTGTTAGAAAATAATTTAGGGACGTTCGAACCCATACGAGATCAAACGGAATCACCCGTGATCCAAGTGTAGGGTATTATCCAAATCGCTCCTTAATCATTCTAGGATCGCCTATATTGGTCCGTAATATTCCCTCGACAATTTTCATGGCCAAAGAGTCAATCCAGGATCAAGTTCTTAGGTCCACGTACTTGATTTTCCTAGCTAGCCATTCCCATTTGGTTAGTCCGCTCGAGAGGGATCAACTCCGAGTGAGATTAGACTAAAATACATCAATGAGATATTTCATTCATTCATAGCTTCAAAGTGGGTCGAATTCAGGATGTCACAAAGACGTCACGCAATTCAGGGTAGCTAATCCTTGACTAGTGTGTAGCTGGTATGGGGTTCTAATACGAATCGACACTCTTTGGACTCATGGCCGGTTTGGTTGTCGATCAATATTAGCTAGCAAATCACGTCATGGATCAATCCCCGGCTAGCTATAGGGTGATCCTATGGTTGATTCACGGCTGAACGAGACCGATCATAATCGACCCATGCTTGATTTAAGGTCGCCACACGGTCGAACCTCAATCAACAACATAGCCGATTGACATACTAAGCCACAAACCTTATCGAATGCAATCTCTATTCCTTTGGTGGTCTATCTCAACTCGGCGATTTTACGTAATTAGTCCGAATCCTAAGCTTGAACTGGCCCTAAGTTTTGGGGTGTCACGGGAAATGAGTCCACCGTTAGTCACCCGCCATTGCCTGCCGATCCTCAATCGCCACAGTCGCAACCGTCAATATTACCAAATGCGTTTATTTACTTTTCTTTTTCTATTGGGAAAATAGAAATTTTGTATAGTTAGAATGCTTTTGTTCAAAAACTATTCTCAAGAACAGAATCATAAATTGTAGGGGTGAGAGTTCCTGGTTCCATATAGGTTTCACTTGTAACCTACCCGCCGGAATAGATTTCTCATGTTTAGGAACTTGGAACCTGCCCTAAAAACCTTGGAACTTGAAATCTACCATATTACGAGTTCCACGATCGATTCCAAGTCTACTCAAGTTTCACATGTATTCTTAATGGAAACGATTGAAATGAATCATCACCTTAATAACCATCACTTGCTGTTGCAATCTCTAACCATAACTCTTTTTTAGACAAAATGAACAAGTATGAAGTATTAAAAAAGTAAAAGTCTCGGTTATAAATTGTCGGAAATGGAAACTCGAAGCAATAGTTCCAGATTATAATCTCATCATAGGACACATCGAGTACCGCGAGCAAATATATATATATATATATATATATATATATATATATATTATATATATCAAGAAAATGCAAAAACTCATTATTGGTTTTAGGTTCTATCTACCTATGATCTATGGAGATTCGATCAAAATTACAGGTTTTAGATTCCATCTACCTAAAATCTATGGAGATTCGATCAAGATTACAGGTTCTCGATTCCATCTATGAACTTGGAAGATACCCCGAACCAACAGGTTCTCCACATGTTTAGTTCCAAGTTCTACCTTGAAATCATGCTCACCCCAAAAAAATTGTTCTGGGAATAGAAACATTACTAGGAGAGACACATAATTTCTTCACCGATTGATAACTGGTGATGTGCACGACCAGAAACAAATCAATGAAGATTCGATCAAGATTACAAGGATTTGTTGCCTAACTACATTGATTATTCTCTTGATTTTGGCTTATTTTGTGATCCTTGTTATTCATGTATCTATCATTTAGTTAGACAAGATTCATCTCATATAAACCAAACTGACTCGAATGTCAAAATATTTTTCTAATAATTGACTAATATTGATATGTTTCGTACATGTCAATCTCTATCAATTATAACTGATTTTCATGACAGTCAGCTTGTAAATAAATGGTTCTTACTAAACTCTTGGATATGCACAATCACCTAACTCCTCTTATATTCATTACAATCCTTATTATTCCTTCTACATACAGATAGGAATGAAGAATGAAACTAAGTTGAAAACTTCAAAAAAATATGAAGCTTAATTGGTCCTCGAAAGCAGGCTTCCTATTACGCACATACCGACGCATCCTGAGCTTGATCGTTATGCGTGCTAGCTATTCAGTGTCCAAGTTGGTTGCTCGGAGCCGGTAGCTTCTTGGAGCCATATTTTATTATTGAACTTGTATTGAAAATTCTCTTTGACGTCGTCGAGACTTGGTTGGCTCTCGACACGAGTTGATTCGGGTTTGGAACAACCTTCTTTTTGCTATATCTCGAGCTCTCCCGATTCAATAATTAGCGCCATCCTCGTCTCTTTCTTAAAAAAATCAGATTTATGAAAATCAATGTGCTCTGGGAAAATGATTGATAGTAAGCAATAATTAAAGGCAATCCATATAGGCTTTCGGAAACATAGGCAACTCTTTAAATCCAATTAAAAGTAATGAGACTTTCTTATTTCGTAGAAGCAATAAATGATGCCATCTCCCTTACATGGCAATGCTCATGCATGTGATGCTATTTTTGAGATACTATTATTGGCAAGTGGCAATATTCACTCATTCTTAAATTAAGGAAACTTTTGAGAATAGGCAAAAAGGAACAAAAAGCCAATAGAGGAGCTCAAATATGCATTTTCAATTCAAAGAGATGTATCACATCATTTTCCATCAAAGGTCCAATTTGACATGGATATAAAGAAGTCCGGTCTAGCCAAGAGACTTTCAAAAAGAGAGAGACCCGTCATCCAATATCGTCATCCAATATTGAACTATCTTTTACAGTTGTCCTCTTTTCATCAAAATATGATGAGTGCACATCTTAAATTGTTTTTCACGCATCAAACTAAGCCCACTACTAACACCGAGGTCAAGGATGCATTTACATTTAGTTAGGGTGAAAGGGAGAATTGTAATTTTAGTTAGACTGGTAGTAATAGGCGGATTGCTCGCTTGTGATTGACCATGACAACTACAGTATGGCTTTTTAAATATCGAAGAACTTGTAGTCCTCGTCAGAAGCTTCATCGCTGGCCCACGTGCCGTCACTAAGATCAAGTAGAAACACCATTTCTAGCTACTACATACATTGACTAGTTCATAGGATTCCAAATTATGTTCAACATTTTCAAATTGTGCTTAACTTATATAATCATAGGGATGGGCCAAGAAAAAATCGAGATCGAAAAAGATCCTCTAGATCCGAACTCAGTTAGGGCTTAAATCAAGTGACACATATGGATGATTGAATGTTGTCGACATATTGAGCCCCTTGCATGGATCAAGAGCCCCACCACCATTGTAGGATTAGTAAATTGTTCTTTTTCTTTTTAAGCTCTTGCTTGATCAATGTGGAGTTCAGGTTTCTCCATTCTCTCCATGGAGAAACTCAATGGTTTGGATGATTGAAAGCTAATGGTATTTGATATGCGTTGAAGTCTCAAGGACTTTTTAAGATTCGAATTACTTAAAAAATGTGTGCACCTAATTGCAAATAAACAAGGAATTTGCAGGGAACTTCTATTGAATGAAAACAAATTACATGAATTCTTGGTTGCTTGCATGGTTAATGACCGGGTTTGAACAATATACTTCTCCATCGAAGTCAATGATGTGCATAGAGATAATAAAAACCTTGAGATACGCAACTGAAACGCTTTAATAATCAGAGACAAATAAAACCTAGGAAATCTAATCTTCTTCGAATTTCAAATTCAAAAGTCAAGCAACATCTAATCCGAGTGATCTTCTGCAAAAATATGATGGGCGCCTTGATTGATGTTGTGCAATTCTTATTTAAAAGTGTATCGTTTGCATTTAATGTCTTGACACATGTGATGAACACCGCTTCCCTTACTGTGTCAACTCTGGGCTAATTTATTTCATAGGAATTATTCGATTTAATTTTGGTGATTTTGTAAAAGGTTATTCTCAACAATAAAAACCTTGTATGTATTCTGCCGTAAATAGGTAGTTCATCAATGAAACGACGAGACGAACGACACGATGCCAGCGTTTGAGAGTGGATAAGGTACAAGAGGTTTTCTTGGGTTGCACAAAATTAAAGTAAAAAAGAAAATAATTGTAGGATTTGGTGTTAATCTCATCATGTTGATGCCCATCTATAAAACTTAATTTTTCGGTCAATTATAGAAACCTTTCCGACAATCGAATAAGCATGCATATCTTTCAACTGGCTTACGATTCAAGGAAATAAGATGGGAACCATCAGACTTTGAGGAATTATATATTCTTATGTGTTAAGTATGTTAACAGATTAGTATATATCGTAGACGCTGGAGAAAATAACAAAACTTTATCCATTAATATGCAACAAGCAGTAAAAATATGCTACACCATCAATATTGTAACTCAGTCACAGAATTGGAAAAAATATACTTGTCTCGGCAATTGCAAAGTGATTTGGAAGCAAAGTAAGCTGCGAGACTCCAGCTCCATAAGGTTGTTCTTCATTTTCATTGCCATTGCGGAGATTTTTTTTTCCTTTCTTCTCCTCCTTTTTCTCCTACGGTTGAATGGATTTCAGCGAAATCCTGGACCAACGAAAGTTGCTGGTACCGCATTTGATGATTCTCGTCGGAACTCGAGCCGACTTCTTGAATCTGGTGCTTTGGTGATCTTTGCTTGCATCTGTGGGTTAATGGCATGGACAGACGCTCCCCTAACTCCGTTTGAAGTAATTATCTTACTCAATTTGAAATGATATCATACTCAAGTTGTGGCCTTTTTTAGTCAACTAAAACTTCATATGCTACTGGCCGTCGTAAGGGAATGAGAGACAACAAATAAGGTAGCATTTGCTACTTGTATGTTGCAGGTCAATTTGATTACAGCCAAGTAAGATCCTTTTATACTAAGCATGTCACGCAGTTTGATTTTCTCCGTTACTGGGATTGCGGAGTCTTAGCTACTAATATACCAAAGATGTCAGGATATATTCTCTAAAATCGTCTTGTATCGCTAAAAAAAATTTCATTTTGACAATGCACAACTGTAGAGATTTTTGCTGCTGTGGCATTGCTGGCGTGGACTATTTTGGTACCAGTAAACAATTCGAATAGCACTATAGAACTGGCCAAGCTTAAGAATGTAACGTGGAGCGTTATTGACGGACTCTCAATTCAAATGTCCCACTATAATCAAATAGGTATTTGATCTGGCTTTCTTTACCTTTTCTGTTGAATTTTAAATCACCGATGTGAGTCAGTGTTCCAGTGGTTGATAAGCTGCTAGTCGGTATTAAGTTTGGGGCTTGACTACAATTGTAGTGGACCTGTTGCTTATTTCCACAAGGCTTGCTCTATAGGCGTCAAGTTTAATCTTTTGTAGTCTTTTAGTTGTATGGAATCAATTGACCCAGGGATGAAAGGAAAACGTGAGTTTCATGAAAGAATAGGGAAGGAATTATGCTGCAATTGGTGGGTTCACCAAATCTGTAACCTCTACGTATATTCACTTCTACATCTTTTAAATGCATGAGATAAATCTTGCATCAATTTATTAGCACTTGAGTTAGACGTTTCTTGTGAAGAGGAAATGTCATTCTTTATATAGGTGCTATGTAGGAAAGTTACTGCCATCTAAATCACCAAGGAAATAAAAGGAGGAGATCCAACTAACCTTCTAAAAACACGAGAAAGAACTGTTTATTTTCATTTGCATCAATAACATCACTTCAGTGATTAATAAACTTAGTGTCATATTCTGGTATTGGTTAATAGCCAACTACTCATTCTATGCATCATGTGGCAGATTTTGGGCTCATACTACGGGTTGCTTAAGGAGTACGAGATGGTTGCTCCAGTGTGGCTTGCAGTTTCTTGCATCAGAACCGCGACGTGCTGATCAATTTTCGGTAGGGTGGACTGCATGTGTCGTTGGTGCCAATTAAGCTAGACAGATATGATTGTTTATTAATCTTGTTTTTGGTTAAAGTCTTTAATTTTGGGACTTCGAGGCTAGAAATTGCAAGGGTGTGTCTGTACAGGATATGATCGTTGCTTTTAATTTTGACCAGTAATTCAGAAGGCATTAGCATAGAACATCTTATGTTAGCTCTAAATGATAAGCAGAATGTGTGGTCACTTTGGAAAATATCAACTGGTTAGATATCGAAAGGATGCTAATTAGATAATTAGCGTAAATAAGTCGCCGAACTTAGATCCTCTGGTTGAGTAGGAATTGAGATAATGTTAAAATAAAAGAAGTATGGTCCTTTCTCCACACGATGAATAACGACATTTTAAACGAACAGACGTAAGTTGTTTCTCTCTTCATCAGAAAATAACGTAAAGTAAAGGACAAAATCAGGTTTTTCATCATCTCTGTTTTCTGCAACAACGATTGTGGTTAAGGCTTCGCTGTGGACAAAGCTACGCCTTCATCTTTACGCATACAATTTTACGTTAATGCTTACATCACCACCTTCTCCAGTCCGTTTGATTCATAGATTAAATCCAACATTCAACTTAAGTCGTTTTTTTTTTTTAAAGACGAGCGACTCTCTAAATATCAGTGGTTGCAATCACGCGATCGATAGATGGCCATGAAACAAAAAAGAAACAAATAAAGAGAATATATGAAGAGCAAGTCAACAGTCCCTCCTCAACTTGAGCCAGGCTCATGCAAATAAGTCGGATTCGGTTCCGCAAAGAATGGCGTCTTCCGAGGCTCCTCCAACAGCCCCTACTCGTTCAAATCAAAGCTTATCTTACCTTCTTAACTGATTTTGTTAAATCAGCGAAAATCAAGCTGAATAAGTCCCGAGGTTCTCACCCTCCCTATAACCCTTTGCTCCTTACTGCTTGCTTGACATTAAATCATAGTGGAGAGTCATGATGTTGAGAGCTTACGTTCGGATCTAAAAAGACCATGCCAGAGCCAATTCCAATTCCTTCATGTGTGCGTTTGAGAACAATTCAGGCTCTTCTCTCTTGCGTCCGTTCGAGAAGAAAGTGATGCTCCAGGTTTGATTCTTCATCAATTCCCGATTTTCTGCTCTCTGTCATTGGTGATGCGATGCTTTTGAAAGTTACAAGTGTTAATTGTGCTCTTCAGGACTTGATTTGATTTGGTTGAAGATGGTGGCTCTCTCCGTGGATTTTAAGCTTGATGAGAGTTATACGCCCAATAAGATTTGAATTCGCGCTGGTGAAGGATTCCACAATCTGAAGGTTGGTTTTCTTCCCTTTTTTTGGGGGGGGGATCCGGAGGAGATTTTTGAGCTTGTCATAATTGACTATGGGTAGTAACTTCGATGAGATTTTATTTTGATAATGAGTGTCTTTGTGGGTAAATATTTTCGATTCCGAAAGCACATGTCATGTTCTTATAGTTATGCAATGCTAGTAGACAATTCATTGCTTTCGCTTTCTATTTATGATTTGATATTAATACGACATCATATGGAAGACGGAAGCAATTTCAGAGAAACTTTAGCTTGAAAGATAGGCTGTCATGTCCTATAACACCTTTCGCCCCTGGTTGTTGTCGATGCCAATCGTTGTCGTGTTTACCTTATCTAACAGCTGGGCCAATTTAAGATGGTCTCTTTTCCTGTTATGTGATGTAGAACTATTTGACGATGAGCCTGTTTGCACATAATCGCCATGAACTTGTGGAAGCTTAGATACTTCCAACTCCGACCATGGATGTAACCCATTCGGGTGAATTCTAATGTCGAATTTGCCCTCTCGTAGCCTGTGATGTCATTTTCTCATGTTTTGAATTAAGATGTCGCCTAAATTAGAAAATCATTGTTTCATTGCTGTAACTATTATGTTTGAATTTGGTATTATATTTGCATTTGGTATTTGCCATGTTTGTTATCTTCTCTTTGAATTCGAATTTGTCATGTCATTCTCTCATTATGTGTGCCGTTTTAGTGTAATGTTTTTTTCTTATCATTTTGAATCTGAATTTGGTACGTCGAATTGCCACATTTGGACATATTTAGATTGAATTTCTATCTTGCATTGGAGATGACATTTGACTTGCATCCATAGTCTCATACAAAAATCCAACACCACAAAAGAGAAAATGGCCTTGTAATCAATAACTATGTTGAATAAGTGTTTTGGTAACATCTAAAAATTTGGAAGAAAGCTGATTCTTGCTTGGAAAATTAGATCATGAATAAATTTAGCACTTCGGAGAAAATAGAGCTTCGATATTGAAAGAACGTCATGAAATATCTGTCCAATAGTTAACCAAATCCTCCGATTTATAATCTCTAGTTTATTTTTTATTTTTTTCACACATACACTTAGATGGATGACTTTTTAATTATTGTCTAAGCATGTCCGTGTTTTTTATGATTACCTAATGGCTATAGGGTAGCCATGGCAGCTAGGAATTAGATCTCCAAGTAGCCCAACTTTGACTTAAAACATCTCGAATATATCCTTTCATATTTATCTCTTCAGCCACCCCCCCCTCTCTCTTCTCTCTCTCTCTCTAGGGTTTGGTCCCCCTTGTCTAGATTTTTACTGGCTTTTTTGACACCCTAGGATTTCAATTGTGGCCTTAGAATTGATCTAACGGCTTAGATTTCCTGGTTAGGTCCGAAAAAATGCCCTAGAATTAGGTAAAGTTTTCATTATGCTCGAAATGTAAAATTGGTACGACCAAAGTTAAATTGAAGGTGCTTAAACCAATGTCATAACTGACTCAAAGTAAAGAGATAACACGAAGGAGTTCAATTTTTATTTTACTTTTTTTTTCTCAATCAGGTCATGAATTCCCATGATTTAAGGAAAACTATAATCCTAGTCGACAAAAAAAAGTGGCTGAGATGAAATTAAAATTAAGTGAAAATTACCAAACATTTTTTCATATTTTTCTAAGCATATTATATATTTTTCTCAATTTTTGGTCATTTTAAAATGAAATAAATCTTGAAAATACCGAAAAATACAAAAACTATTTCTTGATCAAAATTGCTTCCTTAGGCATGGTCAAGGAATATTTTTTTATAATTAAAATTAAGTGAAAATTATCAAGTTTTAATTGATTTTTAAATATTTTTTAATAATTAAAATTACCAAAAATCAAGTGTAAACAATAATAACAGAAAATGCAATAAAAATTAAAAGTCATTTGATGGCTAAGATGGTGCCACGGTCGCTATCTGAATTTTTCAGAAATAAAAAGTTCAAAAGATAGAAAATAAAATAAAAATGGAAAATTCTTAAAATATTCAAAAAGATTGTCCAAAACTACATCATTTTAAGCCAACCCGGACCCATTTGGTCCATTATAAAAAAAAATAATAAAAATATAAAACAATTAAAAAAATCTAAAAATTATAAAAAAAATATTGGAAAAAATTCTGAAAAAATCGAATTTCTTTTTTCAAAAATTATAAAAAATAGTAAATAGCTACTTTTAACTATTTTGACCTAATGTTATTATTTTTAGACTTAGAATCCCCAGAATTGAATGATTTTGCTCTTTTTAGCAAATCATGCACATATTTGAAATCGAGACCCCATTTGAACATTCTCCAAGCCTCTAGGTTACTAGGGTCACTTGATGCGATTTATCTTTGTCCATTGGATCCTTTATAGTGCACTTATATTTCTTGATAAAAACCTAAAAATTGGATTTTTACCTCGTAAAATTTGAAAAGTGAAAACGTGTATGAACAAGTTAGTAAGGCATTCAACAAACCGAAAGGGCGTCCATGGTGACACCGACGTAATTAAGTCCTGGAATCCATAATCTTTGGTTGCATAAAATCGAACCATTTCTCCCGACCGCTCGATATGATTTCGGATCTATACTCCTCAAAGACTAATGATGACTCCAAGCATATATACTTTTGCACATGTCACATGATAAGGATCAATATCAATTTACCCACCTGCCTATAGCGATTTGGTATCGGTTTAGGAGGACTTGAACTAAACCCATCCTTGAGGTTTAGTAATTTGTTAGCCCACCTCGATTCCCTTCTCGAGGCAGGTCTCGAAAATGTGCATAACAGTATGTAGCAGCTACACAAGCCATCACTTCCTTGGCTTGTGTCTTTGATGGTATCCACTTGGACCATCAGATTTTACCTACTTTGCATATTCCATCCACGGGAAGCACCTAAATCTTTGCTACCAAAACTTATTTTATTCAAATCTCGTGACTTCCAAATATGCTTATTCTTCTCTAATAAGTTTATGTTTGTTGGTTTCTCTCTATTATTAGCATTGCTTTGTTATTCTGTCTCTCTAAGAAAGATAGTTTCATTGGAATAAGGGTCGCTCTGACTCTATCCACGTGTCTTGAGCTATAGTTGGTATTTGGAGGTATGATTTCTTGCTTCTTCAGGAAATCATACCTTCAAATACCAACTATAGCTTGAAGACCTGTGTATACAATCAGAGCAACCCATATTCCAATGAAACCATCTTTCTTAGAGAGGTGCAATAACACAGCCATGCTAATAATAGGAATAGAAACCTGCAAACAGAAACTTATTAGAGAAGAGTAAGCATATTTGGAAGTCAGGAGAACTGAATAAAGTAGGTCTTGGTAGCAAAGATTTAGGGGGTTGCCATGGAATATGCAGAATAGGTAAAATCTAATGCTCCAATGTAGATGCCATCAAAGACACAAGCCAAGGATGTGGTGGCTTGTGTAGCTGCAACATGCTGTTATGCACATTTGTCGCGACCTGCATCGAGAAGGGAACCGAGGTGGGTTAACGAATTACTAAACCTCAAGGATGGGTTTAGCTCGGGTCCTCCCAAACCCATATCGAATCGCCAGGGTGGGTGGGTAAATTGATTTTGGTCCTTACATGATCATGTGACATGTGCGAAAGTGTACATGCTTGGAGTCACCACCAATCTTTAAGGAGGGTAGATCGAAAGCCGTATCGACCGATTAGGGGAAGCCGAGTGATTCTATGCAATCGGAGATTATGGGTTCACCTTTTTAGAATAAAAAATGTTATTATTTTAAAATAAAAAATTTCAAAAAATTTGAAAAATCCAAAAAAATTTAGTGTATTTTTATCCTAATTAGCATTTTTAGGCTTTTCTTTCATGATGGAGGATGACCGGTGTCCATTCCGATCCAATTTGTTGTACACCTAATCATGTCTGGAGTTCCTTATTTCAATTTTTAGATACCCGACGAGTGGTGAATTTTTCTTTATCACTTTAGCATAGCTTCTTATTTTGATTTACCTTCTTTTATCCGTTTGAGTGCTTTGGTTGCTTTTCCTTTTCTTATGGAATAGAAAATGCCATGAAATGAATCTCTACAAGAAAATTTTGCATGAACGCTTAGCAGAATTAGGTAGTAAAATCAATTGAACCTGGCGTGATCAAATTAGATAATAAAATAAACCTCACTGTAACTGAAAGGACTCTAGTGGAAATACTAGTATAACCAAATCCCCGAATTTTATATCTCTGGTTGCTTATAATTTTTCAGTATGAGTCCTGTCCAACATGAAACCTGTGATGGGTAGTAAAACACCGATTTTCTTCTTGAGACCTAATTCGATTTTCATAGATTTTTCTAGTTATTTTCTTACGAAGTTTTGTTATAGCAGCTATAACTACCTCTGGTTTAGGCGGACAACTAGTACTGGACATCCCTTCTGTAATTGTACATGCTTCCATAGCAATAACGTATTTGGGTTCGGGCATTTATCCATATAATCTCACTAAAGAAGGAGCCAATTTCATTGTTGCTATGCCAACTATTAAAATGAGGTCTGCCTGTCTAGGACTCGATCTTGGTACCAATCCATAACAATATGTTCTTCTTAACAGCTTTTTAAAAATCCTTTCGCGCCAAATTGGCTTCGCCAGCTGCCCTCACATGCTCAGCATGTACGAGGGCCAGCTGGCCGGTGTCAATCCTCAGCGGGTACGACCCCAGTGAACCATTTGGCCTTTGGGTGATGCTGATTGGACCTTAATTTGGTCCTTCTCCTCCTTGGTTTTTGGTCTGTCTTGCATGCTCGAACAAGCCTCAAAAGCCTGTGCAAATTGCCGGCCTGGTACAATCGAACCGCCGATCACAAGTACGCCGGTTCAATTTTTCTTTGACCGGTACTTGCAGACCTAAAAGTGCAGATTAATTCGAGGACAAACTAAGGACCTATCTAGGGCAGAATTTTGCCCAATTGAGGCCATTTGGTGGGATCTTTGTTCCTTTTTTCGCAAGTTGAGACTCAAAATGCGGACGATGATGGTGAAGAAAGGCAACAAACCGGAAAAATGGGCCATTACCACATAGAGACTACCAGAATAACATTAAGGAAAAGAAGAGAAAGAGAAGGCTGGACCATTTGCTCCCCTCAACGAGAACGTCGAAAATGAGACGATGTACATAGCAAAAAACCAAAGGGAAAATTCAAAAATACTATGATCCTCTGCGGGCATATAACAGAAAGCTCGTATGGTTTGCCCAATTACTTGGCGACACGGCAAAGCTTCCGGCCCAAGATGTAATTGCGCATGTACCAGTATAAATATATAATCAAACATTATATTCTAAAAGATTGTCCCTAAACTTGACACCAAAACCTCTAGATAATTCTGAAACCCCACAACACCCCCAAAAAATAAAAAATTCTAGATAATTAAAAAAGCATTATCCTCGTCACAAAAAATGCCTTTTTGTTATGGATACCTTTGCCTTTTTATTTATTTCTTTCAAGTTGTTATTATTCTTTTAGGTTTTGCGGTTCATACAATTTGACATTATTTTAATGCATAATACATATGATCTTATATAATATATGACGTAGAATTATAAATTGGCATATTATTATGTAACATGCACATCTAATTTTACAGTTGATGATTAATTTTTAGTTTTTTGTTTTTCCAAATGAAGATAAAACAGCTCTATCCTTCATCTGGCCATACACTTAAACTTTGCACTTAAAAAAAGGAATAAAAGAACACAATTAATTTTTAATGCTGAAAATAAATGGCTCTAAACCCTTATTTTTGCTATTAGAAATAATTAAAACCTCAGTTTATAAATATATTAAAGACTTCAATTAAGGAAAGAAAGTAATGGAGACATTTTCTAAACCCTCTCTGCCTCGCCCCACTTGCAAGGATTATTGCCATATTTGAAAACGCTATTATATATAAACATTTTAGATATTTTCACTACTCTCCATAAACATCCTCTTTTGCTGAAATTAGGGGTAATCGATTTTAGATCCAATCCGGTCCCATCAAGAACCGGGAACCAGACCAGAGGGACCGGTTCTCAATTTTTGGAACCGGGGTCCGGTCGGGGTCCCAGCTAGTCCTATGGAATTGCTCATCTTCCCAAAGAAAATCCTGATCAAGCAAGATTTTGGGGCTCAACAATCTGTGATCTCTACATTCCGACAAAAGCCCATGACTCGCTAGTTCCTCTTCTTCATCCTCTCCCTTCCAATGTTCCTTCGAGCAGTAATTTGATTATGCTGGACATCTGCATTCAAGCTGCTCTTGAGCCTGATGCTATCTGATGTGCCTGGTATGCTCTTACCGTGGGATTCGCATCATAACAAGGTTGTTGCTGTCCTAAACTTTTCACATCTTACGTGATATCTAGTCAAGCCGCTCAGTTTACCTCCATATGGTTTTAGTTTCAATTTTTCGTGTATGCAGGTATTTCATAGGAAGAAAAGCGCAGGCTCCTGCATTGTAGTTAATTCCCAAGTCACTATTACTGGCAAATGAGATATTTTCTTCCTTTGACCATGGTCTTCGGCAAAATTCTAAATAAACTAAACCGGTTCACACATAGCGTTTTCGGTCTCGGATGTGTCTTTCTCTCGGCAGAAATTCCATCGATGCATAAAGAATTTGAGGATTTGCTTGAGGCAATTGCCAAAAGTCCCACATTTCTCATCGCATCGCAATACTTACATGTTGCACATCACTTCCACTTCAGGAAGATTGCTATTTGCCCTATGGGATTTTAGGGTGGTTCCAACTTTTTCCCCAATTTACTAGGAAAATTACTAAAAAAAAATATAAAGTTGTTTTAGGGATTTCAATTTAGTCATAAACATTTTAATTTGGTCAATTTAATCCTAAACATTTTGACGATTTGCCAATGCAATCCTTCCAACTCATTTTGGTTGGAAGTCACTAACGCGGGCATTGGCATGGTCGGGCGCTAATATGGATAATTGTTTTAAAATTTCCCTACAATTTTTTAAAATTTTTTCCCTTTACTTTTTCTTTTTTCTTATTTCCCTCTATAGCTTTGATGTTTTTAACATTGATTTTAATGTCCCTCAACGCTGACTCTGCCACCTGGTCACCTGAAAGTTGATCACGTGATGTCACGTGACCCATCACAGGTGAGAACTTGATGGCAAAATTTTCCTTCTAAGGTGAGATTGCATTTACTATTTTGTCACATAGATTTTGTTGCATAACTACATATTATTTCCATATGTTTGAAAAAATTTGCAAAATCTTTTGAAATTCGTTGCAATCTTCCTCTTATGGTATTGGAAAAGAAATTGAATATTCATAAAGTCCAATCCCTAGAAATATATGTTTCCTTTCCCTTTTCCCTTTCAACTTTCCTCAATTATAATCATTTTTCTCATTTTACAGTCTTTACAGAGGAAGGTTGTACAAAATTACAAAAGATTAGGGGCATATGGAACATCACAGGACGATTTACTACAATACGGAAAGTTTAGGGCGCGAAACGTAATACTCCTTAAAAATTCTCAAGTGAACACCATCTAGCTACGTGGGAGCACGTGACTAACATTCTGTTTGGTAATAAACCTAAAGCACTCCATGACTGTTCTCGAGGTTAATTACGACAACCATAAAAACTTCGGGCCAAATATTCACGACTTTTCATTAATTCTTGCAACTCCTTGTAATTTCTTGACCCTTTGGCCTCTTGTATTGCCACTTGTCTTGCAATTTTTCATGCTTCGTTTGCTGCGTCAATCCCGAAATTCCGCAACATTTTGCTTGGCCGAGTACAATATATCCAACCTTGACAATTTCATCGGGCAATCATGTCATTATATAGACTTTGGCAACTACCATCTTACATCAAACCAACGTTAGAATAACGTGACATAAAATTGAATACTAGAATGAGACCTAACGGCTCGAATGGGGCAAGACGTCGTTTGATTTCCCAAAAACAGAAGAGAATGACAAGAAGTCGTTCTGATTTCCCAACGGCTCGAATGAGGCCAATTAGAACATTGCTAATTGTTAACATCATTTTGTTTATGCAAACTTTAACAACGCAAAATTTAGAATAAGATGCATACGTCTATCGTTTGGTTTTGGTTAGCCTTAGCCATACACTTTTGTGACAACTTTGGGCCATGCATGACTATTTAACGCAAGTCACATCAGGCGTCATTTCACATGCAATGCTCGATTGACTAATGCAAGAACAACGTAAGGACTTGTTAAACTTCTAGTTCAACGTCATTAAACAAAGCCCTGTTGGCTAGCAACACCCAAGACCTTGAATAAATGGACTCGTGCACTCTTTGCTTGATACGTGCGAATATAACATTTTTCTGTCATCACAATATTCAACTTGGTATCGAGCCATTGTCGCTTCAAGAATGCCCATCGAGTCTTCTATGCGGGGTTTTTTTTCAATTTAATTTTTTAAAAAAATATTTACAAAAATATTTTTTAAAAAAAATTAATTACCAATTTGGGTCTTACTCGGCAGCCCGCCCAACCCCTTGCTCGCAAGCCCAGGCGCCGAGCGGCTTAGGCCTTTTCTTTTTTTATTTTAAATTTCATTTTTCTTTTAATTTTATTTTTTTTAATTATTAGTACTTATAATATTTATTTTATTTATGATTTTTTTCTTGTGAAGCTTATCTTTATAATATAATTAGCAATAATAAATATAAAAATTTATTAAGATCTATAATTAATAAATAATATTCTAATTATGTAATTAATTAAAAATATTCATAAAATAAAAAAAAATTTTCATAATATATAATAATCGTCAACTTACCAATTATAAATAAAATAATTATTATAAGTATCAATAATTAAAAAAATATGGGGTTTTTTAATTTAATGTTTTTAAAAAAATATTTAGGAAATTACTTTAAAAATAATAAAATAAAATTGGAAAGATATATGAAATAAAAGAGATTTTCATAATATATAACAATCATCAACTTACCAATTATAAATAAATAAAATAAATATTATAAGTATAAATAATTAAAAAATATGAAATTGTAAAAAAATACAAAAAAAAGGCCCACCCTTTTGGTAGCCGGGCTGCCGAGCGGGTGTTAGCCGAAGCCAAGGGAGACCTAAATCTGTAATTATTTTTTTAAAGTAATTTCCTAAATATTTTTTAAAAAATTAAATTAAAAAACCCCATATTTTTTAAATGTTTTTTAATTATTGATACTTATAATATTTATTTTATTTATAATTGGTAAGTTGACGATTATTATATATCATGAAAATATTTTTTTTATTTTATGAATATTTTTAATTAATTACATAATTACAATATTATTTATTCATTATAAATCTTAATAAATTTTTACATTAATTATTGCTAATTATGTTATAAAGATAAGCTTCACAAGAAAAAAATTATAAATAAAATAAATATTATAAGTACTAATAATTAAAAAAAATGAAATTAAAATAAAAATAAAATTGAAAAAAAAAAAAGGCCAGCCCAACCGCAGAGCTGGTGGTTATAGCGAGACCCAAATTGGTAAATAATTTTTTATAAAATATTTTTGTAAATATTTTTTTTAAAAAATAAATTGTAAAAAAACCCCTTCTGGTGCGATGGCCGCCACGATGCTACCCGTCTTGCCGGCCACACTGTTCCTCGGTTCTCCACCAAGACCGAAGTCTTTAGTTTTTGTTCAAGATATCGCCCGGTGCTCATTTCAAAAAAAGCGACACAACCATTAGACTAGTCTCCCTCAAATGAGCAAAACCCCTGAAATTTTGTCGCCAACACGCTTAGGACTTAGCCATACTCCTGTCGCATCCCCGACCCAAGGAGCCTGCTGCCGTTCAATGATGATTTGGATGCCTTCCTACACATATTTTGAAAAGCAAAGAGCCACTCACGAACCGCCGGCCTCCGGCAGAGTTAGACTCCTTGTCGGAAATGGAGATCGGATGCTACCGCTTCCGACAAACATGTGGCATGTACATTTTTCAACTAGGATGATATCATGTATATTCTTCCAAGTTATGGCACTTAAGTGATAGCATGTATATTTTTGTTCCGTTTTTCATTGGTCGTCTCTTTCGATCGTATCTCTAGCAGCTGTTTAATCTATGTAAAGGATAACTCGATCTTTTATTTTTTACTCTGTTTTATGTGTTCATCTATAAAACTCCTTTTTAGGACTACAATTTGAAGCAAGGATTGGGCATGTATACAAACTTTTGTCACAGGATAAGCGGCGTCTCCGGGAAAGGAATGACTACGATGAATAGGTTGGATGCATATCGGTGAAGCATTGTAGTTGATACTGGCCGGGTTATACATGTATGTGAGACATGAGCATGTTGTGATCATCTGTTGGAGTCACTTGAGTTTTATTGAGATCTGTTCATCTGTTTTGTGATCGAGACATGGCCATGAAACGAAAAAGCAACAAATAAAGAGAAAGTAGATAAATCAAAAGAGGAATATATGATTAACAAGTAAACAGCCCCTCCTCAACTTCAGCCAAACTCATGCAAATAAGTCGGATTCGAGTTCCGCAAAAATGGCTTCTTCGGAGGCTTTTCCTACAAGCCTTACTCATTCAATTCAAAGCTTATCTTACCTTAACCGATTCTGTTAAATTAGCAAAAATCAAGCTGAATAAGTCCAAAGGTTTTCTCTCTCTACGACCGTGTGCTCCTTCTTTGCTCGCTTGACATCAAATGGTAGTAGAGTCGGTGATGTTGAGAGCTTACATTCTGATCTAAAAATACCATGCCGAGCCAATTCCTTCATGTGTGCATTTGAGAACAATTCTAGCCCTTCTCTCTTGTGTGCTCCCTCCGATGGCCGATGCCTCGCTCCTCCCTCCCTTTGCGTCACGGGGACAACCTGGACACTAACTCGGCAAGTACACACACACGCTCTCTCTAAGTTCTTTGTTTTAGGAAGAATTTCGAGAATTGATCGTTAGGTTTGTTTTAATGGTGGTTTTCTTGGGAGGACTTAGATCCGACGGCGTGCAGCCTCATTTGGAGAACGTTCAGTTCTAGAAGAAAGTGAAGCACCAAGTTCGATTATGAATCTGCTTTGCCGGTAAATATTTTCGCTCTATCTGGAAAGGGTCGTTGGTGAGTTCCGAAAGCACACATGATGTTCCTATAGTTATGCAATGCTAGTAGATAATTCAATGCTTTCTATTTTCTAAGAAATTTTTTAGCTTGGAAGATAGGGTGTCATGTCCTGGAACACCTTTTTGCTTGTGTTTGTTGGTGCCAATGCTTGTCGTGTTTACTTTGTCTAACAACGGGGGCCAATTTAGGATTTTTCGTCTCTTTTCCTGTTATGTGATGTAGAACTATGAGCACATAATAGCCATGAACTTGTGGAAGCTCGGATATTTACAACTCCGACGACGGATGTGATGTGACCCATTCAGGTGAATTCGATGTTGGCATGTGATGTCATTTTCTCATGTTTTGAATTCTAATGCTGCATGCCATTTACTCATTACACCTAAATTCGAAACTTGTTATTTCATTGCCAAACCTATTATATTTGAATTTGGTATTTGCCATGTTTGTTATCTTCTCGTTGAATTTCGAATTTGTCAATGACATTCTCTCATTATATGTGCATTCTTGCCATGCCATTTTAGTGTCATGGTTTTTTCTTGTCATATTGAATCTGAATTTGCTATGTTATTTGCCACATTTGGACATATTCAGATTGAATATCTATGTTGCATTCAGAGTTGACATTTTATTTGCATTCATAGTCTCTCACACACATATCCAACACCACAAACGAGAAAATGGCCTTGTAATCAATAACGATGATAAATAAATTTTTTGGCAATGTCTAAAAATTTGGCACAAAAATGATGCCTGCTTGGGAAATTAGATAATGAATAAATTTAGTGCTTCACAGAAAATAGAGCTAACCAAATTCTCAGCTTTATTATCTCTATTTTTTTTTCTAACAAAAAAGTTGCTGGGACCAAAAAAAAAAAAGGGGGGATCTGGCTCATATGGCTCGGTCTTGACAGTGTAGCTACACCATATATACGTGTTGCTAATTATTTTTTGCCGTCCCTACCGCGGCAAAGAAGTAAATAGATGTTGAAATTCGCTAATGTTTAACCTAAAGGGAATGCACTTAAAGTTCATAAAACCAAGTGGACTTTGGCTAATGTTAGAAAATTTACATTTACGAAACTTGCTAGAATTTGCTATTCTATGAGCTCGCTGTAAACTTTGATGTTTGAGGTCGGGTTTGCCTAGATTTTTACTTTTTGCTTTTTATTTAATTTAAATTATGCGATAGACGCATTTTGACTTTATCTTGTCCCAAAACAATGGAAACTTCGCAATGTACTAGTATTGACACGTAGTATTATACATGATTATTTCGTAATTATTTAGTATTGTTACTGTTTTCAATTTTGACTGGAAAGCACAATTTTTAACTAAAAGTTGATTTTTCTACTTCTACTTCGGAGAAAGTAATTTTTTTTTTTACTTCTTCAAGTGACTTCAAAATTACTTTTGGAGCAAAAGAAAAATTGCTTAACCAAATGGATTTCTGCTCTAGAAGTACTTCTAGAGTATAAATTTTGCTCCAAAAGTGTTGTCATGCACACCCTTAAACACCCAGGACATTCAAGCAAAACCCTAATTAGGTTAAGGCAATGATGATCTCTCCTAAGCTCACTAGCATCAATCTCCTCCAGTCAACTTTGTTGACCAAAGTTGTGGCTATTATTATCAATGTGATCTTTGTGAGGCCAATCCCCATTGTGGCAAGCAAGAGCCTTCTTTTGCTGGTCATTTCGACTTTCTTGGAAATCCGTGGGCCGTAGAGGATGACTACTTTGGTCCCCCGTCGCATGCATGATGAATTGAATCTCGACCCACGGCCAACAAGATCCACTGCACTAAGGGCGAGGGCCTTAGCAAAAGCTCTTTCCACACACCTCCTCCATGAGTCTTCCTTGGAAGCTAAACAACATCCTGCTTGCCATTCTTGTTAGTCCCACCTGCTATCTATTTGTCTTGGAATCGTTCCACTTCATGCTTTGAATTACAAATTAGGAGCAAGATCTTTTTCGCCTCGGCAAGCCGGCCTTGCAATACCAATCATCTCGGAGATTCAGGCATCTTAAGGACCCCAAATTCCAAACCAAGGGAAGAGATCGCTGCGGCACCTAGGATCATTCTCCACCTTAGCTTTAGGGTCAATTTTGTGAAGAAATAATTCGATACATAGACGAGCAAGATCCTTAGGCTTAAAAATCACGTAGGACAGCCCATAGCCCATTAGGACAGAACCGAATAAGAAGATGGTGGAGGCAAGAACGATGGTGTAACTCCAGCAAATGTGGTTTGACATTCTTCCGGCAATGAGAGAGCCCACAAGGGCACAAATGTTGAGGATTCCAGCGTGGATTTTGAATTTTCATTTATTTTGAAGTTTTCTTTTATGAAGATCATGGCCTCGGAACCTTACCAAAAAAAAAAAGATCATGGCTTCTCTCAAAACACCAGGTCGAAATCCTCACCGAAATCCTCAACATTTTTTCCCTCATGAGCTCTCTCATCACCGCCAGAATGTTAGACTACATTGGCAGTAGTTACACAATCATTCTCACCTTCACCATCTTCCTACTCGGTTCAATCCTACAGACTGGGCTATGGACCTTCCTACGCGATTTTGATGATGGGACGGTGAATCGTTCACATCATGGTTGGGTTCTCCCTAATGATCACGCCTGTGTACTCTGCAGAAACCTCCTTTGCCACACACTAAGAATTCTTAGCCTCTTTGTCAGGGTTATGCATAAGCTTAGGGATCTTGCTTGGCTCTGTATTGAATTACTTCTTTGTGAAATTGACCCTAAAGCTAGGGTAGAGGATGATGCCAGGTGTTGCGGCGATTTCATCCCTCGCTCCGGCATTCGGGATCCTTAAGATGCCTGAATCGCTAAGGTGGTTGGTGTTGCGAGGCTAGTTGCCTGAGGCAAAAAAGTTCTTGCTCTTAATTCGTAATTCAGAGCAAGAAGTGGAAACCTAATTCCAAGACATAATAATGGCAGCTGGGATCGACGAGAATTGCAAGAAGGATGTTGTCGAGTTTTTGAGGAAGACCCGCGGCAAAGGTGTGTGGAAAGTGCTCTTGCTAAGGCTGTCACCCTTAATGCAGTGGATCTTGTTGGCCACGGTCAAGATTCAATTTTCGAGCATGCGACAGGGATCAAAGCAGTCATCCTCTACAATCCACAAATTTTCAAGAAAGTCAGAGGGACTAGCAAGAAAAGGCTCTTGCTTGCCACAGTTGGGTTGGAATGACAAATACCACATTCGTAATAATAACCACAATTTCCCTTGACAAAGTTGGTAGAAGGAGATTGATCCTAGTGAGCTTAGGAGGGATCATCATGGCCCTAACCGAATTAGGATTTTGCTTGATAATGATGGAGAATGCAATGGAAATTCTTGTGGGCTCTCCTCTTGGGCACCGTGGCCACGTACAAATACCCGGCATTCTTCTCGATTGGGATTATCTCGGTCACGTGGGTCTATAGCTTGGAGATATTTCTATTAAAGCTGAGGGCTCAGGGGGTGAGCATCGACATCATAGTGAACCAGCATATGAATGTGGTCAAGTCGATGAGCTTCCTCTTGATATCGAAGCTATAATCATCAGCAAGAACTTCTTCATTTTTTTGTATATCCTTATTGGTTTTTGGATTCTTCTCTTTCTTATTGCCTAAGACAAAAAGGAAGTCCTCAGAAGGAATCGTTAGGCCATGAACAAAGGCATATCGGTCCAGCCAAACAACTTTAGTTGCAATGAAAGTATAACCTAATGAAAATATCACAAGCAATTCAACACCAGTCTGTGCATCGATGATTGCTCCGTAATTGAGGAAATACATAAGCAACAACTCAAACATTTCTCATTCTTGACCGAAGCTCATTTACCACACCAGGCACAAACAAAAGTCATTAAAAGAAAATGTTGCTCCAGAATTCTGGTCTCAGTTAAACTTTTTGTCACGACAATTTGAAATAGACAAATAATCTAAAACTTGTCTATAGCGACTACATTGTCAATGGCCAGATATATCATCACAAGAATAGGGTCATGAATCTAAAAGAAATGACAGGAACAAGAACAACCTCGGATTTCGCCAATGCATCATCCCTCGATATAGCCTCTTCAATTAACGCCACAATGGTCCTGCAAATCCTTCCCGGAAGGCCAAATTTCATAGAACCTATAAAACCAGATTGAGAAAAGGCAAAATCAGAACATGTGACGATGTCCAGCGGTAAATTCCTAGATAGGAATGTGTATTGGGACTTTGGTCTCCAAGTCCCATAAAAAGGTGAATGAGAGTAAGGGATGGAGAGTCCCACATTGGAAAACCAGAAGTGGAGAGATGCGTTTAAAAATGGGAATCTCACAAATGGGTTTGGACTCCAATGGGCACCCCACTTTTGTGGAAGGAAGAGGGCCTACAAAAAGCCGGGTCGGCCCACACACGCGCGCGCGCCACCGGCCTGTTCGGGTCCCTATTTCTTTCATCAATTTTATTTAGTTTTTTTCCTTTTTAAACCGAACGATCACAATCCGATTGAACATGTCTGGAAACTCTAGACACCTTTTCGTGTCCAAACAGATATGTTTGTTTGGAAATTTTTCTTTGAACAAACACATCCGTTTGAAACAGACATGTCTATTCGTGATCGCCCTTCAACCTATCGGTTCGGGCTTGCTCATCCATAACCGACTAAAACAGTTCGGTTCTTCATGACTCTTTATTGCTTTGATAAAACCAAAAAACCGTTACTACATATATAGCTCTTGGTTTTTTTGAATAAACACTCTCTTTCGGCATTTCATTTTGTTTTCATCATTTTGTGTGATTACTCTGCGAAATTGTATTTGAACGTTTCCTCTAAAGGAGTACCGCTTCATAAGAAAGGTGATCCATTCTATCTTGGTAGCAAATTGTCCAAGAACCTTGGGTACTAGTGGAGGGGACAAATTTGTCTTAAGGACACAACGTGAATTCGTTGGACTCGGATCATTCGTCTACATTCGGATTACACATTTGCGCTTAGTTTCGGGTTTGTTGATCAACCTTACTTTATACATACGAACACATAGGGGAAGACAATCTTAAGACAAATTTTGATTGTGTGTTCGTATAGTTGCCTTTTCTGATTCATTTCTATTTTCATATTAGAAATGGCATCAACATCGATGATGCCTATTAGGTATGTTCGACTCATGGCGAGAAGCTAGAAAAGTTCAATGGGACTGATTTAAAGAGATGGCAACAAAAAATGTTGTTCTACCTCCCGACTTTAAATCTGTCAAAGTTCCTCATAGAGGATGCTCCTAAGCTAGATGAAGGAGAGGTAGACAAGGAAAAGTTTGCTGCAATAGATGCATGGAAGCATTCGACTTCCCGTGTTGCAATTATATCCTTAATGGTCCGGATAATTCCCTCTACAACGTTTATAGTCAACTGAAAATGGCTAAGGAATTATGGGAAAGTATGGACAAGAAGTATAAAATAGAAGATGATGGGTTGAAAATCAGCAAATTAGATTTCAAGATGGCGATTCAAAAATGCCCTTAAGTCAAGTTTAGGAACTTCAAATGATCATGCATGACATTCATGCTGAAGTTATGATTTTAAGTGAATCATTTCAAGTGACTACTTTCATCGAAAAGTTACCACCATCTTGAAAAGATTTCAAGAGTTATCTCAAACATAAGATAAATGAGTTATCACTTGAAGACTTAATTGTTCGATTGAGGATAGAAGAAGACAATAGGCTTTCTAAAAAGAAAGTTGGCGAGAAATCCGGAGGTCTCAACGGCCAACGTTCTTGAAGAAGGTTCGAAACCCAACAAGAAGAGGAAAAAGTATGGAGAGGGATCCACCCAAGACTAGAAAAAGTTCATAGGCAAAAGCTACAATTGTGAAAAGTCTGGACATCGTGCCAAAGACCGTAGAGCCAAGAAAAGAAGAAGACTCGGGCGAATATAGTGGAACAGATTTCTAGTAGCGTTGATGATATCAATTTTACTGTTATGATATCCGAGTGCAACATGGCGGGAAACCCCAAAGAATGGTGGATTGATACTTTGGAGCAACTCATCATATGTGCACCAACAAATCGATGTTCTCATCACGACATGCCCGTAGGAGGTGATGAAAAACTCTACATGGGTAACTCATCAACCTCTAAGGTTGAAGGTGTTAGAAAGGTTGCTCCGAAGATGACATCTAAGAAAATAGTGGCACTAAACAATGTGCTACATGTGCCGGGACATACGCAAGAATTTAGTGTCTGGATCTCTCCTTAGCAAGAATGGCTTCAAGTTGGTGTTTGTTTCTAATAAGTTTGTACCCTCAAAAAATGAGATGTATGTAGGAAAGAGTTATCCGAGTGATGGTCTTTTCAAGTTGAATATAATGACTGTTGTACTTAATGATGATATGAATAAAGATGTTTCTATTTATGTGCTTTAGTCTCCTACTATATGGCATGCTAGACTAGGACATGTTAATTATAAGTCCATAAAGAAATTAATGAACATGGGGTTATTGCCAAAGTTTGATTGTCCAAGTGAAAATGCCAAGTGTGTGTTAAATCTAAGTTTTTGAAACCTTCTTTTCATTCCGTAGATAATAGAATCACGGAACCTTTATATTTAATACACACGAGACAAATGTGATATGAAAGCAATAATGTCAAGGGATGGTAAGAAGTATTTTATCACATTTATAGATGACTGTTTGAGGTATTATTATGTTTACTTGCTTAGTAGCAAAGATGAGGCTAAGTCTGAAATTGAAACTTAGTTAAATAAGAAAATTAAAATGATAAGAAGTGATAGAGAAGGTAAATATGAATTTCCTTTTGAGGGAATCTGCTCTAAATTTGGTATCATTCACCAAATCACCCTTTCCTATGTGCTACAAGCTAATGGGGTAGCAGAAAAGAAAAATCGGTCTTTAAAGGAAACAATGAATGCATTGTTGAATAGTTCGGTTTACCATATAATTTGTGGAGACAAGCTATTTTGACGGCGAATTTTATCTTAAATAGAGTACCGCACAAAAATACACAACAAACTTCTTATGAGAAATGGAAAAGCGAACGCCTAATTTGAAATATCTCAAAGTGTAGGGGTGTTTGGCTAAGGTTACAATTCCTAAGCTTAAAAAGGTTAAGATAGGACCGAAAATTATTGATGGTGTCTTTATTGGATATGCTCTTAATAGTAGTGCATATCGATTTCTTGTTCATAAATCTAAGGTCCTAGATATACATATTAATACGATCGTTGAATCAAGGGACACTTCGTTCTTTGAGAATATATTTTTATATAACACAGTATATGAGCCAATTGACAATGATAAGAGGCCTCGGAATACTGCATCTAGAAGCGATCCTATGGAGGATGAACCTAGATGTAGTAAAAGACAAAGGACTTCTACTTCTTTTGGACGTGATTTTCTAACGTATTTGTTAGAGAATGAGTCTCGGACCTTTAAAGAGGTTGTGACGTCCCCAAAAGCCCCGTCTTAGAAAGAAACTATCAATAATGAAGTTGAATTCATCTTGCCATACCATACTTGGGAATTGGTTGACCTCCCTCCAAATAATAAACCCCTACAATGTAAGTAGATTTTCAAGAAGAAAATGAAAGCGGATTGTACTATTGATAAATATAAGGCTAGACTTGTAGTAAAAGGCTACAAGCGCAAGGAAAGATAAGGTCTTGATTATTTTGACACTTATTCACCCGTTACAAGAATTACTTATATAAGAATGCTAATTGCCATAGCAACGGTGTATAGGCTTGAAATTCATCAAATGGATGTGAAAACGGCTTTCTTAAACGAGGATCCGGAAGATGAAATATATTTGGAACAACCTAAAGGGTTCATTGTTACAAGACAAGAAAAGAAAATATGACGACTTATCAAGTCTCTCTATGGCTTGAAACAAGCACCGAAACAATGACATGCTAAATTTGACCAAGTCATGTTGTCGAATGGTTTTAAAATTAATGAGTGTGACAAATGTGTAAATGTAAGAACACTCATAAGGGCTTTGTCATTTTGTGCTTGTATGTAGACGATATGCTTATAATGGGCAGCAATAATGAGGTTGTCAAGGCAACCAAACGCATGCTAATAAGTGAATTTGATATGAAAGACATGGGGGTCATCGATGTTATTTTGGGAATTAAAATTCATAAACATCTAAAGGATTAGCACTATCACCGTCTCACTATATAGAAAAGATTCTTGAAAAGTGCAAGAATCTAGACATTGCACCAATAAAGACCCCGATAGACGTTAATTTACATCTTTCAAAGAATAATGGTGAATGCAAGGCTCAAAATGAGTATGCTAGTATACTAGATAAATTAATGTATGTTATGAACGCACTAGGCCGAACATAGCTTGTCTTGTGAGCAAGCTAAGTTGATTTACGATTAGTCCAAATGAAAACCAATGGAGAGCTATGAAAAGTGTATTGGGCTATTTGAAGCATACTCAAAACTATGCTTTGCTTTACACAGAGTATCCATCGGTACTTAAAGGATATTGTGATGCAAATTGGATAACCGACACAAGAGACACAAAATCCACAAGTGGGTATGTGTTTACACTTGGTGGGGGAGCAAGGTGTCTTGGAAATCATCCAAACAAACTTGTATTGTGAGGTCTACCGTGGAAGCAGAATTCATTACTTTGGATAAGGCCGGTGAAGAAGCGGAATGGCTTCGAAATTTCTTAGAAGACATTCCTAATTAGTCTAAACCAATGCCAGCTGTGTGTATTCATTGTGATAGTCAAGTGCAATATGCAAGACAAGGAATGTCATGTATAACGGTAAGTCTCGACATATACGTCGAAGACACGATACTTGTAAGATAACTACTCTTTAGTGGAATTATCACAATTGACTATGTGAAGTCAAAAGATAATATTGCGGATTCATTAACAAAAGGCCTAACTAGAGAGATAGTTGTGAAAACTTCAAGAGGAATGGGTTTAAGGCCTATAAAATAAGTCATCATAGTGGAAACTCTACTTAGTTGACTGGAGATCCCAAGATCTAGGTTCAAAGGGACAACCAAGTTATGCGGGCGATGTAGAGTATTCTCAACTCTTACTTATTCCCATATGGAGATAGTATTGACATGTGGAGGTTAAGTGTAAGCCTTTAGTGATTTTGAATCGGGTATGTGATATACCACACATTTAAAAATCACCCATGTGAGTGTGAAGTGAGGGCCACTTATGTGAGAATTGGAAAGACCGAATTCTCTAAAGTACGCATGAAACTAGGCGGTGTTCATGGCCAAAACAAACACAACGGTGAGAACCAACTTTGTTCGAGAGGTAATTGTGTGATTTCTACTGTCTAGGTTTACACCACAGGTCGATGGTTCAAGGACATAAAGTCTAATTGATTGACCGAGTAAGTCTGATAGGTCTCACAAGGGAAAGTTCAAAGTCTCGGACTACTTATCCCGATGCGATAGTCTCTCATTGAATAATCACACACTGCATCTCATGCATTCACGAAGAGTCATGATAACTGAACTTTTCATTCATGTGGGGGATTGTCGGGACTTTAGTCTTCAAGTCCCATAAGAAGGTGAATGAGAGTAAGGGATGGAGAGTCCCGTCGCTAAGTCCCATAAGACTTTGAATGAGAGTAAGGGATGGAGAGTCTCACATTGGAAAAATAGAAGTAGAGAGATAGGTTTAAATATGGGAATCTCACAAATGGATTTGGGCCCCAATGAGCACCTCACTTTTGTGGAAGGGAGATGATCTACACAAAGCTGGGTCGGCCCACACGCGCGCTCCGCCACTCACCCGCCCTCCCGTCGGCCGGCCAGCTCGAGCTCGGGTTCGAGTTCGGGTCGGGTTGGTTCCTATTTCTTTTCATCAAATTTATTTTTTTTCTTTTTTACACCGAATGGACACAATCCGAATGGACATGTCTGGAAACTCTAGACACCTTTTCATGTCCGAACATATATGTTTGTTTGGAATTTTTTCTTCAACCTATCGATTCGGGCTCACCTATCCATAACCGACTGAAATGGTTCGGTTCTTCATAACTCTTCATTGCTTTGGTAAAACCAAAAAAACCGTGACTATATATATAGCTCTTGGGTTTTTTCGAATAAACACTCTCTTTCGGCATTTCATTTTGTTTTCATCATTTTGTGCGAGTACTCTGCGAAATTGTGTTCGAACGTTTCTTCTAAAGGAGTACCGCTTCAGAGGAAAGGCGATCCGTTCTATCCTGGGAGGCAATTGTCCAAGAACCTTGCGTACCGATGGAGGGGACAAATTTGTCTTAAGGACACAACATGAATTTGTTGGGTTCGGATCATTCGTCTACGTTCGGATTACTCATTTATGCTTGGTTTCAGGTTTGTCGATCAACCTTACTTTGTACATACAAAGACATAGGCGATCGACAATGTGTACCCCAAGGCTCTAGCCAAGTGCTCCCTCGGTGCTTCTCCGGATGCGTCCGGGTGATTCCTGGCGTAGTGCAGGGCAGTGCAACGTGATCAACACGGTCCTAATCGTACGTGAAAGCTCGTCCTCAGTTTATCGAGCTTGAAACAGAGGTTGTCCTTGGAGAGCAGCAATACTTGAGGCCTTGAGCTGCCGAGATCAAACCTCCAACACTTGACCTCCCTGTAAATCTTCCTGAGGCCGTTATCGGCAGTACCGTGCAAGAAGATGATCTCGGCCACTGCATCCTTTCCGCCCTCCCCGTCGCGCCACCTCACCAGGAGGACAGAGAATGAGACCGGCTCGTCGTCGTGGTCGTTGAAGTAGTACGCAGAGACCCTTTCCAGCAAGATCTCGGCCTGGTCATTGGAAGAGGCCATGTCGCCTAATTCTAAGATTACGCAATTCCGGAAAGCAGTGACGTGACTGATGATGAACATGAAGCAAGTGCATGTTAGCTTTGGCGCAATCATTAGAATTTTCTAATTCTTTATTTAATTAATACAACGCCAATATTTCTCCCCCGAATTGCACGGACGGGTTCACGCTTAGTTGACTTGGCCCAAGACCCAAATTGATCTTGTCACGACCCGAACTCTCTGAGCTCGTTGACATCCCACCTGGCCATATCATTGTACAGTTCTCCAGGATCCAAAGATCAACAAATACATCACGGAAGCAAAAACAATCTCCGTACATAAAATAACAACGCTACGATAACTTGGGATGGTAAAAATAAACTTATGTACATATACATATTCTTTACAATTCTCAAACTTAGGGCTTCGGAGGCCACCGTACAAGCCTATAACCACTATTACAAAAAGATCCGGTGGTCGAAGCCTGCTTTAGTTCAAAAGGGAAACACTACACAAAAGTCAAGAGGCCAACTACCCTAAGCCTCGTCATCACTATCTGTTACCATATCATCTATAGCTGCCAGCTCATCCACGTCCATCTCCGGTGGATCGCTCTACATCGATGGCTCTATGACCTCCCTATCCTCCTCCGGTACTACTACCTCGGGTCGGACTCTAAGTAGTTAGGATCATCGGGACCACCATCGGGATGCACCACAACGCCATCCGGAGGGGGAGTGCTAGTAGGATCCCATTCCCCAACACCGTCATAGGGAATATCAAAACCAGTCAATGGTCCCACTAGCAAGTCCCCGTGGCGGTACATCCACGCCACGTACGTATGGGTCTTCCAAAAGGGCTCTCCGGTGTTCACCAAAATCGTAGTCACGTGCCTAGAATACACCTTGTCTTCTCCCACCGGATACTCGGTAACTACTCTATCCATATCTCGTGGGATCCCGAACCTCTGGAGTGGATCATTCATTGTTGCGGCGGAGGGTCCGAAAAACAACGAACCCACGACGGGGTGAGATAAAATCTCGATCAAAAAGCCCCTAACCCTAGGTTAGGGCTCTAGTGCCTCCCAGACACGTCCTCGGTGAACAATTTCCAACAATCCTTCTTTCAACCAAAAAATTCCACAATTAAATTCCAGAAAATTTAATTCTTTCTCCGAAAATTTCAACACCTTCACAAATATTCTACGTTACTCCCATATCGGCGTTCCTCGCCTCGGACTTTCAATAAAATATTCCACGTGCTCTAGGGCCCGCGTTTAACGCATCGGGCCATAATATAAATATTCCACGTGGATCCAAAGCCCACATTTAACGCATCGAGCTATCAAATAAAATTTCACGTTGGTCTAGAGCCCGCGTTTAACGCATCGGCTATATTATAATTGGACGCACCCGTGTAATAACGCCTCGAGCCATTATATAGTCGGACCGTAATAACACCTAGGTCATCAGAACCCGCGTAATAACGCCTCAGGTTAATATCCCGCATTTAACGCCTCAGGATAAATAATACTCATAACCCCGCGTTTAACGCCTTAGGGTAAAATAATAACAATAGAGCCCGCGTCATAACCCCTCAAGCAAAATATGGTTTTATAAAATACGAACCCCGCGTCATAACGCCTCTAGGTAAAAATTCCACATTTCCTCTCTTTTATTCCACTTAAGACCATATACCACAATAATTCCCCGATCGCTTGTCCGATACCACATGATCACTTTAATCCTTTTGATCGATCAATCTTCCCCGCGTGACCCTGCTAAATTTCCTGATTAGCAAATCGAGACCACCCGGTCTCACCAATTTCCTTTGTCGACAGATCGGAACCACACGATCTTCTCCAATTTTTCTCCAACAAAAGATCGGGACCCTCACGATCTTTCTAATTTTCCCCAATTGCCCAATCGAGACCACTCGATTAAATTGTACTTGGGCAAACACTCGATCGGAACCACGTGATTCACTAACATTAGAGAATTAATAAATCGGGACCACCCGATTAGGTCACACAAGACCAATGGCCAATCGGGCCACATTTTTAATTTTTGTCACTACAAAAAATAATCTACGCCACACAATCGAAATAATACTAACGTAGCAATTAATACGTACCATACAATTATACTTGTACTAACATGGCATTTAATACGTACGATACAATTATACTATACTAACGTACATTTAATCTCCACCCTCCAATTAATCAATAATATAGCAGGAATTAGTCTTAGCCGTCGGATTAATCTTCCTAAGCAAGATTCAACGTGGACCGTCCAAATAAAGCAAGATCAAGCTAGATTAAATCCTAGCCATCCATTATTAATCATGTGAAATCACTATTCATGCAAGAACACATCTTTTTCTCTCTCCTCTCGCTTCATTCTCGGCCAAGGCATAAACATGGGCAAAAACTATCAATTTTTCACCCAAATCTACTCAATCTCAAGTCTATTAGCACCCTAGATACGTAATCTAAGGTTAGGAACCAACTTACCTCAAGATTGAGCAAGTTTTCCAGCGAAACGTCGCGAGAAAATTCTTGGATCTACGGCGGCTCCGGCGGTCCTTGCTTGGCCGGTTTTGTCCTACAAAAATTCTGGCGATTCCGGGCGGCTTACGTGGTAGCTCGGCTTTTGATGCTTCAAAATGAAGTCGTCGGCGGCTCAACAAAAATTCCGGCGATGGGGGCGGCAAGGAGGGTGGTTCGGCCAAGCTTGAGAGGGAGTGAGGTAGAGAGAGAAAGTGTCACAAATTGTATACAAAGATGAAGATGAATGAATAGTTTAAGGCAATTATTGGTCTTGAAAGTCCAGGACAAATTCGGCCATGGATAAATTGTCCAAAATGCCCCTTGGCCAAAGTGAAAAATTGGATATTTTCCAAGGGTAAATGGGTCTTTTCTCCATATCCAGTCCAAATTTTATTTTTTCTAAACCTTTTGGGGCGAACCGCGAAGAATTCGTACATTGGATGAGGAAACGTCCAAAAATTTAATTATTGGAACCCCCGAAGGTCCGACATCAAATTTTAAAGTCCGATTCGCGATCAATCTCGATCAATTGAAATTTCGGTGTATCTCAAACTAACAGGCGGCTTTTAGGAGTTACGCGTATCGACCCGTGATTAATATCACGTTTAAGAATTTCTCAAGGCATGGTGACTTTGGTTGTCATTCAATTGCGAGGGTCAATCACTAGTCCCAATGGACACGATCGTTAGAAATAATTCAGGGACGTTCGGAACCCATATGAGGTCAAACGGAATCACCCGTGATCCAAGCGTAGGGTATTATCCAAATCGTTCCTTAATCATTCTAGGATCGGCTTATATTAGTCCAAAATATTCTCTCGACAATTTTCATGGCCAAAGAGTCAATCCAGGATCAAGTTCTTAGGTCCACGTACTTGAATTTCCTAACTAGCCATTCCCATTTGGTTAGTCTACTCAAGAGGGATTAATTCGAGTGAGAATTAGCTGAAATACATCAATGAGACCTTTCATTTATTCAAAGTTTCGAAAAAGGGTTGGAATACAGGATGTCACGATTCCGACCCGAGTAATAATCGGTTCAGGCTTAAGCAGCCTCGGTGCTAGTTTGGTTTTTGGGCTCTAGGCCTAAAAAGCCAGGAAGACCCAAACCATGACCCACACATGTTGTGACAAAATTATAATAGTAATAATTAAAACAATTGTGATAACCAATAATAATAGTAATAACAACAACAACTCTAGCTAATAGTAATTGCAGCAACTCCAGAAAAAACCATTAGTCTTATAACTCTGTTTAATCAAGACCGCTTGAAAATAACATGGACAAGGGGGAGAGAAATGGAATTCATTCAACGAAGGAAAAATGAATATCTATTGAGGAAAGAAATAATATAAGTTGCATATCATGTTCTCTTCTTCTTTTTTCAACCAGTCGTGTTGAGTTCATTTAGAAATTCTCTTCAAAAGTTTTTTTTTTTTTTGAGATGTGATAGTACCCTCTTGTTGTGTTGCCTTTATGACTATTTGAGGCGAATGCAATATTCTTGATCTTTCTCCATACTCGTTGTGGGCTTGCCACCATCATGGCTCAATCATGCCCAAGGCATGGTCTCGTCTTACCTAAGGGACTCATAGATTCGTCAATTTCCAAGGAGGTCGACCACCGTTTCATTCTCTATGGCCGCTTGGCTCGACCACGACCCATGCACACGGCCATGATTTTTGCATGAGGGGAGGCACGCGATGCTTGAGAAATCCATCTATCTATCTTTGTATGGAGGTGCTCTATTTGTTACCATTAACAATCATATCTTGTGACCGAAAATAATGTACAAATACTTGGGGGCTTAGAGTAGGATTAGGTTTTCTTTTCGGATTAGACTTGGGATGACGAAGCTTAAATTAATTTTAAGGGTTTAAAGGATATTTTAATTTCGGAACTCCAGTCGGATTTCAAAACCGGACATAGATGTCCAAAACTAACCATGTGCAGAATATGAGAGAATATTAGTCGTCTTGTTCATCTGATTTTCACAATTTTAGTCATTCTGACATTAACATTATTCAAATTGTTGATTTCGTAATCTATTATCAAATTAGAAAATAGAGATATGGCATCCTGTATTTCGACTCACTTTCGAAGTTCGGAATGAATGAAATGTCTCATTGATGTATTTCAGTCGAGTCTCACTTGGAATTGATCTCTCTTGAGCGAGACTAACCAAATGGGCATGACTTAGTTAGGAAAATCAAGTACGTGAACCTAAGAACTTGATCTTGAATTGACTCTTTGGCCATGAAAATTGTCGAGGGAATATTTTGGACCAATATAGGCCGATCCTAGAATGATTAAGGAACGATTTGGGTAATACCCTACGCTTGGATCACGGGTGATTCTATTTGACCTCATATGAGTTCCGAACGTTCCTAAATTATCTTCTAACGATCGTGTCCATCGGAACTAGTGATTGACCCTCGCAATTGAATGACAACCAAAGTCACCATGACTCGAGAAATTCTTAAACGTGATATTAATCACGGGTCGATACGCGTAACTCCTAAAAGCCGCCCTTTAGTTTGAGATACGCTGAAATTTCAATTGATCGAGATTGATCGCAAATCGGACTTCAAATTTGACGTCGGACCTTCGGGGTTTCAATAATAAAATTTTGGACGTTTCCTCATCCGAGTACAATTACTTCTCGGTTTGCCCCAAAGGGTTCGGGAAAATAGAATTTGGATTGGAAATGGGAAATGACCCATTTACCCTTGGAAAATATCCATTTCTTCACTTTGGCCAAGGGGCATTTCGATCAAATACCCCCTAATGGCCGAATTTGACTAGTCAAGGGTGATGAAAATAACCAATTTTCCCTTCTTGACTTTCAAGACCCCAAAATATCCACCCCAAATTATCCTAACCTTTATTAATTAAGTTTTTGGTCTTCTTCTCCATAAATTGCAAGAACACTTTCTCTCTCTACCTCACTCTCTCTCTTGGCCGAATTCTTCACCACCCAGCCACTGCCGGATTTTCTTCGAGCCACCACCGACCTCACCTTGAACCGCCGAAGCTAGGCCGCCACCGTGAGCTACCCGGAGCCGCCGGATCTTCGTGGGTTTTAGCCGATTGAGAGGAACCGCCGGGCCGCCGGTTGGGATCAAAATCTCTCTCAACTTTTCGCCGGAAAATTTTCTAGATTTTGGGTAAGTTGGTTTCTAATCTTGGATTAGATATCCATGTTGCTAATGGACATTAGATTGAGTAGTTTTGATGAAAAATTTGTTGGATTTGCTCTTGGAACAGGCTTGGCCGAAAATGATGAAGGAGGGAGAGAAAATGTGTTCTTGAAGTGAATAGTAACATGCAAGAGTGAAATTGGAGGGCTAGGATTAAATCTAACTTTATCATGCTTTATTTGAACGGTCTAGAATGAATCTTGCTTAGGAAGATTGATCGAATGGCTACGATTGAATTCTGCTTTATGTAGATTAATTGTGTGGTGGAAATTTAATGCATGTTAGGATATTTTAATCGTACGGTTCCGATTAATTGCCACGTTAGTGTATTTTAATTGTATGGTACATATTAATTGTACGTGAGTATAATTTTAATCGTGCGGTGATTATTAAGTGCTACGTTAGCATAATAATATCGTGTGGCGTAGATTAATTTTTGTGGTAGCATAAATTTATCGTGTGGCCCGATTGGTTGACGGCTTGAGTGTGATTTAATTGGGTGGTCCCGATTTATCATTTATTTAATGTGAGTGAATCACGTGGTCCCGATCGAATATTTATTTGGAGTAATTAAATCGAGTGGTCTCGATTGAGCAGATTGAGGAAAATTAGAAAGATCGTGTGGTCCCGATCTTTTATTGGAGAAAAATTAGATGAGATTGTGTGGTCTCGATCTGCTAATCAAGAAATTTAGGAAGATCACGTGGCGAAAATTGATCGATTGGAAGGTTTTATGGATCGTGTGGTATCGGGCGAGCGATCGAGGAATTGTTGTTACTATATGGTCGTTATGAGCAATAAATCGAGTGGAAGTGAGGAATTTTGCCCTATGGCGTTATGATGCGAGCTCGTTATTATTATTCTACCTTGAGGCGTTAAATGTGGGGTTCTGTGTATTATTTTATCCCGAGGCGTTAAACGCGGGATATTAACTCGAAACGTTATTACGCGGGTTACAATGACCTAAAGCGTTATTATGCGAGTCCGGACTATATAATGGCCTGAGGTGTTATTACGTGGATTTGTCCATTTATATGATAGCCTAATGCGTTAAACGCGGGCTTTGTAGCAACGTGGAATTTTATATGATAGCCTGAGGCATTAAACGCGGGCTCTAGAGTAACGTGGAATATTTATTTACGCCTAAGGCGTGGAATGTCAATATGGGAGTAACATGGAATTTTTGTAAAGGTGTGGCAATTTTGAGAGAAAGAATGAATCATTCTGGAATTTATCTATTGAATTATTGATTGAGGGAGGAATTATTGAGAATTGCTGATATAGGACGTGTCCGGAGGCACTAGTGCCCTAACCTATGATTAGGGATTTTCTTGCTGAGATTTATTCTCACCCCGTCGTGGGCTCTCTTTTTCGGACCCTCCGCCTCGACAATGAACGACCCGCCTCGTAGATTCGGCATTCCCCGGGATATAGATATGTTAGTGATAGAATATCCGGTGGGGGAAGATAAGGTATACTATAGGCACGCTACCACGATCCGGGTGGATGTGGGAGAGCTTTATTGGAAGACCCACACGTACGTGGCGAGGACATACCGCCATGGGAATTTGTTAGTGGGTCCTTTGAGAGGTTTTGATATCCCCTACGATGGAGTTGGGGAATGGGACCCCACTAATGTTGCACCTCCAGGACGGCGTAGTGGTGAACCCCGATGCTGGTCCTAACGACCCATAGCCCGACCCGCAGGCCTTGGTACCAGAAGAAGAATGGGGAGATTATAGAGCCATCCGATGCAAAACAGCCACCGAGGTTGATAAGGACGAGAAGGCAGCTGTAGATGACATTGTTGATGATAGCAATGATGAGGCCTAGGGTAGTTGGCTTCTTAACTTTTGTGGAGTGTTTTCTTTTGGAAGTATAGTAGGCTTCGACCACTAGACCTTTTTGTAGTGCGTGGTCACAGGCTTGTACAGTGGCCTCCGAATCCTTAGGTTTGGAAAGTTGTAAAGAATATGTGTATATGTACATAAGCTTGTTTTTACCATCCAAGTTATCGTATCGTTGTTGTTTTTTGTACGGGGATTTGTTTTTGCTTTTGCGCAAGTTTGTTGGCCTTGGGATCCTGGAGAACCGTACGAGGTTATGGCCAGGTGGGATGTCGATGGGGTTCGGTCGACAAGAGACCTCGTATCAAATTATCTTGAATTAATAGAGAAATGAAAGTATCTTTAACTAAAAAATGGACCATTTTAATAGAGAAAAATTGGACCAAAAAAAACATTTGAGAAAAAGGAAAAGAAAAAACATATGCAATAAAAATAATGTGTTGAATCTTTGATTCTGGTGATTACGGGATTAAGATTGCATCAAGAAAATTTGAGCATCCAATGCGAATGGCAATCTGGGTTTTCATTGGTAGCATCTTATCTTCAACCATTTTTTTCCCCTCTTTGCCACGCGACGAGATAACTAGTACGATTGGTACATTATGCTATTTCCTTATCCTTGGGATTTTAGAAATAGTTTTCAATGTTTTAGGTGATTTTGTTTGATGTAGTCATAATTATAGGCAACGATAATCAAAGAATGGTTTTACGAAAGTATCTACCAATTAACAGAAGAACTAACCAGTGGAATGGATAAAATTACCATCTTCGATTCTTTTGTTGCAAGAATCATATAAAACTTAGGTGTAATTTAGTAAATTTGGGTTGGACACCATTTTTAAAATAGCATTTTATGCTGTTAGATTTTGGTTAGATCTTTATTTTTGGTTTATTCCTGAGTTGTCCAGGGAATTGAGACTATATATATATGTTATGTTCTATTATCTTGTAAGAAAGACTACCTCTTTAAATATTTGATTTGAGACTTTTAGTTTGGCTTCTGTTTTCATGCTTTAATGAGCGTATAAGAATATGTAGCGGCAATCTTTATTTATTGCTTAGGCTCATTTGTTTCGCGGAATGATCGCTTGTATCGCTTACAAAAATGAATAAATAGAAAAAATTCCATCGTTCACAAATATTTTTCATTAACTAATCATTTTAAGCGGTGCAAGAGATCAATTCAAGGAAAATATTTTTCAAATAATTTATTTTTCGTAAAACAAACGGAGCGTTACTTTCACTTTCTCCATTTCCACCTCATCGCTTTGGCATTTCTTTTTCTATTTTTTTCAAATTGACTTTGTATTTCAAGTTTCTCCTTTTTACTTTTTGTTGAACATAAGTTTCGTAAACTTACACAAATTTGCTTTGAATTTCCAAGGTATATTGCGTAAACCTTATAATTACATGAGACAATAATGCGCGATATTTTTAATTATACAGTTAATTTTCCATAATTTGCAATATTTTTAACAATGCAATTAGTTTTCCTTAGTGAGACGAGTAATTAATGAATTACATGTGATTACTTAATCAGATCTTTTGGACTTATATTAACTTCATCTCCATAAAGTACCGTATATAACCCGTATTAATGAGTTAGTGTGTTTGCATTTGTTCAATTCAATTATCGTCAATCTAATTTTGCCTTTTTCTAAAGGACAGCGCTATTTTCACTCCCATTTTGGCTAAGTCACTCATTTTTGCTAGTTAAATTACTAAAATACCCTCCTCTTTCTTCAATTAAATGTTTCTTTTTTTATCATGCCAATCCACAAATCTACCTTTATTTTTAGTTGATCTTGATACAAATAGAAAAGTAAAATTGATCACAAAATAGAAAAGATTAACTTTTTAAAAGCATAATAAAATGTCAAACATATTTGCATTTAGATATGTATTAACAAAGTATAATCACATAAAGGAAAAAACATGAAATTTCATGTTGTGCAACTCTTGATATAAAGAAAGGAATTAATATCGATTGTAAATTTAATCTCATAGCAAGTGGATCAACTTACGCGAGTTTGAAAGTGCGAGAATGTGCAAACAAATTTTCAGCCCCATCTTGCAATTCATATTAAAATGTCAAAAGCTAAAAGAAAGCATAAATAAGCGACTTGTAACTTTAGAGACCTACAAGTCTTTTTGAAAACTACCCACAAGATCAAAATCTGCTTGATAATTATATTGGATTTTAAATTTCAACTTTGAAATAAAGTTTCCCTCAAACTATTTCATAAAAAAAGAGACGATTAATTGTGTGTTTATGAGCCGTTATAATTAGAAATTTTCCAAAATTTTATATAGCTTTTCTAATTAGAAGCATGAGATCATGAATTAAGAATGAGGAACTTCTCTAGGAAAAGTGATAACATGATGTATTATAGAATGATATTTTATTGGGTGTAATTTGACATTTATATTGTGAATTCGATATTTAAAAGGGAAAATAGAAATAAAGGCAGCATTATGTTGGTTAAATTGATAAAAAAAAAAAAACAATAACTTGAAGAGGGAGGAGGATATTTCGGTCTAATGATTGAAAAGATGAGTGTCTTAGCCAAAATGGAAGTGAAAATAGCACCGCCCTTGCTAAAATAAAAGAAAATGAAATTGAGTGGGAGCAAAAGAACTCCAAAGGGAAGTTGACTCCTACATTGATCACAAAGATGGCATAGACTTCCTCCCTCTATCGTTACTTTTATAAAGTTCGTAGCTTTATAATTGGTCATTCTATAGTAATACGCTAACATCTACAATCATGATCCGATTATTAACAAATTATACTCCGGAGAAAAACAATGTGTCTAGCATTATATTACAGTCAAACCTCAATTTCATGTCCCGCTTGACCTTTTGTCTAACATATGCTTTTTATCTATCTTATTTCCCATTTATCAAATTCGTGTGTTGTTTCGCTTGTGAGATGGTGCGTCAAACTAATCTCTCTTCGTTTGAGTCTTATATTCATGTAGTGTTTCCAAACAACACTTCCATTAGACTAAATCAGGCAATGGATACTGCTTGAAAATATTTTCACAATGTAATCCTATATCAACTCTGTAGCGACAATGACCCCGAGCACACCCAATGGAGCCATAGATAGTCAAGTGAAATTTAATACACGAAATAATTTGATATATGGACAGCATCGTTGTAGTAAAAGTCATAATGCCAAAGGAATCATTATCATAGGGCATAGAAGGGGAGGTCATAAGCGTCTATACCGTAAAATCAATTTTCGATGGAATGAAAAAAACATACACAGTATAATTGTAAGCATATAATACGGCCCTAATAAAAATGCATCCATTTGTCTCATACACTATGGGGATGGTGAGAAGATATATATTTTACATCCCGGAGGGGCTATAATTGGAGATACCATTGTTTCCGGTACAAAAGTTCCTATAAAAATGGGAAATGCACTATCTTTGAGTGCGATTTGAATTTGATTTACCTAATTGGAAGTAACCAATTAGGTTTAGGACAAAACTGATCCAATTTGAGTACCTCACCTCAACATAAAACTGAAGAAAAACGGCGGTAAGTGATTGAGTTCGATAGTTCCTCATATAAAATTATTGACTCTAGAGATATAGTAATATGGAGAAGACAAAATTGTTTCAAGCATTTACAAAACCAGGAGACCCCCCGTTTGAAAGAGAGGAGGACGAGTTATTTACATTTCATTTAATGGTCGAGGCGAATTAAAAGCTAAGTAGTGGTAATTTGAATGATTTCTCGAGGGAAAAATAGAGATGCCTCCTAAATTATCCGTAATATGTGGAAATATCAACGTAATTTCATAGAGTCATTCAGTCTAAATGCTACATGAAGAACATAAGCCAAATGACGGAATAGGAAGACCTAGAGCTATTAATTTTTTTATTTTGCCCCCACAAGCGTTGTTTAATAAAAAAAACTAATACCTTATACCAATAGAAGCAGGATTTCTAATTTTATTGAATGTCTTTCGTTAGATACTATCTTGAGAGTTTTATCACCATATTATAAACAGGAAAAATTAATTTTCAAAGTGTTTAGATAAAATCAAGCTTAAGGGTAGATCATGTATGTTGTTTCAATGAATACTCCAATTGGGTCATTATAGCTGTTATGGAAGAGATAACCATTATCCCTAAAACTTATGCATTTCAAAATACCAATAATGACCTACAATTTTACTGAAAAATAGAAAGGTGTAATATTAATAGTTAGCAAAGAGATTAGGCCTTCCAGATTTTCTAGTAGATTGTGAAAGAATGCGAAGAGTTTTAGGAACTTTGCTTAGGCTTTGACTAAACATTATGATTTGAATTTTTCTTAAAGTTAACCTTACAGTTTTCCTACTATTCCGCGACATAGACATGCTTGGGTCAGCTCGTCAAATTAGAGAAGAGCACCCTTTTTGACCTACAGCCATATTGACTCCGTCCTTGGTTTCTTCGGGCCTACCTATTGGTATGGAGGTATCACTCGTAAGGGGCGGAGCACGGACGCAAAGGCTTTGGTCATCTTTCAGGTATCACATTGCAGTCCGTTTGGCTGCGGCCTCTTGCTCTTCGTCAGCAAGTGACCCTGCTCTTGGACTATGGTCCTGTGTTTTGCAATCCAATCTCGACGGGTCAACCTTTTTCTCTTGGGCCATGGGAATTGAATACGTTCGATATGTCTAATCCCATTTTTGGTGCCTTCTTCTCTTTTATGAAAACTTACATCCTGCCATCTTTCCTATTTATTCCCTAACATGCATCTAGATGTCCATGCGTGAACGCCCAAGCAATAGCGATCAAATCAATCAATAACAAAACCAATAAACTACAGAAAGAAAGATACCCCAAGCCATATAGAGTGAAATTCGGGCATGGGCTTCTTAAGACACCCAGAAACAGGACCCGTGAGTGATAACGGAAAGTTTATGCTAGTTTTCTGAGACAGACCAATGTATCAATGGGAACATGAATATGCAGATATAACACACCCTACATGAATTACTTTCCTAAAATGAGGTTTTAACGAGTATGAGAATTTCATTTTAGTAAGATCTATGGGAATTACACTTAAGAGAATCAAGAATGTAATCCTAAGAGGAAATGAAATATAAATCAAAAATAAAAATAATAGTATCTCAAAATGACATCACATGCATGAGCATTGCGGAGATGGCATCATTTATTGATTCTATGAGATAAGGTAGTCTATTTACTTTTAACACAATTTAAAGAGTCGGCTACATTTCGGAAGCCTATTTGGATTGCCTTTTAATTATTGCGTAATACCAATCATGTTGCCAGAGCACTTCGATTTTCATAAATTTGATTTTTTTTCAGAAACTTCCACTACAATCAAATGTTGACTTGTAAATTCACGCACATATCAATAACTTGGCTTCGCCAACTGGCGTCGCATGCTCGGAACGTAAGACCCCGGTGAAACATTTGGCCGTTGGGTGATGCGGATTGGACCTTAATTTGGTCCTTCTCCTCTTTGGTTTTTGGTCTCTCTTGCGCACTCGAACGAAGCTTCAAAAGCCTGTGCAAATTACTGGCTCAGTACAATCGAACCGCCGATCACAAATACAGCTGATTCAATGCTTCTTTGACCGGTTCTTGCAAAACTAAAAGTGCTGATTAATTCTAGGACAAATTTAGGACCTATCTATGGTAGAATTTTGCCCAATTGAGGACATTTGCTAGGATCTTTTTTTCCTTTTCTCGCAATCTGAGACTCAAAATGCGGACGACGATGGTGAAGAAAGGCAACAAACCGGAACAATGGGGCCATTACCACATAGAGATTGCCAGAAAAAATTAAGGAAAAGAAGACAGAGAAGGCGAGACTCAACTATTTGCTCCATTCAACGTAAACGACGAAAAGGAGACGATGTACATAGCCAAAAAAAAAAAAAAAACGAAGGGAAAATTCCAAAATACTGTGATCCCCTGCGGGCATATGTACGAAAGCTTATATGGTTTGCCCAGTCACTTGGCGACATGGCAAAGCTTGTGGCCCAAGATGTAACTGCGCATGCCCCAGTATAAATATAAAATCAAACATAGTATTCTAAAGATCGTCCCTAAACTTGACACCCAAACCTCCACATAATTCTGAAACCCCCAAAAAAAAAAAAAAAATTCTAGATACTTAAAAACGCCTTATCCTCGTCACAAAAAATGCCTTTCTGTGAATTCTTTAGGGATACCTTTTCCTTGTTATTTATTTCTTTCAAGTTATTATTATTCTTTTAGGTTTTGCAGTTCGTACAATTTGACATTATTTTAATACATAATACATATGATCTTTTATAATACACAACGAAGAACCATAAATTGGCATATTATCATGTAACATGGTCATGTAATTTTACAGTTGGTGAATAATTCTTCTTTTTTGAATGTAGGAAAAAAAATTAGTTTTTGTTTTTCAAATTGAAGATAAAACAGCACTAACCTTCATCTAGCCATATATTTAAACTTTGCACTTAAAAAAGAAATAAAAAACATAACTGATTTTTAATGCTGAAAATAAATGGCTCTAAACCCTTATTTTTGCTAATAGAAATAATTAAAACTTCAGTTTATGAACATATTAAAGACCTCAATTAAGGAAAGTAAGGAATGGAGACATTTTCTAAACCCTCTCTGCCTCGCCCCCTCTTGCAAGGATTATTGCCATATTGGGAAAACGCTATTATATACAAACATTTCAGATATTTTCACTACTCCCCATAAACATCCTCTTTTTGCTAAAATTAGGGGTAATCGGTTCTAGATTCAGATCGAATTCCCAATTTCAGGAACTAGGGCCTAGTCGGGTTCCCTGTTGGTCCTATAGAACCGTTCATCTTCCCAAAGCGAATCCTGATCGAGCAAGATTTTGGGGCTCAACAATCTATGATCTCTAGCTTCTGACAAAAGCCCATCACTTGCTAGTTCCTCTTCTTCATCCTCTCCTCTCCATCAAAGAAAACACGAGGAACTGAGAAGAGGCGGTGAAGCAAAGGAAGGAAAATTGATATTTCTTCTTACGGTTACGTTTAAGAAATTAAAAAGTAAAAAAATCGTTTAGTCCAATCCAGTCCTGTACCTCTAGTACCGGGAACCAAACCGCGCCCACTGGAACCGAGAACCGGACTCTCCATCCAAACGGTTCCCTGTTCAAGTGGTCTAACTTGCTTACTCCTATCTGAAAAAATTGAATGAGGATGTTCCAGACTTCCAAAAAAATATCCCCATTTGATTGGCTTTCTTGAGCTGGCTCTTTTTCCTCTAATATTGAAAGTATTTGTACGATATTAGTTTTAGTGTGAAGAATAGGACTACAAAATATTATCAAATATTTTCCAGAGTGTTATATTCCATTGTATGTATAGAAAAAGTTTATAATTACGCTCGTGCAACCCTTGAGTTCACAATTGGTTCCAGCCCGAAGACGAGGGAGAGAGGGGTGATATGATTCCGATGGAGTCTAGATAACATGAAAAAGATTATTGGCATGGAATTCGTAATACATTGTATGCACTCGAGAGAGATACCTAATTTACTGGAGAGAGAAGAAACTTAAATACTCGATTCATTAAGTATCTAAAAGGTGATTTGGCCAATTTGCTATTTGGAAACAGCCTCCACTAAAGGAAAAAATAATAAAAATAAAAACTTCAATTTGTTGTTGAAAAAAAAAATTAAATTATGAGTATTATCGATGGGATTGAAAAATATAATTAATAGGAATTTAATTTGAACACATCATGCTTTACCAAATACACATTTAAGGCTTCATCATCAAAGCTTTCGAGAAAAAGATGTTGATGATGAAGCTAATAATTGTTGGCATTCTTGCAATTTCTATCATGAAAAAGAAGACACGGCAAATAAATTACTTTTGGGTGCAAAAACATCCACATATATCTCCCTATTAAATCCCAATCGCCTTTTTTATTTGGTGGAAAATAGGAAGAACAAGGATTCAGCAGGAAAAAAATTGCAAAAACCTTAATGGACGGCTGAGTTGTCGTGCGGTGCTTATAAATCGGTGGACTTTGCTAGCATAATAGTCTCCGGACGAGTGTGAGAATAATAGTAGCTTGTGAGTCACAAATTCTTTTAATTAATTGCTATTTTTTTCTATGGTAAAAAACAGTGTTAGCATAACACTCATCCAAAGATCATTACATAATCAATTCCCTAAAATTACTGAAGGCTGAGAGAAAGGTCCCATTTTCATGTGTGTTCAAAATAAGTGATAATCTATTCTTTTAAGGTCATGTAAATGTCATTTTTTCAATTATATACATATGAAATGCTCGAAATGTTAGCGTGAGCTGTAATTTCTTTTTTTGTAGGAGATTTGATTTTTCCTCATGATTTGTAGAGGATTCTTTTTCCTATTTTGTAGAGACTTGACTTGTAGAAGAAGTCCGTCTAATTGTATATTTATGAGTCTGTACATACTTGATGAGGAAACGGAGAAGAAAAAGAAAAAAGAGAGAGGGCGAGGTGTTTGATCGAGGACATAGGCACATTGCCGAACCTCGTAAATTCGTGTGCTCTTCTGCATTTTTTCTTTGCTTTTCAACATGGTATCGAGCCTAGGGTTTTCTTCCTAGGAGTACTGTACGTCAATCCTTGATCAAAAAAAAAAATTATCGTCTTTTTCACTATGCCGTCGTCTCGTGCCGGCCGCCCAATGTTGTTGTTCGCCTTGTTCTCGCGATCGACCTCGAACCCATGGCAGATCGAAATCCTACGGGAGAAGTGGTTCCCCACCAAAATCAAGGGGGAATTCGACCACGGAAGCATTGTTAGAGAATCGACTACCAGATTGACTCAAATTCGAACTCGAACCAAACTCCACCGACACCGACACCGCCGAATGATTCATCTTCTTCTTCTTCTTAGATTGCAATTAAGTTGGATGGAACCAATTACGGCTTATGGTCTCAGAGTTGTTGAGATGTATATCACAGGCAAAAATAGGCTAGGATACATCAATGGAGACCTCCCTCGGCCTCTACCTATAGATCCTCACTTTCGGAGATGGAAAACGAAGACTCCATCGTAAAAGGATGGCTGATAAACTCCATGGACCCAGCTCTTATCGGTAACTTTATTCGCTTCCCGGTTGTGAAAGCGATTTGGGATGCTTGTGGCTATTACCTTTTATTCTCGTGCTTATGATTTAAAGAGGCGTGTAACTCGGATGAGGCAGTTTTGGGGACCTATTGAAGCCTACTATAACGGCCTTCAAGGGTTATGGAGAGAGATCGATTTTCGACGTCCGAATCCAATGGTATGCCCCGATGATATTGCGAGATACAATTCAACCATTCAGGAGGATCGTGTATATATTTTCCTCGATTGTGTAGATGATCGCTTAGATAAGATTAGAGCTAATGTGCTATAAATGCAGTCATTCTCTACAGTTGAGCGAGGCTTATGCTCGGGTTCATAGGAAAGATATGCGACGAGATAGTGATGTTAAGTAGTGAGAGTACTACCAATAATTCCGTGGCATTGTTATCACAAGGAGACAAGTTGGGCCTAAGAAAAACACAAGAGCCGAATTTACATAGGGCCGGACCCGGAGGGGCACGAACCGGTATAGCCTTGAACAAAGAATTCCTTTAAGTGGTGGCTACTCTCATTGCGGGAACACCAAATACACTCGAGAGACATACTTTAAACTGCACAAGTATCCTAACTGGTGGAAGGAACTCAAGGCTCGAAAACAAGCGGAGGGAGAAGGAAACAAGTGGTAAAGGGAAGACGTCTCTAGTTTTGGAAAAGCCTCGGTTGTCACTAGGGCCACAATCGAACCACGAGTAAGAAATCCACGGATGGTGAAGGTAATTATGGTTTTTCTTTAGTTGCTTTTATATAGAGTAATTGTAGTCAATGGGTTATTGATTCGGGGCTACCGACCACTTGACTTTTACTGTGGATGACTTTGCTAGTATTACGAGCCTCGCCGCCATAGTATCTCAAATGCTAATGGAGTGCAGTACCCAATGACTCGGAGTTGGAGTTGTTAATGTTTCCCCTTCCCTCTCTCTACCGAATATACTCCTTGTCCCGTCACTATCTATGAAACCGATTTCGGTTGGGCAGGTTGCGAAGAATTAAATTGTGTTGTGCTAATGTATCCACACTTCGTTTTGTTTTAGGATATCCTCATGAAGGAGATCATTGGGTGTGGTATTAAGAAGGGGGGCTGTATTATATGGACGACTTCGATTAAGGAATGTCAATCAAGTTCGAGGTTCATCTACAAGTAGGGAAACGCAGATATGGCTTTGGCATAAGCGACCGGGGCATCCATCATTTGGTTATATGAAGAAGTTATTTTGTAAGTTATTTGTAGGTTTGGATGATTATCGGTTTGATTGTCGACTTGCATTCTAACGAAAAGCCATCGAGTACCTTTTCTTGTTAGTTTGAATAAAAGTAAAATTCCTTTCTCTTTGATTCATTCCGATGTGTAGGGTGTTTCTCCTATTAATTACGTATCCGGTAGTCAATGGCTCATTCTCTTTGTTGATAATTACACTAGAATGACATGGTTATATCTAATGAAGATTAAGGATGAAGTTGCCAACGTGTTTAAAATTTTCCATACTATAGTGCAAACTCAATTTGGAGGGAAACTCCAAATTCTTCGCAATGATAATGGTAGTGAGTATATTAATCAACATCTTAAGGAATATTTTCTACAGCATGGCTTGCTCCATGAAACATCATGTTCGGGAACGCCCCAACAAAATGGGGTAGCGAAAAAGGAAGAACAGGCATATCTTTGAGACGGCTCGTTTTTTATTATTTGAAAATAATGTCCCTTACCGTTTTTGGGATAATGCAATGACTACCGCAGTCCACCTTATTAATAGGATGCCATCGAAAGTTTTAGAATTTCAGACACCATTAGAGGCTCTCTCTTCTCCCCGTATATTTACCATCGGTTATTACTATTTTCCCTAAGGTGTTTGGTTGTATCGTCTTTGTTTACATTCCCAAAGCACAACGCACAAAACTTAAACCATGTGCCGTGCGGTGTGTGTTTTTAGGTTATGGTTCTCATCGAAAGGGTATCGGTGTTATAATCCATCTACTAAGAAGACATATGTTATAATGGATGTGGCATTCCTTGAGATGGAATCTTTCTTTTGGGATACCAATTCTTCTTTTCAGGGGGAGATACGAGATGGGAAAGAAAAATTGGTGGGAGACTAGTGGTGTTATTATAGCTCTAGAGGGAGTACAAATCGGTGAAGTGTCGGTATTGTCTCCGGCAACTAGTACGAGAACTAGACTAGAATTTACCGGCGGATGTTGAGCAACAAAACCTAGAATGTGGGCAAGGTGTCCCGAAAACTTTAGAACAAATCTCGTCTACGGGAGATCGGGCTCTTGATAAGCGAGAGTTTGCAAGATTAGTCGGCTCTTTCATAACGACTTTCCCCATCTTCTTGGTACCCATCCCAACTCTTGAGGTAACTTCTCCTACTACTTATTTACCCGATGATTCTAGTACTTCGTAGGATATAAATTACCTGCGAGCCACAATCGAGGAAAACCCCCGAATTGATACTCACCAGATGTTGGAGGGAAAGAGAAGTCTCGCTTATTCGATCACTAACTATGTTTCGACTGAAAATTTATTTGAGCTATTAAGGGCTTTTGTTTCGAATGTATCGGTAGTTTATATTCCCGGAGGAGTACATGATGCCTTGGAAGACCTAAAGTGGGCTCAAGCTATGAAAGAATAGATGGAAGCGTTGGAGAAAAATCGTACTTGGAAGCTGGTGAAGTTGCTCGAAGGAAAGAAAATAGTGGGATGCAAATGGGTGTTCTCAATCAAGTATAAAGCATATGGGTTCATTGAAAGGTATAAGGCGAGGTTGGTAGCAAAAGGATATATACAAACACATGGGGTGGATTTTCAAGAGACCTTTTCACCTATTGCGAAACTAAATATTGTACGAGTATTATTGTCTCTTACAGACTAATTTAGATTGGCCATTACACCAACTTGATGTCAATAATGCATTTCTCCATGGAGACCTTGAAGAGGATATCTATATGGATATTCCACCAGGTTATAGTTCTTCCTCACAGCTAGGACTGGTTTGTAAGTTGGAGCGATCACTCTATGGATTGAAACAGTCTCCTTGAGCTTGGTTTGAACGATTCAGTGTGGCTATGAAAAGATATGGGTATGTTCAAAGCAATTCGATCACACCCTGTTCTTGAAGCGAAGTTGAGGTAAGATAACCGTGTTGATTATTTATGTATATGATATAATTATCACAGGAGATGATCAGGAAGAAATCGCAAAATTACAAGTAGAAGCTCTCAATGGAGTTTGAGATGAAAAATCTTGGTGGACTCAAGTACTTCTTGGGGATAGAAGTTGTAAGATCTAACAGAGGTATTTTTCTATCTCAAAGAAAGTGTATTTTGGATTTGTTGGCTGAAGTGGGAATGCTAGATTGCAAACCTACGGATACTCTTATTGTTCGAATCGTAGACTTGGAGAGTATTCTGATTAGGTGCCTACAAATAAAGAAAGATATGGAGATTAGTTGGAAAACTGATTTATTTGTCGCATACACGTCCCGATATTGTCTATGCAATGAGTGTTGTAAGTCAATTTATGCACGCTCCTAGTGAAGATCATATGGATAACGTAATGCGCATTATCCGATATTTAAAGGGAGCTCCAGGGAGAGGGCTTCAATTTCGGAAGAGTGGGCATCTTAAGATCAAAGGTTTTACCGATGCAGACCGGGCTGGAAGTGTGTCAAAAAGAAGATCAATATCGGGGTACTTTACCTTCGTGGGAGGAAATTTGGTTACTTGGAGGAGTAAAAAATAAAAAGTAGTAGCTCTCTCAAGTGCAGAGGCGGAGTTTAGAGGAATGGCTAAGGGACCGTGTGAACTCCTATGACTTTGGAAACTTATGAAAGAACTCGGTTTTGCTCCTATGTATGAAATGAAGTTGTTTTGTAATAACAAAACAGCTATCGATATCTCTCACAATCTTGTCCAACACGATCGCACCAAACATATTGAGGTGGATCTTCACTTCATTAAGAAGAACTTGGAGTCCAAGGTGATTCGGTTTCCATTCGTGAAATCCGAAGACCAACTAGCGAGATATCTTGACAAAGGCTGTTTCAAGTAGGGCATTCTACAGCTCACTAGACAAGTTGGGCATGCGAGATATCTACATACCAACTTGAGAGGAAGTGTTGGCGTGAGCTGTAATTTCCTTTTTTGTAGGAGATTTGATTTTTCCTTCTGATTTGTAGAGGATTCTTTTTCCTATTTTGTGGAGACTTGACTTGTAGAAGAAGCCCGTCTAATTGTATATTTATGAGTTTGTACATACTTATGAGGAAACAAAGTAGAAAAAGAAAAAAGAGAGAGGGCGAGGTGTTTGACCGAGGACTTAGGCACATTGCCGAACCTTGTAAATTCGAGTGTTCTTCTGTATTTTTTCTTTGCTTTTCAACACAAAAAAGGTACACAAACTACTTTCCGGCAAGAATCATCAAATAATTGGAAGGAAATTGCTGTTGGACGACTCCGCGACTCCGCGAGAAATGCGACGGGAAGTGCATCGTATGCGATCCCTTTGTCTGCCCATGCACTCTGGTATGCGTGTGCGACGGGTGCAACTATGGTTCTTTTCAGGGCCGCTGCGTCATCTGTGGGAATCTCCGATGCTTACTTCTGTAAAGAGTGCACGCAGCAGGAGAAGGACAGGGACGGGCGTCCGAAATCGTTAATATAGGAACTGCTAAAACCGATCTCTTCTACGAACGCAACAAGTATCGAGTTAAGAAGCGGTGATGGTTGGACGATGTTACGATATCCGCTAACTGCAATCAATCCTGTTTGGCCTAACTTGTCAGTAATGTAATTGAGACATTGTTGTTGAAGGAGATGATTCTGTTTTGGTCTCTGAATTAGTCATAGAATTCAGGATTTCTGTGGAGCTGACTATGGAAAATAATTGGTCTGCTATGTTCTAAACGTTGTTCTATTTTAGTAGTAGCTACAAGGGGTCATACTCTTCTTGTTTCTTATTTGTTGACTAGGAACGATAATTTGATTATGCTGGACATCTGCATTCAAGCTGCTCCTGAACCTGATGCTATCTGATGTGCCTGGTATGCTCTTACCGTGGGATTCGCATCATTACGAGGCTGTTGATGTCCTTAACTTTTGACATCTTACGTGATATCTAGTTAAGCCGCTCAGTTTACCTCCATATGCTTTTAGTTTCAATTTCTCGTGGATGCAAGTATTTCATAGGAAGAAAAGCGCAGGCTCCTACATTGTAGTTAATTCCCAAGTCATTATTATTGCCAAATGAGGTATTATCTTCCTTTGACCATCGTCTTGGGCAATATTCTAAATAAACTGAACTGGTTCACATCTAGCGTTTTCGGTCTCAGCTGTATCTTTCTCTCGGCAGAAATTCCATCGATGCATAAAGAATTTGAGGATTTACTTAAGCCAATTGCCAAAAGTCCCACATTTTTCATCCCATCGCAATAGTTACACGTTGCACATCACTTCCACTTCAAGAAGATTACTTTTTACCCCACGAGATTTTAGGGTGGTTCCAACTTTTTCCCCAATTTACTAGGAAAATTACTAAAAATATTATAAAGTTGTTGTACGGATTTCAATTTAGTCATAAACATGTTTACTCATCTATCACAACAAGGTTACTTGTCTTTGCTGAAGGTGCAGGATCGTTGATAATGGCAACTAATTTCAACAAATGCACTCGTCATGGTAGACATTAGAACTAAATATGGTTCTATAATCATCAAAATACCATAGGGTTATTTTCCGACAATTACTTCCTCCTTAATTTTCTTGGACAGCTCAAGCTTTGTCCTTCTCAATCGCGGCTTCTTCGGTGGCACGTCTAGATTTGTCGGAGAGCATGCCACACGATATCTAGATCCAGACCTGGCATATCGGTGTAAGACTAAGTGAACACATCATGATACTCTTTGAGAAGATTGACTAGCCTGTTGCCTTTTATTTCCTACAAACTTTCCCAATCTTCACCTCTTTGACACCGTCTGTGCTACCTAGATTCACTGTCACTATCGGCTCTACTTTCAGTGGCTTCGAGTCCTCATGGTTGTTCCATTCGAACTCCATCCCCTTCGAATCTTTGCTATCACTACTTGAACCTGAAGAGACACTGTATGATGATTCCGGGTCACATAGGTTCGTATCATGAACATGCAAAATGTCATGCTTGAGATGCAATTCAAACTGGTTAATATGCATTAATGATAACAGGTGCAATGCATGTGTTTTCAAACTTAATTTCGAAACAATAATTTTCAAAGAAAAACCATGGGATATACCTTCGTATCATTGGACCTGTCAAGCTTTTGCGCAGTTTGAAATTAGGGAGTGTGCCAAAGTCTAGTCCTCAGGATTATACTAATATTGTTATGGGACTGGCAGCACTTTCACAAGTCCTCAATAAAACATGTGCGATGTTTTCTATTCAAAAGAGGGAGCCGTACTACAACATGTACTGCCTCAGACCAACAGCTCGAGATCTGGGGGTTTCAAAATATAATTTACCATGACACCTATATACTCCCACGCAGGGGATATAGCGGCAAAAAATATTTGTACAGAAAAACAAACAAATTAACAAACAAATCGTCCTACTGTGGAAGGTTGGTTAAACTTGCTAACGACTCAGCCTCGTCAGATGCAAAGATGACACCAATAAAGGGCTCTTCAAATAGATCTGCTACGTTGTCCATGTCGATCTCCTCCTCGGGCAGCATCCTTGGTGGACGATGGAACGTTACCTCGAGGGGCCCGTCATAAAGCAAACGGTTCGAAACCATCCCATCTTCCAGGTATATCAGATGGTCCCAGTGACCACCTGTGATGCCTCGGCCACCTCGGCCCCATCAATCGTGCAGACCGCTTCGGCCACCTCAAAAAACATGCTCAATTGGACTGATCGATAATCATCTAATTAGTGCCCTTTCGATATCTAACCAATAAATATTTTCTAAGATGACCACACATTCTCGCTTATCATTCAAAACCTACAGGTATCTAACTAAGGCTAGATGATCATGCATAATGATTTTGTGTCATTTTCGGGCAATTACCATCTTAATTCTTAACCTAGCACTAGGAAAGCAATTAACATGCAATTTTACCAAAATACAGTGCTATAACTAAACACTCAAAAATGGAAAGCAGCTAACTACTGGCTGGAATGTACATATACAATCCCAAATGTCATACCCGCGATATGATCGGTGCAAAAAAATAAAACCAAAATGGACATCAGTCTACCACCATCACCAAACGGGAGCCTAAAACTACAAATTAGGCTAAAAGTCAATAAAAGCCATTTTCTAATTTTTTTTTTTCCAATTTTTATCAATTTTTTATTTTTTTTAATGTTGAAAATAAAATATCAAATAGCGTTGTTTCGCAGCTCTATCCAAAGACAAAAACAACGCCGCATGTGTGGACCAAAAACGACAACGTTTTGCTCGGTGCTCAGACGGCTTAAAATGACGTCGCTTCTCCATGCACGAACCAAGGCCAAAATAGTTTCTTTTGCTCCTTCCACATAACTCTGAAACGACATCGTGCCAGGTTTCGCCAAAATGATGCCGTTCGACCTTGGATGCCCGCGTATCTGACTCGATCCGCCTAACCGACCCAGCTTGCTCATAGCACCCAAAACGACATCGTGGCCTTCTAGGCCAAACGACGTCGTTTGGCGACTCTGCAAAAAAAGCCTGAGATGTCGTCATTTCGGCCTGGGGCTCTAGACCCAGATCCGATCTGACTCCATGGATGCCCCGACTCCACCACCTGAACGACGTCATTTGGGAGTCTGCTTATGCCTGACTCTCCCCAAAGTGATGTCATCTCACAGCCTACTCAAACCATAGGTCAACCCAACCTCGCTAACCTAGCTTGATCGTCACGACCCGAACCCAACGAGTTCGATAACATCCCCTATGGCCATAAACTCGTACAGGTTCTCCAGGATCCAAAGGCCAACAAATGCATCACGGAAGCAAAAACAATCTCGGTACATAAATAACAAAACTACGATAACTTGGGATGGTAAAAAAAATAAACTTATGTACATATATGCATAGTCTTTACAACTTTTCAAACCTAAGGTTTCGGAGGCCACCGTGCAAGTCTCATGACCACGTACTACAAAAAGATCTAGTGGTCGAAGCCTACTACACTCTCAAAACAAAACACTACTCAAAAGGTCGAGGGCCCAACTACCCTAAGCCTCATCATCACTATCTCGTTACTATATCATCTATGGCAACCAACTCGTCCACGTCCATCTCGGGTGATCGCTCCTGCATCGGATGGCTCTATGATCTCCCCATCCTCCTCCGGTACTACTACTCGGGTCGGACTATGAGTAGTTAGGATCATCGGGACCACCGTCGGGATGCACCACCACGCCATATGGAGGTGCAACAATAGTAGGGTCCCACTCCCCAACTCCACCGTAGGGAATGTCGAATCCTCTCGGCGAACCTACCGATAAATCCCCGTTGCGGTACGTCCATCCCACATATGTGTGGGTCTTCCAAAAAAAGCTCTCCTACGTCCACCCGGATGGTGGTTGCATGCCTATAATATACTTTATCTTCCCCCACCGGATATTCTCGTTATCACTGTTTCCATATCCCGAGGAATACCGAACCTTGGAGGCGGGTCGTTCATTGTCGAGGCGAATGATCTCGAAATAGATAACCCACGTACGGGGTGAGATAAAATCTCGATAAGAAAGCCCCTAACCCTAGGTTAGGGCTCTAGTGCCTCCCAGACACGTCCTCGGTGAACAATTTCCAACAATCCTTCTTTCAACCAAAAAAATTCCAAAATTAAATTCCAGAAAATTTAATTCTTGCTCCGAAAATTCCCATACCTTCACAAATATTCTACGTTACTCCCATATCGGCATTCCTCTCCTTAGACTTTCAATAAAATATGCCACGTGCTCTAGGGCCCGCATTTAACGCATCAAGCCATAATATAAATATTTCACGTGGATCCAAAGCCCACGTTTAACGCATCAGGCTATCAAATAAAATTCCACGTTGGTCTAGATCCCGCGTTTAACGCATCGGCTATATTATAACCGGACAGACCAATAACCTCGGCCAATATAGTCGAACCCGCGTAATAACGCCTCGAGTCACTATAACCCGCGTAATAACGCCTCAGGTTAATATCCCGCGTTTGACGCCTCGGGATAAAATAATAACAATAGAGCTCGCGTCATAACGCCTCAGAGCTATAATTCCTCAATTCCACTCCGTTTATTTCTCATAACGACCTTATACCACAATAATTTCACAATCGATCGCCCGATACCATACGATCCACAAAACCTTCCGATCGATCATTCTTAACCACGTGATCTTGCTAAATTTCCTGATTAGCGAGATCGAGACCATACGATCTCATCCAAACTTTTTCCAATAAAGATTGGGACCACACGATCTTTCTAATTCTCCTCAATTCCCCAATCGAGACCACTCGATTTAAATTATATCGAATAAAAATTCGATCGGGACCACGTGATTCGCTCACGTTAATTATCCGATAAATCGGGACCACCCGATTAAATCGCACTCAAGCCATCAACCAATCGGGCCACACGATTAATTTATGCTATCACCAAAAATTAATCTATGCCACACAAAATTTATTATGCTAACGTAGCAATTAATAACTACCGTATGATCAAAATTAGACTAACGTACAATTAATACGTACCGTACAATTATACCGTACTAACGTGGCATTTAATACGTACGATACAATTATACTATACTAACGTACACTTAATCTCCACCATCCAATTAATCAATAATATAGTAGGAATTAATCTCGGTCGTCGATCAAACTTCCTAAACAAGATTCAATACGGGCCGTCGGATTAAAGCATGAAAGTCAAGATCAAATCCTAGCCCTCCATTAACAATCATACAAAATCACTATTCATCGAAGAACACCATCTTTTCTCTCTCCTCTAACCTTCATTCTCGGCCAAGGCATGAAAATGGGAAAAAACAAATAATTTTTCACCCAAATCTACTCAATCTCAAGTCTATTAGCACCCTAGATACCTAATCTAAGGTTAGGAACCAACTTACTTCAAGATTGAGCAAGTTTTCCGACGAAACGTCGCGAGAAAATTTTGGATCTACGGAGGCTCCGGCGGTCCTTGCTTGGCCGATTTTGTCCCACAAAAATTTCGGCGATTCCGGGCGGCTCACGTGGTAGCTCGGCTTTTGATGCTTCAAAATGAGGTCGTCGGCGGCTCAACAAAAATTCCGGCGATGGTGGCGGCAAGGAGGGTGGTTCGGCCAAGCTTGAGAGGGAGTGAGGTAGAGAGAGAAAGTGTCACAAATTGTAGACAAAGATGAAGATGAATGAATAGTTTAAGGTAATTATTGGTCTTAAAAGTCAAGAAAGGCAAAATAGTAATTTTCATCCTCTTTGACTAGTCAATTTTTGGCCATGGGGTAAATTGACCAAAATGCCCCTTGGCCAAAGTGAAAAATTGGATATTTTCCAAGGGTAAATAGGTCTTTTCCCATATCTAGTCCAAATTTTATTTTTTCTAAACCTTTTGGGGCGAACCACGAAGAATTCATACATTGGATGAGGAAATGTCCAAAAATTTAATTATTAGAACCCCCGAAGGTCCGACGTCAAATTTCGAAATCCGATTCGCGATCAATCTCGATCAATTGAAATTTCAGCGTATCTCAAACTAACGGGCGGCTTTTAGGAGTTACGCGTATCGACCCGTGATTAATATCACGTTTAAGAATTTCTCGAGTCATGGAGACTTTGGTTGTCATTCAATTGCTAAGGTCAATCACTAGTCCCGATGGACACGATCGTTGGAAATAATTCGGGGACGTTCGAAACCCATACGAAGTCAAACGGAATCATCCGTGATCCAAGCGTAGGGTATTATCCAAATCGTTTCTTAATCATTCTAGGATCGGCCTATATTGGTCCAAAATATTCTCTCGACAATTTTTATGGCCAAAGAGTCAATCCAGGATCAACTTCTTAAGTCCACGTACTTGAATTTCTTAACTAGCCATTCCCATTTGGTTAGTCTCGCACAAGAGGGATCAATTCCTGAGTGAGAATTAGCTAAAATACATCAACGAGACCTTTCATTTATTCAAAGTTTCGAAAAAGGGTTGGAATACTGGATGTCATATTGACCAACTACGAACCCGGTCAGCCTGGTCTCTAGTTCATACGTCCACCTTCGCGCACGAGACCTGCCAAAGCCTATTTGGCTTCTCCAGACCTTACCGACGATGAAGACTTCCACGGGCTTCGCCTGGCTTCTACAAACCCTTGGGCACCTCCAATCAACGACGACAACTCACCGGAGGCTCGGCAAACCTCCTTGTGACCTCCCCATTCGAACCTTGAGTAACCGAGGCTCACTGGGGATAAAATGGCCAAAATTGGACCATAGCAAAGCATAATAGAGGGACAACAACAACAACATATCAACCAAACCCAACTTTAACATGCGTAGATTGAGTCACAATTTGGACCAAAACGACTCAGCTTAAGCGAGGGGACCTGGCAACCAAAACATGGGAGGGGGTCAAAGACGGTCACATAGGACAAAACCGAACTAGAAATCCCTCACAGTAGGGATTCAAAGCATGCAAGAAACCATGGGAACTGTCTAGAAAGCTCGTCGGATCGAGGAAATCGACAATTTCGGCTCGACGGGCTCTCGAGCTAAAAAATAGGATGCACAGTGAAGGGCTGAGGAAAACTAGCCTGGCAAAGCTCAAACGGACAACAGACGGCAGCTGGTGGTCAAAGATCATTAACAGAAGCGAATCTCCACCACCGCCGTGCTCGATTTCCACTCCTTGCCGATGAATTTGCCCTCTTGACCCTCTTGATTTTGTCTCCCTTTTTCTTTGGCTTCCACGGCAAGCTCTTTTTACCTCGCTCCTTATGGACTCCTTATATAGACCAAGAAAGTATCTTGCTATAGAGCTAGCTAGCCATAGGATTGAACGAGCGATTGTGAGGCCACTACAACTAGAGCTTGCCGGTGCCTGTTCTATTGCTTCGTGCGGGAGGGAAGGAAAGAGAAGAGAGAGAAGAAGAAGGGGAATGGACTGGGCCTAGGATCGCATGCACGAGGAGAACGATAGGTGTGACATCCCAGGCATGCTATGTACTAAGTACGCTCTATTTTAATTTGATATTAGTTATATAATAGAGGCGCATGCAAAAGACTACACTTTAAAAAATCGTCGGCCATACAATAACATACAAGTGCATGCAAAAGACATAAGCATGACGCCGAGGGGTATGGCCTTAACAAGCGTTCACTAACCTATAGCAGTTACATAGTAAGATTGTGACATCCCTTTTCCCACATTGCTTAGGAGGGGAGTCTTGGGCTAGTTTATATAGCTATTGGCCCTCTTCACTTGCAAGACGCGTTTTAAAGCCGTGAGAACTGTATGACCAAAACGGACAATATCTTGCAAGAGGCGCAGCGAAAGCGTGATGGGCCTAGTCTATTACAATTTGTATCGTAACCAACTCCCGACAAGATGTGTGGACCGCATGGGCGCTCGCTAGTGCCGCCGAGGGCATAGCGGGGACATCCCTTGTTCCACATTGCTTAGGAGGGGAGTCTTGGGCTAGTTTATATAGCTATGGGCCCTCTTCACTTGCAAGACGCGTTTTAAAGCCGTGAGGACCGTGTGTCCAAAGCGGACAATATCTTGCAAGAGGCGCAGCGGAAGCGTGGTGGGCCTAGGCCATTACAAAGATCATTTAGCAAATTGGTATTAATGCTTACTTTTATCTATGCCTAAGGATTACATACATCGTTCATTTCCAAAAGACAAAACAACAACAAAAAGGTAACTGCTCCCAATCTCTACAACCACCACTAGTGTACTTCATCGACGCCCCCACATCGCCACACGGCCAACATAAAAAACTAGATGCCATGTCTTCACACATCAAAAGTATACCTGCATATCTGGCCCATGACTAACATCTACCACACTAGTCGCTCGTACTACCACTGTTGCTATCATCACTGCGTTTACCTACTGTTGCAACCCAATCTTGATGGAGGAGGGTTTTTAGAGTGATTGCCTCATTTCTATGGATCCACGGTAATCCATAGACCGGCTTGGACTCTCCCAAGTCCTCATCTCGCATAACATCGGGATTTACAATGGTTTCGACCTTAACATGCATGGCTAGGTGACATGTACGCAAGTGTACATACTTCGGAGTTGCCCCCAATCTTTGGGAAAGATAGATTGAAAACCTCTTCGGGCGGTGGGAGAAGTTGCACGACTCATAAGGAACCGAAAAGTGGATATCGGGACTTAATTACGGCAATATCTTTATTAACGCCATTTCGGTACCTAAGGTGAATAATTCTTCTAACCAGGAATTTCATGCAAACAATTTGAGGTGAAAATCCTAAAATCTAGGAGTTAATGCAAATTGGAGTAACCATCCTAACAATCACAATCATAACATAAATGCGCAAATCAAGGATCCAATGACGTGCGGATAAAACGCATGAAATCAATATATGGCATCCCTAGTAGAGCCCTAATGGCTTAGAGTAGGAAAGGGTGATTTGGAGTTTGGCCGAGGGCAATTGTCATTTGGGTGATTTGGAAGTGATTTGCCCATGAGGGGCAAAATTGTCATTTTTCAAAGGGATTAGGAATCCAAAGCGTTGGAAATAGGATCGATCAGTTGAATGTGGCAATTTCTTATTTTCCGACATTTTTTGAAATTTTCGGGAAAATTGGAGACGATTTACCCTTAAGGGGTAAAATCATCATTTTCGAAGAATCGGAAGGTGAAAACCCAAAAATAGGATTGGCCTGTCAAAATGGCATATTTCCCATTTTTTGGGACTTTCTGATTTTTTTTGAAAATTTTCTTGATTTTTTTCTTGATTTTGTTTTTCCGATTTTCTATGATTCTTCAATTTTTTATTTTAAAATCATTTTTCGAATTTTTTTTAAATGTTATCCGGACCTTGTCGGGTTGACCCGGCCCACGCCTCGCGAGCGTCGGGCCCGGACCGTACCGGTCCAAACTAGCCTAAACGACGTCACTTTGGGTTTTGAAAAAGCCTCCCCAAAGCAACGTAGTTTTGGGGAGGCGCCAAAAATGACGTAGTTTCGGGGATTTTTGAACCAAATTCTAGTTTTCCCTCCAAAAATTTGAATTTTGAACGAATGCCTAGGATTGGGACACGTGGCAAGATCTTGACCGTCCAATCTAATATTGACTTTTTATTATCGAAAAATAGACGGACGGTCCAGATCGCGACGTGTGGCCAAACCTGGGCCACATGATCACAAAACATTTTTTAATTTTCGAAAATATTTTTTATTTTTAGAAAATGATTTTTATTTTTGAAAAAAGCAAAATCACGACACGTGGCTCCCATCTCACCGTCGGATCAAGTTTTTTTTTTTCGTAAAATCGATTATAACCGCAAGGCGACGTGGGCGCACACGTGGCATGCCACGTCACGTGTGCGTCCACGTCAACGTTGATTGGTCCACGAAGGTTGAACAGTCAACCTCCTCATCGGAGAAGACGATAGGCACTGGTGATTCTCGTCGGTGCCTCGCCGGAAGGTCATTTCCGACGTCGAAATGAGCTTGAAATGCCGTGATTTTTTCACCATTCTAAACCTCATCGATTCCACAGCAACATATCTCAGTTTCAAAGCCTAAATCAACCATGAACTGCTCTAACCAGCAAAGGCCGAACACTTATCTCCGGCGAAAATAACAATGCTCTATTTCTACGTATAAACGCACCGTTTAAACCATCATTCGGCATCAAAGAGGGTAAGGAGATTTGCTTGGCCATCGCGCGGACTTGCAGACGTTTGAAACGAGCCGTGGAGCTCGCAATAGAGGTGGAAGGTTCAAGGCCGACTCGGAGTTTTATGTGACAAACAATGCAAAACAAGCACATACTCAAGATCAGGGAAAGCTCTAGACCATTTTAGACCAAATTTCACGAATAAAAACCATCACAGCTTGCGCGGGTGACGATTGAGCTTACCTTTTCATAGCTTTTCAAGGCTTGCAGAAGAGCTGACCGTGCTTGGTGTGCTCCCAAGGTCAGGACGAAGCCAATGATGGTGGTGGCGTCGCTCAACACCACCAGAATCGTCGGAAAAGGGAGATTGAAGTTCTCGGGCGGAGCTCCTCTATGGCCGCGCGAGCCCCTCTCTCTCCCCTCACTCCTCTCTCTTTTGCGAAGCTCTCTAACTATTCTGTTGGAGATGTTAACTGAATCCCCTTTTCTTTTCCGAATCCCTTCTCCTTTTATTATCTTTAGTTCGTTGAAGGTCGTTGGAGAAGGAATCCGTTACTTCATCAGCTCCTCCTCTTTTGTTCAGTTAAGCACTCGAAGACCCACTTGCAGAAACGCCAGAGCGAGCTTCTTTGGGTTATTTTGGTCAACGGGTTTACCTGGTTGGGTCAACCCGACCCGGTTGACCCGTTTTCCCTATTTTTATTCCAATTGACCGCCCATTTGACCTAGTCTAATGAAATATATGTCAAAATTGGAATCTAAAGCATGCGTTTCATCTGAGAAAGATAAGTTTAGACAAAATTGGTTCATTTTAATGCAAAACCCCCAAATTTCAAGATTTATCCGAATGTAAAATTTGTCCAATTAGGATTTTTAATGACCAATTCGTGTCAACAGGACCTCACCAATGTGCTTAGAATGCTGAAAAACTTACGGGTCAAGGTTTATCTATGCATGGGTTTGTCTTTACAATGACCAATTTGACCTTAATTGAAAGTCATGGACTAAATCGAAAATGCCAATAAATCCATTTTGCAATCTGATAAAAAATATAAATTGATTGTGCTAAAATGCAATTAGAGGTGTAAGAATCAAATTTCATAACCTGGACCAAATGAGAAAAAGAATAAAAGGGTCTCAAATAAATTGTTTGGCTCAATTTAGGTTTACTTTTGTGAAGACTCATGCACCCGCAAATTGAATTTTTCAAATTGTCAAAGGCAAAAATGAAGAGGGAATTAAAATAAAATATTGGATATTTTTCATATTTTTGTGGCCAAAATGTTATTTTTTGTGATTTTTGGGTATTTTTATAATATATGGAAAATATTAAAAAATGCAAAAATACCAAAAAAAATTTTGTTCAGAATTGATCCCCAAGGCTTGACCAAGACTTCCAAAGTTGATTTTGTAATTTTGTGAAATTTTTATGAATTTTTAAAGATTTTTCTAAGGAAAAACTGATTAAAATGCAATGTCAACACCTACAAGGGGAGTGGGGAGTGGCCCAATCCACTGACCTAGGCCTCGAACGTAGACTACAATAAAATGGTGTTCAATGTGTCCTACTGGTGGTCCTACATCGACTATCATCGTGGTACGTAACCTCCCATAACGCGTGAAAAGAGGATACGGCTCGGTACGCACCTCCCAAGAGCGTACAATAGACACAGGTGCACCGAAGGGATATATAACCCTGACAAGAGGAGGAGTAAGCAACATATCTATCTAGCTAAAAAAGATAATCACCAGCAAGGGTGAGCTAAAGCCTAGCAAGAAAAACATCTAATCAAATGACTAAATTATCCAATAAACCATTTGATTAAGCAAGGTCAACAAATAATTTACTCAACATTGCAAACAACCTCTCAAGTGAGCTCATAACCGAATACCCATATGGTATGAGTCAATAGTTCTCGCTCAAGCAACATCAAACCAAGAAAACCAACACATAACTCGGGTGTCCGACGCTCAAGATCATATGTCCTAACAAAGATAGCAAGACTCATATTTGAGCAATAGCCCCTTATGCTACTCACGCCCGAACACTATTAGGGCCTCAATCTGCATTTCGTGCCATTCATACAATCAAAAGGGAGATACGTTCCCAATTTCAATCCACCCAAAGCTAAATAACGAAGACATAACTAAAAGAACCAACCCACAATTCAAGAACTTCACACCTTGACATTCAAGGTCCACGACCAATACAACTTCTACGCGGTGCATATCAATTCATGCCAGACTAAAGATAATTTCAATGATCCAACCATATATCCTAGTTACCCAAGACTTAGAGATGCTAAAACAAGCAGCGGATCGGATATACATAGGCGTTTTCCCAGTCATGCAAGCCAAAAGCTCTATCCGCATACCCATTTCCCAAGTTGACCATTTGTGCTAAATCAAACAACAACCGGACATCCTAGTGGTAAGGTTAGATATTCACTTGCCTTAAAATTTTCGCCCAAGAAAACGAAAAAGAAAACGATGGCCGAACAAGCTTGGGTGGACTCCTTCCTTCTAGGCGTCGTGGGTCGAAGAAATGGCAGGCGAGCATTGGCGATTGGTTCAACGGCCATGACAGCTGAGGAAAAGGCGAGGGTGGCATTGTGGCGTCGCCTCGCTGAGTCTGGTGACCAACAGTGTTCGCTCAAGTATGGGAGGGAGAGGGCGGAGCGAACGGGGGATGAAGAGAGTGCTTTGTTGGTGGGGGCTCTTGGAAACAAGGCTTCGCGCCCCAATTCAATCTAACTGTCACGTGAGCCGTTCTAACGGAAAAACCAAACAACTCACAGAAATTATCGGTCCACCAATACTAGGTATATCTCACCCATCGCTAAAATGCAAGTCTACTAATCCATCGCGAAATAATTAACTCCAAATCGACATCACTAATAATTCAAGTCCGGCATTAACCTTTCCGCTTATTAACCCAACCTGACAGAAATTTAGGTGGAAGGTGGGCCTACACTTGGCCCTTCTTCAGAGGAAAAGCCTGCCCGCTTCCGTGAAAGAAAAAGGATGATTTAATATAGCGCAATTTAGGTTTTATTTTCCCTAATCTTACTTATTGGATTAACCGTTGCGGGCTCATTGACATAATGGGCATTGTTAAGTTCAAACTAGACTAGACAAAGGCCCTTTTTGACTTGAGGAATTCGGCCACTTTACTCTCTATGGGCTGTGGAATTTCCCGTTAAATGTCAATGCAATGTATAATTGTGAAAAATTAAATTATTCCATATGAAAACCATAAAAATAATTTAATATTTACGGTAGGGACTAAGGTTAGTCACTAATTTTAAAATGTAACTAATGACTAAAAAGGTAATCAAAATTTAGATGTCAACAAAGAGGCTTTGAAATCCTTGAATTTTTTTTTACTAGTGAAGATGGAAAAATCGACTATTGACCACATTTGTTTTTTTTTTTTTTGGTAAGGGACTATTGACCACATTTGTTGATCTACAGCTCAATGCAAAGAAGCAGGGACGAATGAGTTTTTAAGACTTAGATTATTCCTTTTGTTTTTATTGAAAACTACTTTTACCTAGCACACCAATTACCACCAAATTCGGTGTGTAATTGGGCACAAATAGAGAAACAATTTTATTCTCAATTTTTCAAAAAGAGCTAGGGGTATTGATTTCTTTTGTGGCCATACTCTATAAATACAATAATGAGTCCGTCGATCCGTTTGTTGCTCGACTAAAAAAAGGCCAAAAATATATGCCTTATTTTACTCCTAGATAAAGAATTCGCGAATTTAGCTTTCAATGGATTGGAATTCGGAGAAAATTTTGAATGCAAAACATGATCGATTTATTTCAACTGGCAACACAAGTGTCTACGTACGAGCAACTACTTAAGAACAAAGGTACATGGCCACATGGAGATTTTATACAAAAATGCGACTTGTGAAAAATCATGTCATATAATGGATTTAAACAAGAGAACTTTCGGAAAAAAAATAAAAATAAAAGTTTGTCGGTGACAAGGGGGCATATGATGACTCTTAATTATCTAATTTAAAAGAATGGAATGATCCATAGATAATTCAATTCTTTTAAAGAGGCATATGTTTACACAAACAATGGCCAAAATTTTTTTTTTGGTTTTCGAAAAGTGGCAAACCTAGTCGAAGAAGAGAGTTTGGTTATTTATAAATAGAACTACCGATAACTTGAAGGGATTCGACAACTCGCAAATGAAGTCATCGACAACGAAACACAAAGTTATTGACTAGAGCAATTGAAGTTCGACAAAGTCATCAATATTGATAGTGAGCAATCGACAAGAAGATAACCAATGGGTGGTTGTATCCATAACTGTTAATTTAGAATTTGTGTAATTTCTTTTGGATAAGTGTTCATGAAGAAACTTATTTGATTATTTGAATACCAAAGTTGTAATCGCTTGTGGGGGATTATAAATACCTAAGTGTACTTTTTTATAAAGCCCCTTCAATCAATGACAAAACGCAAATTTAGTTATTGTCATCTTTACTTTTTGCAATTTATATTTCCCGCAAGTTTATATTTGACAAAACTCAAATTTAGTTATTGTCGTCTTTCAAATCCCATAGTTTAGTTGTATATTTACGATAGATTTTTCATTGATTAAATTCAGGCCCTGCATCTCTCTATCATCATACTTTGTTGTCGATTAAATTTTGATAAATTGTTTTTTACTTCGTTGTCGACTAAATTCCAACGAAGTATATATGTTCCTTGTGATTCATTGAGACTCCTGTCCGGAATCGTTGTAGAGCTCGTCTCCTCTTAATAAAAATCATAGAACCAATTTTGATGAAAGATATTTCATCAGTTAAGACAGCTTTCGGCGAAACATGTACCAACCTATTCTCGATGCCCATTTTCAAAAGGCTCAAGTTTTTTGCAAGAAGAGGATCCGTAGCTATCGATCCACCATTGAGCAAGTCACATAGCATCTCGACCTAGTTGACCATGGGTGGGTTGGTCTTCAAAGCTTTCTTTCTGGCTGCAGAGGCTCCGTCTGGTCGCACATTGCCATAGCCATTGGACATCGGCCGAATCATGGAGGTAAACGGAAGACACAATCGAAGTAAATTTTGAATTGGGGCCAAAGGCTTAGCATGATGAACTCTAGGAGGAGAAAATGGCGTCTTCTCATTGAGAAAAAGAACAGCCTTTTTCTTCTTCCCAAAAATGAGTAAGCCTTCTATCTTGGGCTTGTTCTAATTACTTTTCCTATCCCTAGTTTTGATAATATTCCAGTCACTGAATGGGACGACGAATGCTTGGCTCATTAAGGAAAATGCTAAAATGCATGCAGATAAGGTCAAATACGTTTGGATTTTATCATTCTCTCTTTTATGGTTTGTTCAATGGTTAGCAGAGCTCGAGTATTTTGTTGCATATGACTTTTGTGTTGTTACTAGTTATTGACAAGCGTGGCTTCTTTCTCCTCTTTTTTTCGTCACTTTTGGGGACGCGGGTATGGTCATCTCTTGGTTTCTGATTTTTTCTGATTCCATGGCATCGATTTCCCCCGAAAACATGCAACAATTTATGGGTGAACCGGGGATGGGAGGTGGAGTGCTTGTTCAGGACCAAGTTGCCAATCCAGCCGGTGGTGCACACGTAGTCCGCGATGTGGCTGACAGGAGCGCTTTGGCTGTCCTATTTGTGTCCATCCTGCCTTGGGTTAATTATGGTGGAGAAGATGGCGGTAGAGGTGAGGATGCTGACCGCGTCAATCCAAATGCCCGGGACAATGCAGACTGACTAATTTTACTTCTGAAGGCAAAAGCATAATGGCTTACAGATGTTTTTAGCACTTCTTGTTCTATTATCTTCATGATATTTGATATTTCCTAAACTTAAAACTGTGAAAGGCCTGATGCCATTTTCTATTACAAACAAAGATCATTGGCTCAACCAGTTGTGAAACTGATACCTTCTGATGACAGAAATACCCACTCACATCTGCTGTTCAATCACAAAAACGCGGGCGCTGGGAAACATAAAACCGTGTGCACGTAGACAAGACAAAATAGCCACCTTCCCATAACTTCTCAAATTCGAATTGGCAATGGGAGTATAATCTCCAACGACCCAATATTTATTGTAATCTTGGTGAGATATTTGGAGAAAGAATTTTCTACGTGGGCATAGGACACTATAAGCTAGAGAATAATGCCTGCCAATGTGACATGGTGTACATAGAAGACAACTAAGACGAATTCATCCTTAATGCGATCACAAAATTGAAAATAGTTTAAATCCATTGTTAAGAAATGAATTTCAATCAAGCGGACAACTTTTTTAAAGTTAAGACCAAATTCCCTATGATCTAGACAAATAATCCGGCAAAAGTCGTCATGAGTAAAGCTAAGAACTACCAACCAAACTTGCCGAACAAAGTTGGCACAGTATTAGGTCCCTTTGATTGAAATAAACATAGATCAGAGGCGCACGGCCCACTGAGATGCGACTTGAAACAAAAATGCAGGGTATTGGCCAGCATCCTAACAACCGCTCAAAAGCCGAATAACTGATATGCCAACAAAATACCTTTCGAAATATCTGCCAAAATTCTGTACATAAGGTTATGTCTTCCAAGATCAACTCCACCATACATTATCTCCTTACTTGGCACCTACCGGCCAGTAAGATTACATTGCAATTTTTTTTTTAAACTTCCATTCCGGCACCTCCATACATTATCTCCTTTTTACCCAAAAAGGTAGGTGCCAACTTCAAATACACACAGAACTCTCAAACTAAAATAGTTATTTCCTAAACAGCAGCTGCTCTTTTGTCAGAGGAGATTCTTTCTGCCATTTTGCTTGAAGATTGGCTACTAATTCTAAAGCTACAGCCATCTCTTTTAAGAAATGACCTCTGTATGATCCTGATCGGAATTCCTCCTAATTCAAAGTCTTCCTCCAATGACCTCGTTAAGAATCTGAGGTCTGTGTTTGAGAGCTGTGTCTTCCCGCTGACAAAGGCGACAAAAGTGGGTGGCCTAGCTTTCACCTGAGTGAAGTACTTGATCTTGGGCTGGACAGCCTGATTTTTCCAAGAGTGCCTGCTCATAACCTAGAGAGAAAGAGAGAGAGTCATTGTAAATTGCTTTATGGCAATCAAACACTCCTACACTCACTTGGCCACTGGCTAGTGTAAAAACAAGTGAATTGTTGGAAGAACTAGAGAGACTAATCGTTATAGAAGACTAACCTTATGCAACCAATGGTTAAGACGAGCCGTTGGCAGTCTTAGACACCATTTCTCATATGTATCGACCACCTGGTGTATGACAGCCATCCTGCCCCTACCCTCTAATGCAGATATGAAAACAACAGGTATAGACTTCACCTGTTAAAAAGCAATGTCAGTGACTCCAGCGAAGTGCCTCTATCACTTAAAAACATGCTAAGACATCAAACCAAGTTTCATTAATGGCCTGTTCAACATTAGTCTACTTATGAGGACATTCTTGTTTGATCTCCTAAACCAACGCATGAGTTACTGGTACTGCAATCTATGCCCAAAATACCAACTTACCATTTGACCTCTTGATTTTCCAACTGCTCACATAAATTCACAGATACACAGATTAGTTAATGTAGCAAACCATCAATCTAATTTCTAGAGAAATGTCTCAATAAAATTTTGTGAACATAAGACTAGGGGCAACAGGGTGCACAAGAAAGGTGTGTCTCCGTCAGAAACAACTTTTTGATAGGTACCGCTCCAAGTGTTGCCCTCACGACCTAACTAACGAGAGACACATCAGATATTGCACTGTCCAAAGTCCAGTTAATAGATTATATAATCACCAATGCCTCAGGACAGGATGACCAAAAGCAGGCGCGGCATCAAAGACTAGTTACAATAAAAGCATTCCAATAAGTCCAGAAAAATGGCAGATACTTTTTGGTATGAAACAGTTCTCTGTTGGAACAATATAATTTGATTGAAGAAGCTTCAAGAGATAGGCAGAAACAACGGGTCATGCAGCGTTTCTTCTTATGAGCATATCTGGTTTCAATCAAGCTGACATCTATCCCAAGTCCTGCATATAGAGGAAAAGGGCTACTAGAAAGGAGTACAGGAAATAGCATAACGAGCCATCCATAAGATGCTTGTGAAGAAAAAGGAATATCAAAGGAGGGATATTTACAAGAAAGGAAAACCTGGGGCATCAAAGTCTGGATTTCTTCTGGAACAGCTTTCATCACCTCTTCATATAATGTTGAGTTCTTCTTCCCTCTAAGGACATCCATCTTGTTGACAATCACAACCAACCCACGTCCTTCTTCTACAGCTTGTCTGGCTATAACCACTTCGGCATGGTTCATGCTTCGTTGTGCTTCAGCAATCTAACAAGGTAGGGGCAAATAATGCATCCGCAGTAGTACCAACAATTGAATCTATTAATCAAGGTATCAACTACAATGAGTAACAAACTGCTGTAGTCATTCCTCAGCTAAAAATCTCTGCTACTAGATAAGCATCCCTTTGCTTATATTATCTTTACGATGTCATAAGTTGAACTTATAATGTCACAGTTGGATGGCATGCATAGTAAAGTATGTTATAACAAACCTCTTCCGCATCAAGGACTAAAGCTACCACATGAGCACGCATAAGATTCTTTCTGGACTGTATGATACTCAAGGAAGATGGTCCTTTTTCTAGCTTTGTCCTTTGCAACCATCCTGCTGTGTCAACCTAGAAGATAGATCATGTTAGAATCAGAAGTCAAAAAGTGACCCCAAAGACAATAATCACATTTAGAGTAAACAGAAGGTATTATCATGAGGAAAGGCCACAACTAAAAGAAATTTATTCCGTGCAAAGACACTGCAACGCTTTCCTTCACAAATACTATTCATTTGATAGAACAATCGATGACAGTAATTACAGATTTATCACTGAACAAGGGCACGGACAGTGCAAACATTATAGCGGGTAAATCCTCTAAAGATTTGGGCTGGAAAACTTCCAATCCCAATGGAAATCTCAAACTGAAAGTATATGATTGAACCAACCCGGTATAACTGGTGTGGTCAAGTTCAAGAGATCAGGTTGAAGTACAGTGCATCTGTAAAAGCACGGAGACATGCAGTATGAAAAAAACAATAAAAGACAAGCAGTCTGAAAAAGCAATAACCAAGGGGAACTTATTTCAAATGCACATTTGCATATGCAGTTGGGGGAAAAAGAGAAAAGGGAAGGAGGGAGGGAGGGGGACGAAGGGAGAGAGATTCTCATTTCTGCTAACATAAGTAGCTACTGAAAATAAGGTAAGTAAGCAAGTCAGCACAGCCAAATAGCCATGCTCACTCTATACAATGTACCACACTTATGCAACCTCAAAAACCCTTGATAAATGGTGATGACTGAGTTCTCGGCACTTACCAGATAGATAGTTCTGCCTCGAAATTGAAAATGAGCCCTAATTGAATCTCTTGTTAGACCAGCTTCTGGACCAACCAGAACGCGATCTTCCTGTAACAAAGTATTCAACAGTGTAGACTTCCCAACATTAGGTCTCCCAACAATTGCAAGCTGGAGAGGAAACTTAGATTCCTCACCCTCATTGGATTTGGAACAACTCTTCTCATTAGAAGCACTGTCACGGTCTAGAATAGATGAAAAAGAAAATTAGGTTTGTTTGAATAACGAAAAATTAAGCTATTAGAAAGAAGAAGGGTTTGATATGTCAACACAAGCCCTCCTGCTTAAGATAGGGAGTTGACCTAAAAATGAAGCGCAGTAATTCATTACAAGGAAAGCCAAATGTCATATAGGGAGAGATTTCATTTGAGGAACTCATTTGATACTGGCTATAGAGAGAGAGAGAGAGAGAGAGAGAGAAAGATGATAGACATCTTAACAATCATCGTGGCTTCCTGTTTTATTTTGCCAGAGGCTTAAAAATCATTGCGACCTTCTGTTTTATTTGTGATCTAGGAAATTAATTAACAAACACGATATACACATTTTCTAATATTCTAGAAAGATAGAAAATCACATGGCTTTTGATGAGAATGAGAATAATATGGATATTAAGTCTACATGGTTTAATACTTCCAGTACAAACTCTTCATATAGAATAACGAGATTAATTAACAAAAACTTTCTGTTAAACATGAGAGAGAAATCTTGTGAACTTGATTGAACCAATTGAAAGGTTTATGACTCAATTGCATTCTGTACATAAGGTTTTGAACTTGTGCAGTTTTCCCATAGGTACAGCGTAGAGAGAACCTCAAAGCCTACAACAAATAAAGAAGTTTTTCATGAATATAGTAAGCAAGTCTTACCATTCAGAACATCAATCATATAATCCTCAAGGAGAGGCCTAAGAGCTACATATAGTTCTGCCATGCCTAAACCTGTCTCAGCGGATATAGCAATAGGATCACCAAACCCCAGTCTGCTGGCTTCTGCAGCTAAAACAGCGAGAGAGCCATCATCATCATCCAGCGATTCTGATTTATTCATAACAACTATTGGTTTCATCCCAGGTGCATGTTTCCGCAGCCACCTCCCAACTTCCAAATCCAACGGGTGCAGACCGACTCTGTTAATCAGAACAAATCCCATTAACAAATTATGTCATGTGCATTACCAACATGAGGAAACCGACAAAGGGAAACCAACTATGGGAAGTAACACTGCGATATCTTTCCATACTCCAAACTGGAAGTACACACCTTGAAAGCCAATGAAGGTAGATATTTGCAAAAGGACGCAATTACAAGTTATAGGTGATTCTACTTCTATCCCTAATAACTTCCCATAGAGTCTCTGCTGTACGTTAAAGACAGTAAGAGGGTAGTACAGAATTTATAGCTGCAAGTAAGAGCTCACCTAGCATCTATCAGAAAGATGGCAAACTGAGACCTAGCAAGAACCTTCGCAATAATAGCCGTGGTTCTGTCCAGGATTGAGCCAGGAGATGCAGCCATCTCCAAACCAGCAGAGTCCAACACTCTAAATCTTAGATCACTCAGCTTGGCAATGCCTTCTCGTATGTCTCTTGTCACATGGTCCTCCGGAGTGTTATACACAAGAGCCTCCCTCCTCTGAATCAAACTACACAATACCTAAGTAATTAATATAGGTAAACAATTGCCAAAACTTGCCAATGCAGCAATACTCACTGCATTGATTGACACAGAGCTAGTAAAGTCAAACCTACCGGTTGAACAATGCCGACTTTCCCACATTTGGTCGACCAACTATGATGACAGTTGGAAGATCATCAATATCAACTTTGGTAAAGTCTACAGGTTGAACTTTGTCATGTATAAGGTTAAACTTGTCAGAATGAACCCTTCTGAAATCCATGTGTGGGCTGGCACGTACCGACTCATTGTTGACAAGGGTGCAAAAATCTCTGGTGGAGCGAGTAAATTTAGGAGACTTTGAATTCAAATTGGTATAGACAAAGCCGCCACTATGCATTGACCCTGAGAAGTCCCATAAATGTTAACAATCACACATAGGAAGAGAAGAAGATAGCTTTTCTAATTCTTTTTTGATTTAATTTGAAAGACGCAACCATCATAAGAGACCATACTATTACAAGTACAAAATTGTTACAATAGATCAGTTCTAGGAGACCCCGTCATGGTGTCCCAAGTTCAGGCAAAGTATATAGACCGCATTGATGAACTACGATGGAAGGGCTAGCTCAGCTGATTATTTAGTTAAGTTAAATGCACTAGCACCGTGCAATATTTCTCTCAAGTTCGCGAAGCGGTTATTTTTTTATTATTATGATTATTCCCTATACAAATGTTTGCATTAGAATTACTAAACCATGTAGTGCTAATATTGGCAGTGTCATCTCCCTAATCCTAAATAAGTTGCCGCACAATAGAAACAACTTGTCACACCTTAACAAAAATAAAACTTAAGGATGCGCAAAGCTTAGTGGCGGAAAGGCTGTAATGTGCCAAGTATAAGGATTGAAAGAAACTCCCTATAATGTCTGAACTAAGAGACTGCCAATCCATACAAGCACACACATTCTATAGACACCTCAATATATCGTTATAGTTAAAAACAAATAGCAAATCATCAAAGAACACTGACTATGATCGCAGATGAAAGAAATCAGAAGCATCATGTATATTAAGTAAAATCCCTGAAGAGCTTCCATTGAGATTCATTGAACATTTGATAGACTTGCTCATCAGACTTTCATCATGCTAAATGAACATAATAGAACAATAAAACACGCTGCTCTGTTTTTATTAATTGTTCACCGGAAACTATACTTCCTTATCTAGAGTGATATCTGAAACTATGCTCCATCAAAAGGAAAAAATGAGTAACACTTTTTCCTATTGATGACCAACAGTCATGTCATACAAAATCTGACATATGGAAGAAAAGGGTCTATCTTATTTATGGTTCCTGCAATAGACTTCAGTTCTCTAGACTTCACGACCAAGGCCACAGCATTATGATGTGTCAGTGAAAAATTTGGTCCACATTATTGATAGTCGATAATAATGCCTGTCATAACAATTAAAAAATAGCACAACAAACTGTGGGATACATAACAACTTCGCAACACGATATGCAGTGTCATCTGCAACGCACAAAAGCCAGGAGCTAGCTGCATTTTTACCTTTTGCTTTCTGAATATCAGCAATATTTGTGCTATCATATCCATGTTTTTCCATTTGCATGTCAGACGTGAAATGTGACAACACCACAAGTCGAGCACTTGCTAAACAGATGTGTTTCACATCAGCTCTTCTGATCGAGATTCCTTTCAATGAAAAGGTCTTCATTCCTTGCATTTCTGTCATCCAAACTTTTACTATGAGCATGTATGATGCAATTGCACACGAGCATCCACATATCCACATAAACGTAATGTAGTAAAAATGCATTAGCTAGCAAAACATTACGTGAGAGGGAGAGAACTTGTATCCAAAAATCCATTCAATTTCAAGATCGACATTTGGATACAAACCATTCAATTTCAAGATCGACATTTGGACTGCGGACAAGTATACCCTATCACCTAACGACACGATCAAGCCTAATTAAGTCAGATAGATCATGCGTTCAAGCAGCAGAGATCTCACATGAGATTCACACACAAACACCACTCAGCGTACCACACAATGCCAACCACACGCGTGCGTGAACGTGAGGACGACCCATTCATCACTCTTTTTTTTTTTCGTTTTCGGTCGAAGACCATTCATCAGTTTAACAAGTAGATAAGGCGTGCAAATGTTACATGTGAACCACGTGCAAACTCCAAGAAAACAAAGGATACACAAACGAGACAGCAGAAAGAAGCTAAACAGCCCAATGAAGACACCCGAACGTCGAATCTCACCTCTGCCTTCCCCCTCGTTCGGTGCCGCATTATCGCGGGCAAAAACATCAAGAAAACAGCGACGATCGTGGAAACCAAAAACACGAGGAAGAGGAGAAAACGAGCGAGAGACAGAGAGAGAAGAGGCAGGGGGCAACGGAACAGTACCTGGAGCCACCATGCGGGTTGTACAACATCCAAAGGAATGGCGTCGAAGGGGTGGGGAACCCTAAATTCCCTGCAACGGCAAGGTAAAAACCCCTCACTCCTAAAGCAGCCAACAAGGAGAGCAGCCAGAGAGAGAGAGAGAGAGAGAGAGCGCAAAGACTTGTTTTTTTCTTTTACCTTTTAGTGTTTTACAGCGAGACTGAGCGAGCGAGACGACCGATCACCTCTCTTCCCTTCTTTTCCTCTTTGTTTTTTTTTTTTTAAATTGGAGTGAGAAAAATTAACAAAAATTATCTTCATCCACAACGACAATATTTAAATATAAATTATTAGTAATAATTAAATCATTATTCATTTATTTCAAGCCACACCAACAATTATTTTTAGGAATTTGTTTTTCAAATTGTTCATTTTGCAAAAAACAAACGAAGCCTTAGTTATTAATATGTGTCGATTGGGCGCTTGAGCATGATGTATATCAACGGTAGACCAAAGGTGAGGTTCATTTATGTAAACGCCATTACTTTTATCTAGATTACTATCGATCACTCATTTTCGATATTATTTTCACATACATATATTCATCATTATTTTCATATATATGTGCGTGTGTGATTATCTTTTTTTTTCTTTTTTTATCAAATTCCCTACTATAATTTGAAAGGAGCGGTCCCTTTGTTGTTTTAGCAAATGGAACTAATTTATTTACGGGAATTATTTGCTTTTCATTATGAGGACAATAGATTGATTTCTACACCCTATTAAATTTGTCAATAAATTGCACAACTAAAGTCAACAGGAAATTCATCTAATGATTATCCACAATCGACTGGTTATGTTAAAAAAATATAAAATAAATTTATTATTAATTTAAGATTTTTTGTGACATTAATCTTATTTTAAATAATGTTCATTCTAGGCTTTTTTTTTTTTTTTTCAGAAAATGACAGCACTTCCAGTTCCGGCACATGAGTAAAGACTACTGATCCTGTTGAGCCAACACTCGTCCCACCCCTCACAAGTCCGGATCAAATATTGCGATTGTAGACCGCCTTTGCTCTGCTTTCTTCGACCTTCGTTTTGTGGGTGGAAGGATTTGGGAGTGACGGTGAGAGAGGATGTCGGGTAGGTTGCTGAAGAAAATCCTGAGAGAACAAGAAACGCAGCAGCTTCAGCTGCCATCGTGGAGGACGAGGACTGCGATTCCCAGTCGCCCGATACTAAGAAGAACCCCTTCGACCTCCTCGGCAACGAGGACAACGAAGAAAGTGATGACCAAGAGGTCCCCGAAGCGGTTCGACCTCATCTTGCCTGTTCGCTTTTCTTTTCTTTTCCCATATGATCAAATTCCCCATTCTTATTGCATAGGCTTCAAAACCACCCGGAAAGTCTAATTTGACACACCCCGCTTGCAATTTCTCTTGTCACTGGCGCAATTGGGGAATAAGTCGATTCATTTTTTGAACAAAATATGATTTGACAATGTCCCTAATTGGTCGGGCCTTTTATCGGTGAATCTTTGGCCTTCGTCTTGTCTCCAGAACTAGCGTGATGCGAAGTTTCTCATCACGGATGTCATTCTAACTGTGCTTTGATGTTATTTCAACTTTTGAGATAAGCTTGATAAAGAGAGAATTAATTGCTTATGAAGATATGCTAGATTGGAGTGAATGTGCTTGCAGCGATTTTGGGCTTGTGGAATTCATCCAGAGATTGCTTATGAAGATATGCTAGATTAGAGTGAATGTGCTTCTGGCAGCGATTTGGGCTTGTGGAGTTTCCAGGGGCAAAAGATGCATTCTAGGTAGAAGAAGGATGTGAAAGCAAACTGAGTGTTTCACTTACATAACTGGGTTAAGCAGCGAGTAGGAGACATGCATCTTAATTCTCTCTATCAAGCATATAGTCATTTGCACCTCGAAGGATCAAAGAAACCTACAACAAACAACTCAACTTGCATGAAACAGCTGGTTTCTACCATCCAGAAAAACACCACAACACACAGGTACAATAGAGGATGTAATGAAATCATCAGATAACTAAACTCAGTAGTTCTTATGAAACATAATACGAACGCTGAGACAATGACTAACTTCCTCAGGTCTATGTCATACCAATAAGATTAGCGGACATTATTCCAATATAGTTATCCGCTTCAACACTTGGACCGATCCGAAAGAGCATGAACTCACCGCTAGTTGTTTTTGTCCAACCAAAACCACACCATCATAAGAAATACACTCTTCTACAACTTCTTCTGCATGTCCAAGAAAGGATGAATCCTATGTTTCTTCTCCTTCCATATCCGCAAATGTTGAAACCTGCATATAGTCAAGGACATACCAAGGTACAGAATTAGGAAAAATCCACGGAATCAGGAATCTGACCCACAGTACCAGCACGAAAAAGAAAGATGAGTGGAAGCAAAAACTAAGCAAGGTCATGACTCATGCTCACCCTCTCGTATACTCAACTCTTCTCCAAGAAGAATTAATCAGTTGATACAATGAGACTTCAGTTTGTAGGCATTTTACAAAGAGATTCAGTCATGTCCAGCTACCTAAATTCCAACAGTGAAAACCCAATAAAAATAGAAAGGCTCATAACTGGCAAATAAAAACAGTGCGATAGTTTTAGTTTTGGAAAAGCACATGTCAAGTACCAAAACGTCCAATAAAATACTTTTTGCTTAGGTGAAAATAAGTTCATCCTTACATCAAACGATAAAATGTGGTACATTATATACCAAGTAGAGAATTAGATGGGACTTTAAAAATCAGAATATAAAGCAAGCAATGAAGATTAGTATGAATCCATTGAAAATGCCATCCTGCATCTTTCTTCAACATTTCAAGCCATTGCTAAAATAAAATCATCAACACATGCATCACTTTACTTTTGAGTTCTCATCTAACTAATGCTCTTATTAGCAAAGTTTCAACAAAGAATGAAATGCCAGCAAATACTGAAGAAGAAAAATTGTTAAAAAAATTGGTGAACTTGCCATGGTTGCACCCATTGCTTTGGCAATGTTACGCATATCCTCCTTCTACACACGTCTCACAGCAATTGCACCAGCCCCTACAAAATACCGGAACATTAAACAAATACAGAAGCAAATTTAAAAACTCTGAATCAAACAAAAAACACAGATGACATCAGATCATCATTTACTGACAATTAAATCAAATAGCATTACATTATCTGAGCGCAGCCAATTTAAGTAAAGACAGAATACTCGAGTATAACCACTTCATACATGAGGAAATGTTTTAAGAGATTATTTGACAAGACAATAAAAACAAACATCCACATAAATACAAATTAGCAAAAGATGACTCATGCGACAAGAAATAACCAAAGAACATTGCTTGCCAACTTATGTCTGCACGCTCTTTTTTAGCATCCGGCAAAGTATTCCAAGGATATAAAACAATAAAAATGCAAATCATGTAGAAATTGCCTTGAGTGCCATGTTATCAATCCCTTTTGTGGTCAGAACAACGTTGGCCCAGCCTTCAGTATCTTCTCAATACGTTCTTTTGTGATGTCAGCTTCCCTACAAAAGTGCTAATTTTCAATAGTGCCCTGCATTCAGTGAACAAGATGAACACGAGTGGCCCACTATTTAAAGACTATATCTAAAGAACAATGAATGTCAGAAGGTAAATCAGTCAACAGGTAACAAGAGACACCAAAAATCTCCCCAAGTTATATGAGCATATTGCATGAAAGAGTTAGTATTGAACAGTTGATATAGCAATTTCAATCTCCTAAACCAAATACATCACAAGATATGTCCATTGACAATGACACTTAGAGTGTGCTTCGTATTTACAGACTATATCTAAAGAACTACGAAGGTCAGAAGGTAAATCAGTCAACAGGCAACAAGAGAAACAAAAAATCTCCCCAAGTTATATGAGCATATTGCATGAAAGAGTTAGTACTGAACAGTTGCTGCAGCAATTTCACTCTCCTAAACCAAACCAAGTACATTGCAAGATATGCCCATTGACAATGATGACTTAGAGCGTGCTTGGTACAGTTGAAGCTTTGCTGTGACCTTGTCGTAGTTGTGTTGTGGTGTCCTATGTTGTGCCAAAGCACGTGTATATGGCAACAGATATTTTAAAGTTGCTATGCTATGGCAACAAATGATTAATGCATTTGGAAAAAGCTGTTGTGAGAATACTGTCGCTATCAAAATGATGAAAAAAAATTGTTGTATATTTTGGCCCTTATTATTATAGTTTTTCGGATATACCATTTTCATCATAATCATCTAATGATAACTATAACATCTATATGTCCTTATAATAGTAGTAGTAGCAGTAGCCAGATCATTCCTGCGTTTCGGATATGAAGTCTCATTCGAAGCAATGATTTGAGTCATACAATCACCAAAGATGACAGACTAATTTACCAGCCTGTAAGAAAGAAAGGAAGTCCACCATCTGATTACTTTTGTCGAATTTTCTCTAGCTCCCTTGGATCAGTCACGACAACTTGGACACCCAATTGCATTTTAGTCTTCTGAAGATTGAAGTCAAGGCATGCAATCTTTGCAGGAGAAACTCTTAACAGGCATTCCTTGGGCCGCATGACCAGTATTCAATGCATATCCATTCAAAAGGTAGCTATCTCTGGCACTTTTCCCATGAGCTTTGAGAAAATTGATCCCCTGGCCATGAAAAAACAGCATTAGTATTCCTCAACGATCAGGGAAGTTAAGCCTGTAACGCAATCTGTCTCATAGGCCTTTATAGCAAACAGACTCATGCCATGGTTTCGCTTTTTTTGACAATTCAACTACTGATTAAGATAAAGAAGCAGAAGAGCTCCATGTCAACACCTCCTAAAGTATTACACCAACAAGATGTAAATATGAACTACTAACCTTGATAGGATATTTAACTTCCCCGCGGGCGTTGGTCATTTTTGCTGATTGTACTGCATCTACAACCTGAAAGCAAATTGTCAAGCGCCAACAATAAACTAGCAGATTAACATATTTTTTTATGCACCACAAATGACGCATCGCTTTAATAATCATCTGGGATATGCTGAACACAATTATGAAGCATATTTTAAGGCAACTTTAAGTAATTTTATCCAGCACTAATAACGTGACAGGAGTTCTACTCAAGAAGAAACCTTTAGGTTAAGGAGTTTAGGATCGACTTATAAAGCTGTTAACAGACCAGTATGATTAACTCGTGGAAAATACAAAGTGACAATATCTGCAGCCTCACCAGAAAATATAACGAGGAACAGTGTTTATACAAGTTACAAACATCCTCCTCTCCTCTCAAACAAGATCCCCCAACACCACAATCAGAGGTAAACCATTATAGTGACTGTCAACATACCAAGTTCGCAAAGAAGTCACTGTCAGCAACAATCAAGTTTGATGAAATGCTTGTTTTGGCACAGTTCAGAAGGGATCTTTTCCAAGCTTGTCAACCTATGAAAAATCAGAACGCATGATGTTCAAAAAAGATATAGATCATAGCCAAAAAAGTTTATCACCAACAAGTGGAAAAATAAAATGGCTCAAATCATTTCCTTAAAAATGATTGTAGATCATGATAAAGTACAGAGACATTATTGTAATTGTGTCATTCCTTTATCAATGAAATGCTTAATGCACTTTTCAAGTTAGCCATAAACAAAAATACTAATCAAATTTTGAACTTTGCGAACTATACGTGCTCACAAAGTCATACCTTAACTGCCAATTTTTCATCAACATATTTACAAGCTTCCCTCATGGCAAGCTGCATAATGGTGAACACATAAAACATGAGAGAAATTTGCTAGAGAAACGTGAGAAATAAGATTATCTTACTGTGCATGCATGCTCTGACTGCCCGTCTGTCAACTCCTGGCATATTCTAGGGAAATTGGAAATATAAATAGAAAAATGGGAAACAAAGTACTCACTCTGAAACCACTAATTATCGATGTTGGATGAATCTTATTCCTCACCAGATCATTTGCCCTCTGCGAAAGCAATGATCATGTCACTGGTTAGACAACACATCACTTTAAAGTAACAAATTACCAGGACAACCCACAAACTAAGTTGCGTCCAACCTCAAATAGCTACCATTACCTTAAGCAACAACTCTGCAGCTACAATGACCACTGAAGTTGTACCATCTCCGACCTCTTTGTCCTGAAGCTCGGCCAACTCCACTAATACCTGTATACCCAAGTGAAGCAAACATGAGTGCCTAAATCTCCAACCTTCAGAGTCTAGTCACATAACTGGCTGTCCATCCACCTTAGCAGCTGGGGGCTCCACTTCTAACATCTTGAGTATCGTAGCACCATCAGTAGTAATCGTTACGTCGCCAATGTGATCAACCAACATCTGACTCGTCAAGCAAGACAACAGAGGCCAGTTAGATTTACAATCACTACATAGGAAAAGATGAAATTACATAAACTCCGAATGCAACAGTCAACAGTAATCCTTAATGGTTATTACCATTCTATACCAGATCGACCCTAAATTTAAAGTTCAAGTGAGTAAAGCAAAGAGATAGCATCATTAACACTTCTGGTGACTAATTTCATCAGACAGATTATAGAATTGCATCTCGTACAACCAACAGCAAGTGCAAAATAACAAAGATAACCATTTACCATGACAAATGCTTACTTGCTTTTTTGGGTCAAATCAAATCAGCAGCTCTGAGAACATTGACAAAGTTGAAACACGTACAATGGCATCAATCTCAACAAACTAATAAGACCAACAACAATCTCAGACCTAATTGAAAAAGACTTAGGTCAGCCAGACCCAACTGCTCCTACGCTGAAAATGAAAGCAAACGAGTAAATACACACACCACAAAACTTACCTTGTCAAGACCAACAGGACCGAGCGAGGAGGACTTCACAATGTTGGCAACAGCTTGACAAGCCATCACTGTTCAAATTTCCAGACAACCCAATATCCACAAATCTCACCGATTGAAGTGCGAAAATAAAAAGTCTGATCGTTCGAAAAGGGGGAAAAAGAACAGGAGGACCGTTTTGAGTGCGGACATCTTGGCCGGACTGGCGTTCACCTAAAATGTCGGGCGTCTGGGCTAGAATGGCCATTTTCGTTACTCTGGTTTCAGCAGAGAAATACAAAACAAGGGATCGATGCGCGTGAAGACGAGGAGAAAGCTGCGAGAATGGAGTGAATAGGATTTGTGGTGGCGGTGGGGCTGGAGAGAGTGACCGAGAAAACACCTCAAAGCTCGGAGAAGAAAGAAACGTCCCTCGTCAATTCGCGAAGGTTCGCGGCTGAGGATTTTTCTATTTTTGGTACTGTGGACAATGCTAACTGATACATTAAATTGAATTAATACGGCCAAAATCGCGTTAATATCACGAATCACCAAAAATGTCACTCATTTTTTTAAAGCGACTATCAGTATAACAAATAGGCCCTCCCATCCTAATCTTGTCTAAAATGGCCATTAGTAATCTTACATGGCGGCTTACATGGACAACAATAAGCAACATGGTTTTTTCTGTTTTTTTTATAACTGAAATAAAGCGACCATCTTAATGAAGCAAAAACGACTCTATTAGGGGAGAAAGTTGGAGTAAATAGAGTGTAATTAGGGCTCTTCAAAGCACATCTACTCCATTGATTCTCTCTGCTTTTCTATCTCAATTTTCTTGAGTTTTGGCCTATCTCCTCCTCCTTTTCATAGTTATTTTGACACTTTTTCCTTTGTCATAATATTGTGAAACTATACCAGCTGCATTAGAGGCCTCAAGTTCAAGGCCTCAAGGGCATGGGTAGACGTGGCCGGTTCCTCGGAATCGCCTGGTTCCAGCTCGAAACCGGCGGTTACGGTTCCTCGAAAAGGTGGAACCGCCAGCTTCGGTTCGGTTTTTTAAATTTAATTTTTAAAATAATAAATAATAAAATAAACATAATAAATTATAAATTATAATCAAATTGTACATTGTAATAAAATTTAGGGAAAAAAAGAGAGAGGAGGAATGGGCTTAAACTTAATGAATTATCATTAAGCGTCTATATATCTTCTTGAGAATAAAAGAATCAAAGCCCATGTAGTTCTTTTTACCTTTGATAACCCCAACTTACTTCATCGTCAATCGTCGCTACCCGTTGTAGAACCCGTGGCGGTGGTATCTCCACATTCCTCATTAAAAAATTCGTGTTCTTGATCCAGCTCTTGGTGTCGAAATCTAGTTTTCGTCCAATCGTCGACATAAGCTTGAGCTTCTACGGACTACGATTTAATCTTGAACGGCGAGAGTCCAAAACTAATCCTCCGACGCTAAATGCTTGTTCAACCGCAACCGTTGAAGAAGAGGTTGTTAATATCCGGAGAGCGATGAGGGCGAGAACCGGGTAATCAATTGAGTGACTCTTCTAGCACTTCAGGATTTGAAAATGCATCGTGTGTTCGGCATCATGAAACTCAAATTGAGTGGTTAAATATTTTTCTAATTCGTAAATACTACCCGTTGCCATTTTTTTTTTTTTTTTTCTCTACTCTTAAGCATATTGTATCCTCTACCAAGTGAACTACCAATTTCGTCATGAGGCGATCGATTGTAAAGATGCACAATCATTTAAATGATATCTATTACAAAATTCTCCATATAATACTACTATAGATTCTTTAACCTCTCTTTGTATATTTGAAATATCTATTGCATCTTCCAAATGTAAATAATCATAATAATACACATTCGGATAATCTAGTAAACTATCTAATTTAATACGTGGATAAAAAATAATACCAACTAAATAGACAAGAGGAATTTTGAAATAATAATACAATCATTTTTCTCGCATTACTAAAATAGTTCGAGCTAATTTAGTATCTTTTTCATATTAACTAAAAATACCATCAATATTAACATACTCTATTAAAAATAAATGCGTAGTAAGATAATAAATACCAAATAAAGTATTAGTAGCATCATTAAAAATTTTCAAAAAATCTAAATTTTTTTTGCAAACGTCCCAATGTTGCGGAAGTAAAGTAATTTCGGAAATATTTTGCAACATAAACATACATGATAAATCTTTGTAATCAAAAGTTTGACGAAGCAACTCATAGGTAGAATTCTAACTAGTCGGAATATCTTTTGAAAATCTTTTTGCCCTTCTCCCATGTTGTTTACAAAATTTTTCCCATGCTTTCATAAAATGGGCACGACTCCATAAAAATTTAATTGCACCATTTATTGGGGCGAGATAAGTCTCAAGAGTTCGTAAACCATCTTGTACACATAAATTTAAAACATGGCAAACACATCTAATGTGAAAAACTGTCCTCCAAAAGAGAGTTTGCAAATATTTTTTAATTCGGGGAATGGAAGCGGTATTTGCGGCGGCATTATCAAAACCAATTGAAAATACTTTATTTATCAAATTATAATTTTCTAAAACTTGCTTAATTATTCTATAAATATTATGAGCCGAATGCTTTTCATCAAAAACTCGAAATGCAATAAGTCTTTTTTGAATGGTTCGATCGTCGCCTATCCAATGACACGTAACACCCATATAAGAATGAATTTGCCATGGATCATTCCAATTTCGCTACCTAAATGCACACGTCCATTGAATTCCGCAAAAACTTTTGCTAATTTTTTTTATTTTTTATAAATATGCAAAATTTTGCGTTTAAGAGTACTCTTCGGAATAGTTGGTGCTTGCGAAACTAATGTAGTATTTATCAAATATTTCAAATTAAAATTTTCACCGAGTAGTAAACGGAACATGATCAAGAGCAACATATTCAGCTAATGTTTGTTTATAAAGTGCATCGATGTAACGGAATAAAGGATGAATATTAGGATTGGTGTACCAGAAAATTTATTGTTGCCTAGTATCGATCCCCGCTTGCATTGGATGTTTTTTAGTCGATCTTGACAGAATGTTCTGTAGCCATCTCCTTTGGTAAATTTATATGTTTGTGAACAATATTTACAATTTATATTATACTTGTAACGCCCGGGTTCGACTTGTAGATATTGTCCGCTTTGAGCTTTGCAACCCGCACGGTTTTGTTTCTCTCGGGCACTCGGCCCTAGAAAAAGGCCTCATGCAAGTGAATAATCCTCCAACCCCTTATAAATTGCCCCAAGACTCCCTCTCTAGGCAATGTGGGACAAGGAGTACTACCCCTCCATGGGATGTTACATACTCCCCCCCGGCGGCACAAATAGCGTCTCTGCTTGTGCCCTCAACGGCACTGCCGAGCGCCCACTGCGGCCCTACACGCCGTCGAGAGTCGGCTACGATACCATTTTGTAACGCCCGGGGTTCGACTTGTACGATATTATCTCGCTTTGGGCTTTGCAACCCGCACGATTTTGTTTCTCCGGGCACTCGGCCTAGAAAAAGGCCTCATGCAAGTGAATAATCCCCCAACCCCCTTATAAATTGCCCCAAGACTCCCTCTCTAGGCAATGTGGGACAAGGAGTACCACCCCTCCATGGGATGTTACAATACTTACTTTCGCTTTTATCATATACCTTGTTGAAGTGCAGCCACAAGTCGGATGTGCTCTCTCGACCCTTCCATTCCGGCTCATTTGCGATCGACATTTCTTCGGCACCGATAGGAGGATGAAGACTTTCTTGTGTTGGGACGTGCTCGACGTTTAGAATGAGAACAACATTGATATTATCGTCATCGTCTTCCCAATATGTATAATCACGAGGATCATATCCAAGAATAGGATATTCGGAATCTCTCATCGCCATCTTGGTCTTTCCAAGTATTTCTACTTCCACTTGCCATTTTTGAGAAAATTGATGCGGGATTGAGAGAATTGAGCGGATTGAGAGAATTGAGAGAATTTGAGAGAATTGAGAGAATTGTTGAGAGGATTTGTGAGAAAAATGAAATGGGGAGGATAGGTATTTATAGAGAATGGAAGGGTTATTTAACTTTAAAAAAAATCTTTTTTTTGCCGCGCAAAAAGGCAACGGCCCAAAGAGCCGTTGCCTTGGGGGGATCTTTCCCCTAAGCCCCCTTTTTTAAGCTGGTCGGAACCGGCCCGGAACCGCCGATTCCGACAATATAGAAATCGAAATCGGCCCTCGAGGGCCGGTTCTAAGGCAGGTTCCAAGCCCCCGGCTCCATTTGGCCATGTGTAGGCATGGGCACCACACGGTTTCATTTAAAGGCTTGGTGGAATCAATTAGAGAGAATTATGATCGATAGTGTGCTCAACGGCTGCTAGATTCACTATAGAATGGCGTCGTGCCACGTTGTATTTTGTTCGTACTTTAGAAAGGAGCTGTTTTTTTCTTCATTGAAGACATGTTGGATCCATATCGAAATCCCTCATTTTCGGTAGTAGATAATGCACTATAAAAAGAATAAATAGCTTTTGCATCTAGAGCATATCTCTTTGCTATCTCAATAGCGATAGAGTGGCGATTGGGGTATTGTTAGTATCATCCCCCGCATTTGTTTTGCTTGATGTGCTGCGAGTAGGATTTACTCCTCTTTGTACAAAGATCCCATATTTGGGGATCTTGGCATCCGATGTATGCTTTGAATTTGTTACGCCGGTCTCTATACTCTTTCCCTTCGAAATATGGTGGCCTGTTATTGCTTCCACCTTTGATCCAAGTGTGAGAGAAATTGCTAGCCATGAAGATCGTTAGCTCGAAGTAAAAACACTTGATTAAAATATGAGCACCAGGCTCGATATCAATTATTGTGGCTAGCATTATCACCTAAAGAGGGGGTGAATAGGTGATTACGATGTATTTATCTCAAATCGATGCGAAATTTAAATCGGATAAGCCGTAGCTTGACCCTTAGATGATTATCACGATCGATAGTGCAATGTGCATTGGATATACAATTTGACTATCACAATATGAGTACATAAACAAGTATGAGCAAGGGATAGAGAAAACGGCACAACGGGTATATAGTGGTTTGGTTTTCTTTATACTAATAGTCGATCGGTTGGATTCCACCAAGAAACTACTAAAAGGTTACAATTTAGTGATCTCCTTTGAGATGCGGGACTCCACACCTAATGCTCAACACTCTCGTGTATACCTTTAAGAATTACAGTAAATAAATCAAGAAGAAGATAAGAATTGGTGCTTTCTCGATCCGGGAATTTAGAACACTATTCCTTCTTTACACCAACCTATTTTCTCTTCGGCCTTGAGATGTCTTTTATACTCCTCCACCTCCAACAATCCGTTGTAAGGCTCTAGAGGATTGCTCTCCAAAACTACCCATTTGGAAGAGACCATATCCAAAAGAAGATCTCTTAGCCGTTGAGGATTGCCAAAGAAAAGTCTTCCCCATTGGATCAAGTCGCCCATATAATTACGATCTTGAGTTTCCATAGATGGGTGTCTCCAATTGGAAAATTGTGTTCGTCTCCTTAGATCCATGTCCTTGATTGATCTTCATCACGAGAATCTTCAAGAACGATCCAGCTTAATTACTAGCCGTTGTGATGATGTAATATATATAAATTAAATCATCTTTTAAATCTCTCTTGAAATTCGGTTAATGCATGTGAAATGCTTCTCTTAAAGCTTGAGCATCATTCCAACATCCGAGCTTCCCTCGCTCAATGTCTCAGCTCCACACATCATCCGAGTCCCTTAGAATAACATCCGAGCCACCATTTGATAGATTCAATCCCGTATATGCCCGCACCTTTAGACAATATGCAAAATGAGTATTTCACGGCATTATCCCAAACCAAGAGTTCATGGATTGTTTTATTAACTTCAAAATCATTTAGAGGTTTTTCTCGGTAGATGATACTAACACTACCCCAACCGCCACTCTATCTCTGCTTCGAGATAGCAAAGAGAGATGCTTTGGATACAAAAGCTATTTACTCTTTTTATAGTGTATTATCTCCCACTCGAATACAAATACATTGCATATTGTTCCTCATCAAAAGAGATTTGGGCAAACTCTATGTTACTTATGAAGAAACCGACGAGTTAAGGAGACCAAATTCAATATCCTTCTCCGGCGATACGAAGCATTGAAGAACATGGATTACTTGTTGAATTTCTCCAATTGTGGCCTTTGTCAAGGACTTTTATCTTGTTTGCGAATCCGTTCAACCGCTTGGCTGATTTCTTTTGGAATGGAAGAGAGAAAGATAGATTTGAGGTTTGGCTCCACACCAAGGAGATAAAAGAGTTTGATCATCTCCTTAAAATGTCGATAAAGATCTTTCCTGGCCATTGAACAATATTTTCATTCGAAGAACTCTTTTAGATCCGAGTTCCTTAATGTCATCAGGTTGGCTAATGAAGAACGGATGAATAAGCTAGATGGCTTCATCAAAAGACATTGTAAGGAACATGATCCGGTCTTGTTCGGTGCAGCCTTCCACCAATCCTTTACGGTTCCAAAAACTTACTAGCGAACTCAATGAGAACTTCATAAGTCTTGTCCTTTGAAAGGTGCTTAGTAATCAACTAGACATAGAATTCTTGAAGACGCTCGGGCCACTTATGATATGGAATATCATAAAAGGTGAAGTATGCCTTTGAAGATGAAGAAGTGAATGACCCATTGGATAAGTGTTTGGCATATGAAGTACTTCCGGTTTTGAGGTCAAATCTTCTTCTTTGACAATAGGATCTACCATCATTATTTCAAGAGTAGGTTGAAAAGAGTCCTCGGATGAGGTGGATACGTAAGAGTCCGAATCGAATAAGAGGATTCGTTCTTTTCGTGCTCGATGGATTTACAATAGAAATTGAAGGGATCCGATGTCTAAAAAAGCTTTCCAAAGGATTAGACACCATAAATGATTACCTATATGGAGGACGGGATGGAGGCGAATGAGGTGGTTTAAAGGGAGTCGAAGGTGAAGGGGTTGAGGGAGGAGGAGGAGGTTCTTTGTCTTTCCCTCGAGATTCTTTATGCTGCTCCCACTTTCTAAGCTACTCGCGAAGAGCCAAGATATTTGTTTGAGGAGATAGGGCAGCGGAACTAAGGACAGTTGCAAAAGAAGAAGTTTTTTAGGAAGATTCTGGTTTAGGAGTTGGGGTTGAAGAAGAAAATAGAAGATATTCAATAGAGAAAAGAGGCATTTCATTTTGGAGGATCCGGATCCGACGTTTAAGCTTTTCAATTTCGGGGTCCGATCTTCTAGATAATGGCTTGGTGCAATTTGCTTGGTCTCAAGCAAAAAGAATCTCTTTTGAAAATCTTCTATTTCTTCTTAGACATGGTAGTATTCGATCCACTCGCTCTAGGCGAGTAGCGGCTTTACTCGGTGCCACATTCCGAGCAAGTGCATTTTCTATTTGCCGGTTTAAAATAATCTCAATAGGAGTACGTCTTGTGACATCCCGAATTTCAACCCACTTTCAAAGCTATGAATGAATGAAATATCTCATAGATGTATTTCACTAAATCTCACTCGATTTGATCATTCTTGAGAATACTAACCAATGGGGAAAGGCTAGCTAGGAAAATCAAGTATGTGGACCTAAGAACTTGATCTTGAATTGACTAGTGGCTATAAGAATTGTCGAGAAAATATTTTGGACCATTAGAGGCCGATCCTAGAACGGTTAATGAACGATTTGGGTAATACCCTACGATTGGATCACGGGTGACTCCGTTTGACCATTTATGGGTTCCGAACGTCCCCGAATCATTTTCTAATGATCGTATCCATCGGGACTAGTGATTGACCCTTACAATTACATGACAACCAAAGCCGCCATGGATTGAGTAATTTTTAAACATGATATTAATCACGGGTCGATATGCATAACTCCTAAAAGCCGCCTGTTAGTTTGAAATACGCTAAAATTTCAATTGATTGAGATTGATCGCGAATCGAATTTTGAAATTAGATGTCGAACCTTCAGGGGTTTCAATAATTAAATTTTAGACGTTGCCTCATCCGGAGTATAATTTCTTCGCGATTCGCCCTAAAAGGTTCATAAAAATGAAATGCATCTAGGAAATGGAAAATTACCCATTTACCATTGGAAAATACCCATCAAACCTTTTGGTCAAGGGACATTTCAATCAAACACCCCCTAGTGGCCAAAAATTTTGACTAATCAAAGTTAGGAGATTACCAAATTGCCCTTGTAATTTCAAGAGCAAATTGAGTGAATTATTAGCGGGGCCCAAAAGACTTTGTCTCATCAAATTCAAGAGCAATAATTCTCTATAATATCTTGCCAAAATATCTTACTCTATCCTATCATTTTCATCTTCATCTTCTTCATTTTTGGATGCCACTTTCTCTCACTACACTTATCTCATTTTCGCCCAACCCGCTGCCCTGTTACGATAGCCCCACCTGTTCCAGCCATAACTTTTTCGTCCGACATCGCTTTGAGGTAAGACCACCGCCATTTGAAAGCTTATTGTCTTAGCTTTCCAAGGACATATTATAGGCTTAATTTTGCCCGGTAATGTTTTCCATAGGTCCATTTGAAGGGGCAAAGGTCCGGACGAGGCAAATCGACCCGATTTGAGAGAGGGCCTTTTCGCTTTGGTTTCCAACTGATTTTCATCAAAGTATTTGGCTAGAAATCAAGTAAACAAATTTCTAAACCTTGATTAGGTAGTTAGGATGCTAAATGATGAGGATTTGAGTAGTTTTGGATGAAAATTTATTAGTTTTGGCTCTTGATTATGTGGTCTTGATTGATGAGTTCTTCATGATTGAAATTTGTGTGGCCAAGATTGGTAGTTGCTTTATGATGTGTGATCGTGCGGCGTAGATTAAAAGTTACTTTATGCCGATTGGATCGTATGGTATAGATTAAATGCCACTTTATGATGACGTGATCGTATGGTCCCGATAAATTGCTATGTTAGCATGAATTAATTGTGGTACGTATTAATTACACGTTAGCATAATTTTTAATCGTACGGCATTTATTAATTGTCACATTAGCATAAACCGATAGTGTGGCGTTAATTAATTGTGGCATTAGTATAAATTAATTGGGTGATCCCGATTGGCCTATAGCCTTATTGTGATTTAATCGGGTGGTCCCGATTAATTATTTAACGTGAGTGAATCACGTGGTACCGATCGAGTAGTGCTTCAAGAAGAATGAGATCGGGTGATCCCGATTTATCATTTATTTAACGTGAGTGAATGACGTGGTTCCGATCGAATATTTATTCGAAATAATTAAATCGAGTGGTCTCGATTGGGGAGTTGAGAAAAATTAGAAAGATCGTGTGGTCCCGATCTTTATTGGAGAAAGTTTGGATGAGATCGTATGGTCTCGATTTGCTAATCAGGAAATTTAGCAAGATCACGTGGTAAAGGTTAATCGATCGGAAGGTTTTATGGATCGTGTGGTATCGGGCGATCGATCGGAGAATTATTGTTATATATGGTCGTTATGAGGAATAAACAGAGTGGAATTGAGGAATTATAGCCTGAGGCGTATGACGCGGCTGATTAAATTAGGAATTATAGCCGGCGTATGAGCGCTGATAATGAGGAATTATAGCATGAGGCGTAGACGCGGCTGTTGTTATTATTCTACCAAGCGTTAGACGCAGGGTTTGTGAGATAAGACCATATTATAGCCCGAGGCGTATGACGGCTCGATATTATTTTACCCCGAGGTGTTAAATGCGAGGTTAGGTGTATTATTTTATCTTGAGGCGTTAAATGCAAGATATTAACCGAGCGTATATGGGGTTATAGTGACCAGGCGTTATTACCGGACTATGTAATGACCGAGGCATATACGCGGCACCATTTATATAATGGGTTAAACGCGGCTTGGAGTAACGTGGAATTTTATATGAGGTTGTTGTTATTATTCTACCCCGAGGCGTTAAACGCGGGGTTCGTGTATTATTTTATCCTAAGGCGTTAAACGCAGATAATAACCCGAGGCGTTATTACGCAGGTTATAGTGACCCGAGGCATTATTACGCCGGTCCGGATTATATAATGACCTGAGGGTTATTAATGGGGCTCGTCCATTTATATTATAGCCTGAAGTGTTAAACGCAAGTTTTTGAGTAACGTGGCCTTAGCAAAGGCATGATGAGTTGAAAGAAAGAAGGATGATTATTTCTTGAATTTATGTTATGTGTTATTGGTCGAGTGAGAAGTTGTGGAGAAATGCTTACCTAGGATGTGTCCGGAGGCACTAGCACCCTAACCCGGGATTAGGGATTTGCTTACCGAGATTTATTCTCACCCCATCGTGGGATTAATATTTTCAAGTCTTAAGTGATGGATCATGTGATTGCCATGGAGTGACATCGGAAGCCATCTTTGGGAGGACTTAGATATTAAGCTCTATTCGATGTAACCTTTTATAGCATTAGGAAATTGATAATTTTGTATTGCGGCCGGTTTGGTGAATACTAAGAGAGGTACCATTCTTCGTCATAAGTCATCTCTGTTTATAATGAAAGGAGTTTTGCATTCACTTCCGCATGTGCATTTCATTTACATTTAGCTCGAATTTTTATTGGCCGTTGGATCTTGGGATTAATCGAAGTAAACGATCGTGACGGGATGTTATCGAGCCCAAAGGGTTCGAGCGTGACATTCTCGTTTATTTGGTATTAGAGCATGGTCAGCTCGATCCAATGTGATTGAGGCGTGAAGTAATAAGGAGTGATGACTTGAGGACGATTTGATAGTGAGACCCTTAGGATGAAACATTGATTTCCGAATCTTGAGGATTATAGGCTTGAACTTGTGTTGTATTCTAATGGTTCTAGCATCGTTTTGTTTTATTGGTAATCTTGGGTGATGACAATAATGAGGTTTATAAGTGAGCAAGTAGGAAATTGAGGAGTCGTAAGTATGGATTTTAAGGTTGTACGTGTGTTTGAGGTTAATAAAGGATTGATTTTGAGTGAAGAGTCGGTTGGATTATATGACCGTAATTATGGTTTGTCAATGACTCAACCTTGAAGAATATGGTTGAACATAGGCATTTGATCTATGAGATATGATGTCTATTGATGGAATTAGAAATCTTCTGTTGTTAAGAATTGATTTGGAGTCGGGTGTGGTATGACAAGTAGTGAGGACAATCATGCAAGTGCATGTGTTTGTGGCATTAAAATGAAAGACGATGAAGATGCATACATGAGCTTATCACGATTAGACTTAATCAACTGTCAGCTTGGTATGGGACAAGTGACGGGATACCTACAAACCGTAATGAAACATGATATGGTTTGTACAGAACGGAACTCTCTCCCTAAAAATATGGCTTGGGACAACCCGTAACGACCAAGTCCGATGAGGGCGGGGAGTGATCGCTAGGAGAAAGAGGTCCGGGACAAGGAACGGCTCCCGGCAGGCTTTTAAGATAGCAAGGAGCGGGAATGACCCAAGTCATAAATTAAAAGTGAGAATCTAGGTATCGGGTTGAGTTTGATTTTTGGTTAAGAAATGTAGTGCACAGAATTGATCCTCGATTGAATTTTTGAAAGTGGCTTGGCGTTTGTAATAGCGCCTGTGATTGGAATGATTATGAGTTTCATACTTGGCGGTGGGAGCCGTTCGAGAAAGAAAATTTATGTTTGTGATTGGCACTAGCCTATTTGGCAAGACCGTGTGCTTGACACTAAAAGCTATTTGACCGATGTCTTTTGAATGTGAGATGGCCTGTTGTGTTTATATTACAATGGCGAGATGTTACTAGTCTTGAGATGTGAGTAATTGACTCACTAAATTGATGCCTTGAGTATTCATCTCGCTAATTGCTAAGCTAAGGTTTGTGCGGTATATGACTGTTAATTGAGAAACTACCTAGTTGAGGCTGGTTTGTTATATGGTTGATGCTTGAGGATGATTTTGGATCCTTAGACAATGGGCAATTAATTGGGAGATGCTTAAGAACCACGGAATGATTGATTATTCATGATGGATGATGAGATGAGTAGCTTGAGACTTGCTAAACTCGAGTAAATAGTTTAAGTCTTTAATTCCTAGAAGGAATTGTAGTGGTTCAAGTGCCATAAGAACCTAATGAGGTCGAACGACTAGAGTATGGTCATTAGAGGAGCATTTGGCTCGAGTATGCAAGATATGAGAAGATTCCAAAACCGAAAGGAATCCTAAGAAATGAGTAAAGATGAATAAGCTGGAGCATGAGCGCTTGGAAGAACATTTGGCTCGATTTTGTTAATTGTACGAGACCTAAGAGTTGAAGGGGTCAAGAGAACCTTGAGAGGAATTTGAAATTCGATGGAAAGGCAGACTTGAGAAGGAGCTGCCGTTGTTGCCCAAAGCGAGATAAGACAACATCGCTATTGACGTGTGTTGTTAATAAAGTAAATGGTAGAGATCGTAGGAAAGACGATAGAGAATGAAAATGAAAATCGTTTGAAAGAAAGCTTGTGGAAGGATGTATAAGAGTGAGATTGACTAAGTACGATGGAGAGAGTGAATTTAAAACTGCCTTTCTCTGGATTGGGGATTGTGTAAAGAAACCTTAGAGGTTTTGGATGCACAGAAAAAAAGAAGTGACCCTGGTAGTTACTAGCCTTAAGATGCCGTCGATGATTGGTGAAAGGTCACCAAAGGAAGAGTTTTTCTTAAAGGCATGATATCTCGCTCGGATTGTCTTCGCTAAGTTGTTCAATATAAAGTACCTTTACGAGGTTTCTCGAGAACTAGGATTGCTTGAACTTTAATAGCTTTGCAAAGATCGAAGGTGATCAATGACCCTTTGAATGAAACGTGAAGTCCTTGAGTGGATTGAAATTTGGAAGCCTTATGGCTAGTTATTATTCCCGAATCGAAGAACCGTAATGGATCTTAATGAAAGGAGCGAATCATCGGAAGGAGTATGAGTAAGAAAACTATTGCTCATGGATTTCGAGCAAAGAGATGTTCATTATGGAACATGGAATGTGCTCGTGAGGAATGGCTATTACCTAGGTGTAAGATCCATGGTGGAAGATGGGTAGTCTGTTTCCCTTGTCGGGGAAAGTATTAAGGAAAATTGGAATGCTAGTTTGACTAGATTTAATGATTCTCCGAGTTTGATTGAGATTGAACTGGAACCATTGGAAATGGGCTTCTAAGTTGTTGTCCCCTAAAGAATGGGACGTTATCCTTAAAGATGATTGGACCATGAAATGGTCGTTGGTGAAAAGAAAAGTGAATGGATTTAATAGCCCTAATTACTCGCAATTTTAATGAATGGATGAGTAAGCAAAAAGGGTACTTAAGATGTATTTGCCAGGCGACTTGAGGTAGTAGAACCGAATATCCAAAATATGGATTTATGAAAACCGAGGAAGAACCTCGACTCTTTGGAACCTTGTCACTTGAGTTGATCGAATCATTAGAAGAAAATGTCAAGTATGATGACATTTGGAATCTTGGAATAAAAACACCGCTGTTGGCATAGACTCCAAGATTGGCGTCCTATGTAATAGGGAGGACAAGGTGGATTCGAAGTAAGAAAATGCCACTTGAAATGTATTGTTTCCTTCATGGGGTAGGATACCCTAGTATGGAAGGAAGTGAAAGTTTTAATCATCTTGGTGTTAAAATTTAGGGTCCGATCGAGAGAAAGAAGACGCAGAGCTCAAATGATTTACGTAAGATAATTTTGAGGAATTGCCTTGTAGACAATGTTGAATTCCAGGGATTTGTCGATGTTCGGTTGAGGGAATGAAATTGGGATAAGTTCATGTTAGCTGGTTGGGGAACTAAGAGGTTAAGGCACTAATGCCTCATGAGAAAAGAGTCACAAAAATGTACAAAACGCTACCCGATCGGATTGGAGACCCATGAGAGGAAAGAGCCAAGGTATGAACTCCCAAATGGATGATACGAAGGATAGTTTGAATGATTCGACATATGGTAGCAAGAAGTTGATAATAGTCGAGATTAAGTATCGGGATTGATTATTGCCGCCTTATGAGATGATGATCGGACTCGTTTAAGGAGTCACGAGAAGCATGACCCCGAGGAAACAATCATTGTATGCTAAGTGTGAAGAGTGCGAGTTTTGGGTCCGATAAGGTGAAATTCATTGGTCGTGGGAAGTCCGAGAGAGGGGATTCCTATAAATCTTTCATGGGTAGAAAGTGATGATGGATCGACTAAGGTCGATGTGAGTTACTGAAATTTGAAGTCTCCTGGAATTGATGGATTGTCATAGTCGGATCGTAGGAAGATTCCCCACAAGAATTATTCCATTGATGAAAAGGACTAACGACGAAACATAGCGCGAATGGATGAAATTGTTTACGGAAATGGGAGCGTTGCTTGTGCAAGGAATGACCTCGCAACTATATGAACTACAAGAGTTAGAAATATTGACCGCCCTAAGAGGGACCGAAGGAAAGGTCATGATTGCGATGCCCTTATCACTAAGGAATGGTTAATTAAGTAGCAGATGCATACAATTGAAAATTGAGCATCTTGCATTTGGCAAACGAAGGGACAGACATTACCTCGAGGAATAAGAGATTCAACTTCTAAATTGGAAGTTTATCAATTGACTAGTTTGATAGCTACTTGAAGCATCAAGCCTAAAGGTCGAAAGGAATTGAGATGTGGCGATGAATGGACCCGGACTTCTAAGGGTCATGGAAACGAATAGAATAGGGAGGAAATCCCGACTTCCGAGTACTTGAAAAAGAAACCTCGAAGTTGAGGATAAAAACCTTGAAGTCCTATAGACGAGTGTACGAGTTCAATATGGGAGAGGAATTTAAAGACATGACCTCATCGAAATTTGAGGGGAGAATTACGGTGTCCAATGGAACGAACTAAAGGTTGGATTAGTCTCACATGTAGTCAAGAATTAGACATGCCGGCTAGAAAGAGGCATGACCTTGAAGATCGAAAGATTACTATGATTGTTGAAGGTTTTTGAATGGGATTGAGAGCGGATTACTACGAAAGTAATCTTGAACTTGCTTAAGGAGTCGAGAAGGTTACTACTCGATTTGGACAATAGAGGGCAAGTTGATAAAGGCCATGAGTCCCCGATGGCACGAGAGGGCGTTTGGAGGGAGTAATATGCCAATGATATGGGCACCAAAGAGTGTATTCTTGCAATGGTTTAGTAATAATGATAAACAAAGACATAAGTCTTATGCGATGCTTTGGAAAGACCTTCACCCGAATTAGAAAAGCTGGATTGTAGTAAGGTATGCACGTTATTTTTGGACCAATAGACAATGGAAGAGGTGATTTGAATACTCCAGGGCATACTACCAACGGATATTGCGAATGTCAAAAGGGAATAGGAAGGTGAGCACGATTAAGGACCAAAAGGACACAAGTTTTGATTGATGAAAATCATTACCGTAAGGACGTTATCGAAGTGTCAAATGATGCCAGGAACTACTTTGGAACGCGTGGTAGCGATGAGGTGTCGCACCCTAGAAGACGAGATGATTAGAGAATTGCAAATTTCGAGGACAAAATTTTGTAAAGGGGGAAGAATTGTGACATCCCGAATTCCAACCCACTTTCGAAGCTATGAATGAATGAAATATCTCATAGATGTATTTCAGCTAAATCTCACTCGCATTTAATCATTCTTGAGAAGACTAACCAATGGGAAATGGCTAACTATGAAAATCAAGTATGTGAACTTAAGAACTTGATCCTTGATTGACTATTGGCCATAAGAATTGTCGAGGGAATACTTTGGACCATTAGAGGCCGATCCTAGAACGGTTAAGGAACAATTCGGGTAATACCCTACGATTGGATCACGAGTGTCTCCGTTTGACCATTTGTGGGTTCCGAACGTCCCCGAATCATTTTCTAACGATCGTATCCATCGGGACTAGTGATTGACCCTCGCAATTACATGACAACCAAAGTCGCCATGGCTTGAGTAATTCTCAAACGTGATATTAATCACGGGTCGATATACGTAACTCCTAAAAGCCACTCCTTAGTTTGAGATACGCTGAAATTTCAATTGATTGAGATTGATCGCGAATCGGATTTCGAAATTAGACGTCGGACCTTCGGGGGTTTCAATAATTAAATTTTGGACGCCGCCTCATCCGGAGTATAATTTCTTCGCGGTTCGCCCTAAAAGGTTCGAAAAAATGAAATCAGTATCGAAAATGGAAAATTACCCATTTACCCTTGGAAAATACCCATCTAGCCATTTGGTCAAGGGGCATTTCGGTCAAATACCCCTTAGTGGCCAAAATTTTTGACTAGTCAAAGTTAGGAAATTACCAAATTGCCCTTCTTGCAATTTCAAAAGCAAATTGAGTGAATTATTAGTGGGGCCCACAAGACTTTATCTCATCAAATTCAAGAGCAATAATTCCTTATAATATCTTGCCAAAATGTCTTACTCTATCCTATCATCTTCATCTTCATCTTCTTCATTTTTGGATACCACTTTCTCTCACTATACTTCTCTCATTTTCGCCCAACCCGCTACCCCGTTCCGACAACCCCACCTGTTCCGGCCATAACTTTTTCGTCCGACGTCGTTTTGAGGTAAGACCACCGCCATTCGCTTTCCAGGGACATATTATAAGCTCGATTTGGCCGGGTAGTTTTTCCCGTAGGTCCGTTTGAAAGGGAAAAGGTCCGGATGAGGCAAATTTGACCCGGTTTGAGAGATGGCCTTTTTACTTCGATTTTCAGCTGATTTTCACCAAAGGATTTGGCTAGAAATCAAGTAAGCAAGTTTCTAAACCTTGATTAGGTAGTTAGGATGCTAAAGGATGAGAATTTGAGTAGTTTTGGATGAAAATTTGTTAGTTTTGGCTCTTGAATTTGCCTTGGCCAAAAATTAGAAGAGGGAGAGAGATTATGTGGTCTTGATTGATGAGTTCTTCATGATTGAAATTTGTGTGGCCAAGATTGGTAGTTGCTTTATGATGTGTGATCGTACGGTGTAGATTAAAACTTACTTTATGCCGATTGGATCGTGTGGTATAGATTAAACGCCACTTTATAATGACGTGATCGTATGGTCCCGATAAATTGCTACGTTAGCATGAATTAATTGTGGTACGTATTAATTACACGTTAGCCTAACTTTTAATCGTACGACATTTATTAATTGTCACGTTAGCATAAACCGATCGTGTGGCGTTAATTAATTGTGGCATTAGTATAAATTAATTGGGTGGTCCCGATTGGCCTATAGCCTTATTATGATTTAATCATGTGGTCCCGATTAATTAATTATTTAACGTGAGTGAATCACGTGGTACCGATCGAGTAGTGCTTCGGTAAGAATGAGATCCCGATTTATCATTTATTTAACGTGAGTGAATCACGTGGTCCCGATCGAATATTATTCGAAATAATTAAATTGAGTGGTCTCGATTGGGGAGTTGAGGAAAATTAGAAAGATTGTGTGGTCCCGATCTTTATTGGAGAAAGTTTGGATGAGATCGTATGGTCTCGATCTACTAATCAGGAAATTTAGCAAGATCACGTGGCAAAGGTTGATCGATCGGAAGGTTTTATGGATCGTGTGGTATGAGATGATCGATCGAAGAATTGTTGTGATATATGGTCGTTATGAGGAATAAACAGTGGAATTGAGGAATTATAGCCTGAGGCGTTATGACTCGGGCTTTGTGATTGAATTGAGGAATTATATCCTAAGGCATTATGATGCGGGCTCTGTGATTGAATTGAGGAATTATAGTCCGAGGCGTTAGGACGCGGGCTCGTTATTATTATTCTACCCCGGCGTTATGACGCAGGGTTTGTGTAGATAAGACCATATTATAGCCTAAAAAGCGTTATAACGCGGGCTCTGTATTGTTATTTTACCCCGAGGCATTAAACGCGAGGTTAGATGTATTATTTTATCCCGATGCGTTAAACGCGGGATATTAACCTAAGGCTTTATTACGAGGGTTATAGTGACTCGAGACGTTATTACGCAGTGCTGTCCATTTATATGACACTGATACATTAAACGCGGATTTTGGAGCAACGTGAAATTTTATATGAGGCTCGTTGTTATTATTCTACCCCGAGGCATTAAACGCGGGGTTACGTGTATTATTTTATCATGAAGTGTTAAACGCGGGATAATAACTTTGAGGCGTTATTACGCAGGTTATAGTGACCCGAGGCGTTATTACGCGGGTCCGGACAATATAATGACCTAAGGCGTTATTACGCAGTCCGTCCATTTATATTGTAGCCTAAAGCGTTAAACGCGGGCTTTTGAGTAACGTGGCCTTAGTAAAGGCGTGGCGAGTTGAAAGAAAGAATGATGATTATTTCTTGAATTTTATGTCATGTGTTATTGGTGAGTGAGAATTTGTTGAGGAATGCTTACTTAGGATGTGTCCGGAGGCACTAGCGCCCTAACCTAGGATTAGGGATTTACTTACCGAGATTTATTCTCACCCCATCGTGGGATTAACATTTTCGGGTCTCAAGTGATGGGTCATGTGATTGCCATGGAGTGACATCGGAAGCCATCTTTGGGAGGACTTAGATATTAAGTTCTATTCGATGTAACCTTTTCTAGCCTTAGGAAATTGGTAATTCAGTATTGTCCGCCTTTGACTATGCACCCAGTTTGGTGAATACTAAGAGAGGTACCATCCTTCGTCCTAAGTCATCTCTGTTTATAATGAAAGGAGTTTTGTATTCGCTTTCGCATGTGCATTTCATTTACATTTAGTTCGAATTTTTATTGGCCATTGGATCCTGGGATTAATCGAAGTAAACGGTCGTGGCGGGATGTTATCGAGCCCGAAGGGTTCGGGCGTGACGAGTCCTTTGCATCTTCCCTACATATCAATATCATTTGGTGCGGTATTTTCGGCCCATGGTAATACCTCCGTTGTGGATAAGAAAACGTTTCCAGCGGAGGGAACTGGACGAAAGTAGAACTGGATTCTTGGCTTGAGGATTGTAACGGAGGGAAGTCTTCGAGTTGGAATGTATAGATCTTGGGTAAAGCCGGGAGCGGTTTTAGCTTAGGGGCAAATGTTTGTGGCTTTGGGAATTCAATGGGATAGGTATTCTTTTTGACCCATTTCCGGATAGGCCGTAGAAAGGAGAAGTGAGCATTTCTTTGGTGCCGGAGGTGGGAGGGTGAAGGTTTAGGTTTATCTCGGACAAGAAGGTGATGGTAGAATAATCTAAGGAGGCTTGGGAGAACCATAATCAACCATATATTGCCATCTTCCACCATCTTTACTAAGTGGTCCTACCGTAGAATCACCATTAAGATATCTCTAGTATAGAGAATCCTTCTTTTTCTTCTTCTTAGAAGAAGGTCCGCCATCTTCATCCTTTTGTCGAGTACACGAAGGGCAAGCACAATCAATATCCCAATAACAATGTCTTATGGGATCGGGACACTCCATACCGACCGGGTCGGTTGGACAAATGGTGAAACACATAATAGTTGGAAATGAAGGAAAAACAGAGGAAGTGTCTTCCTTTTCCTTGGTAAATTTGATGGTAACAGTACCATCATTCTTTTTGGTAAACCGGGGTTCGGAAGACCGAACCAGGGAGTGTTCAAGTGAAGCTTTTCATAGTTAGTTACCTAACCGTCGGGGAAAAGCCTAACAAGCTGGTCTCTGGGATTTTGTCTCGGGTATATGAACACACGAGGTTTAGTCATGATCAATAGAGATAAATAGGGCATCTTCGGAGCCGGGAATGTTAAGATCTTCAGCATGATTTTGGACCATATAAATCATCTAATAATCAAGAGTAGTAGTTATAGTTCCAAGAATCCGAGGTGCTCCAGGATATGTAGCTATACTTTAAGGGCGATAGAATACTGTGATCGGCAAGGGCTATGCTAAAATTTGGGAAAAAGGTCACAAAGACAGTTTCAACATTCAGAGTGGTTTGGATGGTACCAATAAGCATGCTGGTAGTCAAGAAAACGAGTATCAAGTAAAGCAATTCTTGCTACAACAAAAACCTTTTCGTCCATGGAGAGAAAGAGCAAAACGGATGGCTCCAAAATGGAGATGGGGATAACCCTATTGAGCCCACCGAAGAGGAACTCGAAGGGATCAGTAATGTGATGAACTACTCTTCTTTGGGTAGATAAGATAGGATGCTGATCAAACTTAGAAGACTGGACATATTCCTTGATTGTACGAGGAGTATGCCTTATGAGATGTTTGATAGATCCGAAAGGAGAGAAAGAAGTTGGTTTGGGATATTGATTTTGCTTGCCCTTCGTGTACTCGACAAGAAATGAAGATGATAGACCTTCTTCTAAGAACAAGAAAAAGAAGGATTCTCTATACTAGAGATATCTTAATGGTGATCCTACGGTAGGACCACTTGGTGAAGACGGTGGAAGATGGGAATATATGGTTGAGAATGGGTCTCCCAAACCTCCTCAAGATTATTCGGCACCACCTTCTTGTCCAGATGAACCCGAACCTTCACCACCCCCACCTCCGGCACCAAAGAAATCAATCACTTCTCCTTTCTATAAGCCTATCCAAAAATGGGTCAAAAAGAATTCCTATCCCATTGAATTCCCAAAGCAATATACATGTGCCCCCAAGCTAAAATTGCCCCCGACTTTACCCAACATTTGTATGTTTCAACCCGAAGACTTCCCTCCATTACGCTCTTCAAGCCAAGAATCCAGTTCTACTATCGACCGATTCTGCGACCTTTGGTCGGGGCGTCCTCCCCGTTGGTGTGGGGGGGAATGCTTCTCGAGGGTTAATGGGTCATTGTCGTCCATCTCGTAATGGGTGGATTTCCGATGCAGGCCCCTCTTAAGGGGCATTACCTAAGTTGCAACGGTGAAGGAATTAAAATCGAGATCGACCTTAGTGTAGTTGGGTGGCATGTACATAATTTACTTGCCATTAGAGTTACCGCTAATCTTTTCTTGGAGGGTATGATTGGAAACCATATCGAGTAATCAAGAGTCACTACTCGATTCTCGCGAGAATAAGAGAAATGGGTTCGGGGACTTAGTTACATTAAGAATGTCATCAACGCCTTTTCGGTACCTAATTCGGGTGTTTTTCTAACATTATAACCGTTTGCCGACGCGGCTGCCACGTGCCAGGCCACGTAGCGCCACGTCGGTGCCATATTAGACGTTGATCGGTCAACACGAACGTTGACCGGTCTTCGTTTTCTTCGTGAGACCGTCGAACGAACGGCCGAAAAATTCTCCGGCCCCAATCGACATCTAAACCTTGGCCAAATCGAGTGAAATTGGTCATGTTCAATTCGTCTCGACATTTTCTACAACATATCCAAAATCTAGATAACTTCATCTATAGAATCAACATGAATCAAACTCAAACCAGCATGGCCATGGCAACTTCAAACTCGCAAACCGAGCATAACTATGCAATCAAAGCTTCAAACACACTCAAATCAAGTTCATGAAACTTACCTCGAGCTCCGATTGAGCTCGCAATCGCCAGATTTAGCTGGCTAAGTGGGACCTCCTACTCTACTCCTAGTTGGCGATTCTAAAAGAAGAAGTGGGAATCGGGCCAACAGTTCAATCTATGGCGGAAGGTTCGACTCGAGGTTTTCGACCAAATCAATGCAAAACAAGAGAGTGAACGTACTCAAGAATGTTTATAGAGTAAAACGCACACAAGAATTCAAGGAATGATGATGGGAGAAGTGCAATGCCATGTGAGCACGAGAGAAACTCGAAGTTATGACTTACCGTTTTTGGAGATCTACGGTGAAGTGAGCTAGTCCAATCACTTCCTCCGAGCTCGAAGGCGAGCTTTGGGTAGTGATTTGAATGTTCGATTTGGCTTGGATCGGCCGGACCGAAGATCGACAATTCTTGGTCGAGCTCCGGCTACGGCGAAGGCAGAGCCTCGCGAGAGTTTCTCTCTCTTCCCCTCACTTTCTCTCTAGTACGGTTAGTGGTTTGCGAACGTACCGAGCCTCTCCTTCTAGAATGGGCGTCGAATTGGTTTTATCCAATTTTTCAAAAATCGAAGCGCATGGATAAGGCTTCACCGACCTTGGGCAGTATGTGACCTCACGTGGAATTGGGTCTAAACTACGTCGGGCGGTTCAAGATTCCATCCATCTCCGTATGATTCTCCCGAGAGTGTTAATTGGACGCGAATTGGCTTGGTTTGGCTTGGTGTTGACTTTTGAAGGTCCGAGATGTTAACCGAGCTCGTCGGCGCAACTCCAACGATCGCTAGCCATGATGTCGATTTCGATCAACGTGGGACATTTAGACCATCAAAACCCCTCCCTTAGCTTATCCAATTATGGCCGATTGCCCCCTCAATTTGACTAACGGATCTTGGCCTTCAAACCTACAATTCGCAAGGGAAGGCTCGGGAAGAAGAAGGTTCAACTAGGTTTGTGGGACGGATTCGGGTTGACCCGACAAACCCGAGTGACTTGAAATGGCCAAATTAACCCTCTAGACTTCAAAAATTTTCAAATTAAATTTAAAAAATGCTCTCAAGGGCATGAATTCTATCTAAAAATGTGATTTTTCCAAAGATATGCGACGGATTATATAAAACCCCCAATTTTGAAGTTCGATTCGGTAATGAAAAATGCACAATTCAAACCCTAGATGACCAATTCAGATCAATCTACCCCCATCAATCGATTCAAGCAAGTTGAAAACTATGGGGTGGTGGTCTTACTTTGCCATGGCAGTCCCTAGATTTTGATAAATTTGACTTTGAATAGGATCCAGGGACTAAATTAAAAAAATTATGCATTTAGGTCCTTTTCCTACAATTGGTCAATTTCCTGAGATTCAAGGATTCAGGTTGCAATCCAGGGTAATCAGAGTTGAATGTCTAGACTCCAAAAATGTAAAAAAAATGCAAATAAAATGACTCAAATCGTAATTTTTGGCTTAATTTAGGATCATGCTCAATGAATAGACATGGGGTCCGAATCGAATTTTGGAAATCTTAAGATGTCAAAATGAAAAGGGAACTAAAATAAAAGTATAGATTATTTTTGCATATTTTTCTGACTTCAAAAGCTATTTTTTTAAATTTTCAAGCATTTTTCTATTTTTGAAAAATATTAAAAATTGCGAAAAATATGAAAAATATTTTTTTTGTCAAAAATGGTTCCCAAGGCTTGGCCAAGGTTCCCAAAATTAATTTTTTAATTTTTTTTAAATTTTTATGAATTTTTATGAATTTTTGAGAAATTTACTAAAAAACTACAAATAAAAAATCAAGTATCAACAGATTGCTCCTCTTTGAGAGGGATGTTGGTAGAGGTTACTCTCAAAGACAATGTGACACCCGAGCCTTGATTGACTCTACTAAGAAAATGAAAAAAAATGAGCCATGACATTTAACTTTCATAGCCATTAGTGTAAGCTCCAATGCATTTTGCTCTTTTTTTTTTTTTGAGAGGGAGATTGAGAAGAATAGAGATTTACCTAAGACTTTCCCGTCGATCATTTCGAATGTACGTTGGTCGAGGAAAGATAAGGAACCTGGGAAAGAGGTTGGCTATCCCGTAGTAAGGAATTCACCAAGAGATTAAGAGATTGGCTATCCTATAGTAAGGAGTTCACCGGGAGATTAAAAGGTTGGCTATCCCGTAGTAAGGCATTCACCGAGGGACTAAAAGGTTGGCTATCATGTAGTAATGAATTCACCAAGAGATTAAAAGGTTGGTTATCCCGTAGTAAGGAGTTCACCGAGGGATTAAAAGGTTGGTTATCCAAGTAGTAAAGAGTTCATTGAGGGATTAAAAGGTTGGTTATCCAAAGAGTAAGGAATTCACCGAGGGATTAAAAGATTGGCTATCCTCTAGTAAGGAGTTCACGGAGGAATTAAAAGATTGGCTATCCCGTAGTAAGGTGAACTAAGATTGGCTATCCTATAGTAAGGAGTTCATCGAGGGATTAAAAGATTGGCTATCCTATAGTAATGAGTTCACCGAGGACGGGGTGCCATTATGAGGACTAGGAATACCAGGAAACCTATAGAAACTCAAATCCTAATCAACTTAAATGAAGCGGGTGCCATTTTGTGGACCTAAGAATACCAAGAAACCTACAAATTATATCCACCACTATCTTGACCTAGATTTTCAACCACTTCGCTTCTCTGGAGCACTTCTTGGATGAACCTCGTATCTCCTCAAGGAGCTTTTTCTATACATTATTCATATTCGTCCGGTTCTTCATCTCTAACACTCATTAAATATCTAGAGGGGACCTTCCATGACTCCCCCTCGTGGCTTTCATCAAGAATTTTTTTGATGCAATGTCTACCGTAATGTAGGTTCCCTTGAACCGAGAGTCCTCAAGTCTCCCAATAACGACTAAGCTAATTTGTTTGGCAAGATAGAACCTCTTTTTGATCTAGTGAGATATCCCCCTCTTCCGGATATTGAGAGGCAATATTGAGGACCTTTTGCAACTTCTTAACATCAACAATGAATTTCAACTTTTTATCTTGCTCATCCTCAAATATCGCGTTGACCTCGTGATGATCGGGTAGAGGATTTTGTTGTACATTTGGTTCCGGCTTATCAAACTCTAGAATTCCGCCGTCTATCGAGCTTGCACCTTCTACTTTAGAGGGAGACAGTTGTTTACATTGTGTCTTACCCATATGGTGGACATATGACTGAGCTTCGTTGAATCCGAGGGATTTAGGAGGATTCGCCCTCGAAGGTTCTTTGGCGACTAAGCATCCGTACTCATCATTATTCATATACATATTTTATGATAGTCAAATCAGTACACCCAACACACATAGCACTATTGTATGTGTTCTTCATCTAAGGGCTAAGCTACAAGCTTACTTGATTATAGTTCTCCACAAATTTTTAAAAGGAGGAAAATACACTTGTAATCACCTATTCATCCCTTCTAGGTGATAACGCTAACCATAATAATTGGTATCAAAGCCCGATGCTCATACTTTGTTAAAGTGTTTTTACTTCGAGCTAACCATCTTCATGGCTAGCAATTTCTCTCCCACTTGGATCGAAGGTGGAAGTAATAACAGGCCACCATACTTCAAAGGGAAAGAGTACAATGACTGGTAGAACAAATTCAAGGCATACATCATATGCCAAGATCCCCAAATTTGGGACATTGTACAAAGAGGAGTAAATTCTACTACAAGCACATCAAGTAGATCAAATGCGAGAGGATGATGTTGTGGCTAACGTTATCACCTAAGATTCTTCAAGTATTTGAGTCCGAGTCAATCAGGTATCAAATAATCAGCCTTCCTATTCTTTTCAACGGGTTCAGCAAATCTATCGATCTATGTTTCTAACCTTCTTTTTCGATTAGCTTTCGAAGACAATGATTCAAGTGTGCAAGGGCTAAGATGCTACCGTAGTAACTTCAATAGCTACTACATTCCGCTTCTTGTCTCTCTAAAGTCCTCTCACTAGATTGTACCCCATGCTAGTCAACATTGCTTTCCCAATGCTGTCTTTTCGGATTTATAGAGAGCTCAATCTAAGAGGTATGTCAATTTTCAGGTCTTGAAATATCTTGGTAATCAAGGAGCCATAGGGAAGTTTCCCTTTTCCCTTCTTTATTATTCTCAGCATATGTAGGAAGATAATGTGTGGAATGGAGAAGGGCTTTCTATTCAGGATAGCCCATATTATCTTTCATTCATATCTTGTGATGGTGCGGGGAAAAGCTCTTAGGCCTAAGGCGGTTTATAGCTATCTTATAGAGGATAATGCATATTATTGGATACTGACTTGCATTGACTTGAGACATGTTTATTTGAATTATTGATAGAGTCTTGAGGATATTCATCTCCGAGATTGGAATTGGGGCGAAGACAAATGTCTTGGAGTTGAGAATTTCTGCAAGCTTAGTAACACTCAAAGTATAATCCTTTCCAAGTGCGAAGAACTGAATGTTGTTCCTATTAGGCAAGCGAAGTTTGAGTAGAAATAAGTAGTTAACTTAGGGTAGCGGGGTGTCTGCAAATTGCGAGAGAGTTTTAAGATGAGAGTTTGCAAGGAGAGTATGAATGTGCAAACCAGCCTTTTCAAGAGATTCGGTTTCTACTAGTCTATTTAGTAGTGAAGACCTTATCAACATACTTGTGTAAATTTCGTGATGATCTTCCGATATGAACATTCTTTCCCTTTCACCCTGTTTAGCTAAGAATCTCATCTCCATTTCCTCAAAATTGTCATAGAATTTCTCATCATCTTCTATTATCATGGATTCAAAGAACATTCTCTTCTCTTGTCCGAGAATTCATTTCAGCATTACTACTCCTAGAGGTTTCTCTAATTTTTGCTTTCCTCTTTGTTGATTTCTTGATAAATTTTTCGCTGTTTGGCTAGATCATTTGCAACTCTAATTTTCTTTTCGATTAGAAGGGCATCACAACTCTTTAAATCTACTTCATTTAAGAATCCATTTTGTTTGATCATGAGTTCTATGTATTCTTCACTTTTTCCTTGAGCCCCCATGCTTCGAATAGTGTAACATTTCTAGCTAGATGAATCCTTTTCTCATGTGCACGAATAGTAGTCTAGGGAGTTACCTTGTAAGAGAGTGAGTAGATTAATTCCTACTTCCTTCGAACTTTTGCCTCTGTTGTAGCTTCGTGTGAGGAATCGAGGTTGGCAAGAACTGCTTGTTTCGATGTTTCCCTGAACTCCTTCCTCTCTTCTTGAGGGCTCAAAAAGATTTGATGGGTTGATTTCAGCCCTAGAGTGGGGTGATTCCACCCGACTAGTTCCTTCAATGATTCTCTTGTGGAAGAGGAATTTTTAGAAGCCATGAATGGAGTAATTGTTAAGGATTGAGTTTGGAGTTTGATTCTAGTGGTGAATCATTTGAGTGAAGTTTACTGCTTCGAAGGGGAGACGATTTCTAGAGTTATGAGAAGGCGGATGGTTCACTCTCCTAAGTTTTATTTTAACCCTTTCTAAAAGCGGCTTTACGACGGTTTATATTCCAGAAATGATTTTTTGAAAGGTTGTGAGAAATTCATTTTTCAAGAACATGAGTTTCATCAAATTCAATAAGTTCAACCAACTCAATCGACTCAATCATAGCAATAATAATATTCTCGCATAATATGTAAAAGGATTGAGATAGTGCGTACCTTATTTGTAGCTAAAAATAACTACTTACATGCAAAAAATTTGAACGATCAAACCTTGTGCCTTTCACCGGTCATCGCCGCCGGTCGACGCCGCCATCGCTGATCGCCGCCGCCACCGTCGGTCGCCGTTCCCTAATCACCACCGATCGTCGTCGCCACCGGGCGGTCGCCGTTTTCCGTTCGCCGCCGCCGTTCGCCGATCGCCACCGCCGTTCGCTGGTCGCCATCGCCACCGCCGGTTGCCGCCGCCAACACCGGTCACCGCCGTCGATCGCCGTTCCCCGATCCACCGCAGCCCGGTCGGCGGAAGAGATCTTAGCGGGAATTTTTTAATTTTGAAATCTTGCGGGAATTTTTGAATTCAAAAACTTGGCAGGACTTTTTGAATTAAAAAACTTGGCGAGACTATTTTGAATTTGAATTGAAATTTCCCAAAATTTGAAATATCACCGCCGCCGTTCACGGGTCGTCGCGGCCACCGCCGAAGCGAGAATTTTTGAATTCAAAAACATGGCAGGATTTTTTTGAATTCAAAAACTTGAGCGGGACTATGTTGAATTTCAATTGAAACTTTTCAAATTTTGAAATATCGCCGCTTGCCGGTCACCGTTCACCGGTTGCCACCGCCGATCGCCGATTGCCGTTCGTAGGTCGCCGCCGCCGTTCGTCGCCGATAGCCGTTCACCGGTCGCCTTTCCTCGATCGCCCTTCCCCGATCGGAGGCCGTCCACGATCGGTTGTCGCCGTCGGTCGCTGTTCCCATTGCTTATTACCGCCGGTCGCCGGGTGTCGCCATCGCTGGTCGCCCATTTGTCGCAGCCTACCGCTAGTTGGCGGAAAAGAGCTTTCACCCCACTCAAAAACTTGGCGGACTTCTTTACGATTTGAAAAATTTAAAATTCAAATTTTTAAAATTATCAAATTTTGCTGGAATTTTTTAATTAAAAAACTTGGTAGGATTTTTTTGTGATTTGAAAAATTTTGAATTCAAATTTCTTAGAATTTCAGATTTTGTGGGAATTTTTGAATTGGAAAACTTGGCGGGACTTTTTTGCTATTCGAAAAACTTGACCGCATTTTTTTGAGATTTAAAATTTTCGCAATTTACGGGAATTTTTGAATCCAAAAACTTGACGGGACATTATTGCTATTTGAAAATTTTTGATTTGAAATTTTTTTATTTTTAAAAATTTGCGGAAATTTTTTAACTTCTAACCCCAAAATCGCAAACCCCCAAACCACTAACCCCTAAATACTAACCCCAAAACCCTAAATCGCGAAACCCCAAAACCGCTAAGCCCCAAACTTCTAAACCACGACACGCTAAACCCCACTTCGCTAAACCCTAAACCCCAAATCGGTAACCCCCAAATTGCTAAACCCTAATCCACTAACCCCTAAACCCCAAATCGCTAAGCCCCAAACCCTAAATCGCTAACCCCCATATCGGTAACCCCCAACCCGCTATAGAATGAGGTGTACTATAGAATGTGTGTGCTTGTATGGATTGACAGTCTCTTAGTTCGGACATTATAGGGAGTTTCTTTCAATGGAAGCTCTTCGGGGATTAAGAGCTTTTGGGATTTGGGGTTTGGGGCTCGAGGCTTAGGACTTAGGGTTTAAGGATTTAGGGGTTTTAGGGTCTTAGGGTTTTCAGGGTTTTGGGTTTAGGGTTTAGGGTTTTAGGGTTTAGGGTTTAGGGTTTTAGGGTTTAGGGTTTAGGGTTTAGGGTTTAGGGTTTAGGGTTTAGGGTTTAGGGTTTAGGGTTTAGGGTTTAGGGTTTAGGGTTTAGGGTTTAGGGTTTAGGGTTTAGGGTTTAGGGTTTAGGGTTTAGGGTTTAGGGTTTAGGGTTTAGGGTTTAGGGTTTAGGGTTTAGGGTTTAGGGTTTAGGGTTTAGGGTTTAGGGTTTAGGGTTTAGGGTTTAGGGTTTAGGGTTTAGGGTTTAGGGTTTAGGGTTTAGGGTTTAGGGTTTAGGGTTTAGGGTTTAGGGTTTAGGGTTTAGGGTTTAGGGTTTAGGGTTTAGGGTTTAGGGTTTAGGGTTTAGGGTTTAGGGTTTAGGGTTTAGGGTTTAGGGTTTAGGGTTTAGGGTTTAGGGTTTAGGGTTTAGGGTTTAGGGTTTAGGGTTTAGGGTTTAGGGTTTAGGGTTTAGGGTTTAGGGTTTAGGGTTTAGGGTTTAGGGTTTAGGGTTTAGGGTTTAGGGTTTAGGGTTTAGGGTTTAGGGTTTAGGGTTTAGGGTTTAGGGTTTAGGGTTTAGGGTTTAGGGTTTAGGGTTTAGGGTTTAGGGTTTAGGGTTTAGGGTTTAGGGTTTAGGGTTTAGGGTTTAGGGTTTAGGGTTTAGGGTTTAGGGTTTAGGGTTTAGGGTTTAGGGTTTAGGGTTTAGGGTTTAGGGTTTAGGGTTTAGGGTTTAGGGTTTAGGGTTTAGGGTTTAGGGTTTAGGGTTTAGGGTTTAGGGTTTAGGGTTTAGGGTTTAGGGTTTAGGGTTTAGGGTTTAGGGTTTAGGGTTTAGGGTTTAGGGTTTAGGGTTTAGGGTTTAGGGTTTAGGGTTTAGGGTTTAGGGTTTAGGGTTTAGGGTTTAGGGTTTAGGGTTTAGGGTTTAGGGTTTAGGGTTTAGGGTTTAGGGTTTAGGGTTTAGGGTTTAGGGTTTAGGGTTTAGGGTTTAGGGTTTAGGGTTTAGGGTTTAGGGTTTAGGGTTTAGGGTTTAGGGTTTAGGGTTTAGGGTTTAGGGTTTAGGGTTTAGGGTTTAGGGTTTAGGGTTTAGGGTTTAGGGTTTAGGGTTTAGGGTTTAGGGTTTAGGGTTTAGGGTTTAGGGTTTAGGGTTTAGGGTTTAGGGTTTAGGGTTTAGGGTTTAGGGTTTAGGGTTTAGGGTTTAGGGTTTAGGGTTTAGGGTTTAGGGTTTAGGGTTTAGGGTTTAGGGTTTAGGGTTTAGGGTTTAGGGTTTTAGGGTTTAGGGTTTAGGGTTTAGGGTTTAGGGTTTAGGGTTTAGGGTTTAGGGTTTTAGGGTTTAGGGTTTAGGGTTTAGGGTTTAGGGTTTAGGGTTTAGGGTTTAGGGTTTAGGGTTTAGGGTTTAGGGTTTAGGGTTTAGGGTTTTAGGGTTTAGGGTTTAGGGTTTAGGGTTTAGGGTTTAGGGTTTAGGGTTTAGGGTTTAGGGTTTAGGGTTTAGGGTTTAGGGTTTAGGGTTTAGGGTTTAGGGTTTAGGGTTTAGGGTTTAGGGTTTAGGGTTTAGGGTTTAGGGTTTAGGGTTTAGGGTTTAGGGTTTAGGGTTTAGGGTTTTAGGGTTTAGGGTTTAGGGTTTAGGGTTTAGGGTTTAGGGTTTAGGGTTTAGGGTTTAGGGTTTAGGGTTTAGGGTTTAGGGTTTAGGGTTTAGGGTTTAGGGTTTAGGGTTTAGGGTTTAGGGTTTAGGGTTTAGGGTTTAGGGTTTAGGGTTTAGGGTTTAGGGTTTAGGGTTTAGGGTTTAGGGTTTAGGGTTTAGGGTTTAGGGTTTAGGGTTTAGGGTTTAGGGTTTAGGGTTTAGGGTTTAGGGTTTAGGGTTTAGGGTTTAGGGTTTAGGGTTTAGGGTTTAGGGTTTAGGGTTTAGGGTTTAGGGTTTAGGGTTTAGGGTTTAGGGTTTAGGGTTTAGGGTTTAGGGTTTAGGGTTTAGGGTTTAGGGTTTAGGGTTTAGGGTTTAGGGTTTAGGGTTTAGGGTTTAGGGTTTAGGGTTTAGGGTTTAGGGTTTAGGGTTTAGGGTTTAGGGTTTAGGGTTTAGGGTTTAGGGTTTAGGGTTTAGGGTTTAGGGTTTAGGGTTTAGGGTTTAGGGTTTAGGGTTTAGGGTTTAGGGTTTAGGGTTTAGGGTTTAGGGTTTAGGGTTTAGGGTTTAGGGTTTAGGGTTTAGGGTTTAGGGTTTAGGGTTTAGGGTTTAGGGTTTAGGGTTTAGGGTTTAGGGTTTAGGGTTTAGGGTTTAGGGTTTAGGGTTTAGGGTTTAGGGTTTAGGGTTTAGGGTTTAGGGTTTAGGGTTTAGGGTTTAGGGTTTAGGGTTTAGGGTTTAGGGTTTAGGGTTTAGGGTTTAGGGTTTAGGGTTTAGGGTTTAGGGTTTAGGGTTTAGGGTTTAGGGTTTAGGGTTTAGGGTTTAGGGTTTAGGGTTTAGGGTTTAGGGTTTAGGGTTTAGGGTTTAGGGTTTAGGGTTTAGGGTTTAGGGTTTAGGGTTTAGGGTTTAGGGTTTAGGGTTTAGGGTTTAGGGTTTAGGGTTTAGGGTTTAGGGTTTAGGGTTTAGGGTTTAGGGTTTAGGGTTTAGGGTTTAGGGTTTAGGGTTTAGGGTTTAGGGTTTAGGGTTTAGGGTTTAGGGTTTAGGGTTTAGGGTTTAGGGTTTAGGGTTTAGGGTTTAGGGTTTAGGGTTTAGGGTTTAGGGTTTAGGGTTTAGGGTTTAGGGTTTAGGGTTTAGGGTTTAGGGTTTAGGGTTTAGGGTTTAGGGTTTAGGGTTTAGGGTTTAGGGTTTAGGGTTTAGGGTTTAGGGTTTAGGGTTTAGGGTTTAGGGTTTAGGGTTTAGGGTTTAGGGTTTAGGGTTTAGGGTTTAGGGTTTAGGGTTTAGGGTTTAGGGTTTAGGGTTTAGGGTTTAGGGTTTAGGGTTTAGGGTTTAGGGTTTAGGGTTTAGGGTTTAGGGTTTAGGGTTTAGGGTTTAGGGTTTAGGGTTTAGGGTTTAGGGTTTAGGGTTTAGGGTTTAGGGTTTAGGGTTTAGGGTTTAGGGTTTAGGGTTTAGGGTTTAGGGTTTAGGGTTTTAGGGTTTAGGGTTTAGGGTTTAGGGTTTTAGGGTTTAGGGTTTAGGGTTTAGGGTTTAGGGTTTAGGGTTTAGGGTTTAGGGTTTAGGGTTTAGGGTTTAGGGTTTAGGGTTTAGGGTTTAGGGTTTAGGGTTTAGGGTTTAGGGTTTAGGGTTTAGGGTTTAGGGTTTAGGGTTTAGGGTTTAGGGTTTAGGGTTTAGGGTTTAGGGTTTAGGGTTTAGGGTTTAGGGTTTAGGGTTTAGGGTTTAGGGTTTAGGGTTTAGGGTTTAGGGTTTAGGGTTTAGGGTTTAGGGTTTAGGGTTTAGGGTTTAGGGTTTAGGGTTTAGGGTTTAGGGTTTAGGGTTTAGGGTTTAGGGTTTAGGGTTTAGGGTTTAGGGTTTAGGGTTTAGGGTTTAGGGTTTAGGGTTTAGGGTTTAGGGTTTAGGGTTTAGGGTTTAGGGTTTAGGGTTTAGGGTTTAGGGTTTAGGGTTTAGGGTTTAGGGTTTAGGGTTTAGGGTTTAGGGTTTAGGGTTTAGGGTTTAGGGTTTAGGGTTTAGGGTTTAGGGTTTAGGGTTTAGGGTTTAGGGTTTAGGGTTTAGGGTTTAGGGTTTAGGGTTTAGGGTTTAGGGTTTAGGGTTTAGGGTTTAGGGTTTAGGGTTTAGGGTTTAGGGTTTAGGGTTTAGGGTTTAGGGTTTAGGGTTTAGGGTTTAGGGTTTAGGGTTTAGGGTTTAGGGTTTAGGGTTTAGGGTTTAGGGTTTAGGGTTTAGGGTTTAGGGTTTAGGGTTTAGGGTTTAGGGTTTAGGGTTTAGGGTTTAGGGTTTAGGGTTTAGGGTTTAGGGTTTAGGGTTTAGGGTTTAGGGTTTAGGGTTTAGGGTTTAGGGTTTAGGGTTTAGGGTTTAGGGTTTAGGGTTTAGGGTTTAGGGTTTAGGGTTTAGGGTTTAGGGTTTAGGGTTTAGGGTTTAGGGTTTAGGGTTTAGGGTTTAGGGTTTAGGGTTTAGGGTTTAGGGTTTAGGGTTTAGGGTTTAGGGTTTAGGGTTTAGGGTTTAGGGTTTAGGGTTTAGGGTTTAGGGTTTAGGGTTTAGGGTTTAGGGTTTAGGGTTTAGGGTTTAGGGTTTAGGGTTTAGGGTTTAGGGTTTAGGGTTTAGGGTTTAGGGTTTAGGGTTTAGGGTTTAGGGTTTAGGGTTTAGGGTTTAGGGTTTAGGGTTTAGGGTTTAGGGTTTAGGGTTTAGGGTTTAGGGTTTAGGGTTTAGGGTTTAGGGTTTAGGGTTTAGGGTTTAGGGTTTAGGGTTTAGGGTTTAGGGTTTAGGGTTTAGGGTTTAGGGTTTAGGGTTTAGGGTTTAGGGTTTAGGGTTTAGGGTTTAGGGTTTAGGGTTTAGGGTTTAGGGTTTAGGGTTTAGGGTTTAGGGT